>OU862920.1:21078795-22312545 GCA_917880885.1 Limnephilus marmoratus | reverse complement strand
TCGTATCGCTTAATAAATTCTAAGTCAAATGGAATTTCATAAAGGTATCGTATTTAGAAGGTCATTTATCAATTGCTTATTTAACGCAACTTATCTTCAATACCTTGGTAAATGGTACGTAATGTATATCTAGGTACTACGATGTTCAAATTGTCTCGAGTCTTATGCCATAAAGCTTGAAAATTTTCAGAATATTGGTTGCAAGAAAAATGTCCAAAATAACGATGGTTTCAATAATCTCAATGTTTTTTTTTATTTATTTTCAGCTTGAAACATGATTAAAAAGTTTTTACGGGCGATAATCTCAAGAAGATATTGTGCGGAATTTAAGATTTGGTGCGAGAATTGTAATGGCTTTCGATATATATAATATACTAGTTACCGTCCAACGTAAACCTAACAGTATCGTCGGCTCTGCTCTATTTTGACTCTCGGCTCAGGATCACTGATACATTATTCATATGATCACTGTTAACTATTATAAAATTGATAATTCATCTGAAAACAGGAGTTTTCGGAGGACAAGGCATGCTTAAGCAATGTACAGATGAAAATTATCAAGAGATCCAAGGTTAAGGTTATCATATATTTTAGAACGACTTTTGTTTCTACCTATCATGTACTGTAAAAGTTCGGAGAGGAGAGGCGGTGCGCCTAAGCCAGCGGCTGCCTAGCGTGCTGGTGCCGCGGAGGGCTTGATGTCGGCGTAGGGTAGTTTCCCAACTGCTCGTCAGGCTGGTGTGAGGCAGGGGTATGGGAGGCAAGCAGTGGCGTAGTATATCGTCTGCGGTCTTCCATTGAGTAATAATATGAAGCCAGATCAGCACGGATTTGAGATAATCCAGGCCAACTCAGAGGAGAATTAGGATCATTCTCCGTCAGCTATTTAGGTTAACCTCCTCGGACGCTGTTGCGCATTACCCCACTTTTTTTATTTCACTCTCCAAATCTTACTCCTTGGGACGTGTGGAGCGCGCCCTAGGTTGCACGGTTCCCTACACTACGGCTATTCAATCCGGCTTTGGAAAACTACCGAACTAAAACACTTCGATCCGCTGTACTTGGCTGGGGTCCCCACCGTCACATGATCATTATTTTCATTTATATTTTTTGTGATCTCTGATTGAGCGAATGATGGGAAAATGTTTTATGGTCATTCGCACCCGTTGCGTCTGCGAGCACATCCACTCGGGCAGCTTAAGAGGTCATTACCAGAGAAAACCAGAAATATTTCATTTTCAAATCAGATTTTAGACGTATTGACTCTTTTCCAAAAAAATTATAAATGGATTTCGAAAGATTGTTCTTTTATCTAGCATTCGCATGTAATAAATTTTGAGAATTTTTTTAATTTTTAGTATAATAAGGTTATTACATAGGTCGTTGGCAGATTTGTTAAATTTTCAAAAAAGATTTTGTATTATACCACACCCATTTTAGATAATATAATCATGCAGTAAAATAAATCTTTATATTATCTAGCAAACGCATGTTTTAGAATTTTAATTTTAGTTCAAATAAAATCATTAAAAAATATGTACGTACATGTGTTTCTTGACGAAAATTGGTCCATTTGTGTATTTATTTGCGCCCTTACAAACTAATATATTTCAGATTTTTTTAACATTCTTATTAAATTTAGACATTATTTTAATAATTTTATCATCACATCTTTCAGCATTTTTGGATGAAGGTATAAATTAAAGCTAATTTGGATTGAAATAAATTTGATATTGAGTTATAATTTAAAAAAAGCTGGTACGGAGAATAATTAATCTTTCTCATTGTAACCGCTCTGCACGATCGTAAGAACAACTTTCGACTAAATGTGGATTTTCGTCTGCTGGCTGGTTAAACGCTCTTAAGATCCCCTTTTTTTTACCCCGTGGCTGCTTAAGGTTTGGGCGTGTGTTCGTTTCCCATTGTACTACGGCATGACTTTGACTGTCCTTCGTCTTACCTCTGACTACCCAACGCTGAATTTTCTTTTAGTCTTCGGGTATTTTACCCCAAATATTCAGTTAACATTCTTTGAGGCTTCACTGAGTGGTTAGCTAAGGGACACGGAAGCTAAGTGTATGGTCAGACCGAAAGCCATTCACATTTTTGTTGGTACTTGCCAATTGATCTGAGATTTATTTGCAGTTTGTTTTTCCTTTTAAGCACTTGCATATTGCTTACTAACAACGTATGCAAGGACACTGGAGGTCTAGATTCGTTCAAAATAAATAAATGTAGCTTCGTTTAACAAAAAAATTAGAATCTTGCGAGAGCCTTGAAGGAGTAATCATCAGTTACTTATACCAGGGCGGATAACCTCCACTGTACTATGGCATCCTTGTTCCGGGGAAAAAACGATAGAAAAACTATTGACAATCATTAAAAAATATTTTAAAGTTATTAAACAAAACTAACGACATACCAGGCGACAAAACGATTAAAAAATTATCTCTCCGAAAGACTCTGTGCCTACCTGTGAGAAAATTTCTTGTAACAACGACCAAATGAACTAGGTTGTTGAAAAACTTTTTAACTTCTATTTTTAATTACAATTCAGCGGGTTTTGAAAGCGTGAAATTAAAGTCAAAATGTCTTACAGCCCTGCAATGGAGAACATTCGATATAAACCATCGTGGAAACCTTTTAAAGTATCAATATAAATTCTTAAGAACTTGGGTTACCGGTAAATGGAACCCATCTCAAGATGTAAGTGTTCGCATTGAGAGGGTGAGGGTGAGGAGCGTCTTCATTAAAATTTTGAAACTTTATTACTAAAACGAAATTACCGAATAATAATTGTTCGCCGTTATGCTTTCTATTATTTTGTATGACAATAAGTCCGGGAGTCCAACCCAAGCAATGCAAAGGATGTTGGAGATTTAGAAAACCTTATTTAAAAAACAAAAAACAAAACCTTCCAATACAACATACCATATAAAGATTGATCTCATGACCTTGGCCTGAAAATTGGGTGGCAAATAATAAAAAAATTAATTTAATAAAATAACAAACTTTGTTTACACTATTATTTAATAAAAATTATCAACACGTTTCAAAACCAATTAGGCCAATCAATAAAGAATTTGAGGTACGCAAAAATTCCTCCGTAGATGAAACCTTTTCAGTCACGTGGAGTATCATTTAGGGATGACGTATGACAATAAATCCAACAAAATATTTAACGGCAAGTTAGTTATTTTTCGCAAAAACTGAAAAAAAGTTATAACTCTCGCTGGAAAAGTATTTCTTTCGAAATGGTTTGTTTAACAAGATACAAAGTATATCCTGAAAAATCAATGCATATTATTTACAATTAAATTAGAATTGACTATTAAGTGACAGATAAACCTATGGTCATAAAATATCACAACAAGCAGCGAATAATATATTACTATTTTTTTAATAATTATATAAATAAATAAAATTAATATAAAGCAATTAATGTACAAAAAATATTTTTTATAAAAGATCTTTTAAATTACATGTTATAAATTCTTACAAACTAATTCATATACTTTTAAAAATTCAACGGCTTAACAAGATATTTAGAAACAAACAAAAAAAAATACAAGTGTGCAGTTCACACGCGGTAGAAGTGAAACCTTCAGAAAACTAAAGTAGACAAGATTAGTGATAATTATATGATACGAAAAATTCTATCTCATTCTCTCGCAGGATAAATCTTTCAGATTTATGTGTTTGTCTCTTTTTAGTGTTGATTTTTCGTTTCTTCGAGTTTCAAATCACAACAGCACTAGAGAAGTTTTCACTTCAACGATAAGTTTCAATTTTAGAGGCGGGAACCTTTACTGGATAACCAACACCTCTGCCATAGGTCACCCCAAATGGTTCGCTACGTTTGGTGATTTAGCAGGGGTGCCCGGATTCATGGGGTGAGATTTGTCTAGGTCTTGGAGGCGGATGACCAGGACACTCTGAACCCCAAAATCCTACACACCCCTTAAACCCTTTTCCTTCCCAGAACTCTCCTCTCCTTCCTTTCCTTAAAAAACCCTCCACACGGCATCCCCAAACATGACATAGGCCCTGAGGGAAATTATTTTCCTCAGGGCCTCCTGTGTGGAGCTCATGTAAAAAAAAGTGTATAATTTGTAGATCGCCGTTTTTTATGAAAAACCACCTCAAGGGCACCTTCAATAATTCATGAATTCTTAGGGTCCATCTAATTTTGTTATTTACAAATCAGATACAGAAAACATACTTACCTAAAGGTTAGTTCCGATTAACACACTTTTATTAGAAAGTTTATCCTTGGGGAAGATACAAATATGGATGCAGAGAACACTATACGTAAAACACTGAACATTGGGTATTTTTACATAACCACTGAAGCGCTTTTTATCCCAATATGGCACTATTTAAAATACCTCGGATTGCTTTGCTGCCAATTTTGGCAAATTCTCCCTTTTTTGTTAATAATTAAGTAGAAGTTTATGATTTTATAATATATTTTTTTAAATCCTACAAATATGTGATAATTGATAATCAACAAAAGATAGATGAATGTATTGGTTATATAGAACTATAATCAGTTTGTATATCTCAATAATAAAATTCGGAAGTATGATTTTTTTAATGTGTTCGGAAAACATTCAACCAAAAAATTTCGAGCAATCGGATATTTTTTTTTTTAATTTCTCTGTCGCTCCAGTGGATAAAGAAAGACCTTATGCGAGAGAGTCCGGCTGGAAAGTTCTGGGTTTTCACCGGTCTCTCCCGATCCAGACCGCCACGCAGAAGGTGGGCAAACGCATTCGCCACCAAGACCTAGACAAACCTCATGAACCAGGGTTACCTAAGTCCCAAAAGGGGTGTTGGTTATTTCTTTATTTTAGGTAAATCAGCAGTTTACAATTTGATTAATTTTTACATTTATAATGTACCTAACTGAGAAACCAATTATAGATTTCCTCATTATACCATTAAATTGTGTCTAGAAATTACAGTAATCTTACAAAAACTAAAAAATATTACATTATTGTAACGGGAGGTATGTAGAACGTAATATATGTCATATAATAATATATTATTACATTTATGCAGTTACCTATCTATTAAATGGTTCCCAGGGCGGCGGTACCCATACACGCCAAATATTGGAAGGCGGTAGGGTTACAGTTCCCAGATTGTTTTTAATATCACACTTATTCGTGTTATTTAATATTTCAATACAGAATATAAAAAAACAAATTAATATTTTTTGTTAGAAGAATCTATAAAACGGACCGCCCGTTTCTTCACAGTCGAGGGTATTTTTTCAGGTATTTTCAGGTATTTTGCTCCAGACCAGAGGTGGCTGACAAATTCAACCGTGGGGCGCACTTGTGATTTGTATAGGGTTAGCAGTTGTGTACTATTAAAGTACAGTACGCCCAGAGTTTGAGAGGCTAACGTAACTCTGGCTTCGATGGAACGCCTTTGACTTAGCTGGTCACTTAGAGTTACACCAAGCACATCAATTTGATATTATGATCGTACGAATAAGTACCCATAAATACCATGTCACCATGTGAGTGGTTCAAATTCACCACATTAATTAAATAAGCAAACCGCAATTTCCAATGATATTGTCCGATTTAGTGGGAAATAAGTTCAAACAGCCAGCAATTGAATTATATATGATCATCGTTCGCAATCTGTCGGTAGATGCTTCAATTTATAGCATTAATAATATTATTGTTTCCATGTTGTCCTAGTACTTAACCAGAAAGCAGTACTACTGAGGTGAACTAAAATCTTAATTTAGATCCTATAAGTGTTTTTGCTCTACACCTTTCCGAGATTAATCCCCCTATTGACGGTTTAATTAACAGTTAACTCGTGTACTGTACAAGTACATGCTCCGGCGGCAGGTTGTGTGGATGGGGTCCCCAGGGTTACATCTTGTAAGATCCAGCCTACAAGATGGTCAGGAAACACTTTGTCAATTTATTAAATGGTAGTAGATGTCCGTTAAAATTAAATTCATGTATTTTTAATAATGTAAAAATATTAGGTCTATTTGGTTTCTTCAATCTCAAATATTATTAAGATAAAATATGGTTGAATCGTGAGTAAAAAATTGATGTTAAATTATTATTTACAAAAGATCGTATTTATTATCGTTCCATTTAATAACGGATCACACAATGTATATATATATCGGACAAATCTGAATATCGGCAAAACCGGACACAATTACGCTATTTATTTATTTATTTGTAAGAAACAAACAGCTTTTACGTAATGTTCAGTGATAATAGATATCCAAATGAATTGAAGTCAAGTCACAGAAGTTTCTTATGCTAAAGTACATTTTGATGGCCGGCGTAGTCTAGCGGTAAGGCTCTTGACTAGCACTCCGAAGGTCGCGGGATCGAATCCCGGCATGGCAAATAAATTTTATTTGTTTATTTTGTGTTATTTCACAATTTATACATTTAAAATAATATATAATATATTTGCGGCACGTTTCAGAGTGGAAGATGCTCTCAGTATCGTCCTGGTGTAAGACCATCATTCAGAATTGAAACGTTGCTTGAAATGGCCTTAGCCGTGTTTGGTGACCAGATCTGAATAGCCAGGTACTTCCCCACCTCCCTCAATTCCAATTGGGGATGCCATAGTCCCACAGGCTCCAGACGGGAGCAGTTGGGACTCTTGTGCGGTATTCATTTAAAAAAAAAAAAAACATTGGAAATGAAGTTTTAATACCTTATAATGAATTTTGGATTACAGGAAGAGGAGAGGAAGAGGAGAGGAAGAGGAGAGGAAGAGGAGAGGAAGAGGAGAGGAAGAGGAGAGGAAGAGGAGAGGAAGAGGAATAAAGGAAAAGGATAGAAGATGCTTCCGATACTTTCCATACTCTCATATTAATAGTCGATCGTACGCGTTACTTCATATCGATAATTCTTTAAGTTATTACTAAAAATGTCAATGCTGTGAAATTTTGTATTATATTGTGCACATCACTTTTCCACGACTTATTCAAAATATTGACAAATCAGAAAACTTTTGAAAAGTGATATAAAGAAATAGTGTTTTGATTTGTCCGGTTACCATTATATCTACACCTCAGTTTTTTTTTTATTTTATTTCAAAAAGCATAAGATGGATGTTGTCAGATAGTGAAACAAAATTCGTATAAATTAAGAAAATGGTTTGTTTTCTGCAGCGGGAGAAAGATTTTTTTGACATTTTTTTTTTTTTTTTTTTTTATTGAAATTTTTTGATACAATACATATAATACATACATGAAATAATGAAAAGTATATAAAAAAACTTAATATAATTAATGTATGAACAAAAAAATCCCACAAAGGCAATGCCTGTGCGTGGGTATAATATAGATTTTTTACTTTTATTTCTATGGTTATAGTGAATATTTTAAGTATACATAAATAAGGAATTTTAAAAAAAGTAACTGAATGAATGCATTTAAAAAAGACATTGAAAAAAAAAAATGACATTAAAATTGACATTGAAGTGTATATTTTTGAAAGACTGCTAGAAATTAATTATCTTTTGTCAATGACGTAATATATGTGAGAAGTCGATTGTCATACATACCACAGGTGGTTATGATTTATTATAAACGGTTTTTTTTTGAAAAAATATTTAGTAGATAAGCTAAATTTATTCTGATAAATAATTGGTGAGAGTGACTTTATGAATTAATGCACCATAAATGTGAACTAAAACAGTCTCCAATACTGCCCCTAGGCTATTTGTGATTTACATCAATCAAGCACAGAGCGTGAAATGTTAATATGGAGAGAGTAAATTATCATATCGTTCATAATTTTCAGGCACACGACAGCGCTGGAATACATAAATAACATTTTAATTAAATAATAACAATAGCACGAACCCTCGTTATATTAATTAACTACAACTTCATCTTAGTAAGAAGGTTCAAAATTTGTAAAACAACAATAAAATAGAATACCCTCGGATCGTTTCGTCGTTGCAAGCAAGAATCCCCAATTACCTTTATTTTACCCCAATTCCCCAATATTTTTCGCAAATTTCCGTGCTACAGGAACGACTTAGCCATCAAGGTAGTTTGCTAATACGTCATTTACTAATCACTAATGACAGCGGAGACCCGGAGAGCGTGACAAAGCACTCGGCATTTGCTATTATTTATATCGACCCCAATAATAGTGCACGGTGCAGAGCCGAACAATGCCCTTACCGAAATACACGTTTGCAGCAGCCGCCTATGACCCGATTAGTTCGGCTGGTTAGTGGTAAGTTCACCTGGTGTATGCCCCGGCCCGCCTAACCAGTGCGCTGCCAGAATAACAATCATGTCTTTGTCCGTTCGTGTGGTCCTTCGAGCTGGATTTAGAAATACATTAAATATAATGCATTTCATGAACCCCCTGTACTTTTTTTGCCAATTATTTCTCTCCTATAAGATGTGTAAGTGGTTTATTGCACAGAAGTTATATCGATGTGGAAGCAAAAGAAATAAGTAAAGTTTTTCGTAAATGCGAACGTGTGTTCTCCTAATAAAAGTATTCTAGTGTAAATTTACTATGGTTCTGTGGAGATAATGTATCCGAAAATACTATTGGAAATATAGTAAATTTAATTTTTCTATATTATTAAATGAAAAAACACACTTTGTAAAACTCACTTTTTTATTGGAATTAATATTTAACAGCCAACCAGGTTTCGCTTAGCTCAAGCTTCATCAGGGCTTATTATATCAACTAAAGTAAATTAGATACAGACACGTATATAAAAGAAATTAAGAGAATTAGAGAAAGAGATAGCAATATAAAGTGGTGTTTTACAAAGTGTGTTTTTTCATTCAATATATAATGACACACCACAAAGTGTTTGCTTTCTTCGATAAAATTAATTTTTCTATTTTAATTGTCCGGTTAATAAATAATGACCCCATAATCGCACGTCTTCTGTAATTTCAATGACTTTCACAAATATTTTCCAAACTAACATAACTAACATAGAATAATTATAATACATATTTTCACGAGTTTCTGTGAATATAATTAAATAATTACGTAATGTCAAAATCTCAAAGCAAACAACCCCTTTTGATATATACTTTGGATAACCCATCTCTACAGCATAATTTTATTTGTCTTGTTTCTTAGTAAATATGTCGTTTTGTGTATATACATAATACTTGAATTCATAAACACGTGTCAAAAAGGCTTGCCAAAACGAACGACCTTCTTTGGCAGGCTACTCTTTTCGGAATTGAATATTATTGCCTTTAATATTTACCATCTCCTCAGCCCACTTGGTTGCCAGAAGGAAAAAAATATACCTAGACACGTGTTTTGTGGTAAAAATTTATGTAAAAAATTATTCTAGGGTTTGCCATTTTTTATAATACCAACACACAATGCTAACATTCATTCAAGGGTGGTCCTTCATGGTAAAATTTTACGATATTCGAAAGAGTATCATTTTGCTAAAATATAATATGACAATGGGTAAGACTTTAGCACATTTTAAATGCTTTCCGTAGTCTTACTTAATTGTGGAAAATTAATACTATTATAAAAAATACTTTAATTATCGAATAAACATTCAATAGCACGAATTTTCTAACTAAAAAAACTGAATTTGTTATATATTTTATAAGGGGATGGAGTTTTTACCAATAGGTATAAATTGTAATACATCAGTGATACATGCAATCTTACTAAATATGAAAATGTAATAGAATCGTAAGACTTTTTTCGATTTCTTATTAGAGCACTGTTCTTGTCCCGATGTACTTCCGCATTTCCAATCATTTATTTGGAGGTAAAACCTAAAAATAGACGGTGTTAACCATCAGACGGTTTCACGAGCCTCGAACACCCGATCTTGGGCCAGAATCCTTAGACTTCTGCTGCCGAGAGCCTTATCGTGGCTTCTCTTTCTGGTACACGCCTCGTTTATAAGTAAGATGGAACGGTTACAACGGAATTCTCAGGGGTAAGAACATAGTCCCGTTTGACTGCAGAACCTACTCGTAAAATATTCAGCCCAACACGCGACATGTGCTCAGTTTTACAGCGAAATAAAAACTCGTGTTCCGTCTGTCTCATGCATGGATAATTCCCCGAAAAGAAAATACGTATGTTTTTCGGAGTCGATAAACAAGTAAGAATATAAATAATGAATTATTCACTTTTATCTTCGAATTATGACGAAGATGGATAGGCACGTGGCGGAAGACGAAGTAATAGGATTACATAAATTATATTTCAAGGATGTATCTATGGCAATGTCGCGATGAAAAAGTTAAAGAAAATTAAGGGCGAATAATAATTCTTACTCGTTTACCAAGCGGACATTTGCTAAATGTGTTGTCGCAATGCGTCCGTTTGTAACTATGTAGATAATAACTTGAAGTTATTTATTTACATAAAGGCTAAAGAATGTTATATTTATTTTCCTACCGACCTTCATGTTCAAGAAGCAGGATGAGACTTTTATTGTTTGCTATATTTACAGCGTAACTCACAATCGAGAATCTCGTAAAAAAATCCAAATACAATATGTTATGTGTAGTAGAACTTATATTTAAAAGTATTATGATGTGGCCTTATATTTACTTTTGTGATTTTCAGAGCCAAAACATATAATAGAACCATTTTTAATGGTCAAAAAAAGTTTGCAAGTTGTTTATTTTATTAATATAAACCTGAACGTGCGATTTTTTAAAATCTAAACAATTAATACACCGGCTATAAAAAAAACTTCTCGGTTCTACAAATACCATCCGATTTCCCAACACTGCTTACCACAGCATAATTCACCGACTCGTCGCCATTCCACTATATAATAATAGCCTCTCTTTAATTAAACAAATAACTCTTAACAAGGTATATGACTCTAATCTCATTGACAAGATCCTTGATAAATCAGAAAAATTTCTTGAAATTTCAATTTCTTTCTCGTTATAAAAATAATAATGGCCTCCCTCCCCGATTGCATAGATTTTTTTATATAAGTAATTTTTTTTCTTTCCCACATCAAAACTCCTATAAGGTAACGTACCCATACTACGTGACACGTTTAGTGGGGGGGGGGTCTTCGAAATGTCACGATTGGTACAAATGAGCGGCGGCGGGCGGGGGGGGGGGGTTTAAAAATGGCAAAAAGTTGGTCACGTAGTATGGGTACGTTCCCTAAGATATAAAGTTAACTTTCTGGACAAATAAAAAGTTAAGAACTGCTTTAATAAAATATTATAATGGAACTCCATCACATATTATCGTCATCATAAATAGGAAATATATACAAACTTTATTGCAATGATTTTCCGACTGTTTATACAGGTGTATATAAATTCACGAAGAAAATAAATTAATTTAAGTATAGTATGATATATACAGGATGTTAAGGGACGTACTTTACTTACTTTGCCAAGTGCTTTTTGATGTTATTTGGAGTAAAAAAAAAAGAATTTTGGTCTCCGGTGACCTATTTTAATTTCGTCGTCATTGACCAAAAATCACGTCAAAAATGTCACCGGAGACCAAAATTTAATTTTCATTCTTTACTCCAAATATAATCAAGTCCCTTAAAATTCTGTTTCTGCGGCGCGGCGTGTTCTAATATTTCGTGTACAAATCTATAATTTTAATCTGAAATTAATGAAATTCGTCCACCTGACCTTCAAAACAAACGTTCAAAATAAAACAAAACAATTGTCTACTTAAGACATCAAAAAAACCACCCATCCTCTTTTCCCACCCGTAAAAAATTTGTTTTTATACTTTTTATATATTTTTTTACACTAGTCAATAATATATTTATGTCAATACTGTCTACATATGATTTCTAAAACCCCCTACCCCTCGACCGCCAAACTTTGATCATCAGATCTTCTCTAATATGCTTTCTCTCCCTCGTTATTTTAACCTTGCGTGCTTTACTAATTTGGTAAATGTCAGTACTTAGGTTAGTTTATAAGAATTCTGTACTGAAGAAGAACAGGTTATATCCGAAACCAGTTGATTTAATGCACATGCATAATGCAGTTGTTAAAAACAAAGAAATGTTTCATTTATTTAATAACAAATCCAAAAAGTGATAGCTTTCTTAGATAACAAAAAAAAACATGTGTGCAGTTCACACGCGATAGAAGTGAAAACTTCGGAAAACTTAACTTCGAAAGAATGAGACGTATGCAGAGCATCAGGAGTAGGATAATTGTTTTAAAGTAAAACTTCTATACGCACGCTTGACTTGGGGAGTAAGCTGGTGAATGTGTGACTATAGCGTTATGAAAAGTGTGATCGGGCGAGGCGAACGGACTTTCATTTAAATTATTTTTAATTTTATTTAAATTTTTTATTTAAATTTTATTCCATTTTATTTTTTTAGAGCACCGCACGAGGCAAAGAGGACACCGATTAGTCTATCTCATTCTCTCGCAAGCCAAATCCTGTAGATGTATGTTTCTGTCTCTTTTTAGTATCGCTCGTTTCCGTTTCATCGAGTTTCAAATCACAACAGTGCTGAAGAATTTTTCACTTCCAAAAATTAAATTGTGTAAAGTGAGTAATGTTTTTCTTGAAAACGTGTAGAAAAATCTCATAACGTCTAAAAATACATTTTCGAGCCTAAAGTGGTAATCTCTAAGGTTAATTTAATTTTTCTAAAAATTTCCCAGGAAAACATTGTTTTTAATTCTTGTGTCTACGATGAAGATCGTAAACCAGTCAAAGTGTTGGCGTAAATTACATTAAACACAGGGAAAAAAATATAAAGCGTTTAGTAATGGCCTTAGACGTTAATGTCGCTAGGAAAGCACCGCTTGCGCTTTGTTGAAATATTAAATATTAAAACAGTTACGCCGATGTTTTGAACCCAAATTATTTTATCGAAATTGCTCATTATTAATGATATAATTTTCTGCTTCATTTGTTACACGTGGTACTTAGGTAATCTCTTTAATGTATCTTCCAATGTAAATCAAATATTTAAGTGAAAATGATTGGGAAAAAAATTTGAGATGTCATGAGTTGAAGCCACAAGGCAAAACGTTTTTAAAATTAAACTTCAATAGCACGGCTGTGATTTGGATTTCGGATGAAACGGAAATGACGATTATTGCACCTGTGACGCATCAACTGCGCTCATCGGCCGCTTTGATTAAGAGCGTTTAACCAGTCAGCGGCCGAAAATTCACATTTCGTCGAAAGTTGTCCGTACGATCATGCAGGGCGGTTACAATGAGAAAGATCAATTATTCTCCGTACCAGCTTTTAAAAATTATAACTCAATATCGATTTTTTTCATTCCAAATTTGCTATAATTTTTACCCACATCCGAAAATGCTGAAAGGCGTGGTGATAAAACTATTAAAATAATGTCCTTTTTGTAATTATTTTTTGATTATAAGTATTTATCATTTTTCAATAATGTCCAAGTTAAATAAGAATGTTAAAAAAATCTGAAATGTATTAGTTTGTAAGAGAGCAAATAAATACACAAACGGACCAATTTGAAGAAACATGTACGTATATATTTTTTAATGATTTTATTTAAACTAAAATTAAAATTCTAAAACATGCGATACCCAGATAATGTATTGATTTATTTTACTGCATGATTACATGATTTGAAATGGGTGTGGTATAGTACAAAATCATTTTTGAAAATTTAACAAATCTGCCAACGATCAATGGTAAAACCTTATTATACTAAAAATAAACATTTTTTCTCAAAATTTAAAACATGCGAATGCTAGATAAAAGAACAATCTTTTGAAATCCATTTATAATTATTTTTTTTGTGGAAAATAGTCAATACGTTCAAAATCTGATTTAAAAATGACATATTTCTGGTTTTCTCTGGTAATACCCTCCTAAGATGTCACTTTTAAAGGCTCCTATTGGTTGGGATATGAAACGGCAATTAGAAGAATTACGATTACGGTCGCTTTGATGATGACCTCACTTTTTAAGTAATGATTGAGATTGTTTTGGTAAAGTTTCGCTTCTACCGCGTGTACTGCACTCGATTTTTTTTTTATTTCATTATTAGGTTTCCAATATCATTGTCTAGAAATTTAATTATTAATTACTCAATATATAAAATTGACGTGTGTGTTTAATGAGAATATCTTGAAATCAAATCTGAAACACATTAATTAGAGTGAGTGTATTATAAATGTTAAACTTGTGTAAAATTTATAAAGTTTTTCGTCGAAATGGAGAAATTTCTTTCAAAATAATATTACTTGGAAGAATTTTTTTTAAAGTTAAAACTTATATAGCACATTAAAAAGAGCCAAACACATACACACATAGGATTTAGCCTGCGAGAGAATGAGATAGTAGAATCGGTGTACTCTTTGTGCGGTGCTTCGCATCCTCCCCACTCTTTTCTGAATTCTGAATGTTTCACCTCTACCGCATGAGAATTGCATATTTCTTTTTAGAAAGGCAGATATTCCCAGGTTACGAATAACCTGAAAATATTTGAAAATCTCGTACTACCACCACGTGCGTATTATTGAAAATAATATCAAAAGTTATTTTTGTCGACGTAAATGAAAGGGACCAAAAATATTTAAGAAGTTTGCACTTTCAACACAAAAAAAACTATTACAAAGTATTAAGCCGCGGCATCCCGAATCTCTACCGATTTCTTACATACCTCCCTTAAACATTTGAAGTTTTTTAGCTCTGAAAAAAATATGTTATTCTTTAATATATTATCTATATATTCCCCATGCCAAAACCGTAATTACATGAAATTCCCTCGATAGAAATAAATCGCAAAGTATACTAAGAAAATTATTATTTCCACGTTTGTTTCTGTTATTTTACAAGTTATATGTATGAAAAATTTCACAGTGTTCCTTTAAATGCTATTTTAGACGACCACTACAAGATTTTTGCTCTATTTTAAACGAGTCGTATTTTATTTAACATTTTCATAGTTTCCACTTAAATATCATCGTTTTTAATATTAGTGCACTCTCTCTAACATTCGTATTTACTTATCCATCTTCTTATTTTTGACCGGGAATAATGCGCCTTAAGAGTATTCTACCTATCATACTAAAGATTTGTTTAAAAAATTCGTAATATTTCCATCGAACAGATTTATAAATTCTTGAAAGCAAAACAATCTTCATGTGAAATTATAATACTAATAGAAATAAAACCACTCCAAATGCCTACCTTCAAAAGTGTTTTATAAATTATAAGAAAGTTGCGAAAAATAACAACAAATCCAATTTTCTCAATCTCCCATCTCATCCCTATCGCGTTAACATGTGTGTGAAACAAGGGGGCTTTTCTAACAAAGTGAATTTGATATATTATTGGTTTGTTTTCCGCGACACGATGCGCGACGTGTTGAAAATACATCAAGCTGCCTTCTGTCGTTTGGGTAGGAACGGATTCGGATTCCACGCGTTGTTGACTTAAAGGAGGGAGATGCGAAAATTCCTCGCAATTTCCCGCCAAAAAGCAACGGGAGTTCCTCCATTTACAAAATGATAAGGCTCTACGTACAATATTGTAACGAACGCGCGACTGAAGTAGTGAAAGATAGACGCCACGAAAGTGACAAAACAGCTCATTGAAGAAAAATTAAGGAAAACCAACCTAACCTAAAAAAAAATCTACACCTTTCCTATTATTTCATCAAGTTCTGTTTTATACCGTCACCGAAAGCGAAACAACATAACTGTAGGTGTAGGTATCTAGGTATAATAATGGTTTTCATAGTTGTCCGGATACTCTTCATTATCAGTCATCTGTCATCCTCGTGTCATGTTGTGTTTAATTCAATCTATTGGCTATTATACCTCTAATGTTTATTTGTCTCCCATTAATCGATCAGCGAGTTGTCATCAATGCTATGAATAGTTATTCTAGCAGGAGAATTTATCTTAATAGATAAAAATAAATGTTTCTGTGTTTGTCTGTGCGTTCCTAAACCATTCATCCGATTACGATGAAACTTTGGGAATTTAACTGTATATCATATTGAGCTCTGGCGTCATGAAATTATTTCCTATACTATTTATACGATTGTATTGAAACTTTGGTGAGTTATAGTGCGCACGCCCGCCAAGATTTCTATATAATACTGGTGAGCTCTGGCGTTACGAAATTTGTGTGAAGATTTTACAATAGGTGTCGAGTAGTTTATAAAGTTGACTCTATGGAAGATCTACAGTCTCTAGTATCTAGGATGAACGAAGTATGTATGAAGAATGAGTTAGTGATGAATGTAAGTAAATCTAAAGTCATGGTGTTTGAAAGAGAGAGTACGAAAACAGTGTGCGACATAGTTGTGAATGATGAATACTTGAAGCAGGTGGATGAGTTTGTTTATCTGGGTAGTATGTTTACGAGAGATGGGAAGGCTGATAGAGATATTGAAAGAAGGGTAAATGCCGGTAACTCTATTAATGGAGGACTGAATGCTGTTGGCGCTAATAAAAAACTGTCAAAAAAAGCGAAGCTAGCAGTCCACAATGGAGTCCTGGTACCTACCCTGATGTATGGCAGTGAGGCATGGAACTGGCAGAGGAAGGATGAAAGTAAACTAAATGCTGTTGAAATGAGATCCCTGAGACGTATGTGTGGTAAAACCATGTATGATCGTGTTAGAAATGTGGATATCCGCAAAGAATGTAAGGCTGATGTAAGTATAATGAGCAAAATTAAGAAAGGGACCCTCAGATGGTTTGGGCACGTAGAGCGAATGAGCGAAGAAAGTAGTGTAAAAAGAATATATGATGCAAATGTGAATGGTAGAAGAAGTCGGGGACGCCCGAGGAAGACATGGCACGATCAAGTGAACCAGATACTTGAGACGGGCCATGTCAGAAGTCAGAATAATAGAAGAGTATGTATGAGACGATGTATGAATGTGAGTGAGGCAAAGAGTGTGTGCCAAGACCGAGTTGTTTGGCGGTCCGTCCTCTCTGCCTACCCCTGCGGGGAAACGGCGTGATGGTTAGTTAGTTAGTTAGTTAGTTAGTTAGTCGAGTAGTTCGAAGAATGTGTGTATTTCATAAGGTTGGGTTAGCGGGAGGTGGAAGGGGGGAAAGATGGAAGGTGGAAAGGGAAAGCATGAGGGGGGGGGGGTTCGCGGGACGAGGGAAGGGGGAAGGTGAAACAATTTATTTATTTAAGTGGCATTACGAGGCATGCCGTTAACTCAGTAGTTATGTAGTTAAGTAGTTATAACGTATTCATGATTTATTACTCTACTTCAATTCACTATTTCTTGACATAAATGATCTAAAGCTCTGTTAATCTAAAAAATCGTTTTTAACTATCAGAGTTTTATATTGCAAATAAGTTTTTAATTGTAAATTATATTACGATTGCCAGAGGGCACATATTGTATCTCCGTACACAATTATTTTGATGTACTTAAGCTCAAAGTTTGAATTTCTTTAAAAAAATAATTCAAATATTACGTATATATCCTTAGGAGGGAGGGGTGTAATTTATGAATGTCATGCTTTAACACGAACATAAAATACATCGGTTCTAGATAAATGAAACAATGTTACTTTGTTTGAATTACTTATATATTTGTTTAAAGCCGACCGGTTTCGGAACGACCGTTCCTTCCTCAGGGCAAACGTATCGGTTCTCCCTAGTATGAGGTACGAATCCTATTCGTAACTCATGTTTGCCAAAAAATCTGGCGTCATTATATCATTACTTATTTATTTAGAAAACGAAGATCTAATGTAAACTTTATACTCGTAACCCCGAATTTCGCAACTATGGCTGCAAAGTTAAGCAGGTCGATCTGTTCTTATCTTCTAACTGAGCAAACGCCGAGGAAGTTCGCCTTGAAGATGTTTGGGAGTGCGGGGGGTATAGGAGGATCGATGTCGTTTGCTCCTACATAGAAATGATTAAGCATGCGAAAACGTTTGCGAGTTTCCATTCAAAGTTCATCTGAGACCCATTGTTAGAATTGTGATTACCATCATATTATTACTACGGGTTGTTTACTTTTCATAATTAAACGATGAAAGGAATAACTTTAAAGGCGAGCCTCCAGTTAATGGTCTCCCTGAAAGGGTCCGGGCTAAAGTCGGTACTTTATAAACCCTTTCGTATTATATTTGAATATATTTCTATCGAAGATAGATTACACTCTTATTTTTATTTGTATGACCGAATTTGTTTAAATAATCAGCATTGCACCTGGTTAAATGCAGAGATTGGATGATACTTTTCATAATCAAATATACGAGTAGGTATATTACATAATACGTTTATAAAAATACACATATATTCTAATAAAACGAGAAATTCTCTTATGAGTTTTTTTTCCTGAAAAATAAATTATTCATTGAAGCCGCTTTCAAATGCAAAAATACAGATGAGATTCGTAAATCTACGAATCTAAATTCTGAGACACATTTACATACCTACAAGAGAAGCAGACACTTCTAAGTTTTTCCTTAACCACTCGGACTCATAAGCTTGTTTATACGATAATATAACATTGCCAGACATATGTATGATGCATAAGACGTATTTGTCTAATTAAGTAGTATTTCTTTATGATGTATTTTATGTAACGGTTTATTTAAAAACTATTACGTAAAATTAAAACACTTTTGACATTAACATTAAATTTACCGGCAATAGAAAAACGTAAAAATGTTGCATTATAATTAAAATTAATTTTGTACAAATTAGACATTTTTAGACATCTTCTGGCGCCCTCTCCTGTAATCGGGATAAATTGCACCCGCCAGCTATAATCCTGCGGATTTAGAAAAAAATATTTTCTATCTATACACACATTTGTAGTATAAAAAAAATCAGAGTGTGTAATTCACACGTGGTAGAAGTGAAAATAGAAAGTCGCTAGCTAGCGTTTTTTTAAAGTGGTTTGAAGATTGGATATTGATTTCACAAAATATATTTATATTTTTTTTGATTTCGTAGGATTCGAACCCCCGTTCTCTTGATGTCTGTCTCTCTGGCCGTTGAGACTTGTCAGGCACCTTATCAACTATGCTATGGAAGGCACGCGCTGAGGTGAGAATTTACAGCATTGAATTGTAACCGAGTATTTGTGTAGAACTGAATTGTGACGCATTTCCGTTTTACCCGAATTTCAAGTCACTAAGGGCGCTAAAAAAGTTTCACTTCAAAAATTAGGTTTACGTAATTTCAGATACCTAATCAAAACGAGAAACTAGAATATTCAAGAGTTGTTAATTAAGAGTGGGTATACCTACTACATATTACAGAACCAAAATTATTCAGAACCAAGGTGTTTAAAATATATGTACATATACATTTTTTTTTTAATTTTTGTTTTACAATCTTTCGTTTCCCGCTTCTGCTGCCTGCAACTTGCAACACTAGCTATTGACGGGTGTATTTATTGTTCTCCGTCCTATGCCAGTCCGTTTTCTCCTCTTTGTAATTGGCAGGGCAGCTTCTGCGCTAGTTTGCTACTAGAGTAATAGATCATAATGTCCTCGCCCGAGAGCGTATTAAAGTTAAGTGAATTGGGTATTTTGGGTATTCGTTAAGTGAAATTTCTAATTATAGCAACCATGAGCTTCAGTGAGGTTAAAGTTGCAGATATATGGTATTTGAAAGTTTGAAACATTGTTTTCATCATCACATGAAAGGAACCAAGTAAGCCAGCTAATAACTTTTGTCGTACACAATGGAGCCCCGAATGAGCGAAATAAGGCACCTCCAAAATACATGCTATTTAATAATTTGTATGTAAAACGAAATTACTGCAAAGAGGGAAAGGAAATTGTTTAGTAGAAAGATAAGAAATTCCAACAATACCTACTTCTCGGGTGAACTAAAAGCTAAACTAGACCTTGTTCTTTCTTCTCGAAGATAAACATATGTCAGGCAGTAGAAGGATGAAAATATTGGTGAGGACTTGTATATTTCTGAATGTGCAATTTTCATGAAGACAGGGTCCTTCGTTAGAAAGTTATTAATAAAGCACGGTAAAGGTTTCGCTTATTCAAGAAAATATTTCAATCGCAGAATTAAATGGTCTTCTTCCGTAAACTTTTTTTTCCAAACTTTTATAATGTAACTGTAACCCGGTATTGAGTATACCTATAAAATTTCGGTTTATTTGTCTTTTGCCGACAACGCCGACTACTTTGAAGAGACCGCAAGCTGGGGTTATTCGAACGATGGTAAAGATATGATTCATAACATTGGACTGTTTTATATTTATAGCTTCGTCCAGACACTCCATACAGCGCACGTGAGCCGATCGCAAGCAGCAAGTAAGTTAATAAATACTTGAACATTTACATTTTTATTTACTTGAGCTCCTATATTGTGATACAGACAACAGGCCTGCACTGTGTCTTAGATATACGAAACGTAACTGGTTATGAGAGAAAGAGAGAAGGAAAATGTGCTCGCACCTCTCTCTTGCCCTTACAGTAATATACGAAACGTAACTCTCTCTTTCTGTCTTCACTAACATATATCTCCCTCTCAACTACCGCTTTTCGTAACGCTGTCATCACGCATACACCAGCTTACTCCCCAAGTCAAGCGTGCGTAAATAAGTTTTACTTCAAAAAAAGATAACGGTGGCAACGGGTAATCATTAATCATCAATCCAGGACCTCTATCTTACCGGGACAAAGCCTTAAGACTCCGCTACCCGAATTTCTACCGATTTCTTACATACCTTCCTTATACACGATAAAAAATATATGTTATCCTTGAAGATAATATCTAGATATTCGTCGCACCGAAATGTAAAAATTATATAAAATTCCCTCTATAGAAAAAAATCGCAAATTATGCTCCAAAAATTATTATAAACACGTTCGTTTCCGTTATTTTACAAGTTATATGAAAAAAAAACTCACAGTGTTTCTTTAACTGCTGTTTAAGACAACCCCGCGAGACTTTTGCTCTATTTTAAACGAGTCATGTTTTATTAAACATTTTCACAATTTTCGCATCGATTTTATCGCTTTAAATGCTAGCGCGCTCCTCTAACATTCGTAGGTACGATTCCCAGTTGCGAACGTTGTTTTTTTTTTGTTTCATGTTTGGTTTAGATTTATTAGTACTGCCTTCTTCTTCAATGATTAATATTACAATCATGGGTAAAAGCTATTCCAAAAAATGTAATTATTTTTTTTTTCAAATTTACGCATGCATGGTTTATTATCAAATATATCAAGGTAAACATTTTTTGTTTTGTTTTATGAAGGCAACTTATATATTGCATTATTTATTTTAATACATGATAGCATATATGTACTATATAATTTGGATATGTCTATTAATTATCAAAGGTGACATTGGCTCTGCCGCTTTTGGAAAATATGTTTATTTTACAGGCGATATTACTATAATCTTTAACAACACAAAAATCATTCGCAAAATATCATTGAAATTCTTTTTCTACGATTTAGGAAAACTTACGATAACACAAAAAAAATGTTTTAAAGGTCTAGATCTCAAGAAGAACAATGAAATACATTTTAAGAAAAATCTCTCTCGATTTGCTACAAAAAGAATCTAGTGATTTACTGTGTTTTCCCCTCTCTAGTCCAGACGCAAAAGTTTGGCGTGTTTAATTACTGGGTGTATTTTTAAAATTTCAACTTTATTTCCCTTTTCATTTCACTTGAGATTTTTCAACAAATTTCAAAGTAGCAGGGGATCGTGGCGCAAATAAAAAACTTTCCTAAGTGTTTTAATTAATTTCAAATAATTGTGCAATAATGTATGTCATGATCGGTTTATAATTGAAATTATTGAGGTATTATAAATGAAAAAGATTGAATTTAAGATTCTCATGGTTAATATTATTACGTTGGTTGAATTTCGGGGAACTGAGATCACGTTTACCATAACCCATGGAGTGTAAAACAACATGGTGTGTGAATGGGTCCGCAAATCAACCGTAACATAAGCCAACAAAATCCTCCATACCAATAGCAGCTTTGTTATTGAAAGGTAAGGGAACCCGGGAGCAAATACCTGTGCAAATATAGCGTCAAATTATGCCGATCAATGGTGTCATATTTATTCTACATTAAGTATTCGAGTAAGTTTCTTTTAAAATTGAATCAAATGAATTGGAGTCTCATCTATCGACTGTCCATCGACAAAACTGCTAAGGTACACAGGTAACCAAAAAACGTAGAATTTTTTTTTTGGATGGGTTACGTAAGAGAGGAAAACTATTATTTTACCTAGCGTCTTATTTTTTGAGTCTTTACAAGAGATATTGTTTTGAATTAATACTGTAAATCCACCTGCTAAATGAGTGAGATCTAATTGTCGAGTTGACCTGGAATATTATTTCATTTTGGTTCATTTCTACGGTAATACAGTTTTTGTTCATCATTTCAAATACTTTAATTTTTCTTCTTAATTCTTACTAATATAATTTTTTTTCGTGTAATTCACGACTATCATCCAAATAACTTTTCAACCCTATTGAATGTACTTGGATTCATTTAATTTTCATGCAACATAAAAAAATTGTACCGAAAATAACATCTTTTTAGTATTATTTCACCCGTCATGCTAATGATTTTCCTGTGTTATGGCGGGCGAAATTTGCAGGCTGAATTTATCTAACTATCTATCTTATGTCTTATTATCTATAGTATATACGCGTATAACTTCCGAACGACTGCACCAAATTGGATAATTGTTTTTTTTGTGTTCGTTATTGTCAGGTCAAGTTTTGTATAAAACTACTGGTGGCACGCGAGCTGTTTGAAAACTGAATGTACAGGGACTGAATGTATGGAATGCGGGAGGGAGGAGAGGAACTCGTGTATGGGGTTTGCAGGAGGGGGGGAGGGGAACCTGGGAGGGAGGGGAGGGGAACCTGGGAAGGGGGAACTCGGAAGGGGGGTTCGCGGGACGGGGGAAAGTGGTGTGTGGAGTGGTTAGAGGGAAGGTGGGGGAGGCGGGGTGGAATGCGAGAAGGGAAGGGTAATGGGAGGGGAAAGGGAGGCGGAAGGGGAACGGGACGAATGGGAAAGGACTCGCAGGGAGAAACAATTTCTTTATTGAATGACATAGCAACGCTTGCCAGGGTACCTAGCATGGTCGATCGATATAGGATTTATCGAAAATGTCGGTAACTTGTCATCGCTCCCGAGCACGACTGCAGACCGCTAACGAACAAACAACAGTTCACAACGACTAAGGGTTCTTACTTTATTTGACGTGAACTGTTATTTGTTCGTTAGCGGCCTGCAGTCGTGCTCGGGAGCGATGGCAAGTTACAGACATTTTTGATAAAACCTATATCGATCGACCATGCTAGGTACCCTGGTACCAGCAAGTTTATAATATGATTCGAAATACTAATTATTATGTTACACATATTCAGTTTTGATTTGTAAATATTTTATCAGATAATTAAATTTAAAAAAACATGAGATATGATGTCTGAAGGGTATTCTAGTGGTTAGAGTGTAGAATTTATGGGTATTATGATAAAAATGTTTTGCAGATGTAAGGATTCATAGTGATTGGTTTTTTATGGTATGGGTTGTTCTTCGGATTTTAAGTTGTAAGGGAGAAACATTTCACTCTCGGATTTTATTTTCATGTAAATACGTACGAAGTCGTACAATCAAGCAGTAAGTGGGCGCTTGCCTCGGATGTTTGCATTAATTACTAATATCCTATCCCAATGTACGTCGTTAACCTGTGCAGGGAGCCTCTTGGTGATATCAACTTCAACAGCTCGCTAAGATTACTTTTACACCAATTGTCCAAATTTTCGCTGACTTCAATTAACTTCTGTGTTTTCATTGACTTTCGTAAATGCATTTGGTTTAATAGAACTAATTAAGGGTCTCTTAGCGAATTAGACTTTAAACCAACGTTTAGCATATTTTTATAACGGGATTTTCCGCTGAATTCAATTTACGTCCGTGCTTCCGTTGACTTTCGTAGATAAAATTAGTTTAGCCAAATTAAATTAGTGCAATAGATGGTGTCCTTTGCCCTTCCTTGCTGCCGTTCAGCAATGACGTTTTCTTTAAATTCCTTTTCCTTTTCTAAACTCGGCACTTCACTTCAGCAGTACCGATTGATGTTTATAATTGATTTATTTATTTGTTACACCGAGGTTTATAGATTGTCCCTAAGTGAGTGAAATTTTGTAACCTTCATCTCGAAGCCCAGTTAATTGATTTGACCTATCCCAGAAGCATATAATAAAAAGTCTCATATTTCCCTTATGTTAAAATCACTGTAGTTTTTAGTTTTCTAGTTTTTCCTCTCCTGCACAACCCATCCAATTTTCTTTTCTAGTTACCTTTGTATCTCTGACTTTAGCAGTTCTGTCTAAGGACATAATTTTAAAACGTAAATATTACATGAAATTTGTGCATGAAATTTCAATTCAATTTAAAAAAATTATATATCGCTAACTCGAATACTTCTTTGTAGAATAGACACGACAACATTTGCTGAATTTAACACGGTATTTGTACAAATATTTAATTAAATGAAGACAATATAAGCGAAACTCAATCGAAAATCTGGAAACAGAAAAATCAGAAAAAGATAATTGACACCTCTGGGACTTGAACCCAGGACCTCTTGCTTTCCGGGCAAACGCGCTAACCACTGCGCCACGTTGCCGATTTCGTTTTATTAAATATTACGATTTGAGGTTTTACTCATAAAGTTAAAATAAAATTTAAAATATTTTATAGTTTATGTAACCATTGGAAATAATATTAACAACTCCCAAACGAAAAATATGAAATAGAAAAAAACAGTTAAAAGATTCAGTCGCATCTGAGAATTGAAGAACACATCCATCTTTTTTTTGGTTATTTGTTTTTGGGGTGTTGTGCCGTGTTGCGCTACCTTCTTCTATAGCCAATGTTTCGGACATCGTTCCATCATCAGGGCAGATCCATCACATCTACCGGTTCTACCGGTATATCTGCCTGATGATGGACACTGCAACGATGTCCGAAACGTTGGCTATAGAAGGAGGCAGCGCAACACGGCACAACACCCCAAAAACAAATAACGAAAATACTTTTGGCCGTGAAAATCTTAAAAGACATCCTTCGTTTGAGAATTTTGTTTTTAATGATTAAATATTACAATTTGGGGTTTCACTAAATAAGTTATTCCGCAGTAAATTTATCAATCAAATATTACCTTTCACTTATTTTCTGCTTCCGATTATTTTTTTTACTATTTGAATGCTATTGTAAAAAAATGTTATGTTGGCTTTATTTTGATTTAAATTTATGTTGATGTATAATTATAATTTTATCTTGTACTGAAAATATGTTAAGACCATAAAGCTAAATTTAGGCCTAAATAAATATGTCCATAATAGCACCGATACGGTGTAGTGAAGTTTTCCAGTTCGGTTTAATCACCGAGACAGTCACAGCACAGTGTACCGTGTACAGCGCCAGCCAGCGCCACCCAACGCCACCCAGCGCCAGTAGGTAGCAGTAAGCTCATTTTTGCCATAATGGAAGTTCGTCCACTTGCCGGACGAAATTACAGCCAACGCTTCCTTGTTTCAATCCAATTACTCGGAGCTGCGGAAAATTCTTTTCAACATCCAAATTTGAGAACCTCTTCTCTTTAGAATGGCGAAACATTAAATTTGGATTTCATGAACCACGTTTTTTCGTGTTTGCTCGGAGTTAAAAACTTTGTCTCATTTATGTTTACTTTTCAACAAGTTATTTTTTTACAATCCAATAGCATTATTTTTGTTCTTTTCTTATTTTTAATGACACAAGCCTTTCTGACGGCTCCCACTCCTTTACCACACCAATCAAAACAGCCAGTTATCTTCAAATAGTCAGCCCAGCTCTTTTGTGAGGGACCTCTGTTGTTTTTCCCAACCAAGGATGTCATCCGATAAAACCTTCGTTTCCCCAACATGGGTAAAGTTTGGTAAACCGTGTCATCTTAATATTTTCGATGCAACTGATTTAAATTAATATGGGATTTGTGACAAGCTTAAAGTCGAGTAATTTTGTTTGTTCACAATTGTTATTTAGACTTTGTGTAGGCGTGATATGAGAGATCTTGCAGATCTTAATAAAACACGCATGGAAGAGATGAACATTTATTTGCACAATATAATGTCTGCGTTGTAAGCTACGTGCTAACTATCGAAGCTGTCTGTGATTAAGGAGAGCACGCAGGAACATCCATCACCTTTTATACACTGTTTCTGCCGTCTTACTCTTGCATATTTAAAAGGCAGGAGTACCAACAAAACCATTCTCACAACAATCTTCATCTTTTTTTTAATCTCCTGCGTTAGATGATTTCATAGTCATAGGTGAATCATCGATTTTGAAGTAAAACTGCTTTAGCACCATTGTAATTTGAAACTCGATAAAACGGAAACGACACTAAAAAATAGACAAACACATGCATCTATAGAATTTAACCTGTGAGAGAATGAGATAAAATGAAATCTTACCTACGTACAGTACCGCATTTGCTGATTATGAGCTCACTTTTCAAGGCTTTTTTGGTTGATTATGTTGTTGAAGTTTTGACTTCTACCGCGTGTGAACTGTACTCGATATTTTTTCGAAGCAGGGACCAAAGGTGCCTTGATTCAGTGCGTGTGTTGACATGGATGAGTGAATGAAACATAAACTAGTTAGTAACCAGGATATTGCATACGTTTCCTGTATGCTAAGCTTACTTTGACTGTAAGTTTGAGTTGATGGTATGTGTACGCTTGATGTACGATTTACCCACCAGTTAAGACAAATCGTACCGCAGGCGCGCGTCTAATTTAAAACTAAATTGATTTCTTTGTTTGAGAAGAAAATTGGTTACCGCACTCAAACCACTTTCCACGAGATACGACGATGGAAAATTTATCAAAAACTTTCTCGCAATTGTACTTAATACGGTATAAGCAACAGGTATATCTTTCTGAAGCCAGAACAGCTGCTATAACGGCAATCTCACTGCGCGGGAACAATAGTTTAGACAGATTTTTGCAAGGAATGTAGTCCGTATTTATATATCTCAACGATACGACACACAAACAATTTTATGCATCAGTTAGGTGTACTGCGTCATTTATGGAATGCCTGATTATTGAAGATGACTTGATGTAAATGATATTATTTATATCCCGTTTAAATCCGGTGGATCCCCATTTTTTTCTCGCTGCCCTCAGCAAAGTCGTAATCGACCTTTGGAACTAATAACTTATTTTCCTAACCCAACGTATTCATAAAACAGTGAGAGTAAAGTGCATAGAGCTACCATGTACCCTGCCTTCCTAATACTTAAATAATTAAATATAATCCGTATAGAGTTTTGCAACTTAGGTAGGTTAAATAAAATAAATTCAAACTATTTAATATACCATTGAAGAAGAAGATAACAATGATAATCTAAACGAAAATATGAAAGAAAACAAGACACAGAAAAACAGAAAAAATACAAAGGTCATGGCAATGATGACGGACGGCAATAGCGAAATTGGTTAACGCGCACGTCCCGGTTAGACGAGAGGTCCGGGTTCGAGTCCCAGTTGCGACCATTGTCTTTCTCTGTTTTTCTGTATCTTATTCTCTTTCATATTTTCGTTTAGATTGTTATTATTATCTTTTTCTTAAATGACATATAACATTGATGGGAATAACCTTCCAAAGTTATAAAAGAGAGTTTTTCTAATAAAAAAATTGAATCCAGTGAAAGCAAAATTAAAATTGACGGTGAAATTATTGAAAATGTTACTGAAATGAAAAACTAGATTCGAAACTAACATTCAACAAGCATGCTGAATATACGCAAAAGAAAATTGGGGAAAAATATCTTTTTGGGAAGAATTCGGCAAAAACTATCTAGTAAAACTGCAATCACTATCTACAAATCAATTATTGCTCCACATTTTAACTAAAGCTCAACTATCCTTTTCCTATTTAACGAACGAGAAAAAAATAAGTTTCAAATTCTCCAAAACAGGGCAATGAAAATAATACTTCGGCGAAATAGATTTTCAAAAGTAAACAAAATGTTAAAGGAACTGAATTGGCTAACCGTGAAACAGATTCTGACGTTGAATACGATGATATTTATACATAAAATAATAAACAACATTTTACCAAAATACTTCTCAGATAAAATTATATTCAACAATGACGTTCACAGACATAACACATCGACGTGCAAGGAAATCAGACTACAGAAAAAGGACAAGGCGAACACGCAGAACAGTTTACTGTACAAAGGAATGAAGTTATATAACACGCTACCAGTAACTCTAAGGTCCACACCAATTGGAAAGTTCAAGATGTATTGTAGGAGCTACATAAAATTTAGTTTGCAATATGAAATATTATAATTTATAAGAAATTTGTAAACTTAAACGTACAAATTACTAAAATTAAAAATTAATTAATTAAAAAAATCAATAAAAATATATTAAATATACAATTAGAATTTATCAAATAGACGAATTTTGAATATGTTTTCCTACCCCTTCTATGCCTCTCACCCTTTATCTTAATTGCCTCCCTCTCATCCCCAGCAAAGATGATGTAAGCTAACCCTCTTCTACGTTTCCTAAAGTCCCGTATTTCCATATTAATTTTAGTATTGTTTTACGAAACCCTGAGGATAGGATGAACCGACACCAGTCGGTTCATATTAATGTTCATATAAAAACAAAGTATACTGTCCAAAGAAAAAATATATTTTATTATTATTTTATGTTTTAGGAATACAAGATTGGATAAAATATATACAGAGTGAATATTAAATAGAGTTGTTCTTTCACCAATTTAGTTAACGAATAATTTTCAAAATTGATAAATTTCACGATATTTACAATTTGGAATTGTCCGATTGGTTAAAAAATTGTCAAAGTAGACTATTTTGAAAGAGTATCGATAGCGAAGATATTCTTTAATCAGGTTAACAAAATTACAAAAAGCTAACCTAGCAGGATATTTTATGAAATGTGAAATATTCTAAATGTCCAGCATGTTTACACATTGAAAAAAATCACAATATTTTGATCAAATCGCTCATGTCGAAGGTGAGAGGTGCGGTAGGAGCCCCGTTGTGGGTTACTTCAAACCTATTTATTTTTTGTTTAAAAAAATAATTATTCTGAAAGCGTTTATTTAAATTATTTCTTTTTAAAAAAGTATGCGTCTTGTCGTTTACGCCCGACCTTAAATTAAGAAGTAAATTACTTTTTAAGGCTGGACAAAGTTATGCTTCTTCGAAAAAGTTTTTTTTATGCTTCTTCGAAAGTTGCTGAATTGCTTACGATATGTTACTGTTCATAGTTTGAAAATTTTTGAACACCTGTAAAAGTACTGATGTGATGCTTTAAACACTATCTATAGATATTTTTATTTATTATTTTATTTCTTTACGTTCTTCATAAAACTTTTAAAAGTTATAAGAATGCTGAGTCGCTCTGTTGATTAGCGCATTCTGATAGGTAGAAGTCTTCGCTTTTTGAGCATAAAAAAGTGCATGCGACCTCCCACGAAAATACTTATTAGTTACATTAATTTATTCATTAATTTATTTATTCAATACTTATTAGTTACATTAATTTATTCATAGGCGGATCAAGAATAGGTCCAAGAATAGGTCAAGAAGGGGAAAATTTAAAAAAATGTTTACCTAAAAATATTTTTAGGCGGGCTTCTAAAGTGTTTAAATCATAATATATTACGTATTGGCATAAGTTTACTTTTAACCTACAATTGATGCAGATATACATATGGATGCCTCATGTACAAGTAGAGCAGGTAGAATTGTCAAAGACATAAGTATAACCGGGGGTGTTGTGCCAATAAAAGACGTTCGACTTTCCAATTTTCTTTCCCGAATTACTTTCCTTGAAATCGGATCCCGCCGCCCCCTGCTAACTTAGCCGCCATTCCCCGTGGCTTCCCACCGGAGAGATAACGGTAGATAACTGTACTTGTTCTTGAATAAATAATCTATTTCCGTATGCTTCTTTTCTGTTACGAGATTTTAAACGTTTTTTAGATCCTTGAAAGACTGTCGCAACTGAAATTGTGTTTTAGAAATTGATATAACCGAATATTCGCTCGGTTTATTTTGTCCATAAAAAAGAAAATCGCTTGAATGGACATTAAAAATTTATTACTTTACTGCGGAACTTTATTTTGATAAGAAAAGTATATTAAAAACCATTGTATTTTATTATATAGCGACAAGCAGGTACTTTTGAATAAATTTGTTTATTTTATGTACATAATGATAAATAAAAAATGTGTTGCTTCCACCATAAATTAATTACTTTCGCAATGCTATATTTAATACACCGAGTGATTAAACATAAAAGTCTAATGTATATGCACTTTCCACATTAAAATTGTCATGTTTTATATGCATTTTTTTATATTTTTAAAAGTAATGGGGTTGTTGAAAAAAAAGTAATTGATTTGTTCAACCCCCTTAACTTTGGTTAGATTTATAAATTAGAAAGTATAAGACTAAGTCTTTTTCATGGAAAATGGAAGTACAAAAGCGATTATAAGTACTGTTAGTTTGCATTACTGTTGACACCTACAAAATATTTAATATCTTAAAACATTAACGTAAATTAAATACTCTGCATAGTTTGCCAAAAGTCCAACATTTAAAAAGAAGGATTGAATTTGTACCCAGAGACCCTGTAAAAATAATAAAAATATATCGTGCGATAAAACAGTACTTCGAAAGTACAAAAAGGTCAAAAGGGTGATATAAACGTAGGGGTTTGGGATCACAGGGGCCCATCTACAAAAACATCGTTTTGAGATTAACGGAAATAAAGATTTTAATCCTTTGAAACTTTGAAACTCTTTGTGTTCCTAGCAATTTAGCAATAATTGACAAGAGAGTTATGGATCACATGGGCCTATCTACAAATGCATTGTATTCAGATAAAAGTTTTGATGCGTTTATACTCAAAACATAAAACACATTTAAGCACAATTCATTTTTTCGGTCGATAAAAATCACGCTTCTGATAGGCTAACTTACTTTTGGCTTCGATGGAGCCACTGTGCGTGATCATTTAGAGTTATAACAAGTACATAAATGGAAGATTTGTTGGAAAGTTTGCATCCGTCGAACGATTAATATCCAATGTGCAAAAATCCTACAAATGTATTCTCCTGTGAGTGGCATTGGAGCATTATATTAGCCGGTCAAAGGCTGAGTTGGCATTGCATCTGGGTCTCATCCAGGAGTCCAAAGTTAAATTCCAGCTATCTAAGACCTCCATTACGACACAGGCAATACAAAAGTGAAAACTTCTTAAGCACCGTTGTGATTCGACTTAAAAGAAAAAAAAAACATGTAAATTTACAGGATTTAGCCTGCGGGAGAATGAGATAGTATAATCGGTCTCCTCTTTGCGCGGTGCTTCGTGGTCTCGCCACTGTTGTCTACTGTAGTTTTTTGAAGGTTTTACTTTTACATCGTGTGAACTGCACACTCCGATTTCAAGTAAAACTTCTTTACGCACGCTTGATTTGGGTAGTAAGCTGGTGAATTCGTGTAACGAGAGCGTTACGAAGAGCGAGGCGAACGGTAGTTGAGAGGGAGATATAAGTTAGCGAAGATAGAAAGAGAGAGTTACATTTCATATATTACTGTAGGGGCAAGAGAGAGAGGTGCGAACACGCATTTTCTTTCTCTCTTTCTCTCATAGCCAGTTACGTTTCGTATATCTAAGACACAGTGCAGGCCTATTGTCTGTATCACACTGTAGGAGCAAGAGACAGCAGTGCGTTTTCTTTCTCTCTTCCTATCATATAGATGGAGCTAAGGAAGTTTTACTTCAGTCGTGTGGTCTAAAGCACACTCTTTTTTTTTAATATTGTCAGGTTATTTGTAACTCGGGAATGTTTGTCTTTCTTTTTTAAAAGAAAAGGCTCTTCGATTACATGGAATGGGTTCCAAAATTATATTAAAAATTGTTTACGTTTAAATCATCTTTTCGCTACTGGAACCGATTATCAGCCAGCTAACATTTATTACTTCCCTGAAAAACAACTGTTCGATAAGTGCAGCACTAATATTTACATTTTTATTTAATTTCACGAAGGCGTAACAAACCACTTTTAGAAATATGCGGACCTAATAATTTTTTTGTTTGTTTAATGTCGCAAATTAATAACAGGGAATATGCCCTTATTTTCATTTCTAGATATCCACATCATTTTCTTTTAAATGGCTGTGTGTGGGAGATTCGGCATTGTATCACAATTAAAAACCGAAACCAAGCTTAAATTAAAACAACATTTTTGAGGTAAAACCTTCTTTATCACCGTCGAGATTTGAAACTCGATGAAATGAAAATTAGCGACACTAAAAAGAGACAAGCGCGTACATCTATAGGATTTAGCCTACGAGAGAATGAAAAAGTAAGTATAATCAGTCTATAAGTATAATCACTCTTTGTGCGGTGGTTCGTGGCCTTCCCATTCTTGTTCACAATGATTTTTCTGAAGGTTTTTCTATTTTAGTTTTCACTTCTTTAGTCAACACGCTGTTTTTTGTAGTTAGGCCTATGTGATCCTAAGCTCCCGAACAGTAACCAGTCTCAGTGCTCAAATACACATATACCGAATCTCCAAATGGTATTGGATGAAGTCGTAATCTTTTAATTATGCTTCATTAGTGCAATACAAAGGGTAGAAAGTTCGGATTCTCCAAGGTTATGTTAAGGGAGTTACTACCGAAATTTAAAATGAGCCTTGAATTCAGCACTTGGGTCCGACGGCGCTTAGGTACTATTTACCAATAAATTGAAACCTCTTCACGCTTTAAGCGGAGTGAAATATTAACAAGTGGGCCCGGCCTTGAATTATTCCATCAATGGGGATAATAACGAAACCTTTGTTGGGTGGTTCTAAAGAAAATCGATTAGAATAACTTCACCTAACACTATTGCGTGCTTGGGTAAATATTCATGTGGAGTGTTTACGGTTTAGTTATTCTAAAAATCTCCACGTTTACATTATTTCTTCTTTATGATGGTTGATGCTTTAAATTTAATTGAAAGTCAAGCGATTAATGGTATAAGATAGATACCAGTATCATTTCAGCACTAATACGGAGGATTTTGATTCACATATAGTTTAAGTGTAAATAATAAACCCAAAAATTTAAGCATTTGTTTATGTACAACTAGGGCATTCTCTGCTCTATCGGAGTTTTATCTTAGTGTTATTGAGTACTTCTACCCTGGCTACCTAATTCTAATTATTTTATCGTTGTATAGTAGGAGCAGAGTAAGACATTTAAAAGGATGGTTACCCATTGATTGTTATGGGTACTGCTAATTTATGTACGCAAACAATTTCGGCGGAGACCTGGGTACGTGTTTGCTTTCGGCGAATGAGTAAAATCATCGTAACTGAATTAACAAAGTCGTCTAGAGTTCTAGAGTACTGTCCTCGGCGCACGACGGGTTTTGAAGTGTCACATGATTAAGTCAGTGCCATCGAGCGATGATAGTTCGAGTAGCCAATGATTCGCGTTGTTACGTAATAAGAAAACTAAATAAACAAAATGATTAGACTGCTTTTAACAGTGAAGTTTACTTAGCGACAGCACTGACTACGTACTTTGCGGTCTAGGGTCCAGTCCTGTACTCTAGTCGGCCTTGCGACAAACAGTCGACACCTCTTTGACTTCACACATAAATACCTCACCGGAAGGATGTGCTTCAAGGTTCTGCAGTATTGGCTCCGCGCAAGAGAAATAGATGAAGACAATAACGTTAGATACGCTTCCACCTGCTACGTTTAAAAAGTTTTCCTTGAATTCAACTAGAAAATGTTAAATACTTACATAATAAACCTCTTCACGATGATAATAAAGAGCTTCGTCACAAAGCACTTAATCTTGTGTTTCCACGGCAGAATTTTATCTGCATGGAATTGAAGAGGAAACGGGTGTACAGATCGACTTGCGTGCAGTCAGAAATGTCGCCACTTAGATATAATAGGAAAAAAAGCAAGTAGTAAAAATAATTAATTGATTCAAGTTCTTATTTTGGCTGTCTGAAGAGATAAGTATGTCAAGCTGTAGTGCATCTTGTATGACGTAGCGCCCTTATCAACAGCACAGTACGCATTGTCCACATTGTCCACACTGTGTTCTAACAACTAACACAATCAGTCAAAGGGAAAGGTTTACTCTACAGATTGTAATTTCTAGAGAATTGGGTGCAGCTACCGCTAACCAATCTCATGGACCAAAGTATCCTTCCAAAGTTCGTAAACAAGCAATATAACATCTTCAAAGACATCAAACTTATTGTGTGGCTCTATTTTAATTGAAAATTAATCACACTTAAATTTAAACACTTTTATTGTTACTAGTACCAACATTTTTTGCAAACAACACTCTAGCATGGCATACGAAATATGTTGGTCAATAAAACATTAATACTGATTAAAACTAAGAAAAGATTATTTTTTAATTATAACTAGCTGGGCTAAATATGTACCCGGCTTCGCTCAAGGAGTTGATACGAGGTGGAATTGACGTTCGAACTCCGACGGATCTTGTTTTACATACCCCTACCAATGGGTAGCCCCACCCATACAAGAAAGCTTCGAATGGTCCACAATGTTACAGAACATTCCACAACATTCGAGAGTGTTCTGGAATGTTCCACATTGAGCTGGTATGTTCCGGAATGTTTCCGAACGTTCCTGACTATTCCCGAACATTCCATGATGTTCTGGAATGTTGTGGAATGCTCTCGAATACTCTCGAATGTTTTGTACTGTTCTAGAAATTTCTAGACGGCGATACTTCCAGCCCTGATATCTTCAAAATCATGTCCTTCAGATAAAAACGGGAGACTTCATCAAGGATGGGGGATAGAGGGCTAATTCACATATAATGGATATAACTGATCGTACCAGCACTTGTTTCTGAATTTTAGTGGCATACATTGTAATGCAATTTCTTTTATAATATATATTGATTAAATACAATATCAAAGCATTCGAAATTTTGGCCTTGAATGACGTGTATATTGCAAAACCAGCATTTAAATAACCCCAACAAATTTAAATTGAATTCCTTAAAAGCTACTAGTTAACAACCGCGGGAATATCATAACAATTGAAAGCTTTTAACATAAAACGAAACACGGTTAATTTCTAAAATCATGGATGGCGGATAGTCTAAACTGGATGAAAGCAATTACCTAGGTACACAGTAATTTGCTCACAATGAAATTAACACTCACAACAACAATTCCTTTGTTGCGCTAAACTCTAAATATTGTTTTGGCAGTTGCATTACTTCTTGCGGTTCAAAGTTTGTTAATATATTTTCGCCATTGCATATGAGCTATGAATGCAGGAGTTATAATATATTACAGTAATTATAAGTTGTGCTCATAATGGGGCGCGAGGAAGGAAGTGCAAAACAGTGGAAACAGTAAATAATTCTAATATAGGGGGGTATGCATTTATTAAATACTCAAGGATCGCACTTGGGGTGTCGTGACGCCCCCTCTTGTAGTTTGCCGTAAGATACAAAACCTTCGCTACTTGCATTATGATAAATTATAACTTGAAACTGCTAATGTTACATAACAATGGAAGTGACTTGCTGGCATGCATTTATGGCCGAAGTAAGAACTATTTTACTATACTCTGGACGAAATTGATAACATATTCTAAAATATTGTAATTTTTACTTGAACAATAATTTCATCAGCGTGATATGATATTTATAAATTGGTGACAACAATTTTTTTTTTAAAATTGGTTAACACTTTTGTCGGTTTTATGTTCAATGTTTGAACCCTTTTAAGTAGGGGAAATGTTATTGTATTGCAGGCATCTTAATTGTATCCCGCAGACAGCACAGGCCTGGCAAAAGCCCGCCAACTTTTATTGAAAATGGATTTGTTTTAAAATAACAACAGCCACTTTTAAGATTCATATAATATAGCATGTATTGACGAATCAACAAAAAAATTTCTACGCTTTAGTTTATCAGACAGACAAAAATACTTGCGTGGCAAAATAAGTGCTGCCATAAGAAAACTTCATGGCTGAGGAATCACCGGGAGTTGTTTGGTTGCAGCGTAACAACTCTATCCATACATCATGTTTCGGAATACAATCCAATAAAATCAGGAGCGGAACATGCCAAGTATGAGTATAATATTTTATTATGACGTAAAATAAAAAAATAAAAAATTATTTTGGAGAATCGTGACAGTGGAGGCAAAATATAATCGTGCGCGATTTCACGTACTTAAAACATTGTCTTATTTAAGATTTTAAGATTTGTTTTTATTATTTTTAAGAACTTAATATGCTTACCTTTTATATTTGTGATTTTCGATAAAAAAAACCTTTACATAATGAACCCTTTTTTATAAAACATTATTATCCATAGGTATAATGCGTTATAAAATATAAAACAAAGCAGAATTCTTTTGAAATCTCAAAAACAGTGAGTTTTTATGTAAAATTTTATATATAGGTTTTATAAGTTCAACTTCAAAAACTCTTACGTTCAAGTGATAAACACATAAGAAACTTTTTCTGAAATTACCGAAAAAATGCTCTAAAATATCCATTTTCTCTCTATAAATTTGCACGCCAATGAAAAGAGCGTGTATGTACGAGTACAAGGGCTTTCTACTTGATTTTAGGCTTTACGATTCTGTTTGAATTCGCAGTAGAATAATTTCCGATCTGTAGCGCCCGCTGACTGAGGGCATGCGGAATGAGATCCCGCCTTATGAATATTTAATAGCAGGGTGTTTCTTAGTCCGGAGAGACTAATTTATTCCTAGAAGAAAGTATATGTTTATTGTGAATATGGAAATGTGGATAGTTCCTTTGTCTTGATTTTGTAGGGTGTTTTTGAAGTGAAACTTCTTTAGCTCCGTTAGTGATTTGGAATTCGGATGAAACGGAAAGGACGCATTATTGCACCTGCTAAACATGAAACTGCGCTCATTGGCCGCTTGGATTATTGTGTCACTTTATTGGTTGAGATATGAAACGGAAATTACGCTAGGTCTGCGCTCATTGGCCCAGGATTATGACCTCGCTTTTCAAGTACTGGTTGAGATTGTTTTGGTAAACTTTCGCTTCTGCCGCGTATAAACGTACCAATCGACTATATAAACTCGTTCATTTTATTGTTACTAGTTGCAAATCTTCCCTCAATGAACAAGTATAGATATGGAAAAATTATTCCTGAAAGAAATTTTATTTGAAGATGGGACTGCGGATAAATCCTTGGTCTAGATTTTGTTGGATGTTTTCTTATGACTAACACATTATTTATTACCAATACGTATTTATAAGAAACTCCCATTATTGTAACTTGTTGCCAAACAACCCTTCAATGAACAAAGAATCGTGAAACTTTATCCTTCTTATGTAATGAGTTGGTATGATTGATCGTGGCTGGAAAATAGTTTTAATATCGTCACTAAAATGTACCTAATATTTCAGAATGAAATCTTATTTGAAGCAAGCACTCATCCATACGAAAGGCTGTTAATAGCCTAGTTTTTTAAAGTGAAACTTCTTTAGCACCGTTGTGATTTTCAACTAAATGAAACGAAAAATAGCGACACTTAAAAGATATAACACACATACATCTGTAGGATTTAGTCTGCGAGATAAGGAAATTTTATCGTATTGGCGGCTTTGTTTATGAGCTCACTTTTCAAAGCTCTTATCGGTTGATATTGGGTTTATTGTGAAAGTTTCACTTCTACCGCGTGTGAACTGCACTCGATTTTTAATTTGAGAACATATATTTTAAGATCATTACGTCGTACGAATTTAAAGTTTCAAAGACTCAATCACGTCTGATCAAAAAAAAATCGAAATGATAATCTATTCTCCTTCAACGGAAGCAATCTTCCCAATATGCTTTCCATTGATATGCTTGGTGTAACTCTAACCTCAGGCGTGGGGGCTCCATCGAAGCCAGAGTCAAGTTACCTTCTTAGAAGCTGGACATACCGTACAGGGCGTAAAGCTAACCATGTACAAATCGCAAGTGTGCCCCACTGCTGAATTTGGTAACCACATCTGGTCTGGAGCCCCAAAATACCTAAATACTCTTTATTCTGTGCAGAAATGGGTTTGATAGATTCCCCTATCCTAACAAGCGAATCGCAATCTTTAGGGCACAGGCGTCAGTTAGGTATGCCGTCCTTGTTCTACCGGTAATACAATGGAAAATGATCCGAGGAACTAGCGTCATTGGTACCGGTGCAAAGTCGGGAAACACGCCAAACACGCACCCTGTATATATACATGGTTGAAATTTTTCACACGAGTACAGGTCGCTTCTGCGACTATTTCTTGAGTTCAACAGCTAGGCTGTGGAATGATTCGCCGGCCTCTGTGTCAAGACCCATGTTCACTCCTTCCTCTCCTCAGAAAGACCCTTCACACAGCATCTTCAAAGATGACATGGTCCCTGAGGGAAATTATTTTCCTCATGACCTCCTGTGTAAAGTTGATGTAAAAAAATTCAACGGTTTTTGTGACAAACAAATATATAAGGAAAAAATCGAAAACCTAATTGTCTTTTTTCATTCTTCCACCAGCTTTACCACTTTCTCTCATCTGTTCCGTAAATAATACTAAATAATTACCGGTTTTTGAAATGTTGCCATCTCTGGATACACCGAATGGCCGCTCCGAATAACTTCCCTTACTCCTATACCATCACCAGCCATGTCTTCTACGGCGGTTCCCTGCGAGATTGTTTCATCCTCTCTGCGGGAGCTTATTGTCTCGGGAATTCAGAATTTGCAGTAAAATTGGAACTACTCGACGAGCTTCCAGCTTTGTTAAGCGGTTCATTAATATTTTATATCATCACACACACACGAGCAGTCGCTGACCTGTTCTGAATTTCTATCAGCTTTATGTATTTAAAACTTTATGTATAAAAATCTGTGTGGTCTAAAACAAAAGAATACATACCATTTTGAAGTGAAAACTTATTTTATACCGTTGTGATTTGAAACTCGATGAAACGAAATATAGCGATATTGCCATTGATTTGTATTGAAATATATAGTTTTATTCTAAGACTTGACTTACTTAAATACTTGACCATCAAAACAAAATGAAGGTCTCCGTCTAAGTCTCTGAATTATGCGTCCCGGAAAATACTGGTCCGAGGCAATTAACCCTTAGATCAGCCACTATAGGCAGACTAATAGAACCTAAAAGAAAGCCTAATACCAAGTTTGGAGATCGTGCTTTCGGAGTATCTGGGCCTAAGGCTTAGAATAGACTCCCTCCGGAATTAAGATGCATAACAAGCTCAACATAATTTATGTCCAAACTAAAAATCTACCTTTTTGGGCTCTCATACCCTTAATTTAAATATACCTATCTGATAGCATCATACTCTTATTGCCAATGATATGTCTTAATCACACTTTTCTTGCTGAATTAAAATTACTCGCATCCTTACACATCTTACAATCTGTCTCTTGATGATTCACAATTAGGAAGATCAAATCTTTGTACTAATCTACCGCCCACCATTAAATGTTGCTTTTACTTTCCAAAATACACACATTAAAGAATATATTATGTTTTGATATTATTATATTTATATGCAACATATAATTGACCTTTTTATAAAAGTCTAAATTAATATTCAATTTTACATAAGAACTTCTCTCTTTTTATAACTTTTGAATGGTATTACCATCAATGTAATATATCATTGAAGAAGAAGATAACTCTTATAATCTAAACGAAAATATGAAAGAGAACAAGAAACAGAAAAATAGAAAAAGTTGTCCCAGTTGCGACCATTATCTTTTTCAATTTTTCTGTGTCTTGTTCTCTTTCATATTTTCGTTTAGATTATTAGTGTTATCTTATTCTTCAATGACATATTACATTGATGAGAATAAAATAACCTTCAAAAGTTATAAAAAGAGAGATGTTATTATAACAAAATGAATACCCATACCCATATTCCCATTTAATTCGAAAATTTTGTTACATAATAGTATTAGGTTACTCTACAAATTAATTAATAATATGTTGACATCTTCTCTCTTAAAAAACGAAGTTCATCCATTAATTTTATAGTTTTGGTTGTAAGTGTGTGTAAACGATACAAGGGTGTGATACAATACGATATGATACAAACATGCGTATAATATATCGTCGCTGTGCTTGCAAAATCCGCTATGTTAAAAAACGTAACTTTTCAGGAGAAGGAAAAAACTGATTTATTTAACAATGGCTCGCATTTTTTACAATCCAAATAAACAGAAAATTAGATCTTTACGTCGGATTTTGTATAAATGATATTTCACAATTAAATATTTAATACTTTAGTAGTAATATTTGTTTTTGTGAATAAATGACACATAGCTGATTTTGTATGGGTCTTTAAATCCGCTTTGTGTTAGAGGCAGCATATAGCGGATTTTTATGTACGTATATTTTAGACATAACGGATGTTGCATTTAGTTAGAAATGATAATAATTCTTTAATTGCGTATAATTTAAATGTACTAACGTATGTGTAAAGCATTTTGAACAATCCAATGGCCTATTTCTAACGAATCTTTATCTTTCCCAGCTGAAAGTTTACTTTTAAATAAGTAATTATCGAGTGAAGGTGAACTAAAAATATTTTGAGTAAGATGGAAAAACAAGTTTATTACACGTTAAATTTTATTTATTAAAAGAATAAAATCAAGTAGATAGTAGTATTATACCTATTACAAACTAAACATTATTGAGCAATAATACAATCATTTTAAATTAATCTCAACATTTTAACAAAACAAATTAACATTTTAGTTGCATAAATAAACAATGATAACGCCTGCTAGCAAATTAAATATTTGTCTAATAACTATTGAGATCGTTAAAATTTTATAAAAATAAAAAGTACCTAAGTTATTAACAAAATCGGTACTTGAGATTATTATATTTTATTTATCAAAAGAAGATAAACAAGTAGATAGTCATTAGTATTATACCTACTTATTACAAACCACACAATATTCAGCAATAATACAATCTCAGTTATATAAATAAACGATGATAACGCCTGCTGGTCTAATAACTATTGAAATCTTTAAAATTTTATTAAAAGCAGAAACTACGTAAGTAATCTACCAAAGCACTATTCGAGATTTTTACATTTTATTTATTGAAAGAATAAAATCAAATAGATTGTAGTAACTAGTATTATATCTATTACAAACCAAACGTTATTCAACATTAATACAATCATAATAATTACAACATTTTAACGAAACAAATAACATATCGATTACGTAAATAAACAATGATAACTCCTGCTGGTCTAAAAACTAATAACTATTGAGATCTGTAAAATTTTATAAAAATATAAGGTACATAATGTAATCTATCAAACCACTGTTCGAGATTATTACATTTTATTTATTGAAAGAATAAAATCAAGTAGATAGTAACTAGTATTATACTTATTACAAACCAAACATTATTGAACAATAATACAATCACAATAATTACAACTTTTAAACAAAACAAATAACTTCTCAACTGAGAAGTTATTTATAATAGAATATATATATAACTATGTAAATAAACAATGATAACGTCTGCTAGTAAACTGAACATTAGTCTAATAACTATTGAGATTTTTAAAATATTATAAAAATAGAAGGTATGATAGTAATCAACAAAATCAGTGTTTAAGATTATCGTAAAATGAATGATAATCTCGATGCATATATAACTTTAAGGATTGTAATTGCTCAAACTTAGACATATCATTTTTTTCTGTTGTGTACAATGGTTTTGGTGTTGTGTATAAATCTTGCTTCCTCCTTTGAGGCAGAAGTGTCCAGTTATCAATGTGTCGGAGTTTGTACATAACCTCACCCTGTTTGTACAGCAGCCCTCTGATCTGGGTAACTGTAAGATCTCCAACTTTTTGCCTGGACGAATAGTGCAGTAATTACTGGGGAGTGTATCGTAAGCCTTAAAAAAACATTAATCAAGATACTTAATAACATAAGGTTTGGAAGGTGTAGCTTTCCTCATTCGGTCTACATAATCCGTTGGGGAGTATAATGGAGGAGTACAAAGCTTTTCCAATGTCGAGTGGACGCTATCCACCTTCATCATTTTGTGTCCTTTTTCTAATATGAGTTGCTCTATTTCTATATTCATATTCTTCGATATATCTGCCAGAGCACTGCTGAGGAATTTATTTTTGTTTTTGGTGAGCGCAGCCGTCCGATATCAAAGTAATTTTTTTGAATCCCTTTCTAATTTCTCCTTCTATAAAATCGATAATACAAGAAACAAACTCATTTGCTGAAACACCTCCATCGCCTTCATGCCAAAAGTACAGAAAAACATCTTTCGTGTTGTTTTTATAAATTTTAATGGTAAAGTCGTGTAACTGAAGTTTTGGCTTATAATATTGAGAGGATACGAAAAGTTTCGGACAAAGCTGTGTGCTCTGAAGGTCCATTGTTACTACTAAATGTTGATCAGAGCACGATGCAATAGCCAGCTTCTTTGCATCTCTTGCCTCATTTTTCTTATTAATGTGAATTTGGTATTCTTCTTCACTTAGATTTCCCTGTTTGTGGGACACGCATGTGTCGCATTGATCCTTGCGTGGTTTAAATATAGATATTTTGTTACTTTCTAAAATATCACGGAGTTTCTTTCTTTGGACGCAAGTTATGCCGTTTTCTGAACACCACAACTTGTAAATTTTATGCATTTCTGTTTTAGATTTAAAATAATCCTCCGCGTATGTTCTTAAACTAGTCGAGCGGCAATAATGACTCCAAACTTTAGGCAATAGGTCCAACCGTTTTTTAACGGAATCTGACCTCAAAGACTGAGGAACTCTGGTCTTTTGTTTCCCAGCTGTTTGAGTCTCATCTTCGTTATCAATCTGTGTTGATGATATCCATTGAGCAAACGTATCTTTCGTAATACATAATGTGGTGTTGAAAAACTCTCTGCAAACTCTAACTTTTTTACCAATAAGCTTGGGTAAGGAGCAGTCGACCCCGATTTCGCGCTTCAAATCACTTCTACCTTTTAATTGCTGTCGCCGTTGTCGCCTCTTGAGTACTCTTAGGATATTTACAAGTCCGAAAATATAGGCTTTCTCAGCTTCCCATGTTGACAAGCTCCAGAAATAATTAACACGTCTAAGCGAGCTTGTTCATTAACCAATCCGCATAGTAAAGATCTATTGGATAAATTCAAGCCATGATGATTGCATGGTGTTTCTTTTATTTTTCTTTGAGCCCTTTTAACGTAAATTGTACGTCCACTTACTCGTTTAATACCGCTATATTTTTTCCCCAGGATTCGTAAATTTTTATTCAATTTTCATTTGTCCTTTATGTTCGGTACATAAAGGACAAATGAAAATTAGTCAACAGATCGTCTTCAGAATTAGAGTTAGCATCAGAGCATTCGGATTGTCCCGTTTCGTGATTCAAAATAAACCTATGATTATTTATGCCCAGTTGATCCTCATCACATTTTTCGTTAGAATTTGAACGTGCAACTCATTCAAATAGTCCCGTTTCAGGGTTGAGTGTGCTGTCAGTATCATTATTCATAGTCAAGATTACAACTGGGGATACATTCCCCACATCTTTCTCCAAAACTGTTTCAGAAATGTCCAAATGTATAAATTATTGTGCGCTGAGTGCACGTGCACTGTAATGTAATTTCACACTGTTTTAAGAGCTTAAATATTATTTTTTGATGAACGTAAATAATCCGCTGGCACGTGCACCAAGACTGAATATCATAACAAGACTGCCCAACTGTCCACTGTCCAGTCACGTGACTTGTAATATGTGCATTCTGAACCAAGATGTGCAAAATCCAGTGCAAAATCCGCCATGTGTCATTAACTGGCGCAATATTAAGTGTTTTACTTTAGTTCAAAATGCGATATGTGAAGGAATCTTCATAGAGTATTTTGAAAGCCATTTTTTAAGCGAAAATACATAGCTGATTTTGCAGTTTTCTAAACTAGCTATAATATTAGAAAACGTGTTTTACAGGCCTATCCGCCATGTCTCGTTCTATCACAAAGCGAAAAAAAACGATTTTGCAAAAAAAACGTTTGTCGGATTTTGCAGGCGCAACGACGATATGTACGTATTATTTTTCTAATTGTGCTCTTTTCCGGTCTTTAATCAATAGATTGATGCCCGGCACGACTCCATTTATTTTACTCTGGAGCGTTACTCTTAATCACTGCGGTTTATCAAAATATGGATTTATCTCGTCGTTCTGGAGGTAATTTCACTGAAAGGAAATGTGGTAAAAACTTTAAAAAAATCAACTATTGCCTAATTGCTTTGTCTTGCTACACACAAACTTTTTTACTTAATATTTTTATTTTTTTATAGAATGATAAACATTCCTGTGTTACAAATAACCCGACGACATTTGAAAATCTCCTACTACTACCAAAGTAAGCGAAAAATGTTGCTAGTGTCATGATAGAGGATTTAGCCAGCCGAGGAACATGCGACGCCTGGGTGGCACCTAAACGCTTATTAATAAATGACTATGTACCAATAAATTATTATTAACTATAAAAATTCGATGCTTAAGTCCAATCGGGCGTTAATAAATGATTATGTTAAACTTCGGAATGAAGACGTTCGGAAGGATGGATAGTCGGCATATAATCGCACGCCAATGGCGGGATTTATTGCCGGCGTTCTAGCGTGCAGAGAAGCCTGCAGGATTGGAAAGTGCTCTGCTCTGGCACAGGCGCTCGGTGTCGAAGGTAATCCCAGGAAATCATTTAGAAAATCCCCTTTCAAATACTCACTGGGTGATAACAGGCTGCGCCATTACATACATGAACCAAGATGCATTTCCGGCAACGCGAGGAAGGATACGGCCGTTGTCGGTAGATTTTTAGCCAGAGAGAGGCGCTCTAAGAATTCTTCCTCATTGCTGTCGTGACCCCATTCCAATTTCCATTGTAGACAAAGCTTCTGCCCTCCTCGGGTTCTGCACTTAGTGGAGAGCTGCGGACACCGAGATTCTAACAGTGTACTTATGTATTTAAAAAAAAACTAAATTCTAGAAAATTTCTCGTTCGTGCAAAAAAAACTTTGCACAACTTCGTAAGTGTAAAATTTTTAAGTCAACAAAACTCTTTTAGATTGCTATGTCATTTCCATCATAGGATACTTAGCTCTGTGATGTCCAATAAACCGCCAATATTTATAGATATTACATGCCGTGTTCTTTGTTCGATAGTATTTTTATTGGGTAAGGTTCAAACTAGTGAGAAGCCGAGTAATATTTATTTACCTAACTACTAGCATAATGCAATTACAGTATTAAATTGTTACAATAATCTCTTCAGATTAACAATTTATGATGCTCATGGTTTACCTAACCTTTTAAAGTAAAAACTTATTTAGCACCGTTGTGATTTGAAACTCGATTTGAGATTTGAAACGAAAAATAGCGACAATAAAAAAGAGACAAACACATACATCCATAGTATTAAGCCTGTGAGAGAATGAGGTAGTATAATCGGTATCTTCTTTGTGCAGGGCTTCGTAGCCTTCCCACTCTTGTCTATTTTAGTTTTCTGAAGGTTTCACTTCTACCGCATGTGAACTGAACACTTGTAATTTTTTTTTAAATACTTATGAAATTCTTCTTAATTTGGTTCGTCATTGCTGAGGATCGTGAACCCTACTCAAATTTTCATGGTGGACAAGACTTCCTTATTCTGAAGCTGAGTGCTGCTGACGCCGACGCTCTGGACGCAAATGATACTTCGTCACTCCAGATTAATGGTAACCTTCCTTTGCTTCGTCTCCCTTCCACTTGGCCGGTGACTATGAGCTTCTCCAAATTGGAGTCTGCAGTTAACCGAGCAACGTGTCCAAAGTATGTTAAAATACGTATATGGCAGATAGTTGAGAGCCTATTGTGGATGCCTAGCTCTTCCATAATGGACACATTTGTGAATCTGGCTGTCCATGATATCCTCAGCATTTTTCTCCAGTACCACATTTCTAAATAATGAAATAAAAATAAAATATTTAATGCTTGCAATGAGATGCGAAAGTCTTACAAGCTGGTATCCGCGCCAACAAATAATTGTAGAGCTTGCAACACGCAAGAAACACGTTTACTTCGGTTCAACGAGATGAAAGCACTCAGACAGCATTAGAATATAATGATTTAAGGAAAAATCCTCGCTTTGATTTCAAAACCGAACACCGTCAAATTTTCATCGGCAACCGTCATAATATCAAAATTTACGACTTAATATGCTGATTTCAAAAATTGTCAAAGTTTTGGAAATCCAAGTGTTTTATCCAAATGGAATCTAAATTGGATGATGTGGTAACATCAAGCTAAAAAATAAAGCATTTTGAAAAGAATCAACGGCTTAATTTTGCACCTATTAGATGTTATTCCAATTATAATACTTTTTTTTCTCATAAAGCTTTTTAGAATTGTTAATAAATAGTTGATACTTTAGCTTCGTTATCGAGAGCCTTATCCCTCAACCACGGAAGCCGTCAAAGTCAGAGGGTTGGTAAAAACAAATCTGTAATACAACGAAAACTTCGTAAAATCGATGACGATCTATAATACCTACATAACACAACATGTATGGCGTACGAAGTAATGCAGCAACTTCACCAAAGTAGCACTAAATTTGGTACTATTTTATTATTATTCATAGTTTATATTTCTATCTATATTTATAGTTATTGTTTTTATATTTTAGCAGGAGTAGTTCAAGACACGAGCGCGGTGTATATTCATACTGTCGTACTAATAATATAATACTGTTCTTAAAACATGTTTTAAATCAATGAAAATAATTTGTAGTTACAAAAATCATTGTAGTTACATCGCTTAAAAAAAACAATCATATAGATTATTACGTTCGTTATTATATCTAATATTGTTAATTTTAATATAGTTTCTCCTATAAGTGTACTATGTATTAAAAGTTCAAACTCCTAAACACATAACCTAACATAATTTCATTTCTTTATGTTGTAAATCTTTTGTAATTCCTCCATCTTGTTCTTGTAATTCCTCTATCTTGTAAATCTAACTTTTTTATACCTACATATGTTACCAGGTTAATTCGGTAAATCCGATTATAATATATGCTACCAGATTACCTTTTCTACTTTGTCACAAAAAATGTATGTATACTTATATTTATATACATTTTCTTTATTACACACCTTAGCTTCAGAGAAAAATGAAATTTTCTGTTTTTTGTTTTTTTTTTTGTTTTTGTTATGTAATTATGTACATTTCAGGTATAATATGAACTAAACATGTCAATTTGTCTGTCCTGGAACGGAAAACTTTCCTAGTTGGACAGGCAAAGCTTCCGAATTGTAATTTGTACTTTCTTTTGTATCTATAAATAAATAAATAAATAAATAAATCTGCATACTTTACCCAAATTAGGCAAATCTCGGGTTAGCGCAGTCCTATAAATCCGGAGCAGTCGATTAATGATGGATGCAATATGTTCAAATCTCAATTCGACCATGTCAGGCTGGCCTGGGCTGACCACCACATAAACAATTGTCGACCGTATGTCAGGAAATACATTGATGGGGAGAGGCAGAAGCTGGCTGTGGGTGTTGGATTGAGATGTATGGCGGTCTACAGACTCCCTGACAGCCCGGGGGACATGATACCCGCTGTCGGGCTGTGGTTTCGAACTGCGCTATTCTGGCGACTTCTTACTTATCAGCTATTCACTTTATTGCAATCGCAACGAAAAAATGCTGATCTCTAATCTTAATATATAAAACAAAGTCGGGTTAGTTACACTATTTATAACTCGAGATCGGCTGGACCGATTTTGATGATCTTTGATTTGTTAAATTTTTCTCCGCTCCGGATAACATAATAACTATTAAAACATCGCAAACATTCACGAAAAAGAAAGTTATGAAGAAAATTAAAATTTTTATACATTTTATATGGAACGAATTCTCATATTTTGAAAGAATGCAGCATTATTGTGATAGGTATTTTCCAAAAAATTCAAAAACGTCAAATAATGTCAATTCGCTGATTGTTTCACTTTTGTTCTTAATCATATAATGCTGCCCCTCTTTCTTACACACTAAATTTCAATAGTCGAAAACGAGACAAACGGTGAACGTATGTCTCTGCACCCCTCCAAAGGAAAAATACAATAATAATAAATTTCTGAAATGAAACCCATTTTTTACGTAAGCTCCACTCAGGACCTATGTCATCTTAGGAGATGCTGTGGAGGGTCTTTTTAAGGAAGGGTAGGATGTTCTGGAAAGGAAAAAGGCATGAGGAGTGGGTAGGAATCTGGAGGTCAGTGTATCCGGGAGTGAATCCATCCCTCTAACTGCGGTGCAAGGCCATTGCCTTGACCAGAATTTACCTTTTACCTTGACCTTTCCAGCCGCACTCTTTCGACCCATTGGTCGAGAATATCCGGCTGGAAAGGTCAAAAGGTCAAAAGGGAGCTCCCAGTCTCTCTCGATCCGGCCCGCCACGCAGCCGGTGGGCAGACGCATCCGCCGCCAAGACCCGCACTAAAGTCACCCCATGAATCCGAACCCCAGGCACCCCTTCTAAATCACCAAAAATAGAAAACCACTTGGGGTTACCTATGGCTGAGGTGTTGGTTATCCAATAAATGGTTCCCGGGGCGGCGGCTCCCGTACCCGCTTCCTTTCAAAAATTCCCGTAAGTAAGTGGAAAAGTAAGAAAATCACAAAAAATATAAATCCGTCCACAACGCCATCACTGATACTAACAAAAACAAAACACGGACAGTTGGGCATCGATAATTGCTTCATTGTGTAATTTTTAACTTAATAAAAAAACTTAATTCAATTCAACAGTTATTGATTCTAAGGCGGTACGAAGTTCGTCGGGTCAGCTAGTATCAGATAAGAAAGCGACTTGAATCAGGATTTTTACCATTTTCATCTAAATATCGTGGAGGTGCTTATTTCGTAGTCGCATGAAAGAAAGTTTTTGGTGTGAAACTTCTTTATGCCCGTTGGTAATTTGAAATTCGGAAATTTATTATTTGACGGTCCTCAGTTCCAATACAATGCGGTAAACACACGATTATGCGCAGGCCTCCAATAGCGCCGCTGTATAAAGCTCTTGATACTAAGCGCCCAGAGAGACATCCAGCGAACGGAGGTTCGAAACCTACCAATTTAAAAAAAAAATATTTTTTTATTTTTGTGAAATCAATATCCAATCATCAAATCACTTTAAAATAAACACGCAAAAGAAAATAAAGCAACATCTAGCGACTTTCTAGTTTTACTTGTACTGCGTGTGAATTGCACACTCTGATTTTTTTAAAACATTTAAATAACAGTTTTGCTGAGTTAGGTACCTCGTGAAAAGTTATTATTAGTAAATACCCATTTAAACCAGACCTATGGAAGGGATTACACAATTTTCCCGATTTCGATGAGGCGTTTCTTTGCGAATTTCGTCATTTTTTCAACTAATTATATAATTAAATATTATATTGCTATGGAGAATGATTTCCAATAAGATAATAAGCTTGCTCTAAGTACGACCATGGTTACCAATTAGTACGATCACCACAGTAACCACCACCAGTACAAACTTTCTAAAAAAGTGGTTGAAACCACACAAAGAAGGTACCAAAAACGTGTTTTATTTCATTGACGAAGAAGATAATACTAATAGATAATTCAAAAAAAAAAAATTCAAAAATTTATTTTATATTATTATTTTTTTTTATATATTATTTGTTTTTTTTACACATTTGATTTATGTAAGTACGTAAATATAATGTATATATATATTTTTTTTTCTTCCCTTTACACACAAGTAGTTACACTCTCGTAAAGGTTATATATTATATACATATATTTATATGTTTATACTGTTTCTAATCAATGTTGCATGTTAGTATTTAATGATTTGAGTTTAATCCGATTGTAACCTGAAAATGTAATAACATAAATGATTACATCATGATTATATTACATGTATATAAAAACGAATAAAAAAAAAATAAAAAATCTATACGAAATATGAAAATGTCTTAAAATAAATGGATCCCAATTGCCGAGTTGGTTAAGGCGATTTTTCCGACAAGACAAGAGATCCTGGGTTCACTTCCCAGATGCGACAGTTACCTTTTTATTTTTCCGTGTTCTGAACATTTTACAGTTTGTTTAGATTTATTAGTATTATCTTCTTGATTGATTAATCTTCAAAAGTTGTTATAACTAGTTATTTTTAAAGAAATGCGTTTTATTTCTATTATTCCTTTTGAGGAAAAAGGCTGTTAAATGAATTGCCGGCCTCCGTGTTTCCTCTCTCCTATAACACTCCTGTCACTCCTTCCTCTCCTATAAAATATCCTGCACACGGCATCTTCGAAGCTGACGTAGGCCTTGACGTAAATTATTTTTCTCAGAGCCTCCTGTGTGGAGTAAAAAGCAAATAAAAAAACGGCGTTTCTCGATAATTAACACCAGTTAAATTGGAGATTTCTACTTATCACTGATACTATCAATGACCTACGATTTTATAACCTTGCTAGTAGTAGCGAGACGTGAAAATATATGAAACTGTTATATTTTCATATATATTTCAAAAAATATGATTACACCCAGTATATCAATATATCTAACTCTTTATGAAAATGAATTCCCCTGGCAATTAAATTCCCCCGCAATTTAATTGCTTTTTCCTTAGAAATTTATTCCATAAACTATATTCAATTTGAAATAATTTGTAAAGAACCATCGTCAAGCAGTTTCGTGGGGTGACAATGTAGCTGCCACCAAACGCTGAGGAAATCTGAGTGGTGGTAATCTATTTTACATTGAAGATATTCAGTAAAAACTGATAGATTTACGTTCATGAAATAATAAAACTGCAATTTAGTGAAAAAAGTCCTTAACTACCCCATAACAATATCAGTTGTGATTCTGTACGAAATATTAAATCTATGTAAGCTCTATTTGTAACGAACTGACCCATAATGAATTTAATGATACTGGAAGAAAAATTGCACAGAAAATGCTAGAGAAAATTACACAGAAACTCTGTTATTGAACAGGAGAAAAAAACCGCGAGCCAATTCACGAATTATGGGAAAGAAAATAATCAGCTACAAGCGGCTTTTCGCAGCATTAGATAGCATTAATTATTCTTTTAATTTCAAATCGCAATATATTTTCAATATCGCTATATATAAGTATAAGTAAAATAACCTAGGCAAGATTATAACATAAAAAGCAATTTAACTTTTCGTAAGTTTTTACGGCATCCAATTTAAGCTGGATAGCAGTAATAAAAATGTTGTGTAACCTAATTTGACCTAACCTAATTTAACTTAACTCGAGCATAATATCTTTCGATCGACGTGGGTACTAGATGCCTGAAAATTAATACTGCTGATTAGGAACCATTACTAGGGCGAAAGTATGAAATTTTGGATAATTTATTACCTTTCTTACCAGATGCTGTACGATTACTAGTGTGTTCCATTACAACAATACTTACACAGTTCGTTCAAGAAAATAAGGTCTCTGATGTCAACATGTACCTAACTATGTATGTCGGTGGAAAATTAGAAAGGCAAATAATCTGTGTTACTGCAGAGACGGGTGGTTTGTTTGCGATACTAGGAAGAAATTGTTTAAATTCTCATTGAAGAAGAAGATAAGACTAATAATCTAAACGAAAATATGAAAGAGAACAAGACATAGAAAAATTAAAAGATAACGGTCGCAATTGGCCGAAGGCGTTTATCCCGGTGTGGCTAGAGGTTCTGGGTTCGTGTCCCAGTTGTGACCGTTATCTTTTTATTTTTTCGGTACCTTGTTCTCTTTAATATTTTCTTTAGATTTTTAGTGTTATTATTTACTTCAATAATATATTACATTGATGGGAATAACCTTCAAAACTATTAAAGAGGGTAGTTTTAATAAAACTTCGTTCATACTGAATTCCCTGATCGCAACTGAATGCAACCGTCTTTTAATAAAATAAATCACGAATTTATTTAAAGATAACATTGACTATACTGTGAAACACTTTGGGGTATTCTAGTCTAGCAGCCCGAATTTTAGGCGTTTTTTGATGGTCGATAAAAAAAGGAATTAATATTTTAACTATACATTTTTTTAAATTTATTTATTTATATTTTAAGATATCACAAAAAAAATTCAATAAAAGTATATACATTTCACGAAGTTACACGCTATTGAAGGGGAAAAAAGAGCGTGTTTATCTTGTGAAGAAAAAAAAAATTGCAAAATGGCGGTTACTCAAAAAAAATATATATTTTAGTTATTTAAAATTTTTCCGAATTTAAAAAATAAGTAAAAATTTAAAATAGTAAAAATTAAAAAATTTGATTTTTTGTTGGTTTCTTCGTAGAGAGTGGTATTCATTTTCAGGTAGTCAGAGTCTGTTAACCGCCTATTTATTTATTTACCGCCTTTTATATTTAGATTTTAGTTAGATTCCGTCTAAACCGGTCGAATTTCCACGACACTCAAATGGCTATAACTTATAAAATAATTCGAATTTCGAAAAATCCTTTTAAGAAGATATTCTTGAATATTCAAACTTTCAACACATGAAGAATTTTTTTTTCTAAACCAGAATACGGCCTTAACCGTATTTTTAACTAAAAACTCTATTTGGTATTTCAGCTTGCGGGGTTATTTTCAACAATGATTATTAAATTGTTCAGCTGAATCCTAATCGTATTTTTCCAATGAGAATTTTCTAAAAATATTTTGGGGTTAACTAAATGTCCCTAAATCTACATAATATATATACATATGGAACGACAAACATCGAACCTAACTGCAATGGTTATTTGAATAATTTAATAGATTCGTAACACAATATTGTATAAGGATCTAAACGGCCAGGGCTGACTCTGACGTCATCTGAATCCGATAGAGATGTAATCCGGAGAGATTGATGTCTGGTGACGTCACATGATACAATATCGTTATATAGCTATCATGACGGTGGCTCAATTGATAGAAACGCCAGTCCTGGATTGACTGGTGTTCGAGTCACTGTGGCGACTGTATCTTATTTTATTTTCTGTGTCTCCTTCGGTATCATAATTTGTTTTTGTTTTTAGAAAATAATCAAATGCCAGTATTTCCTTATTAAATAATTTCATTCTTAATTATATAAGCATTTCTCGTGCGGTATGGAAATAAAAAAGTTATTATAGTTACGAATTCGCTAGAAATGATTAAAATGTGAGTTTTGAGCAAACAAAAATTATTAGGGTTGTGTACGTGCATTCTAATTTTTGCAAATGTCGATAATTTCCACTTCTTTAAGTATCGCACAAAAATCCCAATTTCCCGAAGACAGTTGAACCGCACAATTCCATATGGGGTATATTATGAAATATACAATGCCAAATGGGGTATTTTATGAAACTGGAGGGGGAGCGACAGGGTAAGAGGAAGCTGAGAAAGTGACTATTCATATCTGGTCGCCAAATCCGACTAAAGCCATTTCTATGCAACGAAACCGGATGGTGATATATGTATTCACCATGGAACAAAAAAGCCCTAGTTTGGTAATATATTTCAAATCTATTTTTTATCGTCGTACAATGTTCTTCCTCTTCCTAGGTACCTTTTGTCTCAGCGCGATGATAATTCAATTTGAAACAAGTCAAGTCGAGCCGTTAGGAAATGCGGGCGAAGTTTAAAGATGGTTTTACATTCGGCAATATCTACAAGACAGTTTTATTTACTCGCCTTACTTGCAATTTCTAAATGGTTCCAGCACATGGTGGGTGCATATATATCTACCTATGTTCGTTTGTCCTCGCAGGGCCAAATTAAATTCTTAAGGATCCACCACACGGTTACACGTAGATGCTCGTGATTGATTCTTCTCTGTTGAATGTGAAACGCAAAAATTCACAGTGGACGTCAGCACTGCAAGATAATGGATTGGTTACTCTAACGAAGCCGAAGGACACACACCGCTGGCTGAGGAAAAGCGGAGCGGCGCAGGCCGTTGATTGCAGCGACTGCACTCATTCATGGTGACCCCAGATAACTACAGATATCGCATTCTCTCCCTCAGTAAAGACAGTGTGATGACGAGTATTCGATAACTGATTTATCAACAAAAGTTTTGCAAAGTGGGTACCAAGAAACTTAACCGGTCAGAATGAAGAAACAAAAAAAGGAATGCCTCACAACACTAAGGAAACTCAAGAAGCAAAATAGAATATAAAATATTTTTAAACTTGGTACAACAATCCTACTAATAATAATATTATAAAGGTGAAAGTTTGTATGGATGTATGTTTGTTACTCTTTCACACAAAAACTACTGAATAGATTTTAAAAATTCTTTCACTAATAGAAAGCTACATTATTTGCGAGATCTATAGGCTATATTTATTGGTAAGCTCTGGTGTTATGAATAATCTCTGGCGTTATGAAATTATTTTTCATACGTTTTCTGTCGTTAATAAAATCGATTTATTGCAAACGCCAATTGTCGCCTTGGAAACGATGTTTTGTTTAATTAGGTTACTATGGACATCCCTTTGATGTTAAAATTCAAATACGTATAAAATACTAATTCCTACTTTACTGAATGGATTTAAATGAAACTTTACAATAATATAAACATATAGGCTATAGCACAGAGCTCTGGCATTACGAAATTTGTATAAAAAAATTGCAATAGGTGGCACGATTAGTAAGATACCTATCTATAATTCCTATCTATGATACACCGTTGCTGTTTCAGAGTGCCAAAATTTTACCTGTTAAAGCAATACTATGGCACAAAATTATAATTCAACATATATTTACACCGCAGCATAAAGAGAAATTAGAACATAAATACAGCACTAGATTCACGCGCAACGACGGGTTAATAGTTCCGAAATTTAACAATAAGTACGGACAGAGAACGTTTGAATACATCATACCGAAGATATTTAATTTATTACCTGACAATATAAAGAAATGTAATTCTTTGAATAAGGTTAAATATATGGTGAAAAATTGGTTATCAGAAAAAAAAATTTATATTCATATTGATGTGTATAAAAAAAATGTTGAATCTGTAGATATAAGATGTAAATTTTAAATGTAAAAAATCTATATGTAACTAAAATATAAGCACCTGCTAAAAAGCCAATTCAATTGGCTTAGCAGGACTTGTTTGTTGATTTTAATATGTATATCTATTCTTTCAATAAAAAAAAAAAAAAAAAAAAAAATCGATTCCAATTATTAGAGAATAGGTACTTCGCTAATTTAAATATTTTCTAAAATAGAATTTTTATTTAAGAATCTTTGTTTTGTAAAATGTCATTCTCAAATTTTGACATCACAGAACAATTATTGTTTTAATTGGATAAACAGGTATCGCATTTTTTAAGTATAAAACGGCCGTACTGGAATTTTGGTAGAATATAAAAGAAGAATAATAATTCGTACTTAAAAACTATCTCTAAAAATGAATCACCGAAATGTATGTATGTATTTTGGTAGATTATAAAAAGAAGAATAATAATTCGTACTTAATAACTAAGGGGGTGTTGGGAGGGTGTTGGTGGAGGGGGGAAGGGAAGGGGGATGAGGATGGGGGGAGGGGGTTTGGGGATGGAGAGGGGGGAGGGAAGGAAGAGGAAAGGGGAAGGATGGAGGAGGGTGTGGGTAGGGGTAGGGGGTGGGGGTGGCGGGAAGAAGGTTGATGGGGGGGAGTGGTGTGGGGAACGGGAATGTGGAGGGGTAGGGGGTGAGGCGAGTGGTGAGTGGAGGGAGAGGGGAAGGGAGTTGATGGGGGGAGTGGAGTGGAGAGAGGGAAGGTGGAGGAGGCGGAGTGGGGTGGAAGAGCGGGGAGGGAAGGAAGGGAAGGGGGGGGGGTGGAGGACAGGGTGGGTAAAGGGGTTGATGGGAGAGTGGAGTGTGGGGAGGGGTGGGGGGAGGGGGATTGATGGGGGAGTGGAGTGGGGAGAGGGAAGGTGGAGCAGGCTGAGTGGAAATCCCCTAATACCATGCGAGCGAAGCCGTGAGAAAAAGCTAGTATTATATTAAATAAACCCCACATAATATACCTAATCCTACTTCTGATACTCTGCATTCGTCTTATTTTCACGGAATTTAGTTCTCTGAAGGTTTCATTTCTATCGTGTGTGAACTGCACACATGTTTTTGAGTGTAAGGAGATTATCGTCCAACCTATTCTTTACAAGGCCTTTGTCGTTTTGAACTACGTAGAATGCTCCTTTCCAATTTTTATCTTATAAGCGCAGTGTCGTCTGTTAAAGATATTAGTTTTCCGCTTGAGGGTAGGTTACAGAGTGTATTGATATATATGGGGAACAGAATAATACTAGGACACTCCATAGTTTACTTTAGTTTACGTAGATAGTACCTAATAGGTACTACCTGTATATTAAATTAGTACCTATATATACCAATGTGCATAAGGTAACATTTCATTTTATAAAATATATTTTTACAATAAGCATAATATCCTTTTTTATAAATATGTCCGAACGTACGAACACTGCGGTGCAAAGCGATATTCCGAGATGGTCCTGGTGGAGAGAAAAGGTCTTGATTGAATTAATGAATTATAATGGTGGAGAGAAAAGGTCTCCCTCAACCAGTCTCTCCCGGTGGACAGACGCATCCGCCGTCAATACCCGGACAAACCTCACCCAATGAACCAGGGCAATGAAGCGTGACGTACCCATCTGAGGCATAGGTGTTGTATATCCAATAATGCTTCCCGGGTCGGCGGCACTAAAATGTTTGTATGTAATTGCAAAAAATAATAAAAATAAAAACAAAAAAGTGTATTATCGGCAGGTTTGAATGGCAGATGCCTACTCTCTTTCCAGTCATGGTGAAAGCCCGCCATTATAATCGAAACGTTGTTTGAAATTTTAAGTGACCAGATCTGAAGAATTACAACATTCTAAACCCTATTCTTCGTCATCTTCTTCCCTGACTCCCTTCAGCCTAGTGACTAAATAAAGTACCATGTGTTAATAAACAACAACATATCTCAATTGGGAACCATTAACTTTGGGCAGTTGGGATTTTATGCGGTGTTCAAATATTAAATTATGCGGAATGCACACCATCTCTGATATTTAGAATTTAACCTTTTTTATCATTACAATCTTCTATCACTACAGCACTATTTTTATTGGATAGAAAATTGTTATTTTCTTCTCATCGAGACTTTTTGTTTTACCGTAAGAACACCTTCATATTATTATTTCATCGCCGAGATGATGTTGATCCTTTTATTCCGAGAATTGTGTATGTTTCGCAGGAAGCAATAACTATCTTTTTAACTACTTAAAAAAATATTATTTAACCCCTTTTTAAACTACATTATTTTGTGCATTATCTTCAAAGATCGATTAATTATTCGCTGTTTAGCTAGTTCCTATAGGGTTTCTTCTCATCATTAATATTACTTTTTTTAATTTTCTTTAGTCTGTTTATTTTCCCACGTGTTTTCTTTATTTCGAAATTTTATTTATTTAATATTATCTATTCCTAACAGTCACACTTTGTACGCTTAATATAGGTAACAATAAAAAAATTTAAGCTGTTCCATTTCGTTAACGGTACCGACCTTATCCGATGCCTGTATGAAAGCGGCAGTTGCTTCCCATAAACGTCTTCGAAAAGCTACCTCAAATTGTACCCCTCGAGAACTCATGAAGAAACCGGTCTGCAACGGAATCTACTGGATTTGCATCCATGTCTTTTGAGTTCCTTCTTTTATTCGTCACTCCCTCATTCATTTTTCTAAACTTGCTGTGGATTTGCAATACACCGTAAGGGATATCGACAGTCTAAAATGTGGACATTGTCAACTTTATGGACACACTGCGTCGAAGTGTAATGCATTTACGCCCACCTGTTCTCACTGTGGAAAACGTGGATACAATCGTGATGCTTGCCTGACTCTCGACTAGCCACTAACATGTGCCACCTGCAAATTTTTCACGAAACCGGCCACACCCAATACCTGACTTGTTGAATCCCCTGACTTAATAAATTTACGTACTTTATTTTTGAGTGAAACATGGTTATCAGTTAATATTAATTCAATGAAACTTGGACTTCATAACTATAATCTTTTTTGCTGTGATTGCTCTTCATCTTCGAACAAGTCTGGAAAAGCTGGGGGTGTGATATATATTAAAAATTACCCTTTTCACATTCTAAAATTATTCAATAATGTATTCCGAAGAAATTTTTAATTATTATTATTTTTAATTGATAAACTAATGTTTAAGACAAAGGTTTTTGTTGCATAGCGCAAAGGGTAACTTTTTTTTGTTTTCTTCGTGGTTCTAAGAAACATGTCATTGGATATGTCTATATTTCTATTTAAAATTAACGAACTCCATATCCTTCTTCTTCAGAAAACCGTTTAAAAAATATAATCTTATTTGTTCCTTTAAAATTAATAATTGTATTATTGATTCACCTACTTTACTTCAACTTATCTCCACCAATATACCTTCCCGTAGACTGTATTATAATATTGCACTGATCTTTCTCAATCAACACTCAACTAACAATGGGTATTATTCACCATTGTTCAGATTGAGTAGAAATCAAAACTTTGATATTTTTGGTATATGTCTAAATGATTTTTCTCGGTGACCAAACAAGTGAAGAACTATTATGTATATTTTTACTTCTAGCGAGATCTTGACTTGACTTGTGACACCTATTTTCTTATATTTATCTCTGCCTTTTCTCTTTGCTTATATATTTCGTGTTACTATATTGTAAATTGGACGTAAGCCAATAAATAAATGTATGTAAGTTAATAAATATAAACTCAAACAAAATTGAAAAAAAGTTCAATCATGGGTATTGTGTTTGCTCTAACAAAATACATATCCCTTTAAAAGAATAGGTTCTCTTGAGGTAACCCAAAACCCAATAAGTGATTTACGACCACCACATTCTTGCTTCAAGAATACAGCACACTATCTTCTGTTGATATATTACGAAAGTAATTTTTTTTTTTTCAATGATATTGTGTTTGCTTGTGGCGCTTACCTACTACCAAGACGAGGATTTCACTTTATCAAATTTAATCAAAATTAGCCGAGACACCACTGCTCTGTTGAAATTAACTAACGAGGTAGTTTTAACAAGAACCCTCACTGCGCTAAGCACAATATTAATACGCCACTCTGAAAATTTAATTTTAATATTGTTCGTGGGTTTCCCGAAGCAGATTTATGTGAATATTCTTGCAGAATTTCTTCGAACTTTAGTCTAACATTGTTGCTCAAAATGATGCAGAGTTTCTAAATAATAATTGGCTGCCTTGTTTTCAACAAAACATCTACTTATTATGTTATTGTAACATTACATGTTTCGTACGAATGTTTTTTGAAATTGAGAATTCAAGATTTCAGAAACAAAATATTTCTTAAAATGCCGCCTACTTATTGAAGTATTATTTGATAACCAGATCTAGATAATCATTCCGCAAACTTCCATATACTTTTTTACATATTCTTCCCTTTCATATTTTTTTCATAATATTTACCAAATAATATTATTAAAAAAATACATTTGCCAAATAATATTAATAATGAAACGGTTCATCAAATATTGCATGAGAATTAATCATAAAATTCATCACAGCATATGAAAATAAAATAAAGTAAAGGAAATTCGAAAATATATATTCTCATCTCATGAAAATATTGAGAGAAGAATAAAAGGGAAATACCGATGAGAAAATAGCTCAATAACATAAACGAGTGGACCTAAAAATTGACACCAACACTGAAAGAATGCCATTTCTAAAGGACGTTTTCAATTTGCTAACCGGTCTGTACACACAGATAAATCTAGACGGTAGATATTGATAAATTGTTAATTAGTTAAGTGGATGTCTTTGAAATCTTCATTTCATGAAAGTTTATTAATTTATTCAAAAGGTGATAATAACAACTGTATTTTTGATTTGTTTTGTTATGAAGTTAGGCCCTTTTAATTTGCACCGACTTAAAACCTTAAAACAACAGAGAAACCACTCGCGGTGTCATGTCACCCAACAAAATATGGTTGCAGCCTGGCGTAACTATCACAGAAGTCGACCTTCTAAAATATATCTGTGTACCTACTGTCAAAAATGGTATCTCTCTGGAGAATGATGTATATTTCTCTCCAAAAATTACAACGAAATACAACCCGTACAATGAAATTCGTTATGCTTTCGACGACCGGCAAGGTCTAGGGGTAGGGCTCTTGACTCGTAATCCGAAGGTCACAAGATCGAATCCCGGCGTGGGCAATTAAATTTTATTTTATTAATGTGTGTTATTTCACAATTTATTAATTTAAAATAATATAATATAGTACATTTGCGGCACGTTCCATAACGCTTGGTTTCAGAAAGAAGAAACATATTGCACATATAAGTATGTCGTATTTTACTATTCGTCAGTATTCATTCAGAATTGTAACGTTACTTGAAATGGCTTTAGCCGTGTTTAATGAATATGTCTGAATAGCCAGGTACATTTTCCTATATCCTTAAATCTCCTTCCCCTCCCCACTACCTTCAGCATCACACCTTACCAAAATTGGGGATGCTACAGTCTCACTGGCTCGAGACGGTTGGGAGCAATTGGGACTCTTGTGTTATATTCAAATATAAAAGTTATATTATATGCAAGTAGGAATCTTTAGTGTTTTTTTGCCAAGCCGACTGCACGTATTAGTATGTCGTATTTTGTGATTGCCGCATGCTACTTCGGAGAGTCATTAATTAGTAATCATATTTTTACAGTGGATTTTCACTCCAGATGCCTTCAGTTATAAGTTTATCAACTTTGGTTGTACGGCCGTACATCTTCTTTCCATACTTACTTGAAGAAAACATCTTTTAAACTTTCGGCCGGACCAATTGTCGCCGGACCAATTGTCGCCGGACCAAATGTCAGTCGGCACAACCGTCGGCCGGACCAACTGTCACCGGACCAACTGTCGCCGGACCAACTGTCGCCGGACCAATTGTCTGGTCACCCAACCAGAGCAATTGGAGCAGGCTTCATGATTACCAGCAATATGGCAACCGCTCAAGAAGAAGTACGAAGTTTAAAAAATATATCATCAGGGCATTCGTGAAGATGGGCATTACCAGTAAGTTCGAAACGTTGTCCCCAAAAAGAGTATAGCCAACGCGCTCCACTGCCCAAAAAGGCAATCTTTTTTTATTTTTCCAATCTAAAAATTTAATAATGTAATCTTTAATAAATGAGGGTTTACTGACCAAGCGCCGATTCAATAATGTTATATACCTACCTACAATTTGTGTAGATTCATTATACAATTTATTTTCCGCTTTCTTACAGTTTTCCGAACTCTAGCTGATACAAAGGGCTAAGCTTCATTGTGGCAATATCGACTTTTACTGTAATTAAAGTATCTTGCGGGATCATTGCCGTTACTGGGAGAAATCCTTAGGGCCGGACAGGGGTCGGGGGAGGGAGACCAGACAAAGAAGAAAACTAATACAATTTTTTTCAAAAATCCCCGCGGCGAGATAATTATAAACGATTTTGTAGGTTTTGTGATAATATGTTGTCCAGCTGAATGATGACATTAGGAAATCATAACCGATTCTAAGTTTGATTAAAAATGTGTAGCACCACATTGGAAATTTTTTATTTTTATTTTTATTTTTTTTTAATTTTTTTGAGACACAAACAGGATATTTATAAACATTTTTGTGGGTTAAATATAATAAATTAAAATACAAATATAAATATCCCTAGACTAATGTGTCTGCAGTAATCACATATGAATATTTACAGAAGCAAACACATGAAAAACAATGCAAGTATTATTTATACATAACTTTAAAAACAAAAAAAACTAAATACAAAATTGAAATACATTATAAGTATACAATATTTATGAAGTATTTCCTGAGATGTAATAAAACAATAAAAAAAAAATTATTTTTTTTTTATTATTTTTTAGGTGCACAAATCGTTGAGATATTTTTTGAAACATGTTACATTGTTTAGAAAAATATCTATAAAAGTGTGTATTTTGACAAGATCATTGTATGATCGACATATTCTGGATGTAGGATTAAAGTATCCAGTATTATTAGTAAAGATTTCAGTCCAGAATGTGTTTAGGTTTCTGGTAGATTTTGGCCTGGCGTATAACTTGATTTGGTTGACTAAGTTACTGTCTACACGATTATTCACAATTTTATATAGCATTAAGAGGTCATTTTTTGTTTCGTCTTTTAACCAGACTTTCTAATTTGAAATGTCTAAGTCTTTGTTCGTACCCGTCTAGAAGATGATAGACACCTGATCGGTAAGACAAAATCCGTGTAAATTTTCTTTGGACTGATTCGAGTCTAGATATCTGTGTAATATAATGTGGATTCCAGACTGTTGACCCGTACTCAAGAACACTTGGGATTAAGGAATTGAATAGAATTATTAGACTGTTAGAATTCTTAAACAGTTTGGTTGATCTTACAATAAAACCAAGTAATTTATTTGATTTACACACAATGTATTCAATGTGTTGATTGAATGTTAGTTTGTTGTCAAATATAATTCCTAAATCTTTTATTGATTCAACTGTTTCTAGATTGTGACCGCATATGCTATATGAATACAGAGTTTTGTTGGTGTTCTTCGTGAAATTTATAACTTTGCACTTAGCTATATTCAGTTCCATTTCATTGTCAACACACCAGGTAGATATTGTGTTAAGGTCTTGTTGTAAGAGTTCACAATCTTTCATAGATTTAATTGCTTTATATAATTTGAGGTCATCAGCATATAGAGAAAAATTACAGCGGAGTTTGTATGTAAGGTCGTTAATAAAGATTAAGAAAAGTAAGGGTCCAAGGTGAGATCCTTGTGGTACGCCCGACGTAACTAATATTGGGGAAGAGTTAAAACCGTTAACAGTAACTAATTGACTTCTATGTGATAAATATGATTCTAACCAACGAAGTAGATTTCCGTGAATGCCGATTTTATCCAGTTTATTCATTAAGATAGAGTGACTAACTTTGTCAAAGGCCTTACTGAAATCGGTGTACACGGCATCAACCTGTGTTTTATTATTCATCGATTTACATAGAAAGTCCATATACTCGAGTAAATTAGTATTTGTGGATCTTTTAGCTACAAAGCCATGTTGGAAAGGACTAAGTGTATGTTTTACATGGTTGAAGATGGTTTTGTATACAATGGACTCGAATATTTTGCCAAAACAAGATAAAAGGCTGATAGGACGGTAGTTTGTTACATCATTTTTACTGCCAGATTTATGGATCGGAATGACGTGGTCAACCTTCCACAGATCCGGAAATACCCCATCGTTCAGACTTTTGATGAATATTTTGTGTAATGGTACTGCAAGCTGATCTGCACAATTTCGAATAAATAGTGGAGGAATTCCATCTGGGCCGAAACCATTAAGAAAGTAGCAGCCAATAATATGTGCGTTAAGGAAATGAAGATAACATATTTGTAAAAAGCATTAACTTTGTGGCTCGCCATAATTTACAATAAAAAACGTAAATTTGTTTTAGACCACTTTTATTTTAAACACTCTACCGGTTTCAGAAGTACTCTTCCTTCGTCAGGAGAATATTATAACTTACTGTCATTCAGTTATAATATTCTCCTGACGAAGGAAGGGTGCTTCTGAAACCGGTAGAGTGTTTAAAATAAAAGTGGTCTTAAACAAATTTATGTGTTTTTTATTGTAAATGAAGATAATGTTGGTAGTTCTTAGACGAAGTATGATACAGTACAAGTGACCGATTTTGATATCGACACCATAGCTCAGTTGGTAGAGCGCTTGCCATGTAAGTCTTGGGTTCGAGCCCCAGAGGTGCCAAAATCTCTTTCTGATTTTTCTGTGTCCTCATTTTCGATCGAGTTTCGCTAATATTATCTTCATTTAATTAAATATTAAAATATTTTATTTGTTTGGGATACATGTAAGTAGAAACACAGGAGCTCAGGTTTGGTATGAAATTAGCACATCCATTTCAACGGTATCGGTGCGGTATACGATCAAACGTGAGCAATGGTGTTTTGAGTAGGTATCCTTTAAACTATCCTTTACATTTCCGTTCCTATCCATTAAACAAAACTATTTATACAAGTGTTCAAACTCGGGCGAAGCCTGTTAATAATTTCCGGTAGTAACAATCGTCGAGGTTCAGAAAATTTAACTAAACTTGGTTTTATGTCATATCTCCCATTCGTGCTGCGGAGATATCCATGTCATCAATCTGTGATCAGGAGAAGCATCGGCATTGAGTACAAGTATAGTAAATATTGTAACAATGAGATGGGATAATATTTGGATGGATAAGATTTGGATCGCTTAAGTAACTATTTAACATTATGTAAGGTCACGTTAGGTGCTGTTGGGTTTAATGGATAGGGTTTCTTCTTGTTATTTGCACTATATTAATCACTCCAGAGCAAGTTTCCCATCCACCCACATATTTCACCCTTCTCATGTGGTTAGCGGATGGTAGATCGTAGCACGACCTATTAAATCCTTCCAACTTCAGTTATTAAAAGAAAGATCGCTAATATCAGCCGCCATCAAATTTTATGATAAAACGCTATTTTTTCAACCAACTCTATTACAAGTTTTTATAACGGTAAAAACATAACTATTTACGAGGATTCTAATGCGTTTATTAGACATTTTCAAAATAAAACCCCGATAAGAAGCTATCAAACGTCCAAAAACTTATAATAAAGATACGAAACTATTAGTTCTTTTTGCTTTAACGTACCCTCAAATGCCCCAAGATTAATAAAATTATGTATTACTCGAACTATTTAGTTAAGGTTTTAACTACTGGCATAACAATGTACTTTTACGTAGTATTTTCACGCTTCATTATTGAGTACAAAACCTTCAACATTATTAAAATATATTATTATATAAATATTACGAATATAAAAATACCTATCTTGCCTTCATTGCTTACAATACGGAAAAAACTACAAAATTTTGTTGTATGATAAAAAGTACTATTTTTTTAAACTGTTAAGAGCGTTTAACCAGCCAGCGGACGAAAATCCACATTTCGTCGAAAGTTGTTCTTACGTGCAGGGTGGTTACAATGAGAAAGATTAATTATTCTCCGTACCAGCTTTTTTAAATTATAACTCAATATCGAATTTATTTCAATCCAAATTAGATTTAATTTATACCTTCATCCAAAAATGCTGAAAGGCGTGATGATAAAACTATTAAAATAATGTACTTTTTGTAATTATTTTTTGATTATAAGTATTTATCATTTTTCAATAATGTCTAAATTTAATAAGAATGTTAAAAAATATTTGAAATATGTTAGTTTGTAAGTGCGCAAATAAATGGATCAATTTTCGTCAAGAAACACATGTACGTACATATTTTTTAATGATTTTATTGAAACTAAAATTAAAATTCTATAACATGTGTTTGCTAGATAATGTATTGATTTATTTTACTGCATGATTATATTATTTGAAATGGGTGTGGTATAGTACAAAATCTTTTTTGAAAATTTGACAAATCTGCCAACGACCTATGGAATAACCTTATTATTCTAAAAATTAAAAAAAAAAAAATCTCAAAATTTATTACATGCGAATGCTAGATAAAAGAACAATCTTTCGAAATCCATTTATATTTTTTTGTGGAAAAGAGTCAATACGTCTAAAATCTGATTTGAAAATGACATATTTCTGGATTTCTCTGGTAATGCCCTCTAAAAGCTTGCTTTCTCAACTTCACGACTTGTGAATTTTGAAGGAAAGATAATAATAATTGAATAATTTGCAATTTGCAGAGCACCGTTTTTCGTAAAAAAAAATCACCGCAAGAGCGTTTAACAAAATATTATGAGTTCTTTTGAGGAGATTCAACTTTGCATGCTAAGGACCTTGTATTAAAAACACTGCATTTTGCTAGATTTTAAATTTGCTATTTTATCCTCCATTACTATTGATATTACATTTATTAGAAGATTAGTGGTAGGCAGAGTTAATATTTATTTTGAAAGACTGAAGAATTTAGTACTCTTCAGAACTCGAGATTTTTTTAATGAAATGATCTTAAAAAGCGAACGAGTTGTTAGTTGCTTACATTTTTCACATATTAGTTAATTACAATGTCGCGGGCTGTGAAGGTGGAGTGTTTTTTACTTTAAGGATCGACCGTCTGAAATGATGAGTTTTAAGTTTAACTCCAAATTCTGTCGAATCTGTGATCATTCTTAAATCACGTCGTAGTCCATTCCAGGTTTTTATCATGATACTCCGAGAGCACACCCAATGAACACGGTATTCGGTGTGCACTTCGGTTGCTTCAACTTATATGCTATAGCTGATGATGCTGCTGACCTAAGGGTTGACCAGAGAATTAGAATTTTCTGGAATACAACACGATTATTATTATTATTTTTTCCTATAAGTAAACCAGAGCTCTTGCGTTAATTGACTTAAAAACCATCCAGCAGAGTTTGAACTAAATTATTTCCGGACATTTGAGCCAGTAAAGATTTGTTGAAATGTGTAAAACGCCGGTGATAAGTCTAAAGATTTGATATTTGGGGAGACTTGCAAGTATTACGTTGCAAAAAAGTAAGTTGAATTGACTAGAAATTTAGTCGTTTACTTTGAAATAATGTCACTTCCTGAAATCAGCGAAAAGGGGAAAGGGGAAAAATCAGCGTTCAGAATGATATCCAGTAGTTTGATACATGCCTTTGAAATGATGTCAGTTCCTGAAATCAGCGGAAAGGGAAAAGTTTGATACATGCCTTTTAAATGATGTCACTTGATGAAATGGTTATTAGGGAGTCTGCTTTTGGCGGTCGGAGAAATTCAGTCGTTGACGGATTCAGATTCAGCGCCGGATCTGCCATACGTTCAAAAACGTGCAAAAACCTGGCGCCAACTCCGAAGGGGCGCCGTGAGAAAATAAATATTGTATCAAAATTTAGTTATAATATTCCCTGCATCGTTTAAAAATTACCCATAGTACAAAATAATTATTACGCTCTAAACAACAACACTTTCCAAAGAAACAGAATGCGCACGCATCAGGTTGGTATCAACGGCTTACGAATTTATAGTCAGTTACAGAATTTTTTTACAAATTCCATATATTTAGTTTAAACGTAAGATCTATTTTTCCATATATCTTTTACCATCTTTTACGACGAATAGGTGCGATTCAAATTCAATAACCAATCACAACACGGTATTTTTGTTCGTAAGCCGTTGATACCATACGTCAGTGTTTAGTGTTTGTTCGCTCAACACAGGGGAAATGCAAGGTACAAATTTGAGGTTATATTCTTATTATCACTGCTCTCTGTCTCTCGTCGGGACTACCTGTTGCTAGTCAGAAGCTGTAGATGCTATTCTTGTGTTGTACGTTGCCATGAGAACGAGTGTGAGAGCTACCGCCAGGTCACTTGGAAAAGTTACACCCTTTATATGTCTTGATTTTATTTGATAAATTAGTGTAAAAAAAAATTATTAAATAAAAATAAAAAATAAAATTGGGGTGAACGAATTTTTAATCAAAATAAAAATGTAGGGGGGGGGCGCCATCGGTACCTACTGCACAGGGCGCCAGATTTCGTAGATCCGGCCCTGTTCAGATTCATTCTATTTGAGGTCATTCATGATTATATACACTAACTTATTCAAAATTTTAGACAGTATATTTTTTCTGTAAGCAGTAGAAGTAAAGTGCTGGTCATCAGCGTAGCAATGAGATAGAAGGCCAAATGATTCGGTTATTTTAGCGACATCATTTGTAAAGAGGATGTTGAGCAGTGGGCCACAACAGACCCCTGGAGTACTCCTGATAAAAGGATTGCATAATTTGAATGTTTTTTTCTCAACTTCACGGCTTGTAAACTGTTGCCCAAGTAAGTCTTTAATCAGCCAGTCCTTAATGCTGCAGTTTGAACCAAAGGATTCTTCTAATCGTTTAAAAAGAAAATCATATAGAATGAATTCATATTCCTCCAAAGTGTAACACCATTGTATAAAGTATAATAAAACGCTTTTGAATACTTTATTCTACTTTTATTTCTTTCCGACTATAACGGTTTTAGGAAATTACGTCCATCTTCAGACTGGAATAATGTTAAAATTTGGTAAATATCATTTTGTTAATTACCAGCATTATTACCTATTTGCGATGACTTGTTAAAATTTTGGATTGTTTAGGTACTATCAGACTTGGGAAGAACAGCAATATACTGCGATTGTGGTCTTCCCAATAGTTAGTTAATCTTCACAACGGTTTGCATTGTTTCTACGTTGATGTTTCCAGGTAGGTAATGTGGAAATATTTATAAATGTAAAATGTAAATATTTACATTATGCCGGAATTTCTAATAAAGGAATGACATTAAGGTAGGTAATAATTATTGTCTGTTTATAATGCATTATTAACGTGATATGTCAATAAAGTATGATGTTATGTCACTATGTTATTTGGAATTATTTAGCCACACTTGGGATGAGGTTATAATATCATAATGTAATATCCCAATTACTATTATATTTGTCTTTACTATTCTTACTTATTACTATTATATTTGTCTTTACTATAAATTGTCGGAATAAAGTTTAAAAATTTGTTTAATTTTTCTCTGTTGTAATTAAAATTACGAATTCAAAATTTTGCTTTTTTCGTTTTCAAACAACATGCATTAGAGGAAGAGCACGAAAGTCGATGATGTTCGTACGAGCTATACTGGGGCTTGGTTTTCCCCAACAAAATGTCTTGGCACCCCCACAACCAAGTCTTAATACAGCCCTACCACAAAGGTGAAAATATATGCGAGTGTAAATTATGGGTGCCGCCCTAATATATTCAAATACAAATGGACAAATAGGTAGGAATTACACAGGGTAAAAGCTCAGCCATGGGTAGGTTCCTGGTGATAAGTGAACCGGTGCATAAGTAAAGTTGACCCACGAGTTAGTTACCCAATGTTTTTATCTTTGCATACATTATGGTAAGTTTTTGTTCGAAGAGAAATAACTTTCAGGAACTTACTGCCACGTGGACATATAAATTACCAACGTCTTTATTTAACTTTACACCAACACGAGCTTCTCTTATCGTTGGATTTGCCGTAAGTCGTACTAGCTGGTGTAGAATATCTTTACATGAAATTTAAATTGAGTCTGCAGATAGCGAAGATATGTTTTTGTTTCGATATTTTTTCATTCGTGCGAATGAAATAATAAATTATTAAGTTAATCAGCATTATAATGTGTTATATACAGTGGCGGCTCGTGACTTTCGGGTGTGCTAGGGTGCTAATATTTAAAAAAATGGCATCATAGATATTGTCGTATACGAAAAAAAAATATTTGTTTTTCAAAAATCGGTGTTTTGAATGAAGATTTTTCAGGAAATCGGTACGGCACACCGCCAAACTGAAACTTTCTGAAATTTTTCATACAAAAAAAAAAAAAAATTTTTCGTCTACAACAACATCAATGCCATTTTTTTAAATATCAGCACTCTAGCACACCCAAAAGTCACGATCCGCTACTGGTTATATACATAGAATATTCAATGTGTGGTCCTCGCCGAAGAGAACTATCGTTTATTTTTTGTTCACTACGAAATATTCAATCACAATGCAGTAAGATAATCCACTATATCAATATTGCAAAGATTTTATTACTTACAGGATTAATTTAATATTAATAGAAGTTACCATATTTAGGACGTATTTCACCATCCTCTCAATAAGCTGTCAAATAACTATCAATTATAATAAACTAGCTGAAGTCCCCGGCGATGCCCGGGCTTTTCACAGAGTTTTCGAAATCAAATGTAGACAGTGACCTTCCCCTTGCTTTGAAGGTCACACATGTAAAATTTCATCAACCTCGGCATAAAACTGTAGATTTTTATCGAATCAAATCCACACCGCCCGCTTGCCAGCCCACTAGTCCACCACAAACAGACATTCTCCTTTATATATTTCAACCAATTTACCCAAAACCTTGACAAATTATACACCTAGACCTACCTCTTGAATTTTATAGGTGAAAACCGCATGAAAATCCATTCAGTTGTTTTTGAGTTTATCGCGAACAGACAGACAGACGCGGCAGAGGACTTTAATTTATAATATGTAGAGATATGTAGAGATATGTAGAAATGAAGAGATGAATACTCGCTATAAGTGGAAAACTCAGCTAACTTATCAGATATAATATATACCCACTATCCATAGTTTTAAGTAGGTACGTAATAGTAAACTCATACTTTACCTGTAAACAAACAATGCGTTAATTGAAACGTGCGTTATTTTGAAAATGCTTAGTGTTTTTGACAATTTACTTGCAACTATGTTAGCTAACGCAAAACATATAAATATATATATAACCGTTTTTTATTTTATATGCGGTTTGTAAAATGAATCTTCTGACTGTGAATTTCACAGATTTTATCATTTCTTCATTAATCGCAAATTGACTTTGTGGCGTCATTCTAATTAAATGAAAATAAATCAGTTTGGTTTCGAAACATGTTGATAATTTTGATTAAGTACGTGAGTGGTGTATACTTGGTGATTTGTTTTCATTTGATTAAACATCAGTTTAATAGAGACGATTGTGTAGACGAATAAGATAAACTCATAATCATCAAACAGTATTAATTCCCTTGCGTTTAATATTTTAAGTAAGAAAATTAAATCATTTATTTAACTTCTTCGAACTTTGCAAAATAACTTTGTGGTATCATTTTTCATATAATGAATAAAAAATCACTTTGTTTAAACCACTATTTTTAAAACAAATCAACATGTTTCGACAACAATGTTGTCTTCATCAGGATATGTTACTATAATTACTTACATTTATTTAACGTCTGACTTCTAATGTATGAATTTTTAGAGTATTGGTTTATTAAGAAGATATCCACATATTGAACGTAATTACAAAAATATCATTTTGGTGGACGTGTGGGGATGTGTGTGTTATGTGTGTGAATTATGTGTGCGAAATGTTTTTCTTAAAAAGAGGGAGGGAATCAAAAAAAATGTGGTTTTTTAATTGAGTTGAATCTTTGAAGGATGCGGGAAATGGGGGAGTTGGCTGCAGCGTTCGTATTATTACTGGTTGTGTAAAAAAGGTTGGTGTGGCGAGTTCTTTTAGATGGGATGCTAAAATTTATTTGGGATAGAAATTCTGGGCAGTCTATTTCGTTATGTATTATTTTATGGAGAAATGTCATGTCAGCTACCGTTCGCCTGGATTTCAGGGATTGAGTGCAGATATAATTATTGTTGTATTTGTAACCGAGATACTTAATAAATTTATTTTGTATGCGCTCTATATTATTGACGTATTGGGTGTATTTTGGATTCCAGACAGGGGATGCAAATTCCAGTGTACTTTTGACAAGAGTCCCAACTGCTCCCTACTGATTGGAGCTTTTGAGACTATGGCATCTCTAATAATAATTGGTGTTTGTTGCGAGGCTGAAGCTAAGCTTGGAGAGGGATAGGGGACAGGGAAGAGGACGGTTGGGAAGTACCCGGTTATTCAAAAACGTCACTGGTAAATGGAGATCTTTACGAAATTTAAAATTTTAATATACATTCGAAATATTTTACAAATGACATCATGTATTTACAAATTTTACCTCTCATGCCGTTTAATTGTTCTAGTTAAAACATTATCTACAACTAGTTAAGTTAACTTCGATGACAACATCATTATACTTAGACTTTAATTAAGACACTTCCGCAGCCATTTAATCGACTTTCTATCAAACCCGGCTAAATATTTGCTTATTTTCGTTTCTCAGCCTTGACAAAGCCAACGGGTGCATGGTGCGGAAACCTCGCAGGCAGTTTATCATAATCTGTCATATAAAGTCATATTTTCTATTGCCTCCCGCTTCCATTCTAATTATTCACATAATCCTTCTGCACCGCAGGCCACCGGTAAAGTTTTTCAATTCTTGCTTCAGATGAAAGTAGGTAACATAAAGCGAATTAATATTTTAATTGCTTGTCAGAGCAATACTTTCGGTACGGGGATGTTATCAGGAAGTTATTTTGGAGTACGAGATCATTAGGTTGGCTGAATAATCGTCAATCGCGTAAAAAAACTATGCGTTGCAATTTTTCTCAATATTATCTTCATTTAATACAATGGAGTATATAGGTGTATTTCACCATCCTCTTTATAGATTATGTATACATGGTGATAAGGGACTTCTAAGGTTCCTCACACTCTTTAAACAGTGATTACTGACATTATTGGGAGTAAAAATTGTCAATAAAATTTTGAACTCCGGTGACTTTTCTGATTCTTTTTTTTTCTTCAAACTAAACTTTTTTTGTCATCATCAATGTCATCAATGATCACCCAGCTAAGTATGTTTTAAGTTGAAAAATGTAAGTTTTTTTACATTATAGTAAGTCAAGTACGTCCTTTAACATCATGTATAAGTAACTTATACCAGTATTAGTAACTTTCTTTTTATGTTAATGTTTACCTATGTAAACCCTATTTTTTTAATTTGATCTTTGCTTTTAAACCGGTATGCATTATGATACGTTTTTAGATTTTCACGGCCAAAAATATTTTCGTTGTTTGTTTTGGGGTGCTACGCCGTGTTGCGCTACTTCCTTCTAAAGCCTTACACCCCAAAAACAAATAACGAAATAAAGGCATACATTATTGTTATAAATTCTTTTATTATTATGTTACTTGTTTTATGTAAAATCACTAAGGGCGTAAAAAAAAATTTCCTTTGATTTTAAATTAATGCCATTTTATTTATTTCCGGATTAATAATTACCGGGCATGTACCTAACGACCTTAAGGTTGCTTCTTGAGCCGAACTTCGAATTATTGGTAAGAAAAGTTGCTTAGTTCCTTTCCCTGAATTCGTGGTTTGGCACGCGTTTATGTTCGCTAAACTAAATGCAGCATATTTTTTCCGAACACGTTACGCATAAGAAAATCTACGATTTCGTACTAAACAATTTTAATAACTATTTCTTAAATTTGTTTACTAATTTGAACTGCTTTGTTTAAAACAACTCATTATTTTTTCTTAATTCATAATAATCATAAACCTCCCAATGTTTTGCGGTACGAGCGTAGAATACGGTGTGTTAGTCGATGATTGTTAAACCTGTTTCGAATATTTTGGCACTTTTATCTTGGTTGACGATGGTTGAGTTAATGTGAATATCGCACAAAGGTCTCAACTACTTCCGGCCGTCTGTAGCCAGTGAGACTATGGCATCCCCGATTGGGGTATGTTGTGCAACTAAAGATAGAGCGGTGGAGGAAGGAGATGTGGAAGAAAAGGCTGGATAAGTACCGTGCTATTCAGATCTGTTCACCAAACACGCGCTAAAGCCACTTCAAGCAACGTTTCAATTTTGAATGGTGGTCTTACACCAATATTGAGAGCATCTTTCACTCTGGAACATGTCGCAAATACAGTACATATTATTTTTAATGGATAAATTGTGAAATAACACTAATTAATAAAATAAAATTTGCTTGCGCACAACGGAGTTTGAAACCGCGACAGCCGAATCTCTAGTCGAGAGCCTTACCCCTCGACCACAGCAGCTGTCAAAGCCATTTGTCGCAGTTTTTTTTGTTGTTTTTTTTTCAAAGTTATTTCGTGCAGCTCTTTTTAAATGAACGTTTCTGGACAATAATCGGTAAGTCCAATCTGTAAACCAAGTGTATGCACCGAGTGGTTAAGATTCCAGTTGTTTAATGAAATCAACTTGATAAAAACACAGTTTGTCGCGGCAACGCTGTTACGATATGGTTGTTCGTCGATTTATTTTTGATAATTCTGCATCAATTTTTAGCTTTTGGTTCGCTGAATAAGCAAGCATCAAATAATGAGGCTACAAATCCAATCGTAAAGTTTCTCAATCGGTGCTTCTGCTATTCCAATGGGTTTTCGGCGCACAACGAAATAATATCTAACAATTTAATGTTTACGTGACTTGGGTTGTGTAGAGGAATGTGCAGGTTGTGCAGGGTCGACATTAAAAAATAACTACCTATTGAAAATAAACGCCTAACGCCGCTAATAAATGCTTAAAAGCAGTTAACAAATTTAAAATTAATTTAAATTTTCCATGGTGACTTGCGCAATGTAATTTTAATTTGATTTATGTGTTTTTGAAGTAAAACTTCTTTACGTACGCTAAATTTTGGAAGTAAGCTGGTGAACGCGTGACGAGAGGGTTACGAAACGTGTGATCGAGCGAGGCGAACGGAAGTTGAGATGGAGATATAAGTTAGTGAAGATAGAAAGAGAAAGAGTTACGTTTCGTATATTACTGTAGGGGCAAGAGAGAGAGGTGCGAGCACACATTTTCTTTCTCTCTTTCTCTCATAGCCAGTTACGTTTCGTATGTCTAAGACACAGTGCAGACCTATTGTCTGTATCACATTGTAGGAGCAAGAGAGAGCAGTGCGCGCGCACATTTTCTTTCTCTCTTCCTATCATATAGATGGAGCTAAAGAAGTTTTACTGCAGTCATGTGGTCTAAAACACACTCGTTTTTTTAGAGCCGCTTTTCTACGGCATCTTTTTGGCAAGCTGTTATTAAGTATGAAGGAAAATGATATTTTTCGTGAAATTGCAATGAATTCTATTGTGAAGTGACCATCTGGTATTTTTAACTCAGTCCTATAGAAAACATTTATTAACATCGAGCAATTAATTAATCGATTTAGATTAAGTTATATTTATGTACATTTTGTAAGTCGTCAACACTAATAAAGATTGTGAGTGATTTTTTTCCTCCGTTTTCAAGTGCAATTTTAACGCTTTTTGTAAACGGTAGCCAACGTCATTGTTAACGGCGCCGAAGTTTTTCACATCAAATCTTCAAAGTCAGGTAATTTATAGATTATTGGTCTACTAATTATCTTTATTATGTGGATATATTTTAATGCGCACTTAATAAATCGAAAAAAATCACCTTCAACGGCTTCAATTTTTAACACTACTTGCCATCGGCAAACCATCGCATCGTCAACGTTAACGGAGTTGACGTTTTGTCAATATCAACGCCCGGTACCGGTGGAGAGTTGGGTTGTACCGAGTCGAGTTACACATAGCGTTGTATACTCGTATAATAGCGGAGCAGTCTGGAGTTCTGCCACCAGCAGTAATTAATTTATGTGGCTGTCGGCGGGAAAAATATGTATGGCTTGGGGCGGGGGCGGGGTTTGTGATTGGTGGCTTGAGCTCATTCTGAAAAAATCTGCTTTGGTTTCGGGGTAAATCCAAATTGGATTAATTATAGTACTCTCGTACATCAGCGGATCGAATACATTCTAAAACGTTTTAACAGAGTAAAAAACTGGATAAAAAGCGCGAAAACACCGCTGGTGCTGGGTTAAGGGAAATTTTTTAAAAGCGTTTTACAAAATCACATAATGATTACAAAACAAAAAACATTGAGTTCCGGTAAAGTGCGGTTGTTATTTTATGAAACGAGATCCAACCTCTCGGACTCATAAGCTTGTTTTTTTATTTGTTTTTCACGATAATACATCAAACTAACTAACTAACTAACCATCACGCCGTTTCCCCCCAGGGGTAGGCAGAGAGGACGGACCGCCAAACAACTCGGTCTTGGCACACACTCTTTGCCTCACTCACATTCATACATCGTCTCATACATACTCTTCTATTATTCTGACTTTTGACATGGCCCGTCTCAAGTATCTGATTCACTTGATCGTGCCATGTCTTCCTCGGGCGTCCCCGACTTCTTCTACCATTCACATTTGCATCATATATTCTTTTTACACTACTTTCTTCGCTCATTCGCTCTACGTGCCCAAACCATCTGAGGGTCCCTTTCTTAATTTTGCTCATTATACTTACATCAGCCTTACATTCTTTGCGGATATCCACATTTCTAACACGATCATACATGGTTTTACCACACATACGTCTCAGGGATCTCATTTCAACAGCATTCAGTTTACTAGTAATAATGTTTTCAGTTTGATTCAAATTAAAAATTAACTTTATTTAAGAGGGCGAAATATTTAAATGGGAAGGAACGAAATATTTAAGTGGGGAGTAAATAGAAATCAGGGTTTCCGACCGTCCTAGAAGAAGACGTTGTTATTATTTAAGCAGCTCATCGAGTACTACCGTGTACGGTAATGTACGTCCGTTATATTGTATTTAATACAACTTCAATAATTGTATAAGCATGTTGTGGATCACCTTTTAATTAAATCATTATGGGGTTCTAAAAATTAGTTGATAAAAGATTTTTATATTTTTAAGTAGGAAAAACTTCGATAAATTTCAAGATGAGGTGTTAAAATAACAACTATTATTCTAAAAACACCAATCATTCATAAATAGGGGTAAGGAAATTTTGCATTGCACCAGAAGTTCAGATATTTTAAAAATAAAAAAATGGTGTAAAGATTTTTTTTTACTAACAGCTACCTCCTGAATTTGTTTTCTCACTTAATCCTAATTAGTGGTGACCGACCAAAGGTTCGGTTTCGGTTTCGGCAAAAAAATCTCGTTTCGGCATCAGTTTCGGTTTTGGCAGATTTTCTGCCGAACCTTCGGCCACACCGAAACTCTGCAAAAGATCTCAATAAATGGTAAATTTAGTCTTAAGAAAGTTGTGATTCTAAACGCAATTTAAATTAAAATACTCAATTAATGAGGTCCTTCCTTTATAATGTACATATGTGTTGATTATTGACAAATTATTGTTCCAAGAAGTACTTAAGATATTTGTTAATTTTTAGTAGAATCAATTTTTTTTTTCACGTAGGTACTTCAATTATTTTTTTCATTTAACACGTTAACTGTTATAACCGTATAAGTGTAAAAAATAAATCAAATTCCAGTAAACAATATATTTTAAACATGTCTAAAAAAGTTTCGGTTTCGGCCGAAACTGAGACAGCTACAGCTCCTTTTTCCACCGATTCGCTGCTTGCATACATTTTCACACTCAACGTAATTCTAAAAAAAAATTCCTTAGATTATGTTAATATTCACACCTCACTAATAAACAAAAATTAAAATTTTACCCAACTAGTAAATAACCGTTTATGCATTGTAAACGGTTTTTTATCAGTTGTGTAACATTTTAAGCAGGGTCTCCTTCAACCGAAAACATGAACATTTGCTTACACATTTGCATAAACATTGGCAATGGGGGAGTGGCCTAACAGCAGACACATACAAAAATGTAAAAAATACAAAAATAGTAATTTGTAAGCAAATATTCAAATTCTCAGTCAAAGGAGACTGGACATGAATCACATTTAGTTATACCCAAAGCTCGTGTATAAATTTTATACGGTTATCAATATGTACGCACATCAAATGTTTTGTACTTTTTTATTTTTAAGTTTTGTTAATTTTAAAGAAAAAAATATTTAACGATTAACCCTGATATTAGCAATTTTGTAGATAATTTTATATTAACAGAGGGCACATTATGAAGACTTATGTTATATTTGCTGAAACTTAATATTAAAAGATGATTATGACAGATTTGTTTACACTTCGGTATATCAACAACATTATTAGCGGAAACTTTACTGGTTGATGCAACAAAGTAATCATATTACTACGTCAAAATGTGTATGTAACTGAATGTTTTCTTAAACAAAATACATATCTAGCTTATCGTGTTATCATGATCACAAAAATGATGATTCATGAAAACATATGTGAGGTCAAGTGTTATCTCATAGCTTGCAACTGATTCCGTGCAAAAATGTATTGACAGAATTGCTGACACGAATCATCACGGATATCTCATAAGGTTATCCCGTCAGATTTAATAAATAAATAATTCTTACAATTTATAGATTCATTGCTTCTCACAAAATACAAAGCAATTTATGTTTACATAATAATCGACCTCACTAGGACTAAACCTACATTGTGATAAACAATTTACACGTTTGAGTGAAAGTAATCACTAAAAGCATAAACAAAAAATATTACAAGGAGAAAGAAAAAAAAATATTGTGAGTGGCCAGTTGGGTACTTTGAAAGTAAATTGTAACAACATTTAATAAATAATTATATCATCTAAAACGTAATTATATCATCTAAAACTTAATATTGATCTTTTATTCTCTTATAGTTCAAATATTGTTACAATTCACTTTCAAAGTACCCAACTGGTCACTCACGATATTTTTTTTTTTCTTTCTCCTTGTAATAATTTTTGTTTATGCTTTTAGTGATTACTTTCACTCAAACGTGTAAATTGTTTATCACAATGTAGGTTTAGTCCTAGTGAGGTCGATTATTATGTAAACATAAAATGCTTTGTATTTTGTGAGAAGCAATGAATCTATAAATTATAACAATTATTTATTTATTGTAATATTTTCAATCGCAAGACAATTTGACTTACATCACAGCAACTCGCTATAGCCGGTTTATTCCCACGGAATAATTCATGAAAATATGGAACTCATATTTGCTTTGCATTTGAATCACATGTTTATAATAAATTCATTTCTTCACGGGTCTACTGTGCTTTCCCCTTTCGTAACGGCGCGAGATTTGTGTAATATTTCTGTTGAAAGCCAATAGCCAATATACATACCTTGATAAATCCACACAAAATGTACACACGATTTTGATCGAATTTATTAATTATTGAGTCGATACATTTTATGTAAATGTTGAAACGACTTATCTACATAGCGTATGTAATATATTATGTATTTGCCAGTAAATATTACAAACCTTCAAATCGAATAATAATGTATATAGTAAAAGGCAGTTTCATTTCAAAGCTCGTAGAGATAGTGTGTTTTTTGGTTCGCAGTAGTACAAGTGAGTTTTAATGAATATGCATTTTGCACGCGATTTTTCGATAGGTTTTTGTTGGCAGTTACTTATCCGAGCACCCGTTTCCCGGGTCCGGCAAACACTCTTAGCTAGGTACGAGTGTACTGCATTATAAGTTTACCTTCACAGCGTGGTTGCCAATTGAGATTATACACGTATACAACCTTTGCGTATATTTTAAATCTTCTTGTGTCCAAAGGGTGCAGAATACGATTCGTACTCACCTGAAACAAAGGGAAAAAATATTGTTAATTTAATTATTTATAGCACACATAGGAATTTCATTTATTTCGAAGAAAGTTTAAATCTGCTGACATCAATTCGTCTAGTTAAATCTCTAACATCCAAGAATATTGAAAGTTTTTGATTAAAAAGACAAATAACTTATACTTTTGAATGTAGCTATAACTTTGTGGTTATCCATTGTAGATGAATGAAACAATGTTACTTTGTTTGAACCACTTGTATATTTGTTTAAGCCGACGGTTTCGGAATGTACACTTGCCCTGAGGAAGGAACGGTCGTTCCGAAACCGGTCGGCTGTAAACAAATATACAAGTGGTTCAAACAAAGTAACATTGTTTAATTTAAATAAATGAAGTCAATGTAAGCGAAACTCAATCGAAAATCTGGAAACAGAAAAATCAGAAAAACATATTGACACCTCTGGGACTTGAACCCAGGACCTCTTTGCCTTTTGCCCGGAAAGCAGGAGGTCCTGGGTTCGAGTCCCAGAGGTGTCAATATGTTTTTCTGATTTTTCTGTTTCCAGATTTTCGATTGAGTTTCGCTTACATTGTCTTCATTTATTTAAATATTGCAATTTGAGGTTTTACTCATAAAGTTAAAATAAATAAAAATATAAAAAATATAACATTGTTTCATTCACAAATAACTTACTTTACATCACTTTATTTATATGCACACAATCTACATATTTCGTGAACAATGTTCACATCAACAGGAGTAAATGTACACTAAAATTAAAAATTAAATATATAAATCACCTATGGAGAGGAAGGGGAAGAAGGAAGGAGTAAAAGAGTGAGATGTATATTAGAATTAGGGATTACAATATAATAAGAAGTGGAAGACCGGTTAAGTGGGAAAATGTTAAAGAGAGGGTTTATAAAAAATTTTTACTTATTAATTATATCTATTTTGTTAAACATAAGTGTAAGGAGTTGGTGAACGAAGCGCTGAAACGTTGTAAAAGTAACATATTTGTAAACTTGTAAAATAACAAAAAAATGATTTTTAGTAATCCATAAATACCCAAACTTTATAGTTTATCGAAAATGCATAAACCAAACAAACCTATTAGACCAGTAGTTTCTAATTGAAATGCACTAACATTCAAATAAGCATCAACTAAAAATAAGGTAATTTTACTAATGCTTATGTAGTTCAAGCACAGTTAAGAATTCGTTATAATTTTTTTCTTCACACTGAATATTAATTTATAATTTTTAGTTTTTCCCCTTTACAAACGAGTTTTTAACTCTCGTAAAGGTAAATATGTCTAGTTTTAAATTTGAAATATATATTATCGAGTTAATTTAAGTGCCTTTAAGATTGAAATAAACAAATTTAAAAAAAAATGTCAATTACTTAAAAGATTTGAAAATCCCTAACCATGCTATCTTGGTTTCCAAGTGATAAATGAAGTTCCAAAGATTTTCTTATTTTTCAGAGTTACATAGGAAACAGAAAGCAAATGGTAATACGTAAATAATTAAAACAAATTTCAGCAAATTTATTAATGTAAAATTCGGCGTGTCTCAACGAAGAATTCTAGGTCCAAACCTGTTCTTAAAATTTACGTTAAAGGCCTATGTCACGTACAACGTGAATGCGTAATCGTGAGCCTTGTGGATGATACTGTTTTTCTAATTTATGTGAATTTGGTAGAATTTTCTAAAAAAACAGAAGACGCACAGAAGAAAACTGGAAAAATAAGAAAAATAATAAAATAATAAAAAAAATTATCAAAAAATGGCAGGAACTCAGTATATTATGTTCACCTATTTTTGGGTACTATCTTTGCTTATGAAACTCGGTGTCTTATTGATAGATGTTACTGACTTTTTTGTAACAAAAAATGACTGGGCAACGTATTTCACACTGAAATATTTTGTTTTACCGCAGTTTTTTTATTGTAAAATAAAATTTATGAAATGAAAGTTAATGTTTCCTCATATTTAATCGAATGAAAAAATATGACGTTCATTTTTAGTTAATATAATTTTTAGTTTCATACATACATATAAATTACAATTTTTTTTCTTTCTTTCTTTAAACAATAAAAAAAGAAAAAGCAATGCAAGTAAATAGATTAAAGAATAAAAAAATAAAGAAAAATGTTTATAAATATATACATAGATCCTAGTTCAAAAATGCATTTATCTTTGTAGAAAATTTTAAAAAAAAATCCATATTTCCAAAATTTCAAATTCAATTTAATTATAGATTAAGAATTTTGGCAGGTTTTTTTTATTTAGGAGGTGGTGTGGCCACCGCCGCCCGGGAACTATTAATTCGATAACCAACACCTCTGCCGTAGGTCACCCCAAGTGGTTCGCTAAAGCTGGTGACTTAGCAGGATTGCCAGGCGGGTGACTTTTGTCTAGGTCTTGGCGGCGGATGCATTTGCCCATTTACTGCGTTTTGGGTCGGATCGAAAAATACTGGTTGAGGGAGACTATTTGGTCTCTCCAGTTAACTCTCTAGACCTAGCCTATGACCGCCTTGCACCGCTGTGGGAGGGATGGATTGATACATTCGTCACTCTTGAACCCACTCCTCACTCCTCATATCTTTTTCCTTCCCAGATCTCCCTCTCTTTACAAAGCACCTTTAAAAGTTCCTTCACACAGCGTCCCCAAATATGACATAGGCTCTGAGGGAATTTATTTTTCTCTGGGCCTCTCCTGTTTGGAGCTATTGTAAAAAAGGTAAATATATTTATCATTTGTGGTGATCCCAGTTCTTATTACATTTTTAAGTATGCTGTAAGATAAAATATTTTTTAGATTTATTTTTGTAGTCGTATAGAGTTCATCATAAATTTTTGGTTTAATGAAATAAGCATTCCTTAGTTACTTAGAAAAATGATACCTTTAAGATATAATTATGTATTATTTTTTTGTTTTATAAATATTTAATTTTTGTTTTTTTAAATAGCCATAAAACTGGCACACTATATTTTACAATTTTTTTGTGAGTACTATCACTTTACTTTTATCTCACTTTCACTTGTTTTTTTTTAATTAATGTACATATTATCTAGTGTTTTTCAGTTTTCATCATTATTTTTATATATTTATTTTTTCTACTTTCATTGTTTTTTATCTTATCTTATCTGTATCTTTTATGTATCACACAGTATTAGACAGTATATATAGACTATGTTTAGATTGTTTATCTAGTTCCTATCTCTGTAATATTAGGCAAAAAAGTTAATAATTATTGACTTTTTATTTATTATTTGGGCATGATGTGAACATTTGTTATAGGGTTGAAACCTAATTATTATAATTTATTGTTTGTTTAATGCATGTGATGTTATTAACCTGTAAATGTTCCTAATAAAATAAAATAAAATAAAATAAAATATAGGAAGCACCCAAGCGATCGTTACCGAAATTAAACCATGTTTTTAGTATTTCCGTGTATTGTAACGTAGGGTTTTTATTTGCTACACTATTTACCACTCAATACTCAATCCTTTAACAGTCTCAATCACAAATGTGATAGGCATGCAATGCAAGCACCAAATCATTAAACATATTATATTGCATTAAAAGAATCCTCATGTAAGCAATCTCACTTAATTTGGTATGTATGGCAATCTTACTTAATTTGGTATGTATGGCAATATTCTCTGTACCAATATCTTCTCAAGACATGTTTGTTCATTCTGAATATAGACCGGATAATAGGCGGTTGTTTCTTATAAATTATTCATACAAATTTGTTTTGCCAACATTATTCTGAAAATACGATTGAAAAACGGGTACTCTAAGATTGTGGATAAGCGAACTGAGATAACGCGAGCGACTCTTCACAGATAGCGTGCGGTTATGATCTTTCTTGTGAATAGTTTATGCAACAAAGTAAGCTAGCGTGGAGATACAAGTTATTTCAAAGAATACCCAATTCAATAATTTTAAAAATGAAATTAGCAACAAAGCATTCCAGATCTTAGATACAATAATTGAATTAAAATAATTAACTTTTCATAAGAACCAATCACCTTCGGTTAGATTTCATTATAATTTTAAATAATGTTGTTTTTAATAAACACCATTTTGTTTAAATATACGGGTATAATAAAAACCAACCAATAAAATACAAAAATAAAATAATTTGTACCTATTCGCACACAACCGTAATGGGGGTTCAGGCTAAGCAAAGAGTTAAACCTCAAATTGTAATATTTAATTAAATGAAGACAATATTAGCGAAACTCAATCAAAAATCTGGAAACAGAAAAATCAGAAAAAGGTATGAGCATATCTGGGACTGGAACCCAGGACCTTCGGCTTTCCGGGATGCAACTCGGGCCTTTACGCACGCTTGACTTGTTGAGTAAGCTAATGAAAGCGTGACGAGAGCATTATGAAAAGTGTGATCGGGCGAAGCGAACGGAAGTTGAGATGGAGATATAAGTTAGTGAAGTTTTACTTCAGCCGTGTGGTCTAAAGCACACTCGTTTTTTTTCTCTTCTGGGCATATTTAATGTTACTATCAAACCCAAATATTTTACTGTAATGAAATAACTTTAATGCTTTGAAAAAACTCGTGAGAAAAGTTTTATAAATCTGTCCCACTGTTTAGTGTTTAAGATGACACCCAAGTCGGAGAATGTATCTCTCTCTGAACTATGAACTGACCTCATTCTTCGTAGAATACGGGACAATGAAAAAAAAACTTTCGCAGATTTATGATACCTCTCCATGTGATGATGAATCTCGGCACATTGGACACCTGTTGATGTTTTGTCCCGTTTTCAGGGAAGGATGTTTAAGACTAAAGCAGATGACACACCGGACGTTAGACGATATACCTAAGTATATTGATAAGTCAGAAGAATTCGTTACCTATCTTTGTCGAATACGAACGGTTAACAAATACATAATATGTTTGTATAAAATAGTAACATAAACAAAATGGCAAGCATATTACTTTTGGATTGAATGATTACAAAACGATTGACTCGTTTGGTGAATGGAACTTGCACTCTTGATGTATTTAATTTTTGTGATATTGCTAAGTATTATTTGAAACTTATTATTTAATTACGTTAGTTATAATTTTGTTGTTTAATGTGCGTAAAAGCCCAATGGGCGTCCAAATCAACAAATAAAACAAAAAAAAATGAAAAAATGAAACAGCTGTAAAATCCATAACGGTTCAATAATCTGTTTTGTTATTCTGAATTATCAAAATTAAAAAAAAATGGAATACATCAGACCTTGACGACCTCCGTAGTCCAGTGGATAAGACTCTTGACTCACAGTCCGGAGGTCGCGGGTTCAAACCCGGCATGCGCAAATAAATTTTATTTGATTAATTTGTGTTATTTCACAATTAATTAATTTAAAATAATATATTGTATATTTGCGGCATGCTCCAGAGTGGAAGATACTATCAGTATCGCCCTGGTGTAAGACCACCATTCAGAATTGAAACGTTGCTTGAAAATGGCTTTAGCCGTGTTTGGTGACCGGATCTGAATAGCCAGGTACTTCCCAACCTTCCTCTTCCCCACCTCCTTCCCCTCCCCACTACCTTCAGCCTCACAACATACCCCAATTGGGGATGCCATAGTCTCACTGGCTCCAGACGGGAGCAGTTGAGATTCTTGTGCGGTTATTCACTGTAAAAAAAAAAAAAAAAAGACCTGTCCAAAGATATTCAAATACAAAAGAGATATGAATGATATAAAAAAAGCAATACAATAACACCCCCCATACACACAAGCCTTGCTTAATTATGGGGGTACATCAAATATTCTACTATGTAATTAATTACTGTATAAAAATTATTTGTAATTTAAAAAAAATAAAAAATAAAAAAAAATAAAAATAAAAAAAATAAAAAAATATATGCTATGGTGTCCGCGCAACTGTCGGCGGACCACGACCTAATTAGAGTAGTTTGCATACGAAAAGAATTTGTTCATTTCGTTAATTTTTTGAAGATGTTCATTAGTATCGGTTAAGAATATGTTTTGAATATGGAAAGAATTCGTTCATTTAGTTTAACGTTCGTTTGGTTTATTCGTTCATTTAGTTTATTTATTAATTGGTAAACAATATCGGCGACACCCAGAATCGCAGTCCCACCTAGTAAAACTGCAGATAGCACATCTACTTATATTTCAATATCTTTGGACCCATAGACATCCAAATGGATAGACCAGAAGATACAGGTGAGGGGTAAAACCAACTATGGGGGGGGCGAAGAGGGGAAGAAGACTGTGATTAGCTGAAAAATCAATCTGACAGTATATAGGCATCTCGCATTATAATATCACCATTTAGTTCTTTAAAGCAAAATCTGCTGTGAATGAATAGACCTTTTTACATGTGAGCGCGAATTGCTTGCCACGATAATAAAATATTTGCGTAGGCCAAATGTACACCCCAAAAAGATTCGCCCGTTTTCACATAGCAATATTTTGTTGCCGTGTTTAGTTAAGACACTTTTACAAATGTTTCATAATTTACTTACCCCTGTAACCATAATTTACTTACCCCTGTATACCTACATTGATATGTAGGTATGTTGTATAGCACAAGCTACTGTTTTGGCGTGTTATTTTTTCGTTAAATGTATAGATGTTAGCTTCGCGCTGCCCACGGCAAGAATGATGACGTCACACATTTTAGATTCAAGCGAGGCTCTATCCCCTCCACATGGGGCGAACTGGCGCCAAGGAGGAGCTCCAGCCGGTTCCATGGCGAGGGGGAAATAATACGTTTTTATCACTTAGGGCAGGTCCAGATATATTCATATGTCCGTGTTTGGACCTGTCTGTGGTTGCCTTCAGTACTAGGCAAATGTTGAGAAGATCATCACCGATCTTTTTTCTTATTCTCGCATTAAACATAATATACCTAATGCAATTTTAAAAATAATTTATGAAAAGGTGACCACTGGCAAGTGAAGAGTTTTAAAAATAAAAATGAAGTTCTATGTATTTGGGGTAGCAATTAATCTTAAATGGCGAAATACACATTGTATGTATGTCTTAAATATGAAGGGTGTTAAGGTCCTACTTTTGCCAGTGATTTCTGTAATTTTTCAACTTTTTTTCAAAAACTAATTAATTTTTTTTGTGCATGTCATCACTGGGCACTCAGCCAAGTAATCGAACAACCCCTCACCCCGACCCTAACTGCTTAATTAATACCTGCTGATTTTTTAAATATTATTTGAAAAAAAAAATCATTAATTATACCAAAATTTCAATTACATTTTTAAATCCAAATAATATCAGGAATTAGTAAGTCAAGTATAAAGTAAGTCAAGTATGTTCCTTAACACATGGTATAGATCACCGCAACGTTGTGATTTAGCAGGGGTGCCCTGGTTCATGGGTTAAGGTTTGAAGGTTTTAGAGGCGGATGACCAGGACACACTGAACCCCAGATTCCTACCCCCCCTCTTAAACCCTTTTTCTTCCCAGAACTCTCCTCTACTTCCTTTCTTAAAAAAACCCTCCACATAGCATCCCCAAAGATGACAAAGGCCCTTGGAGGGGACCCCACCAGTTTCCCAACGGCGTTATAAGGAAACTTATAGTTTCCTCCTTCACCGCACTCGTCAAGACTCTACTTTTTGAAAGACTCTAGACCCTCCAATGTCCATGCATACGGGGTTAGTAAGCAGTATGCAAGTACTTACATTAACATTATACAAAAGATAAATAGAAGTAGCAGCCCGTGGAATAATTCTTCTGAAATAGGTAACATGAAAAAGAGATAATAGTGTTAGTAAAAGAAAAAGAAAAATAAAAATAACGGCTATGACCAGTCGAAGAAACCTTCTGAAAATAAAATAAGTAATGAGGAAAAAACGGTTATGTTATAATGAAAGTAATTACAAAGAAAAGCCAGAGAAAGTATTCCATAGACCACCGGGCAGTCCCATTGAGAATGCGTATAGCTATCGGCCCACCGCCGACGATGCTTGAAGTCCGCGCCCTTTAGCCGGTTCCCCGATTTTGCCTCGATGAAATGTAGGTACTTGGGAGAGAAGGGGAAGTTTTTGAAGACTTGAGGAAAAGATGAGCGTCGGGTTACCGGAGGGGGACGGAAGGACAAAGGCCCTGAGGAAAATTATTTTCCTCAGGGCCTCCTGTGTGGAGCTCATGCAAAAAAAATCGTAGCACATATTCATCAAGTGTCCAGCTGTTTATCTTCTACTTAAGTTTTGTCGAAAACTCGTCCAATATATATGCAAACAATAACAAAATAACGGACTTCTGTTTACTTTTGCTCAACACAGGAGGCTCTGAAATTTCTTTATTTCTCTTCTGCATTTGTATGCACCAGAAAGGTGCATATAAATGCAGAAGAGAAATAAAGAAATTTCAAGAGAAATAAAGAAAGGAGAGAATGTTCTGGGAAGGAAATGTTTATGAGGGTTGGATAGAAATCTGGGGGACAGTGTGTCCAGGAGTGACGGAAACATGAATCCATTCTTCCCACTGCGGTGTTTGGCTAGAAAAGTCAAAAGGACTCCCTCAACCATTCTCTTCCGATCCGGCCTGCCACGGAGTTGGTTGACAGTCGCATCCACCGCCAAGACTTGGACCAATGAACCAATGAACCTCACCCAATGAACCCGGGCAGCCCCGCTAAGTCACCAAACGTAGCGAATCACTTAAGGTGGATGTGTTGGTTATCCAATAAATTGTTCCCCGATGGCGGTATTCATTACCATCTACCAAATTGAAATTCCTACGCAATTTCAACAGCGGTACCAACATGTAATTAAAACGTTTTAATAATGCTCTTTGTTTTCTTGGTAGATCTGAATATATATAATAGAAATATTTTCTAAATGCAGAGTGTGAGGACCCCTGCCTCTACCCAACTTTAGCCACATCTGTTCCAGGGCATTTATCTCAGAAGGTTCAGAGCGGGACGGTGAGAAGTTTCCTTTGAAAGCAACGCCATTTTATCACCAACCTACCCTGTCTCACCCTCTATATAACATGGCAGCTCAACATAGTTATAAGTAGCTCTACATGACTCTGAATAGCTCTGTATAGGAGAACATGCGCACGCAGTATTGGAGAACTCTAGTGAAGGCAGAGAATGCATCGAATATGAAACGATTAATATTTTTGCTGACGGACGATTATGGTGCTACGAATTCATCAAAATGGCTGATTATTACTGCGGCGGTTCGCTTCCATGATAATAATGCATAATGAACGTTCCTTGGTATTTATTTGATGCTGAATCAGTTTGATAATTGCACGTCAATTCAAATTTCACCTCCAATCTGATCAAAAATGTGTTTAACTTCGTCGTGTTTGTACTAAGTCATTACGCCATTTCTCGTATGTTTTAATCCGTCTGCTTGGTTCAATATATTCGCACCTCACAATCCGGAAGCCTGGATTTCGCGCGTAAATTCGAGAGATCGAGAGAAAATATCTAAGATAGCTTTCAGATTTCAAAGACAATAAGCATTATTTAGTTCTCTTTCTGGTTAAAAAAATACGTATGTTTGCATGGGAGGAAGAGAGATATTTAGCTTTTAAAATGTCGGTCGCTCGGGACGTTTTGGTCTTATGAAAGTATAACATGTACACGTTTTGGGATGTATTTATTCCGAAACAAGCAGACGGGTTAAGAGGAATATAAACGCTAGAAATATTTCGAATCTCATGCCTGCAAAATTTTAAAATCGAGCATCTTTTTGCACGAGGCTAGTGAGCGAAAAAGTGGTTTTTATTTATTTTGTGCATAATTTTATAAGAACGAAAAAAATTTGGAACATAGAAAACCTTAAAAATAGTCTTAGCCATAAAGGGGTATTTTTTAAAAATTGTTTCTTGTATTACTTCATAGTTAAGTCATGAAAAAACATTTTTTTTTTGGTGGTTTACTCTTATATTTTTTGTTACGTTAATAATAATTTTATTGTAATTTCAATACATAGAAAAGCTAGTAAAAGCTTCGATTTATCCGTAGCATATTTTTTGATGTTCATACTGTAAGCCGATTCGTCGTAAAGATTAATCAAAATAGTATCTAAATAGGATTTCACGTATATATTCATCTTAAGCTTTGTATCTACTTGTCTTTGATCAAGTAAGAAGTCTGTAATACATGTCTTCTAAAATTAACTAAATATTAATAGATGTGTGTATATACCCCTGCAATATTGCGTAAAAACTTATAGATACCGCCGCCCAGAACACCATTTATGGGGCTGACACACATGCGCTACAGTGTTTCAGCGTATCAGTGTGAAAAATGCTGAAATAGGCACGAGAATATGGTGCATATAGCGTAGTCTAACAGCATTACTGGATAACCAAGGCCACTGCCATAGGTTTGATGACTTAGCAGACGTACCCGGATGCGTATTTACAAAACCTATACCGATTCAGTCGCGGTAACGACAATTTACATTTTAAATATATATCGGTTATTTTTTATCACATTGCAAAAACAAAAAATGTTCTAAAATCTAGATAAAATAATCTTTCTGATGTGTATATTAGAAATTAATAATTTTATTTCTAAATATTTAAATTTGAATATTATTCCCATATATTGTAAATACACCTCTATATTGATAATTTTTATCACTTTGCAAAAAACAAAAAATGTTCTAAAATCTAGATAAAATAATCTTTCCAATGTGTATATTAGAAATAAATAATTTTATTTCTAAATATTTAAATTTTGATATTGAAAATTTAAAGCGACTCAAACGCGTTAGGGATTGTAAATACGCTACCCGGATTCATGTGGCGAGGTTTGTCTGGGTTCTGGCGACAGATGATTCTGAGGGGAATTTTTTGTTTGTTTTGCTTGTAAACGTTTCAAAAATCCAAACACTTCGTCTTTAACATTATTATGACCATCACAATTTGTTTTATGAAATACAATTACTGAGACCTTTCGAAAACTAAATTATTCATACTTTCGAATACTATCGACATTCCTTCCACCAGTTGTAAAGTAATTTTTATAAGTTTTTAACTTAGCAAATAAAATTTTGTATTCTAGTCCATGCTCCAGATTTGGAGAATATTGTGAGGCTATTGGAAATAGGTTCAGAGAATAGGAGTAGAGGAATGTTGAGAAGTTCTTGGCTATTCAGATCTGGTTACCAAGGACAGATGATCATCGAGGACTCCACAAACATTTCGAGTCTGAATAGTGGTCTTTCAGCAGGGCGACACTGAATGTATTTTTACTCCGAAGAGCGGTCAATACACGCAATGTCCGTTTTACTAAAATTAAATGATTACAATAACAATAATTATCCGAATCTGCAAAGAAAAGAAGCGTGTGGAACCCACGACATACATGTGAAGGTGCCGAGGCGCAACTTTTACCACAACGCGCTTTCACAGAGGTTGTAAAAAATACTTCACTGCAACCCGGTGCTAAGTAAGCCGTCTCGGTGGAAATTACTTTATTTGAAAAAAAACCTTTCTCTTATATTAAATGATAGAAAGATGACAAAATCTATAGGTATAAGAGGTACCAGATTAATTAAAAAAAAATCTTCATAAACTTCCCAGCATAATTTATTTTTCACCTCAGCGGTTCCAAATCACTTTAATTGCAGGCTTTCGCCCAGCCTTCGCTGGCAACCCACTTCGGTTCATAAATTCTAAGCGTGCGCAATAAGCCAAATTCGTTTCTTAGCCCAAAACGGATCAAAGACGTCCAAAGCGCCTACTTGAAATTCCGTCGAAAGAGTTGCTGGTTCAATTTCCGCCGAAAGGGAAAATAATACTTTTCATTATTAATGCACGATGAGATTGCGAGCGTTCTAAGTTTCATCCTAAACCTAAGAGAATTCATTATAAAATTATTATCATGATTTTACGTACTTCACTTGTTCTGAATCTTAAGAGCGTTTAACCAGCCAGCGTACGAAAATTCACATTTCGTCGATAGTTGTTCTTACGATCATGCAGGGCGGTTACAATGAGAAAGATTACTTATTCTCCGTACCAGCTTTTTAAAATTATAACTCAATATCGATTTTGTTTCATTCCAAATTAACTTTAATTTATACCTACATCCATAAATGCTGAAAGGCGTGATGATAAAACTATTAAAATAATGTTCTTTTTGTAATTATTTTTTGATTATAAGTATTTATCATTTTTCAATAATGTCTTAAGTTAAATAAGAATGTTAAAAAATCATTAATATATTAGTTTGTAAGTGCGCAAATAAATACACAAACGGACCAATTTTCGTCAAGAAACACATCTACGTATATATTTTTAAATGATTTTATTTAAACTAAAATAAAATTCTAAAACATGCGATACCCAGATAGTATTGATTTATTTTAGTGCATGATTATATGATTTGAAATGGATGTGATATAATACAAAATCTTTTTTGAAAATTAAACAAATCTGCCAACGACCTATGGTATAATCTTATTATACTAAAAATAAACATTTTTTCTCAAAATTTAAAACATGCGAATGATACATAAAAGAACAATCCTTCGAAATCCATTTATTATTTTTTGTGAAAAAGAGTCAATACGTCTAAAATCTGATTTAAAAATGACATATTTCTGGTTTTCTCTGGTAAATTTTCCCTCTTAACCCTATCAGAAAATAATACGTACTTTCAATCTGTGAGCGGCATGAAAAAGCATTGCATTTTTAAAGAAAATTCTAGGTTTTACATTTATTACATGGTGCAATGACATCAACGAGATTATTTAAACCTTTGGACATCCACATTTCATAAAATAAAGCAAGACCCTTAGATTTCTTCAATCGGTTTGTCTTAGATTTGTTTAAGTTAAAAAATGATTGGTTGATGTTGGGTCGAAAAAAAACGAGTAAGGTTTAGAATATAATACGAAATATTGCCTTTCAAAAAATTGCGCAATCACCTAATCAACATTATTGGTACAATCGTGTTTTTGTAATCAGATGATGATGTGGGTTTGTGGGTATAATTTTTTACGGTCATTAAAATTTAAAGATGTCAGTCACTCTAATCTAATTAACAACGATGCAAGCGAACGCCGTAGTTACTAAAAGTATTCTGTGATGAAATGTTTTTTTTTCTTGTTTGACGACTCGGCTTTAACTCTTTGAAGTACTGTGGTTTCAAAATTCGGCCACCTTGAAAATAAATAATTATGCTAAAACGGCCATCTATTGACAAGTTTTTTAAATGCCATGTGAGACATAGATTCTCTACTATTTAGTTTCCAATAGCGATAATAGGTGGCTTTACACGGTTTGGTTATGTGTTTGACAATTGCCAGCGAATTGTGGTTTTTTGTGATCTCCGACTTTAAAGTGAAATATAACGGTATGTATTTCAAATTTTTGTCCATTTCTTATGAATTCTAGTGCCCTTGTATTTCATTTGTTGAATTATCAATAAGAAATGTCTATAAATATAGTATTTTTTTAAAAATCGAAATTTTTTGGTGGTTTTGCTTTTCGACCACCGTACTTGAGGTAATTTTTTTAGTCTTACAACATGGTTATTCTGATTTTATAATTTTACAAATACACCATGCCAAAGAAAGGTCTTCGCCAAGAAGAAATCGCAGGAATACTTTTAGAAGAGATACCTTCTGATGATGACAGTTGTTATGGGTGCTCAGACAATGAGGAAGAGGATCTACAGGAGGAGCATCTAGCAAATGTCACAGTTAGCGCCTCTTCGGACGATGATGATGATGAACTGCCTCTATCTTGTGTGAGGAATCAAATCCCGGCGTCTTCTTCATCTACCACACTCGATCACCCTATAGCAGGCACATCCAGCCCTTCTGGTTCACAATCACCATCTACTTTTGATGTTCATCTTTCGCGTACGCGTAACCGACCAGTATCGTCTTCTCCATCTGCCCAGTATAGTCCTAATATCTCAATGTCCGTTTTGTCATCCACCGCTGCTGTTCCAGGCACAACTGCATCTACACCTGTCATACCTGCGATTATAGTCGTGCCTAAATGGAGCCATACGTTCAATACCGCCCTCCCTGGTGAATTCCGTGAAGAAACAGGACTACATAATGAGTTTCTTACGATGGAAAATCCCACACCATCTGGAAAATATCTTCTTCCAGACCAATCTATACGCACAACAAGTCGGGAAAAATCACCAACCCACAACCGTTCAGGAAATTAAAAAATTCATTGCACTAAATTTAGTAATGGGAATTAAAAAATCCCCCAGTTATAGAGACTATTGGTCATCATCCCCTGATTTACACGACCCCTATATTTCAAGATTTATGACAGTCCATAGGTTTGGCTGGCTGTTGTCAAACCTTCATCTCAACGACAATTCATTGATGCCTGCTAGAGGTCAACTTAATTTCGATAAATTATATAAAATAAGGCCTTTGTTGAACTGCTTGTCAGACACCTTTGATCGAAATTACAAGCCATCACCTACTTTGGCAATTGACGAGAGCATGGTCAAATTCAAAGGCCGCAGCACATTGAAGCAATACATGCCCAAAAAACCCATTAAAAGAGGCTATAAGATCTGGATGATGTGTGCAGAAAATGGATACAACTTAAAATTTGAAATAAACACAGAAAAAATTGGTGACTACGCTGAGTCTAACTTAGGGCCAAGAGTTGTCTTAAATTTTGGTCAATCTATTCAAGGTCGTAACTACACAGTTTACTTTGATAATTATTTTAATTGCTACCCCCTACAAAAACAGCTGAAAGATATGAATATTCGCTCATGTGGAACTGTCCAATCAACCAGAAAATATTTGCCTAAGATGAAGGATGATAAAAACCTAAAAAGAGGTGAATATGACTGGTACGTGAGTGATACAGGAATTTCCATGATAAAATGGAGAGATAGAAGAGCTGTACACCTCCTTTCAAACTTTCACAACCCAAAGGATGCCATGCATGTCAACAGTAAAGAGAAAACTGGTGAGATCACAAGGGTGCCATGTCCGTTGGCTCTAAATAATTATAATAACTGCATGAATTATGTGGACAAGTTTGATCAAAAGAAGGCGGTTTACTCGATAAACAGAAAGTCTAAAAAATGGTGGCATCGTTTATTTTTCCACTTTTTAGATGCAACAATTGTAAATTCTTACATTGTTTACACAGAGCTCTGCAAGTTGGGTAAGGCTGACAAAGACAATCCATTGAGGCTCAAAGATTTCAGGAGGCAAGTTTACAGAGGACTTTTGGCTGAAGAGGAGCTGAAATGCACCAAAAAGCGTGGGTCCACATCGGAGGTGGTGGAAATTAAGAGACATAAGCCTTACGTGGACCCTGAAATACGTCTGAAAAATAGCGCCCACCGGCCAGAACATACTACTTCACGTCATTGTGCGAATTGTAGTACAAAAGACAGGCCCATACGTTCCAACTGGATATGTTGTGTTTGCAAAGTACCCCTTTGTGTAAAAAAAGATAAAAACTGTTTTGAAAATTTCCACAATTAGTCATATAAAATGGCCTTTTTTTATTTCTAATAAACTTTTGATTTGAACCTAATATTTTTTTCCCATGTGTACTGTGGTATAAAATTTTGACCACCTCATTCCTGAAAAGCCTTCAGTCCAATTTTTTTTTTAATATTTTTTCCTCGTTATTATAAGTTACATCAATTGATTTAAAAAAAAAAAAGGTAAAAAATAAGAAAAAAAAGTTCGTACCTCAAGGAGTTAAGCGTAGAGTTAAAAACCCAACCGCTTGCAAAAACACCCAGTTTTTTGCGATATGTTAGTTATTCAATTTTCGCTAAGATCACAATCACTCTTTTCATACATAATTCTAACGTTAAGTAAAACGTTTAACGTTTAACGCTACGAAGTGATCTCTAGTAACTAAAACTCTTCTCCACTCAATATTTTCTCTTAACTTTAACCTCTGATTTCCTTCCGTCTCACAACGTACCCAATCGCGGATTTCATGCGCCACTACCTTCTGGCGATATCTGGTATGCCCCAAAAATACCTATGTAAAATGTACAAAATTGTTTAACCAAAATGTCGACAAAAATAAGAACTTAAATTCTTGAATCGCCGCGGTAGGCGGTAAAAAGAAAACTACTTCTCTACAATACAAACCATACATTGATTTTTTCAATGGGTCAAATTTACCATTTGACCGGTCAGTGGTTGAGTGGGCATAGTGCTTGGATCCCATCCGGGCGCCGCATGTTCGATTCCTCGGCTGGCTAAGTCCTCCATCACAACACAAGCAACATTTTCGGCTTTCTGTGGTGGTAGTAGGAGATTTTCAAACATTGTTGGGTTATTCGTAACCCGGGAATGTTTGTCTTTCTTTTTAAAATAAAAAAAAAAAAAAAAAAAAAAAAATTGCCTAAGCAACACTGGGTACTACACGGCAGCTATTTTAGTAGTCCCAGAGAGAGGTCGTACATACGTCGTCGACGATCGTCCAGAAATCTTCTTTCAGAAGATGCTAGAATGACGAGGTCACTTACGAGCTCTCTCTGTGACTCGTATTATATTTCAATAAACGTGTCGAAGTCGTTTATTAACTCGGCCGTTAAGCATTTTATTTGTCTGCAAATTTTTTTGTACTTTCCGTTTCAAGATGGAGGCCGTTTTCACGGTTCAGTAAAAATTATTTTTTCAAATGTGAAATGACGATGCTTTTTTAAACTTTCTTTTTCGCATTATTTCAATAATATGGTTCCTGCCTGCCAGAAATTAAAAAAAAACGACATAAGTAACTCCAGTCCAATTTTTTAATTTTTTTTAATGAATAATGACCTTCAAACTTAAATAACTGCATTTTTATTTTTTGAGTTAGTTTTAATACTTAAAATAATTGACGAAGTTTTAATTTTTCAAGATCCCCGAAAACAACCGTATGTACGGTGAATCGTGTGAGGTCATCACTCACCAAAAATTTTTTTTTGCAGGTGTTGTCATTTTGTATGACAGTTATATGGAAGAAGTTATGAAACTATTGGATAAGTAAAAACATTATTTAGGTGGAATTATTTATTTATTATATTATTACGGGAGAGTGGTTGAAATTATTATTTTTTTAGCTTCACGAATCGTAATCAATATTACAGAAACCGAAGAATAGCATCTCCCACCCGGACACTTCAGAGCGACAGAGTTCCGCCGCGCAGATAAGTCTCACAGTGGTCTGCGCTGTAAACCTATCGGTCTTTACTTTTCTGAGCGGCGGCCAGAAGTGGCGCGGGACTCGATCGCTTCGAAGTTTGCGCGTCGGAGATGCGGCGCCCGATTAGCTGTTCGACGTCCGCCATTTCCAGTTCGGAGGATTGGACGTGGAACTAGCATTACGATTTTTTTGCACTGTTTAGTTTTTTAATATATTAAATAATGGAGATAAACTAATAGAGATACCTCTATTTTTGAAACTGAATTATTTACGCCTAAATAATGTTTCAATAAACACAACTAAATCATGACAATGACACGATTAACAATGGACTTATTAAAAAAATTTTAAAAACCCTAAGTTTAATAGTATTATAAAAAAACTTAAATATTCAGAATCAGCGTTTATTGGTCTATTATGAACATATTTTTCATAATATTTTTCACTGGAGTTCCTTATTTTCTTTTAGATAGTGATGTTTCTTTGGACAAATTTTATAATTCCTCTTTTTAAAATTAAAAAAAAAGTCACACAAAATATACCAAAATATTTTTTAAATAATTCAGTAATTAGGTATTTAAGTAGACACTTATTTATAGTTCTGTATGATTTCCGAAGAATTTTTGGTTTTGATTTTTTAAAGGGGAGACTTTGATTTGATTACACAGAACGACTATTATATAATTATTTATATATATGGGTGTAATCTTACTCACAGTTATACGTTAATTAATTTTTTTTTTTTGAAAGTTAAATATTTTTTTGTGAATTTTCAGATTCACAAATCGAGCAATATATATATATTAACGTGCGAAAGTAATCTCAAAATATGTATTAGTATGTTTAGCATAATATGTATTTTACGATTTATATCTTTACCTGCTTCCACCAAGGATTATACTTGGTCAAAGTATACCTGTGAATTTATAGATTAATTCTCTGGACGCGATCCTAGACTAGGGAAGGGGATCGACATTTGCGGATCGGCCTAATATACCGGCGAGCAGAATTCGATTCCCGCGGGCCCGGCTCGGCGGTCTAGCTTCACAGAAGGTCGTAAATTATAAACGGGGGTAGTACATTCCGCGTAGGTACAACAAACATAAAGATACTTATATCTTGTTTAAAGCACTATGGCAATGTTCATATTTAATTATGTACACATATAACGTACCTGCTTAATACCACATACGGGTTTCTCTCAAGACTTTGTGCCCAAGTACAAGTAATTAATTCCACATATTGTAATGTTAGGTATTTTTTAACGTGAATACTGCTCATGTATCTTATAATTAGGAGCAAAATTAAAGCTGTTGTGAGATGTTAAGAGGCTGGAGGCATTGGAATAAAGAAGATTAAGAAAGTACCTACCTAATACCTATCTATGTTACCCCTAATAACTCCAAGTGGTTCGCTACTTTTGGTGACTTAGCAGAGGTATTCGGGTTCATGGGGTGAGGTTTGTCCTGGTCTTGAAGGCGGATGCATTTGCCCACCAGCTGCATGGACGGCCGGATAGAGAGAGAATGGTTGAGGGACTCCCTTTGTCTTTTCCAGCCGTAATCTCTCGGAACATCGCCTTGCACCACAGTATCAGGGATGGATTCATACGTCCGTCACTCCTGGACACACTGACCCCAAATTCCTAACACCCTTTTCCTTCCAAGAACTTCCTCTCCTTCCTTTCCTAAAAAGACCCTCCACACAGTATGCCCAAAGATTTGCATCATCCCCAAGGCACTGAGGGGAATTATTTTCCTCAGGGCTTACTGTGTGGAGCTTGTGTAAAAAAATAAACTTTTGAAAATTACGTGCTGGTTTTTTTTAAATATACATGTGAAGCACGAAATTTCATTACCCTAAAAATCAAAGTCAAAGTCAATGCAACTAAATTCGGCTTGCATTGTTATTTCTGTGCGGAAATTAAACGGACACAAACATATAATATGTATCGTTTGCCACGTATCACAATTTTTTATACCGAAATTAACATGGAAGAACAGCACACTATTTAATATCATTCAACAAGTCGATTGGTAAAATATAACTTTAAAACATGTGTTTGGATTCATATTTTTATTATTATTTCAGTTTAGTTATCCTATTATACGTACTATTGTTTGTCTATGTTTCAGGTGAATCTATTTATACATAAACCCTTGCCGTTGTCCTAAGGCGAGATTACCTTTTTTATGGGCAGAATAAAGACCGTAAGAGAATCACAAGCCGGTGCTCGTTAATATGAGCGCCCCAAAATGGCCCTGACTTATTTGCTTTCAGTTTTCTCTCCTCTCATCTTCCACTCTGGTTTTCGGATAAATGGATTCTGTAATGATGGGTTTTACTTCGGAAGGAAAATATTATCGGTTTGTGTTGGTATTTAAGAACCATCATTACAACTAAAACATACATACTCGTAGATACCTGTCGTGATTCAATGATATAAATAACAGAATCTACCGGTGTCTCAAATTCATGCAAGTAATTTTGGTATAAAGCGGGTTTTTTAAATTAAAAATGGGATTTTTTTATAGATTCATAAAGTTTATAGAGTAGAATGTGACCTCCACGGCTTTTCTAGCACATACTTTTTTATGCCTATGTTGCAAGATATTTATGTAGACGACATGTGGTTTCAACAAGACGGTGCCATACGCCAAAAAATCCAAGGAACCATTCACTTATTGCATTTCCTGGTCGTGTAGTATTCCATTTTGGTGATCCGAATTAGCTGCTCAGATCGTGTGATTTGACGCCGTTGGTTTTTTAAGCCTAAGGTTTATGCTAACAAGCCCACGACCACTCACGTCTAGAAGAAGGAAATGAAGAGCTGTATCGACGAAATTCAGCCATATTTATGGAAAACACTAATAGAAAATTTCGACCAAATTGCGCGTAGGTGCCAGCAAAGCTGTGGATGTAATTAATCCGGTATTACAAAGAATGTCGTTCCCCACCTTTCGATCACTGATTTGTTTAGTAACGTTCGACTCGCCTGTTGGTCGTACGGTTGGGAGGGGAAGAGCGTATTTGTGCATTTGAGGAGTGTTGAGCCGCTACTCAACAATTGATCAGTAGGTTAGAAATTCCTGTAGTAATGGTCAGAAAATATCTATAAAAACATATCGTAAAAAAGTGTCATGGTGTTCGGTGTTGGGAATATTAAGCCGTATTGCGCTTCTTTAGCCAACGCGGTTTAGTAGCTTAACGGTTTCTGATGGACTTGCTGTTCGCATCATCAAAGCAGAATGTGATGATAAGTGTATTTGTACATTCAATTCATGCTGGAAATTCCGTGATATCTACTTTCTTAATGTATTGTGATTGAAAATATTTTTTCGATTAATCCTAGTGTATTACTGTTCACAGGTTTCACTCTGCAACGAGCATGTTTTCGAATAGTAAAATCTCCAGCGTCACTTTGGATTAAAGTGTAAATGATTTCTTCAAGGGTGATACAAAAATAAAAAAAGAGATTTGTATAATAGGTAGAACTTATCGCCCTGCACCACAGTAGGAGGAATAGATTCACACGTCCATCACTCCTAGACATACTGACCCCGGATACATACCCACCCCACATACCTTTTTCCTTCCCAGATCTTCCTCTCCTTACTTTCCCTAAAAAGACCCTCCACACATCATCCCCAAAGATGGCTTGGCCCCGAGAGAAATTATATTTATGAGCGCCACCTGTATGGCGAGGTAATGCAAAAGTAAAATAAATAAATTAATTAATTAATAAAAAATAATAAAAATCCCTACGGAGGTGTATAAAATGTGAACAGGTGCAATAAGAATATTATTTCTCAAGTTTCGTCGTTAGAAAAAAGTCGTTTTAAGATAAAACTGTGATTAAAAACATAATCGTGTAATTTTGCTGGAAACGTTAAGCTATATCATAAAAATATCCCGTCTTAACTTCTTTCCGAGTTGCACATTTCGTTTTAAATCCACATTTCCTTCCGCACGGAATTTCCGCGTGATATTCACAACATTCGAAAATTCGCATTTCAATTGCATTCAATCCACTTCGTTTTGCTTCCACCCCCCGTTTCACTTTATGTGCTTAAAATTCAACGGCAGCGGGCGGAGAAGACGGAAAATACAATTCTCCCGGCGTGTATCGGGACGGGAAATTGCGGTAGTAGCAAATTGAAGAACACTCCGGCCCCGAAAGCTTTTTTGGCACTCGGTAGTTTCGTAACACCTCCGTTTCCTAAAGAGGCTCAGAGGACCAGCTACGCCATAGTTTAAGTAGGTATATGACCTATACCAAATGTTATATTGATACTTCCCGAAAGCACACTGTAGATCTAACCCCCATAATACGGTCGCAGGTCGAAATGTATTGACATTGCGACGACAGACCTCAGTTTTACCGATGCTACGGGCTTGATTTTTTGACGGAGTATTTTGATTTGTATAGGGACGCAAAACAATAACGCTTTTTATAATATGTAAATTAAATGATATTTTTCTTTTCCAGAGTATTTTTTTAAAACTGAAAACTACACAGGAAAGTCCGGAGTCAAGGAGATTATCGAAACTTCAATTGGAATTACATAGGTACGTTGAAGAGTTGAAGGAGGTAGGTTTAGGAAAAAGCCAGGGAGGAGGGAGGTTAGGGTCCACAAATGTCTAGTAGCCACTCTTAAAAAGAGCTTTGCTGCAGAAACTTGCATTTTTCCAGGAATTAAAACTTTCGAGAACGTTACAGTGACAAAACAATCAATTTATTTTTGTATGCACCATGTCATTTCAGTTTTCTTATTATAAAAGTTTTTTTCTGTAGTAAAAAGGTATGGTTGTGTCCGATATTAAATTTAAATGTGGTGGTACGCAAAAGTAATAATATATTTTTTAAAACATATTCTAATTTTTGGTACCTTTAAGCTCATATGATGTCACTGTAAAAAGAAGGATTTCCACTCTTCCCTCTACCCATTCTCACCTTTCTATTGACACCATTGTCTATGTCTATTATTTATAATTAGTTTTAAGTAAACTCTGAAGAAGTGAGCGTGACTTGAACTGGCCACCGAGATCGTGCGATTGAACGCTTTCGCCCTCTTCCTTTGAAGTTATCTTAAATCGCAGATCTATCCGAATAAACCGCAAGCAATTGATACCCCAAACGTCAATATAAAAAATGTCATCCAGCAAATTCAGCCAAATTTATGAGACAATGTTATCGAAAATTGGACCTCCCAATACGTACCACCAAGCAATGCCGCGGCGGACATTGTAGTCCACACGTAATTTCATAAAATATCCTTTCAAATGAAAAAAAATTGAGTGGATACCTCACAGACAAGTTATTTCATTTACATTTTAAAATCGAGCGACCTTATTGAAAGACCCCGTACTATGAAACCTTGATTTATGCATTCAATGAACATTTTTAATTATAGGGTAAATATCTACGCACAGCCTACTGGATATTTCATGAATGTAATAATTGTTTACACTAAATACGAGTATGTTTCAAATAATAAATAAATATTGGCTTCCAACATTTAAAGGTTATTGTTTCTAGATAAATCTAGGCCTGAGTACTAAGTTAATCGTGTTAATGAATAGAAACTGCCAAAACCGTAAATGGTAACTAAAAGTAAGGTATGTGCGCCCCTTAACCAGAAAAAAAGTTATGTAATTTAAAACTTCACCGATGTCCCAGTTTAGATACAACCAACCAAAAAACCCCAGTGGAAGGTGTTTATGTGTCTCTAATAAAATTAACGCAAAGCAGAAAACCTCTTTCTGCATTTAGTTATCCAAATATCCATGTTGGTCCGCAGTGCTCGCTTGTGCAACGGATTCACACACAATAACAACCGCAAAGAGACAATATTGTGGCTCTTTGGTTACAATTATCATTTATATTTGACGGTGGTCATAATACCTACAACAAAATTAACTCAGATTTTATTGTAACCACTGGAGAGATAAACTGAAAAAGTGGGTTACGAGCGTGGCTGATGTCCTCCAAAGTAAGCTGAATTTTCCATTACTAAAAGTAATTAAACATAAAAATATGAAATCGAACTTTTTTCCAATTTAGGTTATTTAGTAATTTTTTTGGAGAACAGTTAATCAATTACATTGACATTTTCTCAATTATATTAATATTAACAGTTAATCAATTACCTTGACGCAAACATTCTTCCAATTTGCACAACTTTTTTGGTAAAAGGAACCATTATAATAAGAAATAATATTTACAAATTTGGAATATATTTCTACGATTTTTACAGACCTAAGAAACCATTATAACAACTTATGACTAAAAATTGCTTCTACCAGTTTATCGATCACTAAGACAAAACTATACGTAGAATGCCTTAATATGTTGTGTTGAAAAATGTACATAATATGTTGTTTTATTTTCACTCTGAAAAAATTATCAGTTCCAATGTAAAGGTATTTTTTTACAATGGAATTTTGGATTTTGCGCTTAATCGTCTTGTAATAGAAAACGATCTTAAAAGTAATACATAAAAAACATAGACTGACCGATATAGACCAAATGCTCAACAGCTGTAACGTACTAGATATCCGCCAATTATATGTTAAAACACTAATAAACCACATTTTTGACCAAAAAAACAAACTCCAAGACACACAAAATATCACTAACAGACCGGTTGGAAAAGCGTACAAAGAAAACATAAAAACTCCGACGGTAAACACTACCTTTGGACAAAGACACCATAAATACCATGCTATAAAAGCATTCAACAGTCTTTCACTTGAAACAAAAAATTAGGAAAACAAATATAAATTCAGACACAAAATTTGAAAAAAATGAATAAGTGAACAAAAAAGACAATATTACCAAAATTTTATGACATATAAAAACACACAAAACCAATATATAACACGCAACACTCACAAACACACAAATCATAATATATGCCTATATAGTTTAAATTTATCTTAATTTTAAGTGATTTTTCGTCACCAACATTTTTTTTTCCAAAATGTATTAAGTTTAAAATCTTATATTATAAAATGGGGGCCTCGGCACGGGTAAGCCACCCAATTAGGCCAACATTACTGGATTGTACTATGAAATGTAAAATATTGTATCACAATAAATTTTTTAAAATACATCAAGAGGCCTTTTGTTTAATTTTTTTACAAGCTATTTTCTCCTTAAAGAATATTTCTGGATAGAAACTAATATAATTAATCTGTTATGTATTAAAACCGAAACAATCCATGTTTATAGCATCATCCCGTCGCTTATTATCAATTGTTCGATTCCCGCCCAAACCTGACGTTTTCCGTTTCTTCCCCGAGGTAAATGTATTATTTAGAACGCTTGCTTTGACGCAGCATTTGGTATTCTGCATCCGTTCCAGAATACCTGTAACACAACACCACCACCTGTAAGAAGACCAAGAAAACAGAGAAACACGTCTCGATACTTGGCAAGCTTTATTTAAGGTAATACACAAAAAACATCTGCTTCAATTTGTGGTGGGCAAGGACATGGTGTAAGTTTACTAAAAATTAAGCGTTTCTTTCAAAAGATATAATAAACTTATTTTCAGTGCTTCAATTATGAAAAGGTCAATCATAATCGTTACATTATATTCTTCGTTCACGGTGAGTGAATAACTGCGTATAAGACGAAAAAAAGCTTTTTGAAACGATAAAAATATGATTTTTATAGTAATTATAACGAAAGACCCTGAAATTACGGGCTTATTAATTCAACAAGATTTCCAAATAATGTAATGTAAAGTAAATTGGATCATCCTTAAAGAAAAATATGCCTTCTCTCATTATCCTCGTGATGAGAGACAAAATAATTCGGGTTAGAAACATATAAAGTACATTAGCTATGTTTAGTGATGAAATCAGAATAGCTAATTGTTTCTAACATTTTGAAGTGAAATTTCTTTAGCACCGTCGTGATTTGAAACTCGGATGAAAAATGACACTGAAAAGATGCAAAAACATTCTCCTCTTTGTGTGGTGTTTCGAAGCCTCCCACGCTGGTCTACTTTTGGTTTTCTGAAGGTTTCACTTCTACCGCGTGTGAATTGCACACTCTGTTACCAAGTTTCACTTCTTACTACAGTATATCAACATACCCAAACTCGGGTGCCATAAATTCACCAGCTTCAAAAACACTTGCACTGTTTTTAATCGATGAAAATTACACTAAAATTCGACGAGAGAATTCATTATTTGCTTTTTTTTCATCTTTAAAAGAAAGCGTTTAATTGAAGCTACCAACAGTACTCGAAATAATGTATCTATATTTCGGAGTGAAATTTTATTTCTGAGAAGCGAAGAACGTCCTCACGTTATCTTCGCAAAATACGGCGGGCCACGTTAAAAATGTATAATAAACGTGCGCCTTCCGACGCCGGCTCCTGGGGGTGAACTTTATGTAAAACAGGACCCTTTCAAGGAAAAATACACTCCACCAACGGAATAATCGAAGATCGATGGAGCTCAGTTATGTTATTATCATGTTGGTCTGACAATCTGCTTCCATTCTCACCGCCTTGTTTTTCTACAACAATATTACTGTATTTACTAAAATTGGTCGGACCTGAAACAATTTAAAATTTTTTTGGTTTAATTTACGAAAATATAGATACTTTGGTAAATTTATTTCCACGTAGGTACATATTTGTTCGCGTTTAATTATCTTTTCATTATTTGTAAAGAAAATACATCGCTTGACTTGGAAAGTTTAGTTTACTTTTGATTATAATATATTTAAATTAATAGTCATTATTTTACAGCCAAACGTTGTTTTTTCTTCTTATTTTCGGCAATCAATAATTCCATGACCGAAGCAAGTAAAATTTTGTGTATATTTTCCTGAGTAAAGATCTCGCTGTAAGTGTCAACCTTTGCTCGTCTGACTGATAATCCATTCACCTGGCTAATAATCACATTAAGATTCAATTAAACAAGCCATTCAACAATTCATATTTCAAGTGAATCAACTAATGAAATCGGATTTTAAACCCATATTTTTATTATCAATCCACCCTTCCTGGATCCAACGAAACTAGGGTATTCACATTTGGAGAATATCGTGAGGCTAAAACAATTGGAGGGGGAAGAGATAAAGGTAAGATGAAAGTTTTCTCTAACTGGTAACTAATAGACACTAAATTTAAAGCTACTGTCGTTATGAAAATACAAAAAATGTAAAACCAAGATTTTTAGGCTGGTAACACCAATTTACCAATCAAATATTATTTTAAAGTGCAATGACACTGAAAATACAGAACACTGTATTCACATTTAAAGAAAAAAACATTTTTTTATTCTCAAAAAAAATTAAAATCAAAGAAGCACTGTTGTTAAGGAACCTACATATATACATACATGACATAATTTTGATTAAAGTGATTGGCTTTCATTTAATTTAACATTAATTTGAATTTAGCAGTAGTTAGAAAGGAAGAATCATTTGCCAGTCAGTTTAAATACACTACTTTTAGATCTGAATGTGTTAAACATATTCAGATCTAAAATCAGAGACATGATCTAAAGCCCGGGCAACGCTAGGTACTTAATATAATATTAAATAAACGTGAGCAATTTCTGAAATGTACTTTACATTTTATTACACTGTCGTTATTCTTCATTACGTTAACACAAAATTGCAAACGTATAATAATAATACACAATACACCTATACGCAATTCTAATTTTGAGATCACAGGGTATCCGTATTGCAATGAAAAAATATGTTTTTCCCTGTAATGACTTTTTAATTTTCAATAAAAATATAGGTTAACCAGTTTTAGATTACCACCATGATTATATTTTTAGCATTGCAACAACAGTGGCGTCCTCTTATATTTTTTGACAAACTGTTTGTATCCATTATAATTGGTTGATGATCTCTATCCAAGATGGGTCTGGCAGTACTTCTACTGTCGCGGACATTACAAAACTTATTTTTTTCTATATTATTTTTGGGGTGTAATACCCTGTTGCGCTATCTCCTTATTTAGCCAACGTTTCGGATAGCTTTACAGTGTCCATCGTATGTGACAAATCTGCCCTGATGATGGATAATGTAATGTCCGAAAATAAATAACGAAAATGCTTTTGGCCGTGAAAATCTAAAATCACGTAAAACAACACTTGCATTAAATTAGTATGATTTTTATTTACAAACTACAAAAAATACATTGTAGAAAGACTTCGTGCCCATTATTAACGCCTTCCGCTTACTGTTTGGCCTCCGCCAAATAATGCAGTGCTTCCAGAATATTCACGGAGCGGCGATTTCCCGGCTTCGTAGTCCTCATAAGATCTGGAGTTGCAGGAATGAGGGAAAGGATAAATATCTCGGGGAATATCCTCTTCATGTAAGCCCGCCAGTTCGGCCTCCAGCATCGAACGCATATTGGAGAAAGATTTTTTTAAATTTAATAAAATTAAATTTAATAATGTTATTATTAAGCTCTGCATTTTTATTATCAAGCTCTGCTCATTTTTGTTACAGCTGTTTCGGTTTACAAGACCATTTTCAAACTGTGGTTGAAAGTTGATAATAACATTTTTTTTTTTTTTTTTTAAGTTTTCTTTATTCATTAAATTTTTCATTACACACATAGGGGACTTTTCGACCACCATGCTAGGCACATGCCCGTGTTGTGGTGGTCGATTTTCTATACAATAGGTGCATTCTTATGAAATATGAAGAATGTGAAAGAATTAAGAAATTATATACATAAAATTATATAATATTAAATAATACAAAAGAATATAAAATAATGTAAATTGCTCTAGAGTAATATAAAAGAGTTAGGAAAAATATAGTAGAATATTAAATACATTACCTATTTAATTAAATTTAAAAAATTAAATGGAGTTCTACGAACTAAACACAAATACAATTAATTAATTGGAGAAAGATAACGTGCACCTCACAAACAAAATACCACAGCTCCATATTTAATACCCAAAAATTTTAACAAAACGACTTGAAAAACGTCTTCAAAAAATGAGTCGAGAGCGGGGCCGCGGCGGGAGGGAAGCTGTCCAGTGACTCCAAAAATAACAATCGTACCTACGTATTGATGAAGAGAAAAAGTTAGTTTTAAGTTGTAGAAAAATACGAAATTATTTTTTTACTTTTGAGTGCTTTTTTTTTTGTTTTGTTAAAAAAATAATTCATTTTCGATTTTTAGTGAATCTGAAGTACACTAACTAATTTGTCTGAATATGGGTAGTCCTACTAAATGAGCTGCTCATTTGAGGCAGACATTACTTGACCATAACGACGTTACGGTAGGTGACTCAAAGATCCGGATAGCCCATAAAAGATTCGGCCGAGTATCGTTAATTTGCTCCTCAGAATTGAAGAGTTCCGTTACTTTGTCATAGATCCCATAATCAGATCCTAACCAAACTCTCACCAAACTACGCTTGAAGTACATCCTTTCCAATAAAAAAAGAATCATCGAAATCGGTTGGAGATATTGAGTTATTCGTCCATTTGTCGCGCACATACTTAATGCAAATTTATGACTCATATGGTTTTCTCATTGATGCCTTTATCAAAACTAAACTAAATTGAAATGGGACTACACGGAAAGCACCAGCTTTCAAATAAAAAAAGAATGTTCAATATCGGTTTACCCAGTCGAAAGTTCTAAGGTAACAAACATAAAAAATATTTTAAAAAATAAAAAAATACAGACGAATTGAGAACATCCTCCTTTTTGAAGTCGTTTAAAAATAAGTAGTAATATTTTTATTATGTTTTTATGTACTTTTGAAATGAAGACTTCTTTAGCAATGTTGTGATTTAAAACTCGATGAAACGGAAGCGAGCAACACTAAAAAGGGACAAACACATACATCTATAGTATTTAGCCTGCGAGATAATGAAATAGCAATAAAATATTAATTTATTTCACGGGTACTCGATTCCAACATAATGCGATAAATCCACGGTCCACGCAAGTCTCCTTTGATCTAATGGTATAAAACGCCCGATGAGCCTTAGCGGCCAGACAGATTCGGAGGACCAAGGATCGAATCCGAAATCCAAAAAAAAAAATCGAGTGTGCTTTAGACCACATGACTGAAGTAAAACTTCACTAACTTATAGCTCCCTCTCAACTTCCGTTCGCCTCGCCCGATCACACCTTTCGTAACGCTCTCGTCACGCATTCACCAGCTTACTCCCCAAGTCAAGCGTGCATAAAGGCCCGACCATTCGCATCGCCCGATCACACTTTTCGTAACGCTCTCGTCACGCATTCACCAGCTTACTCCCCAAGTCAAGCGTGCGTAAAGAAGTTTTACTTAAAAAAAAGTACTTCGTGGTCTCCCCACTCTTGTCTACTTTAGTATTCTGAAGGCACTTCTACTGCACACTCTGATTTTTTTTGTCGTTGTCGTGTGTAATTAACGTACTCAATTTATTTACAATCTAAAATATACTATTTATGAAATGTGTGGGACTGCACCAACCTCCCAATGTACTAGAATTTATTCCAATTTTTTTTATCACTTATATTTAATTACGTATTATATGTTAAGATGAAGTCATAGTAAATAATGCAAAATCATGTGTTTTTGTTTTGAAAATTTGATCGCTTAGAAGTATTGTAGATGCTTCAATTAAATACTTCGTGTAGAACAGACCTTGGCCCTTAAAAATATCGGTCATTTTTTTAATAAGTTTTTTAATAAGCCTATAAAAAAATAAAGTATAAGGTCCAAAAAACACACTTTCAAGTCCAAACTCTCCTATTTATAAACCCCTTTTCGGATATGGTTTTATTGTGTAATGTGGCAAATTCAGTTTATTTTATAATAATCGCAAAAAAAGTTGATATTTACACCCAATCTTCCCAAAATAAAATAAAATATGCATTTTCGCGTTGATATTTTACAATACGGCCGCTAGTCGACGAATTCGGTTATTCAAAGTGACCCCTATGGCGTCCACCGAAGAACTACTGTCCACGGCACAGTAGTGAACTAGTGGATCGCCTTAAGCAGTAAATTTAACCTATCAAGCCTAGGAGCCGAGTCCATTGATATGTACAACATAACACTACAGAATGCTTTGCATAAGTAGTTATATTTTAACAAACTGATTTCAAAAGCAGAAATTTCAAAAGAGAGAGAGTAAGGGTGGTACCAGAGAAACCTTTTCTTTTATAAGAATTTATGTTTTGATCTTCTTGCAGTAAAAATAAGTTATCTTGAAGAAAGACGAACCATTTCTACAATAAGTTCTGCAAAATTATGTTTTAACGAACTGATTTTAAAAGCGGAAACTTTAGACGACTAAGTCGCTTGCGCGACTCATCGCGGCGTACAATTCCTTTGACAGCTTTCTGCGCCGCACTCAGAATGCGATGTTTAATACTGTTCTATGATAAACTAGCGACTAGCGGGTTGCAAGACCGTTATTTTTATAAACACGTTTCGAGAGTCGGCGGAAACACCGCTCTCTGGATATAAACGCAACATTAAATCCACTTCCCCAAGAATATCGAAAATAAATTCGGTATTTTTATCTCCGTCAGCCGGTCGTAACTATCGTCAGCTCTTACTCATAGTGTAAGTTGCCCACTTTATTTATATAACTTATCATCATATTATTAGCAACATTTATGACAAATAATGGCACGTTTACGGCGCGCGCTGAGTTATGTATAGTCGTGTTGTGTTGGTTGGTGTTTATTTTTTTATTTTAAAGCGCACAAAACAGACGTAAGAAATGGATGGATTGAAAAAGCTTGTTCAATATTTTGATAACGTTTCCTACTGTGCTGTTTCTTTTCAATTAAACTAAATGCCTACATTTTAAGTTTCGGAACCTTTTTGTACTTTTCGTACATATTAGTCTGAACTAATTTATTATTTGTTCTTCGTCCTGTAATAAAAATAGTTTCTTTGCCATGTCAGAAATTGTGCGCTTACTTTTTTTTTAATATGTTTATTTAGTTATTAATTGTACAATAATTTATCTTACTTAAATCTTACAAAACTGATCAATCAGTTTGATTGTAAGAAATATAGTAACGTTTGAACTATCATCGATAAAACGGTTCCATTGCAGTTGATCCGCCGACAATTGATCCCCCGGCGCACTTGTATATAATTATACCTACGAGTAATTACACAAAATATAACTAAATGACCCATTGGGGATGTGCAAAGAGAATGTACCGCCAAATAACAAAAGAATAAAACATATTTTCATTTAAACGCATCAAGAAAAAATCTATTTCTCTATTTACTATAATATGTACTGTAGTACAAAAAAATAACACCGCCACTGTGTATATTTACACATTGTCCTTTGATATTCATACCAATTTATTATTAAGGGTATTTTTGAAGTCGACTGAATATCTTTTTATGTTTCAATTTGGAAAATAACGCACCAATTATAATTTTAGAGTAAATTTCATTTCGGGGGATTAATTGTCGGGGGATCAACTGTCGGGTCACCGATAAAACATAGTAAAATAGTTGACCATGTTCAGGTTTTGAAATATTAATATCGGTAGAATCTTTAACTATGTAGTTTGTTTTCCGCATTTAAATGGATTTAATGCTTCAAAATATAACAACTTTGACTCATGTGCGTACATACCATATTTATTCATTTAACTTGCATATATCGATCAATGATGAAACCGGCGTTCCTCCTTATAATAGGATTGAAGATAAGAGTTCAGTTCAGATAGAGTTCAGATAACAGCGTTTTCGCCTTCCAAAGCGAACCCGTAGTTGTTTGTGTAATTCTGTCCATTTAGCATAATAATAACGGAAACAAAAGCGCATATAATTGTCAAGGGTAAAACTGTTTTTAATTTGTATTCTTGTTTCGTTTATACAATCCGCGATATGTTAGAGGTGCTCATCCACCTGCGGCCGCCACAACGCTCAACGGGTCCCAAATGGTGTTTGCGAACTACAAAGAGTTCATAAAGCGATGAAGATTAATTAAGAATTTTTTTCTTTGCACAGACCAAAAACAACTTTTCTCCCATACGGCAGAAGAGTTTAGCACACAATCCGTCTGCCCACTAAACATGTCAAACGGAAAAGAAATAAAGGCTTTGCGCTCCGTACGAAAGGACTATGTGAATAAGTTTTCGAAAGAGCTTTAGAATAATTTGTACGCGTATTTACTAGAAACTCGAGAAAATCGACAACTGTCTCATAAAGGCTACAGTTTATTCCGAAAAGTTATCGCCGCTCTGGAGGCAAGGGACAAAATAAATATGCTTTTCATAATAATTTTCATACAATATTAACTACCATAATCAATGTTTATTCTTTCGTAATCTCTTTCTCATTTTGAACACTTTAATAATTTTGGTCATGTTACCTTGTCATATATTATTTTCTGCCTAAGCCACAGTTTCTTTTTCGAGATGACGAAATTAAAGCGTTCGTTATTATTTTTTTAACAGCCAAACTTGGAGAGATCTTCAGTGTGCAAAATCTAAAAAAATTATCATTTTAATCTTCACTTCGTTTCAAGTTCAAAGAATAACCGACGTTCACCATCCAAAGAAAACTTTTCTTTAATATTTCTGCCGGGAAGTTCTTAACGCAAACAATGCAAAGAAAAAAATTCCAAATAAAAGCTGGAAACCGCGATTTTTTTCAATCAGTTTAATATTTTGTGGAGCTGGTATCGTACTCGGATTTCGAAATTAATTCTTGCCTTTCTTCAAAACATTGCCTTACAAGCATTGAATCTTCCTAATATTATAAATGCGAAAGTTTGTATGGATTTATGCGTGATTGTTAGTATTTCACGCAAAACTACTGAACGGATTTTAATGAAACTTTACATCCGAATAACATATGGGCTATAATTTATAAAGCTAGCTAAGAAGGGGACGCGGGAGGAGAACGGGGACGCACGGGACAGGTGATTCAAAGGTGATTCATGAAACAATGTATTTCTTTGAATATACGGCAAAACGCATTTCGGGAACAAGCTTCTATTTTTATAATTATTTTCATTTTGCTCGACATTTTTTTTGGTTATAATCATTGTTGTCTTAATGAGTAACGAGTAATGAGTAGTAGAAACTACTTTCATAATTATTAGGTATAACGTAAAATTTACCAATAATACAATAAATCTCTTATTCAAATGTTCTACATGATTACAAAGCATGTTCTATGTGATTATAAAGCAACGGCCCAACTTTATGGTGTCTCTGTATGGTTGGCGATAGACGAAAACTTTCACATAGCAAATATGATAACATACCTATATTATGTACATAATAATATTCCGATCTGCTCGCCAACATGGTTTTATCGGGAGAATTATTATGAGCGGGAGGTGCATCTGTCAACTAGTGTAGCAGATAACACTTCCAAATGCAATTCACTGTCACGCTCGCAATTTTTGGTTTAATAAACAGACAAGGATAATTTTTGCGTGTACGTTGTTACTTATTGTAGAAGGAATCGAAATATTATGCCTCCAATTTGATAGATTGGCAAATAGAGTACCGGGCCAATTAGAGATGATTAAAAATTGTAAGTTATTATGAGACGCTGATAATAGAAATTAAGATTTGGTTATTTTTTTTTTTTTTTTTTTTTTTTTTTTTTTTTTTTTTTTTTTTTATTTGTTTATCTTAGAATTGCTACATATTATAATTTTACTGGTCTTCCATTAAAAGCCTTAGCTTGTGGATGGAAGAAGAGTTGACATTTCATATATTATGTACAAATACAGTCACGTGTACAGTTAATACAATGCAGTTAATACAGTTAATACATTTCATATAAGTACAATCACTATTTACTATAGTAATGTATTTCAATATATATATATATATATGTAGATGCAGTTAATACAGACACATGGCAATCAGACCCGTTAACTAAAATATGCAAACATATAATATGTATTCAGTAAGAAGAAAAACAAGTATGATTTTTAGTGTGACATTCTCTAAAATACTTTTTGATGGAGTTCAACAATTGAACTTTGTTCCTAATGCTTCTGATTTCTATTGAATATTATAATAATTATTATGAATTAGGAAAAAGTGCTGAATTATCTGCAGGGGAATGTTAAATTAAACGAATCTCTCAAATCAGACATTCGTTCTCCGCGGAGAGAAATTTCATTAAAAAACACATTATTTTATTAGTTCTTACTCTATCCTTAGAGATATTAACTGCTACATCTATCCGTGAACAGATATCGCTTCTAATGCAGATTATTTTATTATTTTTATTATTATTTTATTGTCGGTAAGGAGTATCCAGCAGGTTGACTGGTTGACCTCTTGATTTGACCGGTGAGTGGCTGAGTTGGAGTCTAGTTTAAATCCCATCCAGGCGTCGCGTGTTCGATTCCTCGGTTGGTTAAATCATCTATCACGACACAACCAACATTTTCAGCTTACCGTGATGGTAGCAGTAGACTTTTAAATATTATTAGGTTATTTGTAAGCCGGGAATTTTTGTCTTTCTTGTAAACAAAAAAATCTACAGACCATTTTATTATATCCTCATGTATTTAATATTGCAGGGAGATGTACTCAAAAATTTTCAAAGTGGAAAATTTATTTTAAATGGTAGTAAAAAGGTTAAATGCTTGACGTGCGGGTATGGCGTTGTTTCTCTTAAACGTAATCGAAACATTCAGAAGTGAACAATCAATGTTTTAACTCGGAGAAATGTAACGATTTGTGCTAGCGATATTAGAGGTTATTAGCCCAACGTGCTACCTCGTGGAGTACAAGTCTAACTCCAGGGGGACTATCGACTTTATGATTATTTTCCAAGTTTCGATAAATATTAGCTCGGCAGTGACAAAGGCACGTTCAACAAAATAACATTATCAACAAATGCATTAATTATCCTTACCTAGTAAGGTAACCGTATAATAACAGGGGATACTAACAGGATAACCGTATAATAACACGGGATATAATAACGGGAACACCGCATGTCCCAAGTGACGATCATAATTTGTTACAAATAGTACCTTCCTTGAGGTGATTTTCTCCTAATAAAACATAACGTCGAAACAGGAACCAATATTTATTACTTATCATATAAACTATAACTTATTGTAAAACCGTGTGGACAGAATGTTCGGTATGTATTTGGATCGGATTTCCAAGTCCTTTTCTTAGATATTTGGTTTGGTAATTGTTAATTTGTTATTTATGATTTCATCGCTAACTAATAATTTCTCTGATTTCTTTGTTTTTGTTAACGGCCCTTTACTCATTTATTGGATAAGTACCGAAATAACATATGTTTCATAATGGAGTGTAACGATATGTCTTTGTAGCAAATGATGTACATGAAGAATGATGGTACCTAAGTAAATGCAGTTTAAAAATGCTTCGTCCAGACACTCCATGGGACGCACGTGAGCCGTTCCCAACCAGCAAATAAATAATTAGACAGTCAAAGGGACAAAATAAAGTATATAAAATCATGACCTTCATTTATAATCATGTATGGGCTTTCCCGTCAATGTTGAAGAATTTGTTTTTGAAGTGAAAACTTCTTAAGCGCCACGCCGTTGTGATTTGAAACTTGATGAAACGAAAAAGCGACACTAAAAAGAGACAAATATGTACGAGTACATCTATAGGATTTAGCCTGCGAGAGAATGAGATAGAATAATCGGTCTCCTCTTTGCGCGGTGCTTCATTGTCTGCCCACTCTTTTCTACTTTTGTTTTTTGAAGGTTTCACTTCTACCGCGTGTGAATTGCACTCTGTTTTTTTTTACTTACTAGTTGTTCATTTTTCAACAATAACAAAAAAGTATTCATGCAAAGGTGCCATATTTTCTTTTATTGGATAACCAACACCTCTGCCATAGGTCACCCCAAGTGGTTCGCTACGTTTGGTGATTTAGCAGGGGTGCCCGGGTTCATGAGGTGAGGTTTGTCTAGGTCTTGGAGGCAGATGACCAGGATATACTGAACCCCAGATTCCTACCCACTCCATAAACCCTTTTCCTTCCCAGAACTCTCCTCTCCTTCCATTCTTTAAAAAAACCCTCCACACAGCATCCCCAAAGATGACATAGGCCCTGAGCGTAATTTTTTTCCTCAGGGCCTCCTGTGTGGAGCGCATGTAAAAATATATATATATATATTATTTTTGTACGTATATTTTTAATAGTTTTAGAGTTTAGATATTAGTTAAACTCAAGTTCAGTAGTTTGAAAGAGAATAGTTAGTATGAAGGTCGCAAGTTATTCATCCCTTTACTTTGGTCTCTTCTGGGTTTCCTACTTAATCATGAAGGGAAGCTAATTTCCCAAGTTTTATTGTGAAGCAAGCCCAGGGGAGCTTGAGTTACGCGTGGAACGATAATTTTGCAACTGATGGTAGCTCTGCTCTGCTTGCTACTGTCGGGGAAGTGACGTGGTATTTCGCTTTCTCTTGTATTAGTGCTGTCACCATACTTTTGTCGAATGTTGGATCAAAGCGTTAATATCGCTGCTTTATGTTACCTACATAGACCACAAGTGGTCATGCTCTCTCATGTGGATGCCAAGATTCACATGCCTAGGTTCCCTGATAACAAACGACAATAATACCACAGAGGAGATCCAGAAACGCGTGGTGAACGCAAATTGCTGTTATTTCCGCCTACAAAACCAAATAAAATCCAGACGCTGTCCAGAAACACCAAGATATTATTGTACAAAACACTTATCAGACCAGTACTCACATAATATGCAGCTTAGACTTGGTTACTAACTAAGAGGAATGAGCGAGCACTGGACGTTTTTGAAAGGAAAATTTTGAGGCATATCTACGGACCGGTTTTAGAAAATTGATTTTGGCGCAGACATTATAACAACGAGCTACATAGTCTGTTTAAGGATCTAAACGTCACAAAATGTATAAAACTGGGAAAATTTTGGTGACTGGGTCACGTAGAGAATGCCCGAGCGTCAAGCACCAAAGTCCCTGCTGAACTCAAGACCGACAGGGCGAAGGAGTCTGGGAAGACCAAGATATAGATGGAGCTTCTAAACTGGAAAGAACTGGCCCAAAACCGAGATGAGTGGAGGAAGACGCTTGAGGTGGCCAAGACCCACCAGGGGTTGTAGAGCCAATGATGATGATGATGATAATAGTCTCAAGTAGAACAAACCATAAAGGGTATAAAAATTTATTTCGTAGGTTGCAGAAACGTATGAAGACATGTGTTTTATGTATATATTTAATAAGTGCACGCAGACTGAATTTAAGAACTGTTTATAAAAAAAATCAGAGTGTAGAAGTAAAACTAGAAAGTCGCTAGATGTCGCTCTCTTTTCTTTAGCCTGTTTATTTTTAAGTGATTTGAAGATTGGATATTGATTTTACAAAAATAAAAATGTTTTTTTTTTGGATTTGGTAGTTATCGAAACCTTCGTTCGCTGGATGTCTCTCTGGGCGCTGTGAGTCAGGCGCTCATACCGCGGCGCTATTGGAGGCCCGCGCGTAGTCGTGAATTTACCGCATTATATTAGAACTGAGGACCGTCAAATAATACATTTTTGTGACGCATTTCCGTTGCATCATAATTTCAAATCACTTTCAGGTTTAAAGAAGTTTCACCTCGATAACTATTTTTATTTCATTTTATAGATAAATTTGTGAAACGGTGTTGCTGATTTTTATTTATTTATACGTGATTTTATCGAGTAGTTGGTTGTTTAATTTAAGCCCTTTAATTTTGTGATAAAAAAAAAACTATTTTTGCACCAATGTTTTTAATGACGTATGAAGGTTATACTTATCAATGTAATATATCATTAAAGAAAATCACACCAATAAATCGATAGGAAATATGAAAGAAAATAAAACACAGAAAAAATAAGGTAACGGTCGCAAATGGGAATAGAAGATTTAATTTAATTTATGACAAGAAGTTCTGAGTTCGATTCCCAGATGCGACCGTTACCTTTTTTTCTGTTCTGTTGAAAGTTTAGTTTAGATTTAATAGTATTACCTTCTTTTTCAATGATATATTATATAAATAAAAGTACTGTAAACGAAAAAAAATAAGAAAGGAATACTGCGTCAAACCATTCAGCATTGTCTGGGTTCAAATCTGATTCATTGGACCACTTGTCGACAATGCAAACTAAGGTATGAAACAATAAGTACATAGCCTTGTCACTTGTCTTGAGAAAGTTTATGGAAATAAAGTTTAGCAACACAAGCATCCATGCTTGTCCATCAAAAAGTGAAGAACAACTTAATTGTGTTTTTGTTCTTTAGTTGCGTGGTCACACCATGAAGCCGACACACAGCCTTGGCCCAAGCATAAGTTCACCTTTGAAATTTCAATCTTTGCGTGAAAAGTGTTGGTCGTAACTCCCTCCCCACATATGCCCTCCACACCACCCCTCTACCCCTCTTCGCTCCCACCCCCTCCCCCTTAACCCACGGCGCTCTCACGTCACTGGGCGTACCTACTCCATCGAATATTTCGTTCGAGGAAAATGACCCAATACCGCGTCTTATACGAGTCATTAATTGGAACCCCTCTAAAGAAAATTTGCCATAAACTTTTCATACCACAAGATCTATGCCAAGGCTGGTAGAAAGGTTTTGCTACAAACCTTGGATCGACGCTTTCCTTCAAATCTCGAATTAATAATAATTGTAGTTAGAAACCCTGCGGATATCTTTTCGAACTTTCCGTGATATTACATCGATAGTAATTTGAAATCCTTAAATGATTGATTAATTACTATTTTTGTTGTTGCTCTTATTGATATGATATCTACAAAAATAAACAACCGTTCAAAATTAAAAATTCAAATTGATCAGTGTAAAAATATGGATATAAAACACAAAAGACTATTTAATAATAAGATGCAATACTACATGAATGAACAATAGAGAGATGCATTTTTGTTGGTACAGTGGAAAACAACAAATATCCTGACACTTTTTTTAGTACTATTAACTAGTGTCCGACCGAAACAGGACTTTCTACCGAAACCGAAACCTAACCTTCGGTAGCTGTCTCAGTTTCGGCCAAAATCGAAACCGAAACCGAAACTTTTTTAGACAAGTTGAAAATCTATTGTTTAGGTACTAAAATTTAGCTTATTTTTTACACTTATACAAACAGTTAACATGTGCTAAAGGAAATAAAAAAGCAACAATTGAAGTATGTGAAAAAAACTTTTTTTTTGAATTACTAAAATTTAACAAACATGTTAACTACTCCTTGGTTCAAAATTTTGTCAATAATCAACACTTATGTACATCATATAGGAAGGATCTCATTAATTGAGTATTTTTATTTAAATTGCGTTAACAATCACAACATTCTTAGGACTAAATTTACCATTTATTGAGATCTTTTGCGGAGCTTCGGTGCAGCCGAAGGTTCGGCAGAAAATCTGCCGAAACCGAAACTGATGCCGAAACTAAATTTTTTTACCGAAACCGAAACTGAACCTTCGGTCGGTCACTACTATTAACCTTGCAGTTTCCTTTAATTGGAGAATTTGTTTTTGGTATAGTATTGTAGAGGGAAATATATTATATATTTATATACATATAGTTATTAAATACAGCTAATGCTAATTACCGTTATGCTTTAAAACTCGATGTAACAAAAAAGCGACACTAAAAAGAGACAATCACATACATCTGTAGGATTTAGCCTCAAGAGAATGAGATGGAATAATCAGTCTCCTCTTTGTGCGGTGCTTCGTAGCCTCCCCACTCTTGTCTACTTTAGTTTTCTGAAGGTTTCGCTTCTACCGCTTGCAAACTGCACAAAAGTTTTTTTTTAATATTGTGTTTTAGGGGATTCAAATATTGCGTATAATTACTTCGATTACTACCCTTTTATTTTTAAACTAAATAATACCTTAACCGAAAAACTAAATACATACATACATATATACATTAATTTTTCAAAAATATCACAACGTATTTTTATATTTATTACGAGTCGAGGAAAAACCTTTTTTACGTCTCTGTTTTGCATCATTCGCACTAATAATTATTAGCATCACTGGCTTCGATTATAATCGAAGCCAGTGATGCTAGATAAACTAGGATAATTGAACATTATTCTAACACGAAGCTTTATTATGTAAATTATCGCCGATTGTTATCACCATTTTTGAGTACCGCACAGGAGTCCCCACTGCTTCCAATCTTCTGTGACTATTACGGCATCTCCAAAACGGGCAATGTTGTTAGGCTGAAGGGAAGGACATGGTGTAGAGGAAGTACATCGCTATTCAGATCCGGTCAAAAAACACGGCTAAAGCTATTTTGAGAAACGTTTCGATTCTGTGGACTTTCACAGAGGTGGTACTACCACTCTGGAAAGTGCCGCAAATATACCATTTATAATTTGAAATTAATAAATTGTGAAATAACACAAATTAATTAAATGAGTTTACACAACCTTCAGATTTGTAACCAAGGATCATTTAATTTATGTGTTATTCCAGTTATTTACTTACCCGAAAATAAACAAAGCTGTTTCCTTAACAGAAGTTTAAAATTCACAAGCTAATTATGTCTGACGCTAGTGATAATACGTTTGAACATAAATAAACGAAAGGGTGATGATTATATTTGAAGTGATTATTTGAGCAATCATGTTAATATTATAATGGAGAACAATATTTGAAGAACCCGTTGAAATAGGTACATTTTTAATATTATTTTGTTTTCTATGAACTTGAGAACGAAATGAACAATCCGAACAAACCCCAGATTAAATTATTTTCTTGTCCGTGAATCTGAAATCGATTAGAATTGTCCGATGAAATATTGTCTTAGTTAGATTTTTTCTTTGTCTATCAATCTGAGAATTAGAAAGATAAAATAATTTAACGAAATTTTATATTGCATTCTTTCCTGTAAATCTGAGAAGGAAATGAATTGTTATCATATGAAAACTTCTTTTCCTGGTCTATGAAGAAGTATGGCAGACAGTAATTGTGCCAAGACAGGTGTTTGCGGTTGTTTAACAGTTCTGCCAATCCGAGGTCGATACAAAATGAAAGTAAGTACATAAGTTGGTCAGGCTAAATGCCAAATAATTATCTTCCTCTCCGGTGATAGACGTAACGTTAACCCTAGACTCTGTGCAGAAACGGGCGGTCCGTTTGATAGATTTCCCTATCTTAACAAGCGGATTGCAATCTTCAGAACACAGACATCAGGTAGTTACCCTGCTATTACAATGGAAGATGCTCTGAGGTACTAGCGTCGTTGATCCTTTCGGCACCGGTGCATACTCGGGAAACACACCAAATGCAATTTGGGAGGCGGGAATGAGTACCGCCGCCCCGGGAACCTTTATTGGATAACCCACACCTCCACCCCAAGTGGTTCGCTACGTTTGGTGATTTAGCAGGGATGCCCGGGTTCATGGGATGAGGTTTGTCTAGGTCCTGGAGGTGTATGACCAGGACACACTGAACCCCAGATTCCTACCCACCCCTTAAACCCTTTTCCTTCGCAGAACTCTCCTCTTCTTCTCCACATAGCATCCCCAAGGATGACATAGGCCCTAAGGGAAATTATTTTCTTCAGGGCCTCCTGTGTGCTCATGTAAAAAAAAAATGCTCGCACGTATGTACATGGTTAACATTTATCACATGAGAATGGGTCGCTTCTAGGACTCGTGAGTTCAACACTTCTTGGACTCTTGAGTTCAACAGCTCGGCTGTGGAATGATTTGACGACCTCTCTATTTCATGGCTCTCTTCAAGACCCATGTTCACTCCTTTCTCTCCCACACGGTTTTTCCAAAGATGAAATAGGCCCTATTGTTTGGAGTAATGTAAAAAAATATATGCTCTTATTCATTTATAGACCTCTTTATAAACAGCCTCGTATGTTTAAAAAACTGGTGCTAATTTTATTAGGTATAAGTTAATATGACGTCACGGAAAATAGAAGTATTTGAACTAAAAATCATTATTTTTTCTTTCTTTCTTTCATTTTTCTCTGTACTACATACTTATTACATTTTATATCTTGTTTTGTTTTAAAAAAGACGCTAGAACACCAAAGTTTTTCGAGCGTTTCTCCCAATTTAATGACGAAATAATTATAACCTAGAACTTTGTTTATAAGATGCTTAGTTTCGTGGTATTAATTTTAGTTTAGCGAAAATGTTTACGACATGACTCAGTAATGGAAAATATTTACTTATAATAACTTACTTTACTACACTGTTTTGTCATTGTTGAAGAAACAATATATCACCTTTCCTTTTAGACAATTAAAATAATATTTCTTGACGAAGTTACACGAAAATAGTAGATTTTACCAAAAACTGCAAACAGATAAAACTGTACGCATTTCATACAGCCTGAGAACTCACCGTGGTTTTTAGTAGGAGGCAAACAGATTTTCTTATTTATAACAATGATCAAGAGATAAATAATATTTAATTTATCCGGCTATCGTATCTGTTGCCAAATAAATTTAAAAAGGTTTATATTATAGTCTCGTACACTCACATTTAAATTACTTGATTGAAATCTGGGGAAACGCATGTGAAACATACATAAATGAATTACAGATAATACAAAACAAGGTAATCAAAAAACTGTTTCACTACAAGCCCAGAACATCCACAAAAATATTATGTATGGAAACAAAACTATTAACATTAAGAAAACTATATGAATACAATACATTTTTTTTATTTTTTTTTTATTAGTAATAGAAGGTACATAAATTACAAATAATTTTTATACAGTAATTAATTACATAGTAGAATATTTGATGTACCCCCATAATTAAGCAAGGCTTGTGTGTATGGGGGGGTGTTATTGTATTGCTTTTTTTATATCATTCAGTTTAAGTTTTCAGTATAATTTTTGAGGTGAGTTTTAAATTTTTTTATATTGGTATTCATGTTTCTAATTTTTTCTGGTAATGAATTAAAAAATTTTGCTCCGAGATATTTATGACTCAATTGTCCAATTTTTTTTTACATTTTGGAGTTACATGTCAGTTTTAATACATGTCTCCTTATTTACAAAATAAACAATAAACTCGTACATACAAACACAGAATTCATTAAAACGTCCCAAGTACACAAACATTTAAACGACAACACGATAAAATACATTTAATAATAATAATATAAGTTTATTCCTGTTTTTTAAAACACCATAACACTAACTATGGTAAAAAATCCATTGGTTACGAGGGGAGCAACTTATATAATTGCATCCCAAATGACATTAAAAACGAAAATAAGCTGGGTACATTTTAAAAAAAATGATTAAAGTTTATTCTTGATGAACAAAGTAATAACATAGAATAGCGCTGTATTGTTATATTTAGTCGTAATACAACTTTGTAAGTTATACATTATGTAAGTTGTGTACGCGGATATTTTAAAGTTACTCGCTTTAATAAAAAGAATAAATTTGACGGAGTTTTATTTGACGGAGAATAGGGGCGTTCTTTTACATGCAAAACGTACCAGCACCACCGTAAGTGAAAATTTCATGACGTTATTGAATCACCCTTTGATGTTTTATCCCTTTGTGTCAGATGTGTAGCCGGGACGTTTTTAAAAACTCGTTAAAATTTCAACTTAATGACAGAGGAGCGCTCAGTACCTACTCAGTACACGTAGTCTGCCACGAGACTGCAAACGTGATTGGAAAAATAATTTTAGAGTAATAATTAGACATTGTTCATGACAAGTCAATTTTCCACACACATGAAAAAAAATTAGAGAGTGGAATTTACATGCAATAGAAGTGAAACCTTCAGAAAACTAAAGTAGACCGGATTGGGGAGGCTACGAAGCTCCGCACAAAGAAGAGGCCGTTAGGCTACGAAGCACCGCACAAAGAGGAGACCGATTATACTAACTCATTCTCTCGAAGGCCGAATCCTACATATGTATTTGTTTGTCTCTTTTTGGTGTCGCTGTTTTCCGTTTCATCGAGTTTCAAATCACAACGGTGCTGAAGAATTTTTCACTTCAAAAAGTTTTTATATCAATATATACCTATTATTAGTTTAATGGTTAATTTATTGTATATACAACATGATTCGGTAATCCATTATAATTAATTACTAGATAGTAATTGTTGTGATTTAGATTTTAAATACGTACAATTAAGGTGGCGGATAAGAATTCTAAGATTAACCATCACCCCTTCCGTAGGTCACCCTAAGTGGTTCGCTACATTTGGTGACTTAGCAGTGACCTAGTTTATTGGGGAGATTTGTCTAGGTCTTGGCGGCGGATGCACTTGCCCGCATGGCTGGCCGGAGCGGGAGAGACTGGTTGAGTGTCATTTGACCTCTCCAGGACGACTCTCTCGGAAGACCGCCTCACGGGAATATAATACATGAGAATTTAAAGATTTTATTCTTACTTCCATTACAGATGGTGCGGACGATTTATTGCCAATACAGCCCACCATTCCTTGAATAGTTTAAAACATTTTTGTTACCAATTCGGACAAAAAAATACACTTCTTTAACATTAAACTGCTGACGTGGGGCCGCTCAGGCCCAGCAATGATAATAATATCGAAATACTCCCCTCCCCCGCGCGTGACGCATACCAGTAGCTTCGAATTTAGTGTCGCCAGAGCCTAAGTTTTACATTGTAAATTAAAGTAAATTTAAAAATTTCTGTAGGTAAGTAAATTCATTTCAATTTTTTTTTTGCGGGCCCATGAATTTTCTCTAATATATAAACATATATAAACTATCTCTAATATTCTAATTCTCAACTATCTCTAATATTCTAATTCTCAATATATAAACATATATAAACTATCTCTAATATTCTAATTCTAACTATCTCTAACTATCTCTAATTCTCAACGTACAGTATAACTAACATGGGACAGCCAAAAAACGATACAAATACCATAAAAATACACGAATGCATTAACACAAACATCTGCGATTGCCCTCCTCTAGAAAAAACGGAACAAATAAAGTATCTAGGTATCGTAATTGACCATAACCTTAGATGGACACATCATATTAAACAAATCACAAATAAACTCCTCAGAACAATACACATTTTCCTAAACATAAGAAACATATATAAAATAAAACAAATGAAAACAATATATTTCGCACTTTGTCAATCAATAATAGAATATGGATTAATTGCTTGGGGAGGAGCAACAAACGCAGCTATCGCTCAAATAGAAATCGCACAGAAAACGATCTTAAAAGTAATACTTAAAAAACATAGACTAACCGATACAGATCAAATATATAAAAGTTGTGACGTACTAGATATACGCCAATTATATGTAAAAACACTACTGAACTACATTTTTGACCAAAAAAACACACTTCAACAAACCCCAAATATCACTAATAGACCAGTTAGACAAGCGTACAAAGAAAACATAAAAACTCCGACGGTAAACACTACCTTTGGAAAAAGACACCATAAATACCAAGCTATAAAAGCATTCAACAGTCTTTCACTTGAAACAAAAATTGAGGAAAACAAAAATAATTTCAGACATAAAATAAAAAAATGGATTAAAGAACAAAATAGACAATTTTACCAAAATTTCATAACATAAAAGAATAAAACGTATACTCCCAAAACACAAAACCAATATAAAACACGTAACACTCACAAACACATAAAACATAATATACGCCGATTTTCATTTAATTACTTTATTTTTTTAGTTTATTAATTTAAAATAATTTTAATTTTTGATCTCTATTTTTAGTTTAAAATTATCTTTATTTTAAATGATTTTTTTGTTTGTTTTATCACCAACTTTGTATATTTCTTTTTTTAAAACTATAATGTATAAAGTATTATATTATAAAATGGGGGCCTCAGCACGGGTAAACAACCCAGTGAGGCCAACATTACTGGTTTGTACTATAAAAATTTGTAAAATAATACTGTATCAACAATAAAAAAAAAAAAAAAAAAATATATAAACATTTAAAGTAACGTATAATATATAAACATTTAAAGCCACGTGTCTTTTTAAAGTTGAATTTTACTACATAAAAATAAAAATAAACTTTACTAAAGTAATATACACTATTGAAATATTATAAACAAAACGAGTGTGCTTTAAACCACACAACTGAAGTAAAACTTCACTAAGTTATATCTCCCTCTCAACCTCCGTTCGCCTCGCCAGACTGTCCGCCTCGCCCGATCACACTTATCATAACGCTCTCGTCACGCATTCACCAGCTTACTCCCCAAGTCATGCGTGCGTAAAGCCCCAACCGTTCGCCTCGCCCGATCACACTTTTCGTAACGCTATCGTCACGCATTCACCAGCTTACTCTCCAACTCAAGCGTGCGTAAAGAAGTTTTATTTCAATAAAAGTGAGTTCATTGTTTTTATTTAGTTTAATACATAATATAAACTGATTTCTTTACATAATATCCAAATTGTCAAATATAAATTACATAACAATAAAAAAGTATTTTAATTTTATTTTATTGAAATTTATTTAAATTATTCAATAAATAATAATTTGGACTTCAAAATTTTCATGGATCTCTATTATATAAACATTTACAGTAACGGGCCTCCCAGACCCCACGTCAGAAAATACGTAAAAAAAGTCACGTCAGCTGTTAAAGTTTAAGAAGTTTAAGTTTTACAAGTTTGTTTATTTCGTATAGCCAACCCAGCACCATTTATTCACATTCTTTTTAAAAGGTTTTAGACTATATTTTTTTCCGGAGAAGTGATTGCAATTATTCACTTCTCTTTAAGAAAGATTTAAAAGCATCTTAAAAGATTCTGTATTTCGAATGGCTAACTTCGTGATATTATTCACCTCCTGTTAAACCCTGACCAAAAGCCACCACTTTATCTTGAGCCCCAAAAAGCCATAATACAAACCATATTTTGTAATCCATATTATACTTATTCTGTATAGAAGCACTTTGTCGTAAAGCACATATTTGCGTGACTGGAGCGACGACGCGGAGCGTGTCTCGGGCCAAGTTAAAGATATGAGTTGGTACACGCTGTCACCCTAATTCTGTTATCATTTCGAGATGAGTCAGAATAGAATAATTCCTCAACTCGTATTTCTAGCCCATATCTCGCCGCAAGCAGCTTATTGTTGGTGCTCCACCATGTTTGGTTTGAAAATGTTTATTTTATGAATGGGTTGAAACTTTTAGCCAAATTGAATAAAATAAAATAAAATCTCTGGAGTAAGAAATATAAATTATTCAATAAAACTGTCACTTTCTTTTCGAGATTTCTTTTCTTGGAACGATTAGTTTAAATTAATTTATTCAGAATATAAGTCGGTAAGGTTACAAATAATTTACTTATTTGTATACTAGCATACTGGTTAATGGTTAGTTAACTAATTAATGCTCACACCACAAATAAATCACAACACCCCATTTCATTTCCTTTTCAGAAACCTATCTACCAGTGTATATATTTTGAAAACATTGTTATATCTACACAGCGTAGATCTAATTATAGGTGCTACAACTACCAAACCACCATTCAGAATTGAAGCGTTGCTTGAAGTGGCTTTAACCGTGTTGTGCCTGGTACTTTATCTTTCACGTCTCCTTTTCCCCCCTACTCCCTTTAGTCATAATCTCTTGTTTTTTACGTCTACTTAGGCGAGGGCGGATCCAGGATTTTTTTCTGGGGGGGGGGGGGGGGACACAAGGGGCGGACGAGCAAAAAATCAACAATTACTGCTAGGATTTTTTTCTAGAGGGGGGGGGGGGCACAGGGGGCGGGCAAAAAATCAACAATTACTTTTAGGATTTTTTCCTGAAGGGGGGCACAAGGAGAGGATGGACAAAAAATCAACAATTACTGTTAGGATTTTTTTCTGGGGGGGGGGGGGGACACAAGGGGCGGACGGGCAAAAATATCAACAATTACAGTTAGGATTTTTTTCTGGGCGGGCACAAGGGGCGGACGGGCAAAAAATCAACAATTAGGAGTGAATCACACTTCAAGTTTATTTCTACAAGTTGAAATATGTATATGAAGGTTTATGAAAGTGTCAAAACAATCGAAAAATTAAATGTTTAATAAAGACAGTTTTAGCTTCTAAGTATGTACTGTGAAGGAATCTCCACAGTACATAAAAATACCGTCACGGGGGCACGTATTTCCGCCCTTGTACTTAGGGTCAAGATAAAATACACGAAGTGTGAACTACCCTTGAAAGACTACAGAGGAAATGCTGTCTAAATTTCTTCATGTTTTTAACGCGCAAGAGCCCACTTAGATTTTCGAAGTGAAAACTTCTTTAACACCGTTGTGGTTTGAAACTCGTTGAAACGGAAACGAGCGACGCTAAAAAGAAATAAACATATACATATGTCTATAGAATTTAGCCTGCGAGAGAATGAGATAGCAATAAAATATTTTACGGGGACTCGGTTCCAATATAATACGATAAATCCCGGCCCACGCAAGTCTCCTTTGGTCTAGTAGTATAAGCGCCTAACGAACATCAGCGGCCAGACAATCAACGGACCAAGGGTCGAATCCAACGAAATCCAAAAAAAAATATATATATATTTCTTTTATTTTTTTGTACAATCCAATATTTAATCTTCAAACAACCCCAAAATGAACACAAAAGAAAGCGACTTCTAGTAACTCCAAAGAAGAAAACACAAATACTAATAAGATGACCAAATGTATAGATAAATTACATGTAAATTGACCGGTCAGTGGCTGAGTTGGCATCGAGTTTGGGTCCCACCCGGGCGTCGCGTGTTTGATTTCTCGGGTGGCTAATTCCTCCATCATAACACAAGCAACGTTTTTCCGCTTACTGTGGTGGTAGTAGGCGATTTTCAAATATTGTCAGGTTATTCGTAACACAGGAATGTTTCCCTTTCTTTAAAATAAAAATATGTTTTTCTGATTTTTCTGTTTCCAAATTTTCGATTGAGTTTCGCTTATATTGTCTTCATTTATTTAAAATATTGAAATTATATAATTCAGTTAATAATAAATAACACATTATTAAAACTCGGCAAACAGGAAACAGCAAACAGCAAACAGCAAACAGAGAACAGTAAATTTTAAACTACCTACCCAATAGCTCGTGATGTAAAATGAGGGAATAATAAATACCCAAATAAAAAATTGATATCGTGGTATTAATTTGCAAGCACAAAATTAAGAATTTACGTTTGGAAATAATAATAAAATTTGTTCACCGCCGTTGAGTGCAGTGGGCAAAAGGAAGCAAAACGCTAGTTAGGTTTAATTCAATACGCCACTTATAGCAATGAATGTTTTAGGTGGGTACAGGGTATGTGTACCGATCAGGATATTGTGTGGATATCCATATATTGTGTGGATATATGAGAAGCTTTTAAAATCCCCTGTAGAGCACCTTGACCGTCTAAGGAATTATCTGGAAAAGCCATATATTTTATCGTAACTGTTGGAACGTGTGAAAATACAAATGGTACACTTAGTAATATAAGTTATGAAAATATTCAACCATGTGCATTGAATTTTACAAAAATTTTATACAAGTGGATTTGTTTTTATTTTTGATGATCTCTGTAAGATATTCGAGTCCCACCTACAATTGTGTATCGCTTTTTTTATACTAGCCCCACACAGGTGGTCCTGAGGAAAATAATTCTCCTCAGGGCCAACGTCATCTTCGGCGATGCTGGGGGGGGGGGGGGCTTTTGAAGAAAGGAAGGAGATAAAGTTCTGGGAAGTAAAGAGGTGTGAGGGGAAGGTGGAAATCTGAGGGTCAGTGCCTGCAGGAATGAAGGTCATCCGAATCCATCCCCTCCACTGCGGTGCAAAGTTCGAGAGAGTCGTGCTTGCGCGATCAAAATTATTCCCTTCAACAAGACTCTCCCGATTCGGTCTGCCACGCAGCTGGTGGGCAGATGTATCCACCAGCAAGACCCGGACAAACCTCACACCATGAACCCAGGTAAATTAGCACTTGACGAGAGGTGTTGGTTATCTAAGAAATGGTTCCCGGAACGGCAGTACTCAAAACCACCTCCCAAAACGAATACATTTATATCATTAAAACGACACAAAAAATTAGAAGACACCAAAATGAAAACTTAGTAACAACCGATTAAAAAACGTTTGGCGTTTTTTGTTTTTTATTTTTGGGGATTTATGCCGTGTTGCGCTACCTCCTCCTTTAGCCAACGTTTCGGACAGCATTACACTGCCCATAATCAGGACAGATATGTGAGTTTTAGTTACTTTTCCAATTACCTACCACTACTTTGGCGTTTTTAGTTACTTTTCCAACTACCTGCAAAGTTATCCACAACAAGCTGAACATTCATTTAGTAAGAATTGAAATTGAATTAAAATATATAATGTTTAGCCGTAAAACGTCTTTATTACGTTTGTACTAATTTAAACCGTGTACGTAATGATAATAAAAAATCCCTTGAAATGTTGGGTAACACTAATATTTCACGTGCAGCGAAAATTTGTAAATCATTCTGTATTCATCATATTTATGAATGGTAAACACGCTAAACAACGTCTTCCCACAAACATATCTATTTGATCTCTAAACTGTAATATTTGTGGATGGGATTTAATAATATTATCTTCAAAGAGCACGTTCAAACGAAGACCTGACAGATGGAATGACAAACAAGTGTTGGAGAATGGGCTATGAAAGATATAGTTTGATGGGCTTGTGGGTGTACTGCTTGACTGAAAAGCGAACGAGCAAGGCTCGAATAACGAACTCCATATGAGAATCGTTAAGTCTTGTAACGAGGCGAGGTACACATCAATAAAATTATTTGTTAGTCGGGTATAGGTAGCGCTACAATAGGTTTTGGGGAAAAACATTTAAAAAATTAGAGTGTGCAATTCCCACGCGGTAGAAGTGAAACCTTCAGAAAACTAAAGTAGATAAGAGTGGGGGGGCTAAGAAGCACCGCACAAATAGGAGACTGATAGGGTACGAAGCACCAACCACGAATTCCAGTGCACCTTGTCCTATACATTTGGTCCTATACAAGGATTCGATCCTCGGTCCGCTAAATGTCTGGCCACTATACCACTACACCAAAGGAGATATGCGTGGGACTGTGTATATATCGTATTATATTGGATCCGAACACCTGTGAAATAAATAAATATTTTATTGCTATCTCATTCCCTCGAAGGCCAAATCCTATAGATTTATGTGTTTGTTCTCTTTTTAGTGTAGATTTTTTCGGTTTCATCGAGTTTCAAATCACAATGGTGCTAAAAAAGTTTTCGCCTCAAAAATATATCTTTGTGAAAGATTTATGTAGAAAACCCAATTGCTGTGTGTACACCACAAAACCACCACTAAAGTGACACACAATAAAATTTTCCATTTATCTCACTGTTCCATTATTCTAAGTTATGTTTTGTTATTATTTTATTATTTTAATTTTGTGGTCTGATGAGAAACCGGTCGGTCTTAGTAAATTGAATAAGTTTCGTGATTGTGCACAAGGCAATTGTTTTATTCATTAATTTGTCATACCACAAAGTGACTGCTTTCACCCAAATAAAAAATTAAAAATGTTCTTGTGTTTGTTAGATCGTGTTTATATTGGCCGCCAGCAAAATATATAATTTAGTTAGTTTAAAAGGATTTTTTTTTTCAAGCAACAGAGTTAAGGATCATCATACATGGTGTCCGGGGGTAAAGTGCATAAACTTCGGAAGGTGATTCTACATGATGGTAGGAGTAAAAAAGATTAACTACTTTTTCCGAAATTCCAACTTTTTTTTTTCCATACAAAAAGACGTACCTACTAAAAATCCTTAGTGTGTGGTACGATCTTACTTGCTGAGAGCCTGCCAGGCGCCCGACTCGATTGTGATTGGCCCGTATCGTAACAGCGGAAAATAATAAATCTGGCCGCACACGCCGGACTAATTTTATCTTTTCACCTCAAAACTACCCCTAAAAGTTGGAATTTCGAAAAAAGGTATTTATCTTTTTTACTTGTACTATCACGTAGAATCACCTCCCGAAGTTAATGCACTTAACCCCCGGACACCCTGTATATAAAAAAAATTATGACAAGTTTGACATTTTTATGCCAATACATTGTGTACTGTTTACGTGTTACGTTTATTTTTCAACTTACAGACCTTTTGAATAACATTTATGTTAAGTTTTTCTCATTAGGAAACAAAGTATAGGTACATACTGTATTAAGTATAAAAATTAGACATTAAAAAAATATGTTCATAGTTCTCTGAAGATAATTGGGTGTTAGGAAGATATTCCTATATATAGGCCATATTCTATAGTCACGCAATCGGAAAGCCAAAAGTAACAGTTAACAAAGGTTCTCTTCTCTACCTCTTTTTCCCGATTTCAGACTATTATATTACCAATATTCCGCTCCCTACCAAAATAATCTCCGTGGCATCTTCTTTACGACGCTACTGTTTCAAAATTGACTTGACGACTTCTTCACCTCCAACCAACGGATTTCTTCAGGCGTGGAATCGTAAAACTGCCGAAGCGTAGGAGTCAATCGTAAAGAATGCACAAGATAATAATATTGATTAGTTTAGATTTTGTACCTAAGTACTTAAATAAAAAGCAATGACTTACATAAAAACTCTATTTTTAAAACTTTGAAAATAAAAACTATAACTCATAGACCAAAAATAATATTAAAATATAAAAATGAATATTTCTTTGTTTCTCCTTGCGATGAAACTCCCGCGACGGTTTCTATATATAGTGGCGAACTCTGGCGTTCTGAAATTATTTACTGTACTATTCATCAGATTGCGATGAATCTTTGGTAAGTTGTTGTGCGCACGCCCACGAAGGTTTCCATATATGATCTGGCGTTATGAAATTTGTATGAAAAAATTGCAATATATGGCACGCGCGCTATTTTGAAAACTGAACGTTCCGGGACTGAATGTTGAGGGGGGGAAGGGAAGCGGGAGAGAAGAGAAGGAAGGCTGGCAAAGTGAAGGGGGAACGCGAGAGAAGAAGGGAATGTGGGAGGGGAAGGGGTGGCGGAAGAGGAAGGGAAAGGGACCAATAGGAAAGGACACGCAGGGAGAAACAATTTATTTATTAAGTGGTATTGCAACGCATGCCAGGAACTCGCTAGTTATTTAATACATCAAATCATTACCAACTACCACTACCACATAATCAACTACCAGAATTCTTGCGATTTTTTTAAGTATAACTTATATAGCTCCGTTGTGATTTGTAATTCGGAAAAAACGGAAATAACGCATTATAGGATCTGCGAAGCATCAAACTCTTTTCAAGGCTCCTAATGGTTGATATATGAAGCGGAAATAATGCTAGGTCTGCACTCATCGGCCGTTTTGACTACGACCTCACTTTTCAAGGTTCCTTGGTTCTTCATTGATTGAGCTTGTTTTGGTAAAGTTTCGCTTCTACCGCGTGTTAAGGCTCTGCAACCGGGCCCGAAAAGAAGAAGATGGAGGGATACGAAATTACGAATGTTAGAGGAGAGCGCTAACATTTACAGCGACAAAATCGATGCGAAAATCGCGAAAATGTTTAATAAAACACGACTCGTTTAAAATAGAGCAAAAATCTCGCGGGTATAATCTTAAACAACACTGAAGAAACACTTTAATACATAGGTATAACTTGTAAAATAACTGAAACAAACGTGTTAATAATAATTTTTGGAGCATACTTTGCGATTTTTTTCTATCGAGGGAATTTTATATAATTTGCGTTTCAGCGCGGGAAAAGTTAACTTCCCTCGAATTTTTTTAAATTCAGGATCTACATTTAGGAGATTTTGGAACCCGAGTTTTCATATTACACGTATTATTGTAATGAAGGGAATGTGCATGAAAACTAATGACCAACAACCAGAAAGCACAGTTCAGCAACAAAAATGTATGCACTAATGTGGCTTGGCTTATGCGTCCAACTCGTTCACTATAACCTGCAATATTATCTTTCCTATGATTTTGTCTACCAATTTTTATTTTCTCGCCATCTTAAGTTTATCCTATCACGTTTGGAGAAAAGGTTCAAATACCCAGTAAGCCAAGCTGTGGAAACGGGAGACCGCCAAGTACCCAATAATGGAAACCTTTGTGAGCTTTATTAAATTGGCTAGGCTGCTGTCAATGGAACAAGAAAAAATATAATTATGTGAAAACTGGGTATCGGAAAAAACTTAAATTTTTAACTATCTTCCCAAATTTTAGAATCTCAAAATAAGAAATCTTGTACTGTAACTGAATAAATTATCTGTAAAACAATAAATTAAAAAAATGAGCGTGTACAATTCGATAGATGAAAGTCGCTAGATTTCGCTTTCTTTCCATTTGTCTGTTTATTTTAAAGTGGTTTGTAGATTGGATATTGATTTTATAAAAATAAAAATGTTTAGGTTGTAGGTTTCGAACCTCCATTCGCTGGATGTCTCTCTGGGCGCTGAGAGTCGGGCGCTTCATACCGCGGCGCTATAGGAGGCCCATGCGTAGTCGCGAATTTACCACGTTATATTAGAACCGAAGACCGTCAAATAATAAATTTTTGTTTTCCGTTTCATCCAAATTTCAAACCGCTAACAGGGTTAAAGAAGTTTCCCTTTAAAATCCCGAAGAAATTGAATATTGTACGAATTTATTGTGGAACATTCAACTATGTCCTTACAAATGAAATTGACGTTTTATATGGGAGGAACATAAAGTCGTTTTTTTTTTATATAATATAATTATTTAATCAAAGTATGTACCATTGCTATCTATGCACTTTTGCCATCTCATAGGTAGTTCATCGATCCCTTTACTAAACAAACCATTCGGACGGGAATCAATAAAATCTTTGAAGGTGGTATGGATTGCCCCATCGGAGTTGAATTTTTTCCCCTGCAAGAAGTTATCCAAATTTAAAAAAAAATGGTAATCTGTTGGGGCAAGGTCCGGAGAGTACGGTGGATGTCTTAGACATTCCAATTGAAGCTCCTCTAATTTGGTAGCCGTCTGTTGTGCAGTGTGTGGTCTAGCGTTCTAACGCACGTTTGTTGATTTGCTTCACTCAATTCGTGAGGTACCCACCTTTCAAGCTTTTTCACCTTCCCAATTTGCTTCAAGTGAATTAATTAACACCGCAGCCTGCAGCTAACTCGGACGTGGTTTGCGATTGATCCGCTTCCACAATAGCTATCAATTCTTCATTATCAACTTTGGTCTCCGGCCGTCCACGGGGCTTGTTCTGCAGGTCGAAATTTCCAGAACCAAACCGTTGGAACCAAAAACGCACTGTGTTTTCTTTTGCGGCACCGTCGCCATACACTTCATTAACCCTTCGAGCCGTTCTATCTTGCTTTTATTCACCGCTCAGAAAACATTTTGTTATTCCAGAGATGGCTTTGCATACGATTTCACAATATTTGTGCATTAAAAATGCAGATTAATCGAGGTACGTACTTACAATATGTGGAATATTGTTAAATGACGTTATCTTTAAAAAAAATACACTGGTAATTTTGCAGGTCATGGTTATTTCGTACGTCATGTCAACCAGTCACAAACGGCATTAATCATTTTTACCGTCATACAATGCATGACTGCTATTATTAAAAGTTTTATTTTAGATTTTATGTTGAAAGTACTTGTATCCTTCAGAATTCAGGTATACCTACACACAGATATATATTATTGAAAGCAACTAATGTAATGTAGGTTCTCTGACAAAGGTCTTTCCGATTTCCATTTCCATCGACAAAGTAACCAGAGTTTATTCTAATCAATTAGTTTTGGGAGGCGGGTATGGGTACCGCCGCCCCGGAAACCATTTATTGGATAACCAACACCCCTGCCATAGGTAACCCCGAGTGGTTCGCTACTGCTTCGCGAATGCTTTTCATCACCTACTACGTGGTGGTTCAGATCGGGAGAGACTACTTGAGGCAGTCATAATCTAGACCTCTTCAGCCGGACTCTCTCGACCCATTGCCTTGCACCGCAGTGGGAGGGGTGGATTCATATGTCTCTCACTCCTCGACACATTGACCCCTAGGTTCCTACCCACATCTCATACCTTTTTCCTTCCCAGAACTTCCTCTCCTTCGCTTCTTTAAAAAAAATATCCATACAGCATCCCCAAAGATGACAGAAGCCCTGAGGATTTTTTTTCCCTGTGTGAAGCTATTGTAAAAAAAAGATCAAGGTACCGAATAAGCGAGTACCTACGCCATAAAATAAACAAATTTAAAATTATTGAATGAGCGCATATTACATTAACTTAAATTTAAAAATGGTAGGTATTTTCAGACTCAAAAATAATTTAAAATATTGTGTATAATAATATAAACAAAAAAAATATGTATAATATTCATGATTTAATTTTTTTTAAATAGTGACTGAACGCCAGTAGTGCTGATATAACATTTTTGTATGAAGAGATAGAAAATCTCTCGCACACGTTGGCGAACAAGGATTTATTCAAAGGGGTTAAATTAGGTACTCACACGAGATTTTAAGTCAAAGACAAGGATGGCAACCCTAATCATGAACAAGCGAAAGTTACTGTTAGGTGAAGATCATTATTGTGAAGATTTATAACAAAGAGGAGATAAAACTGACTCTTTACCAATCTATAAGGTAGGCACAGCTTTTCAGCCTTTGTGTACGCCCCTTCTTCCAATTTCTGTACATGTCACGCTTCCATATTTCTACCTGTGCTTTCTCGAACAACTACATTTGTGATTACTCTATGTAAAAATATTAACGTTGCTTCTTACCTTATGTTTAATAGAAGTTTTAAAACGTGAGCATGTTTAGCATACCATAAATATTCACACCACGCTATTAACTTCTTTAAGAAATTGGGGTTAAAAGTGGAATGACGCGATTTTTCAGTATTTCGTTTGGGATTTCTTCCTTTGAATATTTTATTCAATAGCGAAGTGACGTGACAATTTTTACGTCGTATCCATTTACATCAAAGTCGCTAACCCACCGCCGCTTATATCGAGAGAATGGAACATGGCACCCAGATCGATTTTTTGTTGAAAGAAAGTAACATTGTCTTTTTGGTGAGCTGTATTCAAATTTGGTTACCAGAATGAAATATCTATACATATAATATATTGTATGCCTACACAAAACGACGGCTTTCTTGAATTTTTGAATGGCTTAGAAATATTCACATGAATTGATTTTCTACTGAGAATATATTACGTCGAGATGATCTTAAATTTCTAGAGGTGTTCTCTTTCTTCACTTTTTCTTCATTTTCAAAAATAGTTCGCTGAATTTTTTTAAAGGCAGTTTGATGACCAACAAACGAAAGTAATTTGTAAATTAACCACTTCGGCGTGTACATTAATTTGTAAACGTGTCTTTAATTAACTTTCTACTATATTGAACATCATGAGAGTTTGGTAAACCCGAATTCCAAATATACAACTCGATTTCAGATATGTACCTACATATTCCAACGATATTGGAAAACAAGAGATATGCCGTGAAGGCCGCCCGAAGATTGAAAGACCGTGGTCGGCTGCACATAATTTGATTACCCAAAGAATTCGTTCATTTGGTCGATTTTGCGTTCGTCCTCGTTTTGTTCAAGGTTACGTCTTTTTCAGTGCAACTCGTAACCTTTTTTAAAAATAAAGTTAACTTTTATAATCTAATTACTGTTGTAGATGCTGACGGTGGTAGAAAAAAGTTAAATGTTTTTCTTTTCAAATACAAAATATTAGTATGTGTTGTTTTTGTGTTTACTTTGTAAAATTACAATTTATTAAAAGATTTATTACTTTGATAAAATATGGGCGTCCAAATAATTTCTGCGTGCGCAAGTAAATATAATTTAATTCAAATATTTTGTTTCATAAGTAATTGAAATAATTAAAAAAATTATTATCAGCAATAATTAATATTACTAAAAATATATATTATAATATAAAAAAATTATTAACTAATTTTCAAAAGGAGATGAGTGCTAAAAAATGGTTAAGAATGTAAAAAAGATTTTTGTTCCAATTTTTTTTTTTTTTATCTCTGTCATTTTTTCGTGATTAAAATAGTATTAACTTTTCGTTCTTTTTATTTCATTCACTATAAATATCTTATATCCGTAATTAAAAATATGAACGTAATTTAATTATATTTTCCTACAGTACAGATCCAGATCCAGCAATGAAAAAAAAATGGTTGTTAGTATTGTTAGTAGGAACCCGTTGACAAACTACTATGTAGCAGTTTAACGGTACTACGGTAATAATGTAACATTAATAAAAATAAATTAATGGTATATGTTCGGCATATTCTAGAGTGGAATATAGACCGAAGAGGGAATAACCAGACATAACCGGAAAGATGTCATTTTTAAATCAAATTCTGGACGTTTCGACTCTATTCTACAAAACAATACAAATCTATTTCGGAAGATAATTATTTTATCTAGGAAAGTTATGTTTTAAACTTATCAGCCTTACTAAAAAAAAACTTTTCACGGCCGTAACCTGTGTTATTGCAATAACATAAATAAACCCCATGTACACTAAAACACGTTTTATTACCAATAACCTTTCTTACGTGGTCACGCTGTTAAAATGCATTGAAGATCTGACAACGTTGTATATGGTTTTAATTTACTAGGAAAAAATGTTTTTTTAATTCTTCTCCACAAGGGGCATTATTGGCGCGCCTGTGCATCAGTCCACAACGACCCGCGATGAAAAAACAGCTTGGTGTGTTTATGGCGGGATGTCGAAAATTTTGTTAGTACCTAAATGTTGTGATTTTACTTAATAATTTCTATTGTAGTGACGAATTTACTCGTCTATTTACATAATTGATATATTTACCATGTTATCTGTATGGTTTACTCAAGTTATCTTGTGGTTTAATCAAGTTATTGTACAAACGCCGTACTTTTAAAGTTGAACTGTCAGAATATTGTTTTATAGGTTACTTAAAAGATAAAATGTACATTTTAAGATCTTTATTTTATAATATATTAATATCTAATACATGCGTTCGTAAACATATCAAAGAAATGAACGTCTTTAGAGATGCAAGAAATCTGTTTTAAATGTCGGTATTATTTCCAAGTTATTTTTTGGCAATAAAAAAAACTTAGAAATTTTTTATTATTTTTTTTATTGTACGCACAAGGAAAAAGTGAGGTAATAGTTTCCTTCCAAATTTATTACATAAAAGGACTGTGTTTTTGAAATTCTGTTTTTTTTTAATTTCTCTACATTTCGGTCAAAAATGTTTTGGTAAGAAATTTTTTTTCGAGTTTGAATCTTAAAATATAGCAGTTTATGAAAACTAAAGTGTAATTCAAATACACAAATCTAAAAGTTCATTTTATCTAGTTTCATAAATGGTATTTGTTTTTACGACACCTTCAAAAATTAGAAATAAATAGAACATTTAAAATACTTTGGAAAAATTCCAAATTTCGTTCAGACATCATTAATAAAACAGAGTTAAACTACCCTCTCTGGCTGTGTAAACCATGTGTATTTTTTCCATGAACATTTTTTTTAATTAGTAATGTTTTCACATCCGCGGCCGTTTGTCAATTGAATAAATTTTTCACTGGGTTTTTTAGTAAGGCTGAAATGATTATTTTTTTAATCATGAGTTTATTTTGTTGATCGTTGGCATATTTATTAAATTTTCTAACAAAATTTTGTATTGTACAACACACATTTCAAATCATCTAATCATAGGGTAAAATAAATCAATAGGAAAGGAAATCTACTTATATAGGAAAGCTACTTTTCAGAATTTTAATTTTAGTTCAAATAAAAGCATTTAATAAAAAAACTTTGCACGTGTTTTGCAACGAAACTACTTCAGTTTGTCTCATTGGTCTATTCAGGTCTTATAAACATGGTCTTATAAATACATTTCAGTTTTTTTGCTTAGATATTATCGAAAATTGTAAATACTTGTGATCAAAAAAATAATTACAAGAACTACAACATATTAACTAGAATAAAAAAGCCCATTGGGGCGTGTAATAAATAAATTAAATAAATAAATAATTCTATCATCCCGCGTTTGATCATTTGCATTGCTAACTTGAACGTTGGTAAGCAAATTTTGAATGAAATAAAATCGATATTTAGTTATTAGATGAAACAAAATGCTGGTACGGAGAATAATCAATCTTTCTCTTTGGAACCGTCCTGTACAATTGCAAGAGCATGATCGCAAGACCATCTTTCGACGAAATTTGAATTCTCGCCTCTGTTTAATGTGTTTTTATTATGTATAACTGTCTGATTGTTCCCTGAATATTCCACTCCCTTTGACCGATCAAAACCACATTTTGTATACATCCTTCACGAGACCCTGAGGGCAACCTTGGCTCCAACAACCATACAGCCCGATATTAACGTGTTTTATCGCCATTCTCCAAACAATCTGAAACACTTTCTTTCACCGACCGAATATAAAGTTATTCAAAGTTACCCTATACAAACTGAGCTAAACAAAAGCATACTTCTTACCCTTCTGAACATGTCTTTCCCTAAACTGATGTACTTAATTTTAAATTTTATTCAATGACCATTGCTCAAAATTTTACCAAGTTTCATATTTGTTGGTTCCGGAAGAAAATAATATACACGAAAGTCAATTCATTTATGAATTTTATGTTTTATAATAAAAATTTATTATAAGTACAGAAATAAAAAAGTACAACAGAGCAGAAGTAAAGAAGAAAAGAAAAGAAGATTTTATAACAACAGTTGGAAAAAATAATAAATATTTCTGCACAAATGGTGTATGAAGAAATAAGAAATCTTTACAAAAGCAGCCACAATGCTTTATGAAGTAATAGTGAGACTGTCGTAACTTCTCCCTCTTTTTCTTGAATTGTGACAGAAAAAAGAAAAGTGATTACATTCGAGTTACGTTCGGCAGGATCATAATAAATATGACAGTACCCGGACTTTGAAACCCTCCTTCCTCCTCCATATCCCCTCCCGACGATATCAATAATGTGTAACATACTTAATTAGTGCCAACCGTTCCAATTTATTCGGCACCAGTCATTGTATTGAAATCTTTGATTATGTAGGTATGACACAAGCCATCAGTATTAACAACATTTCATGTTATTCGTTATTTCATACTGTTTATAGAGATTTAGTTGTTGTGTTTATTGAAACAATATTTAGCCTAAATAGAGGTATCTCTATTAGTTTATCTCTATTATTTAAAATATCGAAAAACTTTAAACTGTACGAAAAAATCGTATAATCTGCTACATCATAATGCTACCTATAGACGGGCAAAGCGGCTCAGTTGAACGAGCGGCTTCACTAGGTCTCGTTCAATGAAAAGATCCGGTTCAGTGAATCGGCTCAATTGAACGACTGCTAAGGCTAAGGACACACTTGCTCATTAGAAGCCAAAGAGAATGCTACCTAGTAGCAATTGCTACCCGCTCACTTGTTCGCAAAGATCCGCGAACCGCGAGCATGTGTGTCCGTAGCTTTGAAGATCGGTCTTACGGAACCGGATCTTACCGATCCGTATGAAGATCCAGATCACTGAATCGACTCGTTTGCGAACGACTCACTTCTCTACGAACTTCGAATTCAAAATGGCCGTCATCGATCAGCTGGTCGGCGCTGTATCTTATTTGCCTACAATTTTTGCAGTGATGGTGATGCTCCGTTTGATATAGTATTGATTTTAAAAGCTAAAAAAATAATAATTTCTATACCACTCTCCTCTCTATAATATAATAAATAAATAATTCCACTTAAAAAAAGTTTTATCTTATCGAATAGTACCATACTTTCTTCCGTATAACTGTCATACAAAATGAACACCTGTTGAAAAACTTTTCAGGAGTGATAACGTCACACGAATCACTATACGTGCTGTATTTTTCGGGGATCTTGAAAAATTAAAACTTTGAAAATTATAATATAACTATTAAAAAAAACTCTAAAAAAAAATGCAGTTATTTAAGTCAGAAGGTACTCATTAAAAAAAATTGGACTGGAGTTCTCTATTGCATCCTGACCACTGGACATTTCACCACTCAATAAAGCACGCGTCTCTATTTTTTATCCTGTGAAAACAATGATTATACATATATTTCTGGGTCAGAAATATCATAAATTTTAAATTATTTAAAAAAATGTTATATTAGTTCAACCTAGATTTGATTCTTGACTCGTGAATTGATCACATTGACTTCATATTCTGCTCCCATCACTATTTATTTAATATAAAATACATAATAGATACCTACTTACCTACCACCTACCTGCATGAATGACCGTCGCTATCAATTTTTTTTTTTTTTCAGAAAAATCGAAATTTCAAAGATTTATGATGCATTATTAAAACAATTTTTTGTTTTAAAGACCATTATGTATGGAACAGTGAAATAAATATTTAGAAAAAAAAATCAGATCAAAAGCAATTTAACAAGGTCAAAGATGACGGTTGGAAGATTGTATTTTTCGGCTTCAGCCAGCAGATTTTATTCAATTTTAATGCAATTCCTGCATATAATATAATATTCGTTTTGTTAAGATTATTAAATAGACGGTGATATTTAAAAAATTCTTGGTACGTTTATTTTGGAAACTTTTGATTATAGCGCTGCAATCAAACAATAATGTTACGACTCAAATAATAAGAATCAGAGTACGGTTCACTAGACTTGGTTAAATATAGGAAAATGAACGGAAATGGGTTAAAAATGACCCATAACAGTCTGCTAGAGTTGGTTTTAGAAGCAGGTCTCAGTGGGTACAGTAAAATAAGCTAAATATGTTATTTTTCTCGTACATCTATTCGCATCCTTCCCAAACTTTCCATTCCTACTGCTCTTTCGTGCCTGCATCTGATAGATTCTTTGGACGGGTTGCTAAAAGTCCGGATGAAGTTTGTTGATCTCTGTAAAAATTGATATAGAAAAAAAAACAATTAAAGTCACCGGAGACCAAAATTTCATTAAGTACAATTTTTTACTCCAAATACATAATGTCAGGAATCACAGGTCAACGTAAATCAAATACGTCATATTACTCCCTTAAAACCCTGTATATTAAACATGAACACATTTTTTACTAATATTAGCCACGCACAGGCAGCGCCAGTGTGAGTTCACAATTCATTACAATTATTTTTTATTTAGTAACTATACATTTATTTTTTTACATTTTTATATCAAACATGTTAGATATATACATATATAAAATAGCAAATATATTCTTAGTCCTCCTCACTAGGAGATCCTGTGCTGAGGGGAACTATGCTTTGGATAAGTTTTCAGCGACTTCCATGGTTTAACTTCATTGTTCGGATAAGGTTTTCCATAAACTTCTATGACGATGTTTAAATATACTAGTAAGTTCATTGTCCGATAGTTCCTTCAGCCAATATTTAATGTCCTTAATGTAGCTATTTTTTGTTTTAATTTGTTTGATACTAAGTGGGAGTCTGTTATATAACTTTACTGCTAAAAATTCAGAACTTTTTTGTCCAAATGAAGAGTTACACTTTGGTATATTAAGCATGTCTGTTTGTTTGGCTCTGGTTTTATGAGCATGTGAGGTGGCTGCCTCTGAATCATTTTTGTGGTGATGTACTAGAATGTTTTTGGCATAGATTTTCTGTATTGAGTAAACTACTCACGTGTTCGTATAAATAAATAAAATAAAATATATCCTCTTTCTTTTTATAAAAAAACTATGGGAAAAATAAATTAATTCCAAAAAAAATTGTTTAGAAAACTTAGTATTTTCGGATATTGCTTGAAGAAGGGCATCCATGAAAAGAACTTCTTGCAATTTCCGTCCTTAATACACGGAAAATATTATTTATCTACCGATACGCGTTTATCTCTCGAAGGAACGAATGAATTCAAGAGAAAAACATGTTTTTACCTAAATAACATCATATTATATTACATTATTCATACGTGTAGAGGTAATATTGGCTTAAAGCTTTAGCCTTTGTGTAACATGAGAACTGAACGTTTCAACTGGATCATATCAAACATCTTCAGGGCCACATACCGTTATTGTGGAATTTCTACCAAGTATCATTTTATATTGCAGCGATGTAAATTACGTATTATATTACTATTCAAGGCACTAGCAGAAATTAGGCCATTCTAGAATTCTGAGGGAAATAAGTTGTCCAATTTAATTAAAACCGCATAAGATAATGTTATCACATAATTCAAAATAACAGATTGGTGTAGATGCGCTGCACAACTTTGACCATTGAAATTTATGGGAAAGCCCAAATACACTTTTGTGCTCACAATTGATTTCATATACTTTATTTTGACCTTTCGACTTCCTATTATTTAGTTCATAGATAGGAGCGGCTCCCTTGCATTGAGCGGCCAATCTGAATGAAGTCATTCTTATTAATATTGTCAGGGTGGGTAATTATTTAAAAAAAAACCATTTAAACAATAATAAATTATTGAAGAAGAAGATAATAATAATAAACTAAACGAAAATATGAAAGAGAACAAGACACAGAAAAACAGAAAAAGATAATGGTCGCAACTGTTTACCAATTCCATCATTGCGCCCTACTGTCAAACCGTCATAATAGCTCATCTCATATTTCAAATTTTAGAATTAACAATATTATCTTCGACTAATTTATTTTCCATATCATAGGCTATCATAACTATCCTTTTTATATGGTAAACGAATGGCAACGGTAATAATGGCGGAATTGGTAAACGCACGTCCCGTATAGACGAGAGGTTCTGGGTTCGATTCCCAGTTGCGACCATTATCTTTTTCTGTTTTTCTGTGCCTTGTTCTCTTTCATAATTTCTTTAAGTTTATTATTATTATCATCTTCTTCAATGATATATTACTTTGATGGGAATAACCTTCAAAAGTTATAAAAAGAGGGGTTTTTTAATAAAAATTGAATAATAAATTTCCCATCAAGCAAAATATTTCCCTGTAACTGAAACAGTTAATGTAATAATTCATCCTTACCGTGATAAATTTCATTTTTCATTAGCAGAAATACCTCGCTGTAGTCCGACTGATTGAGAAATATAAAAACCTAATCCGGGATAGTTTAGGCGGCCGGAATTGTAAAAATAATTTTCAAAGCAATCAATAACTCCATGTTTTGGACGTGTTCAATTTATAAATAATAGATTGATGGGCAAGTTGGGATTATGCGAAATTCAATTATCTACATTCTACATGGTCTGAAATTCTAGACCCGTCAGGGAGGATTCTGTTCTTCGATGGATATTGAATATTGAGGGCAAATGACAAGGTTAAAAAGGATAGAGTATTTCACAATGGGGTGAGTAATTCTTTTGGTTCTTCGTGGTTCATTTTCGGATAGCTTAGTAAGTCTTCGTTTTATCATCATAGTTATGTTGAGGCTTCGTTTTATCATCCTCGTTATGTTTTGAACCTCGTTTGACCATATTTGAATGACATAACAGATTTGAATTTGTGCGTAAATTGTTCCAAATGAATCCAAATATTTTTATATTTAAAAAAAAAGAATACAAAATCTTTTAAAAATTACGTGGTGTTCTTTCATTTGCGTACGAAACATTTTTCTATCCCAAGAAACTTTTATGATGCGTACAGAATTATTTTTAATGTCCAATAAATCTTTGCATGGCCTTTCTGAGGAAACATAAAAAAACACATACAGTATTTGGCCATTATGCAGATATTTAGTCTTACGAGTATTTGGCATTAACCCAAAAAGCCTTAAAGTTGTGCCATTTAAGATATCTAATCGCAAATTATATTAAACGAACAAGATCTTAACCAAAAGAAACAACCAGGGGAAGAATTTATTGTAATCTTTTAACGTGTTAGGAATTGTTCGTGCAAATAACTTACGAATATACATATTTATGTATGCAGATATTTGGCAGCCCCCAATTTGGAGGCTTGCAGATGTTTTTCCCTTTTAGACAACCGAAAGAGAATCTGAAATATGTATGACTTTCGTAGCGTTTCGTTTCGTATGCGTAAATCAATAGTGAGAATATTTTAAATCATTTAAATTTAAACGCATGCTTAAAAGAAACGGCTGCGCGGCCTTTTATTTGATGCTATTTTTATAATTTACTAGGGAGTACTCGGTGTGCGTGAATTTACCGTTTGGTTAAATTTTTTGATCTCAAATCTAAATTTAAGTGTTTTATGAGTATGGCCGCTCAGCCGTTAATCTTAAAAAACTTTTATATAATATGTCATAACCTCCAAGTTATTATGTATGTTTAATTTTGTTAACAACAAAGAAATTTGAAAACTAATGCAACGATATTGATTTTCAATGTCGATTGTAATATTTTACGGCGCGCGGCGTAGGTTGGATGTTATATCATGCAGTGTGTTTTGGGACGATGTTTGAAGATCCTTGACATTATTTGGAGTAAAAAATGTAAATGAAATTTTGGTCCGCGGTGATTTTTTTACTTTTTTTTTACTAAAAACATTGGTATTGGACAGTTTGGGGCGGGTTAGGGGCTGGTTGATTACTCGGATGTGTGACCAGCTGATGACGCGCGAAAGAAATTTATTGAAGTGAAAACTTCTTTCTTAAATATTTATTTATTTAACGTTATTTATTTAAGTTTCAATAAATTACGATAATTACACAGTCCCACACAAGTCCTATTTAATGCGGTGGTATAAGTATAACGAGGATCGAATCCTACGAAATCCAAAAAAAAAAGTTTGTAAAATCAATCAATATCCAATCTTCAAATTACTCCAAAATAACAGGCAAAAGAAAACATTAAAAAAAAACACAGACATCTAGCGGAATACTAATAATATGACCAAATGTATTGGAAAAGGTGCACTGGAATTCGACGACCAAAATAAAGAAAAATCAATTCATCTTGTCTACTTTAGTTTTTTTGAAGATTTCACTTCTACCGCGTTGGAATTGCACACTGTGTTTATTATATTGAAAAAAAAAATGAAAAAAGGAACACGACACCAAAATTTCATTTACATTTTTTACTTGAAATGATATCAGGAATCACTGGTTAAAGTAAATCAAGAATGTACCTTAATATACATACTAGCTGGTTCCCGGCATGCGTTGCAATACCGTATTCAAAGAAATAAATTGTTTCTTCTTTGTGTCCTTTACCGTGCGTCCCCGTTTCCGTCTCCTTCCCCTTCTGCGTTCTCCTTCCACCTTCCTTGCCTTCCCTCTCCCCTTTCCCGCTCCACCGTCCCGCCAACCCCCTCCCTCGTTCCCACTACATTTAGTTTTCAAACAGCTCGCGTGCCGTATATAACAAATATTCATTTTTGTATATTTTATAAGAACAATCAAATATAATAGGAACAATAATTTTATTTTAAAATAACTATAATCTTGATTCGATTCAAATTATTATGTAAGTAGTTCAAATTAATTCATTAATTTAAAGAGTTTCGAAACTTGAATTCTGATTTGACAATCATTGGTTTGCAAAAATTAATTTCCAAATTTTCAACAGTTTCGCAAGGATTTTTGTGATCATTGAAAAACTTTTTAGATGTATTGGTCATGTGTTTGAAATAATCCAAAATCTTCGCGGGGGGTTTAAGAAGGTATTTTGAAAGTTTCAAACATTTCCTATGCTTAAAGTAACATTACACTATACACTAATCCACAAACATATTTTAATTTTTACATATACATAGATACACCCTTACACACATCGCTGCCGAGTTAGAAAATAATAATATGAATGGACAAAAAATATATGTTAAAATAGGCTCTGATTCTAATGAAATGAACACACTTAACATTTAAGTCATTAACGTGATTTTAAAATAATACTGAAAATGCATCGTAAAATAACTTATTTTGCTTTATTAAAATTTCTTAGTATTTTAATTTTTTAATCTCCTCATTTTTACTCGCAAGATATTTTTATTATAATGTTATTTTCCCTAGCGCTGACTGCAAACATCCATTTCTGCCTTTTGCACACAGAATTCTGAAAGTCCTCGTTATCTCTCATTTAATAAAGTTTCCCCGTTTCGAATGAGCCAGCTACTAACTGCATTTAATGGAAATATGGCAACAACATGATTAATATTGCTTACGCTTAGCTGGCTGACTTTTCAAAAGAATATTTAAAACAAAAATCTGACAAGTATAATACATATTTAAATGATTAAGTTTTGTTCATATAGAACAACTTTTTAATACGCTGACATAAAAACACGAATATATATACCTATACACATTCAATTTATTTAACTCACTAGCTATAATAGACCACTTGCATCACATTTTTTGAAAAAAAAAATCCGGTTTAGGCAAATATTCTAATATATTCTCTTTTTTTATCATATTTTTGAAACCCAGGCGATTTGTTGAATAATCAGACCATTTTTTATAAACTGGAAAGACGTGACATGATTTTATGGGTGCAAAAAAACGATAATTACATAGCCGAAAATAATTTTTTTAAAAAGAACGTTTTCCACGCGAATGGCACAGGAGAATAATGAGGCATACCAAAAATATTACATCTCATAATTTTTTTTTCCTTGATCCATCTTATTGACCATAAATCATTATAACATTCAACGTCTATATTATTACTAAATCCAATGTATGCTTGTACTTGTAAATTATAATATTAATAAGAATATTATAAAATATGATTTTGTTAAAATCAGCACCATTACCATTATACTTCTAAAACACGTACAGACAGCCTAAAATGTACGGGGTTCTCTTCATAACATCTGTCAAAAAGTCAAACCAAATGATAAGTTTCGTAATCTTAGTAAAAAAATCTATCCACACGATTTTTTCCATGTCGTTATGAAATCCATGCAAGTGGCCTATTGATTTTTTTTTAATCTTGATATAAAAACAAACAGAAAATTTTCATCTTGTCCCATTTTTAAATTAACAATTGTAGAATTGATGGAACAATTGTATCACCATCACCATCCCATCCGCATAAGCTAATGTAACTCTTTTTCTTTATATCCACTAACTAATTAATATACGTCAGTGAAAGCCTATTATTGGTTAAATAAATAACACATTTTTTATCATAAATTATAAATTATTGTAACTGTTGGTTTTCCAAATAAAATAAAACACATCAAAGTTTCATAGCTCGAGATTGGCAACGCGAGATGAAATATATATTTTTTTAACAGGGGGTTCTGAGGAACATAATTTCCCTAAGGACCCGTGTCATCTTTGACGATTCTGTACGGAAGGTTTTTTTGAGGAAAGGAAGATCTGAAAAGGAAAAAAGCCCGGATAGGATCTGGGTATGAGTGTGTCCTGGTGTGACGGATGCATGAATTCATCTCTCCCACTGCGGTGCAAGGCGATGAGTCAAGAAAGTCCTGGCGGAGAGGTAAAAAGGTCTCCCTCACTAGTCTCTCCAAATCTGGCCTGCCTCACAGTAGGTGGGCAGAATCATCAGCCACCAAGACCAGGACAATCCTCACCCCCCATGAACCCGGGCACCCCTGCTAAATCACCAAACATAGCGAACCACTTGGAGTGGCCTGAGGCAAAGATGTTGGTTATCCAATAAATGATTCCCGGGGCGGCAGTACTCATACGCTCCTCCCAAATTGAATTACATTACTAATTGATTACTGATATTACTGAGATTATTTGAAAATAATTGGAATAACTTAAAGTTTTAGATAAATCTGTACCGCGTAAGTATAATTTGGAGTAATTTTCTGTTTTGGAAACTACTTATTTTTGATAACAACAACAAAAAAACTAAATATGCGCAGGTGTAGGTACACTTTGAGGCAAGAAAGTTTTCAGTCGGTAAAGGTCACCCCAAAAATAATTTGATGTGATAATTTATCAACATAAAATACTGAATTCCTGTAATCTCCCACTTGTAGACCGGATTCCACAGCGTAGGTGTAGGTACATTGGATGCCCACTTGTAATGAAGTAAAGTTAGGTTTGAACTTATGGAATTCGGTCCCTGCGTACGAGTATTTCAGTTGTGCGAAAGCACTTAAATTCCATGATATATTATCATCTCGTGTCAAAGAAAGGGTAAGCAATGAATGTCAAAACATTGTATGAGTATCAGGTTCTCTGGTTTTATATATAAACAAAATACGCCGTTAGAACTTAACCAATTTAACGCGTTTTTGCCAACTTGTCCGTTTTTTTTTAATGTGAAAAGTAAATTAAGTAAAGAGGAAGGCGCTGTAATCGTTCAAATTCCCAAGGCGAATCAATATGGTTTAAGGAAAAAGGATTTAACTTTAAAAGAAGCTCTATGGTCCGGATGCTTATTGAAGTGAAACTTCTATAGCACCGCTGTGATTTGGATTTCGGATGAAACGGAAACGACGATTACTGCACCTGCGACGCACCAACTGCGCTCATCGGCTGCTTTGATTATGATGTCACTTTAAAAGGCTTCTATTTGTTGAGATATGAAACGGAGCAAGCAATATTAAGCAATATTATTAAGCAATCCTCTTTCAATAAACTACGGCGTCCCTCAAGGAAGTATCTTGGGACCAATCTTATTTCTCATCTACATAAACGAAATTACCAAACTTCCCATCAATGGAAACATAATTAGTTTTGCCGATGATACTGTTATGTTATTCCACGAAAAGGACTGTATGGACACTTATAAAGAGGCTGAACATGGACTAACTATACTTCAAAATTGGCTTCGGATGAACTCTCTTACGCTCAATGTAATTAAAACTAATTATCTAGCCTTTTCAATAAATCCAAGAGGACGACCGGGTAAAGAATACACTCTCAAATTGCACGAGTGTCAAAACAATAAGTCACATTGCTCTTGCCCTATTATAGCAAAGGCAAAATGTATTAAATATCTAGGAATAGAAATAGACGAAAACCTTAGATGGAACATACATATAAATGGAATCACTAAAAAGCTTACGAGACTTGTATATTTCTTCAAAAACCTAAGAAACATACTACCTAGGAAAGGCATCAAAAAAGTATTTTATGCTTTATGTCATTCCCGTCTTAAGTACGGAATTCTAGTATGGGGATCTGCTACAGCAAATCATATTAACCACTGCTATTGCTTAGAAAAGCATTATAAAAACCATATTAAAATTACCCATCAGAACCCCCTCAAAAGATATTTTTAAGTGTTTTGACATTCTAAATTTAAAACAAATATATGCCAAGAATATTCTGATACATCATTTTAAAAATAGAAAATCTCCTAATGAAACTCGGATACATGATACAAGAGCCTGAAAAAAGGATATACAAGATGTTCCAAAATTCAAGACAAGTTTTGGCAAAAGAAACCACATATATCTGGCAACCAAACTTTACAACATCCTTCCTCCAAGTTTGAAAAAGATAGAAAAGATAAATAAGTTAAAGGAAAAAATCAAAACTTGGGGAAATAAATTAATGCAGACATACTAGAGAATGTATTAAAAACATCATATAAACTAAATAACGGAAAATCAAAGAAATCTACCAGTCCGCCTCAGCACAGGACCACCTAATGAGAAGGACTAAGAACAAACAGATGAAATATTTATATACATTATCATATCTTCTAATTCTCATCAAACCTGTAATTAAATAGTCACTAATAAAAAATAAAAAAAATTAAATATTAAGGACTGCGCTCATTGGTCGCTTTGATTATACCTCACTTTTCAAGTATTAGTTGAGATTGCTGTGATAAAGTTTCGCTTCTATCGCGTGTAAACTATACACGATTTTTTTTTATTAAAGTATTTGCAATGTATTAAGGAAATAATGGTACTTCTCCATACGATATGTTTGTACCGATAGCATATTATTCGATTATCAAAAAATTGAACTGTTATTTCTTAAGACATAGTAAGCAAGATATTCTGCATGTAAATCTTTATAATTTATCAGTGGTAGAGACACGTGTTAAATTTTTTTTTTGAATAACACTTTTTATTGTTTATCCTGAAAAACCATGTACCTACTGAATAGTTTAATTTCCACATTTCAGTTTATAATCATTAGACTTATTTTATTGTTGAAATTGGTATCTAATCGATTAATACTTAAAGGTAGGTTTTAACAAATAAGGTGAAAAACTCATCGGAAACAGATTGTAAAATGGGATGTAGGTAGCTGGTAGAATTGGGGAGTTGGAGGAAGACGTGACCCGATCAAGCGAATAAGGCTTTTAAAACTATTATCGAAAACCAAAAAGGGCAAATTTATAAAGGTCTCATTCTTTGTAATAATCTCCTATCTACTCTATAAAAATAAAATGTTTTGGGTTGTACGCTTAAATTTTGCCGTAAGGATAACAGATCCAATTTAATGTTACCAAGAATAATTGATGAAATTTAAATTAGTTTAACTTGTTAATGAGAATCGAATAAAACTATAATAACAATCATTTGATTACTTTGGGTTAGGGTGTGTACTGGAATTATTAAAAATGTTTATTTTACCTAATGAAGAGATTAACGGAAAAACGGGTGTTGTGGGCGTGTTCGTGTTCCCGAAGTAGATACCTATGCTATTTTTGAAGTGAAAACTCCTTTAGCACCGTTGTGATTTGAAACTCGATGAAACGAATAATATCGACACTGAAAAGAGACAAACGCATACATGAGATAGAATAATCGGTCTCCTCTTCGTGAATTACTTCGAAGCCCCCCTTAGTCTTTTCTGAAGGTTTCACTTCTACCGCGTATGAACTGCACACATTATATATTTTCCTCAATAGTTAACTGGTAAGTAGCTGAATGGACAAATGCATCAGGTTTCCACCAATGGCGGCTCGTGACATTTGGGTATTCTGGAGGGCTGATATTAAAAAAAATGGTATTTTTTACGTTGTTGTAGCCGAAAACTTTTTTTTTAATGAAGTATTTGAGGAAATCCAAGTGCAGTGCACTACCAAACTGAAATTTCGGCTACAACATCAATAATGCCATTTTTTTAATATTAGCACTCTAGCACACCCAAAAGTCACGAGCCGCCACTGGTTCCCACCTATGCGTCGTACGATTGTTACCTCTGTTAGCGAAGTCCGCCAACGTTACACAAGCCACATTTGTCGCTTATAATGATAGTAGTAAACGTTTTTCAAATATGGCCAGGTTATTCATAACCTCATAATTTTTTTTAATCAAATTTAGGTTCATTCCTTAATTCACTAACTTTAGTAATATTTTTTTTATGTAGATATCGTAGATACCTACCGTCCCAACTTTCCGGAGACACCGGAAGTATGGTATCCCCAAGTAAGGTTCGTTCTGAAGCTCAAGGGAGTGGGAAAAGAGAAAGATTGTGAAATATCTGGCAATCCCGATCTAGACAACACGCACAGATAAAGTCATTTCAAATAAATTTTCGATTCTAAATTTACAGCTCTGACGGTATGTACCGAAATACCTAACTAAGGATTTTACATAGGTTTATTGGGTAATTACTTTAATTAGGTACATATTTAAGGCGCCGCATCTACGCTGAAAAAGAAGAAGATGGAGAGATATGTAATTACGAATGTTAGAGGAGCGCGCTAATATTTAAAGTGGTAATGTGGTAAAAATGTTTAATAAAACACGACTCGTTTAAAGTAGAGCAAAAATCTAGTAGAAGGTATCTTAAGGGCCCGCAACCCAGATTTGGACCGATTTATTACATATTTCCCTTAAACACAGTAAGTTTTAAAGCTCTTAAAAAAATATATGTTATTCTTGAAGATAATATCTAGACTTTGCCCGCGCCGAAACGCAAATTATATAAAATTCCCTCGATAGAAAAAAATCGCAAAGTATGCTCCAAAAATTATTATTAACACGTTTGTTTCAGTTATTTTACAAGTTAAATGTATGAAAAAATTCACAGTGTTTCTTTAAATGCTGTTTAAGATAACGATTAAATGAGTCGTTGTTTTATTAAACATTTTCGCATTGATTTTGTCGCTGTAAATGTTAGTCCTCTAACATTCGTAATTTCGTATATCTCCATCTTCTTCTTTTCGGGCCCGGTTGCAAAGCCTTAAGTATCATTTAAAAAAACATTGTGAGTTTTTTCACAACTATAACTTGTAAAATAACTTAAACAAAAGTGTTTATAATAATTTTCGGAGCTTGCATTGCGATTTTTTTCTATCGAGGGAATTTTATATAATATGCGTTTCGGCGTGGAACGCGTTTAGATAATATCTTCAAAAATAACATATATTTTTAAGAGCTTAAAAACTTCAAATGTTTAAGGGAGAAATGTAAGAAATCAGTAGAAATTCGGAAAGCGGCGACTTAAAGAAACTCTTTTACTGTAGTTAAACTAAAATATCATCATAAAGTTGCACGATACATTTTTGCGTCACTTATTCCCTAAGGAAAATCTGCTGCATTATGCATTTCTTATCTCCTATCCATGTTTCTCATAATTAAGATTATTCTCCTTTTCCTTCCTTTGACGTAATGTGATTTATTTAGTTGCGCTCTCATCTCGCTACGTGTGAAAACAGAATAAATGAATTAAATATTTATGAAAGAATACATTAATATCATCATACTAGGCGTACTAGGACCGATATTATTTCTAATATACATAAATGATATCGGTAGCCTAGGAACGAGAGGAAAAATCATAAGCTTTGCTGACGATACAGTAATTGTATTCAACGAAAAAGACTGGAGAAGTACCTACAAAGAAGCGGAACATGGACTTGGTCTACTGCAAAACTGGCTTAAGAGAAATTCCCTTACACTTAATGTCAATAAAACAAAATATCTGACATTTTCTATAACAGCCAGAGGACAGCCAGAGGATGACTTTAATCTCAAATTACATACATGCCAAGAAAACAATCAAAATCAAGGCTTATCATGCCACTGTCCTACCATAGCACACTCCAAAAGTATCAAATATCTTGGTATTGAAATTGATGATAATCTCCGATGGAACGCACACATTGAAGTAATCACAAAAAAACTCACCAGGTACATTTACTTCTTTAGAGCCATCCGTAACATCCTCAACATAAACGACATTAAGAAAGTGTACTACGCTTTATGTCAATCACAAATAGAGTACGGGATAACTGGATGGGGGTCTGCTTTGAGCACTCACACAGAGCGACTCAATATAGCCCAAAAAGGAATACAGAAGACAATACTGAAAGTTCCGCTTAGAACTCCCACGGAAGAAATATTTAATAACTTTCAAGTCTTCAATGTACAGAAACTTTATTCAAAAAATATTTTATTTAAACTGAAAAAAAACATATATGTATACTCCACTGCCCAACATAAATACTCAACCAGGTCAGTAAGCAATAACATCCTGGTTACTCCCAGTTTGAACACATCTTTTGGACAGAGAAATAATAAATTCCATGCTATAAAATTATACAATGCTCTACCAGATCAAATCAAAAATATAAAGGAAATGAATATATTTAAAACAAAAGTAAAAATATGGCTGAGAGATCAAAGTGATAATAAAATTACAAACATCATGAAGACGATATAAAGACAATCCATAACCAAATACAAATATTTTAAAAAACTACAGGCCACCTCAGAACAGGAAATCCTAGTGAGGAGGTCTGTGAAAAAAAAAAGAATCTATACTTATTATATACATCATACATACATGTACAAACCTTGTTATTGAAATTAATAAAAATAATCATAATCATTCATTTTATCATAACAACCGTTATAGTCAAAGTGTTAGTTTTATTTTTATAATTATATTTACTTTGTCGAAAATAATCCCCATGAAGACACCTGTAAAAAACTGTGTTAGCAATCTGTGTACCGTTAAATTAGCGCAGGTTTTTATGTACGAAATTTCTAATTGTTTTCATTCAAATTGTTATTTCCACAATGAGCTATTATCATTTTTGTGAAATTTGTTAAATTAATATCCATTCATCCCTAAAAATAAAAAATAAAATTAAAAAAACCATCAACCATTAGAATGGACCATCTCCAAAAGGTTCTTAGAATACTGCTTGTAAACTTGGTCATCCTGACAAATCGGCAATGAATATATGGTATGTTTATATGCGGAAGCATGGAACCTATCCAAGGTTCATGCACCATATTGACTTACTTGAGGAAACTGATTCTGTGAGTCTAGAAACTAGACGGAAAGCAAGTCTTGCTATTTTGTCTTTCAAAATTTGGAACAATTTCATCGATAGCCCATTTCTCTTGGGATGCTATGATTTATATGTACCAGAACACTACAGCCGAAGTCGACATCATGACTTATTTAAAGTACCGAACGACAGAACAGACGTCTTGGCAAAGCATAGCATGACGAGGGGAGTGGTGCTGTAAAATGAAATTGCAAACCATTTGCATGTAAGTGACTGTTCTTTATATGCCTTAAAAATATTATTGAAGAGTCACTTGCCTAAATGCTGATAGGGTAACTAAATTGTACTGTAATTGGAATTATTCTGTTGTACAATAATAATAAAAAAATAAAAATAAATAAAAATGATTAAAATAAATAACACTAAATTGAAACCGGCAATTACCTTGGATTTATTCCTGAAATTCAGAGAAAATCCAAAACGCATCGAGCATGCCTAATTAAGGAGGCAATAATATCCTAAAATGGTACTCATTGGTAATCATTATTATCAGAGACGATGCGCGATTCAGCAAAGTTCACTAATTATGAGTATCGGGTACTTGACTGCTACATCAAAACTAAATGACGAAAAGCAATTTAAATTAACTAATTATACTGAAATACCGGTTCTCTGATTATCATAGTGCACATCATGGTATTGCATTTACAATCATAAGCACAAACTTCACCACAATTTTCAATTATACATCTGCCCTAGGTCCTTATGTCTGTTGTACATGCGATGCTTGACAAGATCAAAGGCTCTAACAAAGGCCATACACAGGGCTTAAGGGGTATATATTTTCATGACTGCCATCATACTTTATGAACCTAGTATGGTTGTCGAAAGAACTCAAATAAAATGAACGTGTTTAACATGAGAGATCATTATAAAGATGAGAAAGAAATAATTAAAAATAAAATTTCGGTCGGTACAAAATAAAGTTTTTTTTTAAATTTAGTTAAAATTGAATTTAATAATGTTATTATGAAGTTATGCAAATATTTTTTTCGGCTTTCAAGGCCTTAAACCGAAACAGCTGTAAAAAACATTATTTAATCTAATTTAAATTAAATTAAAAAACAAAAGAATTTAAATTGGGTTCTACGAATTAAACACAAAAATAATTCATAAAAAATACATACTTGACGAAAAAAATACAGGAAACAGAATTTATAAATACACCGCAAACTACAGTTATGTTTACAAAGAGACATCCAAAGTTTTAAGAATAGGGTTCGAATGCGCTTTTGACATGATCGACGAAATTCACAACATGTCAATTTCACCTAAGTATTGGTTTCCCATTGTAAATACATTAATACCTATTCATTTTTAATTTGGTTAATTGCAATGTAGAACGTTTAATTATATCATTGAAGCATAATGTTTCAGTATGTCAAGTACGTTGGTACTCCCGGACGATTCAACATCCACCTGACTGCACCAAATGGAACTTTGTGGTTGTTTTGACATGCAAACGCTTTTGTTTAAAAGCCACCATTTCAAGTACCTCCCATCCTTCCTCTCCCACATATCCCTCCCTTCCTCACTCCCATCAGTCTCGCATTATAGTTCCATAGTTCTCCTGGCTCTGGAAAGTTGAAAATCTTTTGCGGCATGCAAATAACTTCCATTGTAACTTCCTCTAACAGTAAGAGAGGTAACAACGGATTTCTCAGCGGCCAGAGCACGTTGTTGCTTTCAGAGCACTTTAATCAGAGCAATTTATTTTTTAAAAAATAACGTCGTGACGAAGAAGCGATAATAATACTTACATAAATTTAGAGAACAGAAGTTAATATTTATATATTGTATTCTGTCATTGAAGTTTTACAGCGGTTTTTTGCCCCCAGATAACTTGGGATTTCCAATGGAATAAACGTATCTACTATATTATTATAAGTATCAATTTTAATCCCGGGCAACGCGTTCGTCACAGGCCACTCGGAATGTATATAATGTATATAAATATAGCGGAAAGTAGGCGATAAGGCGGATTAAGGCGGGCAATTCTAAGCAAAATCGCCGTAAAAGTTTTCGTTGATAAGTAGCGGCTAAAATTAAATAAATATCGCTCCAAGGAATTGAGCCCGTTTAGCCGCTGCCGGGAAGTGATAAGAGAATAGATTCCGCTAACCACACAGAGGGTGGGTCAAAAGATCAACTAAAACCAAAACACTTTTTATATCCCTTTATTATTTTCTTCTGGCTAACGCAGGAACGCAAAATCATGCGCCCGTGAGTTCATGACGATACATTATAAATTTTTCGATTTGATAAATTGTTCACTTTTGATGAACCTTATGGTGACAGGTTTTAGATATAGGGCAACAATTTTGAAGCAAAACTTCTTTAGCCCCGTTAGTGATTTGAAATTTGGATGAAACGGAAATGCGTCATAATGATGGGTCCGCGGTTCTAATATAATGCGGTAAATTCACAAGTCCGCGCGAGCTCCCGGTGGCGCAGCGGTATAGAGCGTTGCATATCTCAGCGGCTAGAGAAATCCAGCTCAGGGGTTTGAATCGCACGAAAACCAAAAAGATTAAACATTTTTATTTTTGTAAATCCATATCCTATCTTCAAACCACTTAAAATAAACAGGCAAAAGATAAGAAAGTGACATCTAGCTATTTTTTAGTTTCACTTCTACCCCGTGTGAATTACACACTCTAATTTTTTTTTTAAGATTTGTCGATACGATTTTTTCAAAACCTTAGATAATCAACAATAAATCTTCAAATGCAGTCAACACTACGGTACTAAACACCAGATGTAAAATGTTAGACCGCATTCTGCTTAGGCTCCATAAAATAAAATAAAATTTCAAAAACTTTCGCTCTTATGGAAACCAGCCATAAGATTTAATTTTAATAAAATTGTAATTTATCATATATTTTAAAATAAACCAGTATTTTCCCTATGGTGAACACTTTTGGAAAGGACAGTGATTGTTCTGGACGGTATAAAAATGTATACCTTTCCCTATTTTTGAAGTGAAACTTCTTTAGCCCTTTTAGGGATTTGAAATTCGGATGTAACGGAAATGCGTCACAAAAATTTATTATTTGACGGTCCTCGGTTCTAATATAATGCGGTAAATTTGCGCGTCGGTGCAGGCCTTCAATAGCGCAGTGGATAAGGCTCTCAACAAGTCTCAGCGGCCAGAGAGACATACATCAAGCTAACGGAGGTTCGTATCCTATGAAATCCAAAAAAAATAAACATTTTTATTTTGGTGGAATCAATATCCAATCCTTAAACCACTTTAAAATAAACAGGGAAAAGAAAAGTTTTTTTTTTCGTTTGTCAAAAGTCAAATTGTTTTGTGATGACAAAAAAGGGTTTGTATTATTTTTTTTCTTCATTATAGCTTAAATAAATATGATAACTTTTGTCTAAACTGTATGTAAACCGAATGGTTGGGTAGTAATTCCCTCGCGGTGGGTAAACCTGCCTCGCGGTAGGTGCACTCTAAGCCTTTCATGTTGTGGTGGTATTTACCATATGGTCACAGAGCCGGCTCCAGGCGCACGTTAATGCGGTGACCTGAATCGCTGTAATGGAAACTTCTTTGAACTTTTCTATCTTTCACTTGCTATTTTATGAACTGCTTTCGGTGGTTTTGGCGTTTAACTACTCGTATTAAGGCTGATCTGTAATACCCTCCCATTAACTTAGGCGTTATTGTGGAGGTTTCCTAATTACTGGTAATATATTGCTTAGAAGAGGGTTTGAATTGGGATACAAGTAGAATGTTAATAGATAAGTACGTATGTTCACGGCAAAGCATTTTAACGAGGACTTTGTTGTGTTTAATGTGCTTTTCCCGGTGAATGAAAACTTATAAATAAATAAATAAATTAGAATAAAAAATTTATTCAATTTGGAACTTTATGACAATGTTTTTATTTTATTAGAATACGAGTGTAGGCTGAAAAGTAATGCACACATGCTTGTTGAATACGAACAAAAATAATTTGCAAGACCGGGCAAAAATCACAATTCTCAAGCTTCAAACCCATAGATTTATATTTCAACATAAACACCATTACGTCTAACACATTTCTCCCAAGATAAAATTAATTTTTTCATTCCATCATTGAGAAATTCTTCCGACTTTTCTCGAAATCAGAACTTGGTAGCTGCCTTCACCACATCGTCAGAGGTGTAGTGATTATTACCCTTGAGGTTTCTTTTGAGTGGAGGAAAAAAACTTAAAATCGCAAGGCGCAAGATATGGGGAATAATGAGGGTGTGGAATCGGTTCAAACTTCAGATTGCGCAGAGCCTCCGCAGCGACGGTGTTTGTTCTCGTCTGTGAGATGGCGTGGTACCCATCGTGTACAAATTTTACGTAATTCCAATTGTTCAACAATGAAACCGATACGTTCCTTGGATATTCCAATAGTACGCTTTTGGGTGATTCGCCAGTCATTTTGCATTACTTTTCAGGCTACCCTCTTATTTTGTAATTCAGTTACCACTGTTTGGTGCCCAAAGTTTTGTTTCCACATTTTACATATAATTTTTCACAAAATTCAGCCGTTCATAACGTTAGGGTGAAATATAATACATCCTTAAAGAACTGTTGTCAAATACTGTAGACCTTTAGAATTAAATTGAAGATTTGCAGAAGCAAGTTCAGAATTAAATGTGAACGTGGAACCTTTTCGAAAGACAAATAATAAATTGTGCTTTCGACTAACTTTATATCCGATTGCGCTACCACTACAGTACAAAAATATGTCAGAACCCTGAAAATTCCTAGGCTTACATTTCAATTATATTATGAAATCAGGATTAACTTAGCACATATAGGTAAATGTTGTTAGTTTATTAAGGTTCACGACTTATTCTTATCTTAGTTATTATAATATTAGGTTTACCAACGGAAAATCTCCCTAAACTTTTCAATAAAGATTTTCCGTCGCATGCAAAAGTTTTCCAATTTCTTAATCTGACCTAAATCTTACATTATAATGCTGCCATATTCATCCTTGCATACATATTCTGCCTATAAAATGAGAATTAAATACTTTAATAATATAGTACGGGAAAAAATTGTGTTTGTGGACTTAAATATTAATTTTATTTCAATGTTTAGATTTTATTAATCAGAAATAATTATTCTTAATGCTAACTCGATCAGTTAGAGTTTTAGATTGTTTTTTAGTAAAATGGCCTAAAACTAAGAACTTGGAGTTATAAACCTAAAACTTTTGAGTTATACCATAATTCTGGAATAAGTACCCTTCTCACGGTGCTTTCTTTATTGTCATCGTACGATTTTATCGCCTTTGCTTCAATAACCTTTCCATAATGGCAGTTTAAAACTTCAATTAATTAAGCATTTCTAATTACGAGACAACCTGTAAGGCAGGTGAAGTCTTAAGTGAATATCACAAACTCTCCGTTGCATTCTTCCGTAATGAGATAAACTTTAAAGCCTTAAGTTCAGTTGGGCAGTTATTTAATAACTAAAGGTTATCTCTACGCTCCAGGTAAGGTTGTTTAGTAAATAAAATGGTACGGCATTCTAAATTGGTCTGGATTAACCTTCAATATACTTTTTCGGGAGTTATAATAGCTACGTAAGTACGGAAGTACTAGTGGCTTGTCGTGATTTTTCTTTTATTTTAAAAGTATGGAAAAAATCTTGTGAAGATATGTGACGAATCAATCGCCAACGAACTTTATCACAAATATTTAAAGTACAAAGTCATGTTTTGCGCTTACGTTTTTAAAAAGTCATTAGTTCTAGAAGTTTAGCAAAATAGTCGTAAATTCAAAATAAGATAATCTCTACATATTATAAATTAAAGTCTGTCTGTTCGCGATAAACTCAAAAACTACTGAACGGATTTTCATGCATTTTTCACCAATAGATAGAGTGATTCATGAGGAATGTTTAAATATATAATTTGTCAAGGTTTTGTGTAAATTGCTTGATATATTATGTAAAGGAGTGTATGTGGTGGACGAGCGTACTGGAAAGCGGGCGGAGTGGATTTAATTTGTATGCAAAGGAAGTTCACTGTCTACATTTGATTTCGAAAATTCTGTGTATAGCCCGGGCATCACCGGGGACTTCAGCTAGTACATTATAAAAAATAATCAATACTTTAAATTTAAAAAAATAAATTGATGAACTTAAAAAATGGAAAAAATAGGACCCTGCGTCTTCCAGAAATTTTGGATTCCTGATATTTTACGGACTAGTTTTGCAGACAAAATTAAGCCTGATTTGTGACAATAATTCACATTACTTACTTAAGAACTTTATCTCGCTTTTTATCAGATTTGTACATTAATTAATTAACTAGGCAGGTACATGCATTATTTACAAAAGTTCACATCGGAAAAAAAAACGAATCTCATTTCCTACTAATGTTTATTTATATAAACATAGTACTTATGTAGTAGAAACCCTTTAGTGGTGGCTTTAGTAATAGTCAGCTACACTGATTCCCTTCTGGTAACTGCACCAATAAGGGTTCCCTGCAAATCATATTCCCAATAGCCACGTAACAATATGCAGTTTACTAACTCTTTCATGGTTTCGAGCTCAGTGTTTTGAGTTAAAAGGTTAACATTAATACTTTGACACAATTTAAATGAATGTACAATTTACCGATAAACTTTTCTGACATTAACTATTATATAAATAATAATTTTGTAAATAATGCTTTTTTTCTTATGCTTTCATACACTGTAGCAGATTACGTCAAGAATGAGTCGATTATATAATAACTAATAATGTTACCGCGATCGTTAAGTTTCTGAAATATTTTCGAATTCAGTCCACTACCTTCGGAATGAACTTGTTTGCTAATACCTGATGATCTCATCTTTGTAATTATTGTACCAAGCATCTACTTATGCATTGGCTGCGTAATACCTGTATATATTACAGAGCCAATACATAAGTATATTGATTCCGGTATGTAAACAAACTACAGATCAACAGAACTACAATTACATAGGAACAAATTTCTTTAATAAATTGCCACAAAACACAGGATTGCTTAAAAACAGCCCCAGAGAATGCAAAATACAATTAAAAAATACGCTAGAAACTGAACTAAAAAAAAATATAATAAAAACTAAACTTTTATTGAAAACTAAATTACCATACAGGGTGTTATGGGACGTACTTGACTTATTTTAACCAGTGTTTCCTGACATTATTTGGAGTAAAAAATGTTAATGAAATTTTGGTCTCCGGTGACATTTTTGATGTTTTTTTTTCTTCAAAAACATAAAAAAATGTTAGTTGTTGAACAGTTGGAGGCGAAGTAAGGGTTTTGTCGGACACCCGGCTGAGTGAGCAGTAACGACATGGAGAAGATTTTTTTTTGTTTGATTTTAAAGAAAAAAAAATTGAAAAAAAAAGTCGTCAAAAAAAGTCACCGGAGACCAAAATTTCATTTACATTTTTTACTCCAAATAATGTCAGGAATCACTGGTTAAAGTAAGTCAAGTACGTCCCTTAACACCCTGTATAATAAAAACTACAACAGTAAAAAAAAATCTAATATCTCACACCTTCCTCCCATTCATACAAGCTTAGCTTCTTTTGGGATTACAGGTACAAAAAGAAGGGAGATGAAATGTTTATTAAAAACTTGTGTTATATGTTTATATATGTTATCAATTACTTTTATATTTTGTACCAATAATTTTTTTTTAATTTAAAAAAAAAATACAATAAAATATAAATAAACAAGGTGGTAAGGAGATAAGGTAATAAATGTAAATAAACAAGGTGGCATTCGTAAGGGTGGTGATACGTACTTTACTTGCTTTAACCAGTGATTTCTGACATTATCTGGAGTAAAAAATGAAAATGAAATTTTGGTCTCCAAAGACTTTCTCGATGAGTTTTTTTTTCAAATTTTTTTTCTTCATAATTAAAGAAATAATATTTCTTTCGCATGTGGTCTCTGGTCCAATCTTACCCCGTCTCCAACTGTCCGACACTAACCATTTTTCATGTTTTTGTAGAAACAAAACTTACCGTTACACAAATAATATTGCGATGAATGGTGATCTTATCTGTAAACAATGGTGAGCTCATCTGAATCTTTGCTTTAACCATATCAAAAATGTTAATTACAGTAATAATTATGTGACGTATTCTGTTGGCAAGTAAATAAATGAATAAAGTCTATCTTGCAAACACGAAGATTTGAAATTCATTTTACCATATTACCAGTATGTTATTCTACTTTGTTATTCTAAAATCTCAGTAATTTAAATACTGTGGTCTAACTAACCATCACGCTGTTTCTTATTACAGTACGTTCGTTACTTTTCGAAAAAAAAATGTTGCCTTTATTATGAGGCGAGGTGATGTAGTAAAGGATTTGCTAATCCAAAACTGAAGAAGACTCAGGTTATTTGAGGGCTGAAAGAATGAAAGAAAAGAATGCTGGTAGCTTGTTTCCATATATCTACTTGTATACCAATTTCATCCATGCATAACAACGAATTGTGATTCCTACGTAATTCAAATTCGTACAATTGTATATTAACAATATTTCTGTTACGATGAATGAAATAAGGACAATTTTTAAAAAGTAAGGTTAATTTTGAAGTTCTGTAAAGATTCTATTCAAGTTAAGTTATGTTATTATGTTAAGTTGCTTAATGGAAATGAAATAATATGAAAAGAATGTTCAAATTCCTTAAAAAAAACCCGTCCTTAAAAAAATCAATAATTATCCATTTTTTATGTGTTACCTATTATATCACAGCTTTTCGAAATCGTTTCTTTTATTTATCCATAAGTTCAGTCTGAAAATAAAACCTTAGCGGGTTGAAATCAGTCATGTGATGAAAAGATCATAAACCACAAACAAGAAAGTTACCCGCTTTACTAGACGATGTCTGTTCTGAGACGGGGCTAAAGTGCATTTCTTATAATGGGATGGGATTTAAAAATAACAGAGAGAAATCCTCGATTGGTGAATTGTAAGAGTTGACTGTTGACTGACCAGGTATCTACGATAAATGAAAGAAAAAGACCAAGAAAAACTAGGCCAAATTTAAAAGACAGTTTCAAAAAATAGAACTCTCATAACATTCCTGCAAAACAGTGTGAAATCCTCCCGGTGTGTGAATGTACGAGTATGATGACTGTGCAAGCCAGGTCAAATGAAAAAGTTCCAAGCCAAGGAGCCTGAAAAGGCGGAATGGCGGCCGGAATCCCGTGGCGCGGCACAGGAACAGACCTGCGGGGAATCCAAATTATGGAGGCACTGATCATACATGCCTCATAAGCAGATCCAGTGAATAGCGAATGATATTGGATGGGTTCTAGTCTTCTACCAACAGCGGAGTCATGTTACGTTATCGTCAAATTAATACGTATTTTTAGAAAGAAAACAGGCATTTTTTTAATTTAGATCCGCACGACATTCCCAGATGCCCGAAGTCTGGAATTCTAGTTAGATTAGATCATTTTGCATTAGGGAGGAATAAATTATTTTCAAAGAATTATCGCTAAGAGTGTGTTTTCCGGACCACAAAGGTTATCTGTTTTTTTTAAGATTATCGTATTTCCAATAATCCTCTGAAGATTATTAAAAGAAATAAAAAAAATGACTACCATTCAACAACGTATTTCTTCTACCGGAGGAAAATAGTAAAGAAGAAGAAATCTTGTTTTATGGTTTTGATAGATGTCTGGAATTTATTATTATTTTTATGTAGTTTGTTGAATAATCTTTTTTTGCGTGTACATCTGTTTCCTTCAGGTTTAAAATAGTTTTCCTTAAATTATTATTGTATACTTAAGATTTCGAGTGCACATCCATTTTCACCTGACGGTTTTGGTATTGGTAATGATTTCTTTAAGTAATTTATATATTTGTCTTGTATTTGGAGCCCCTCTACTTACTTTTTTTCTATATACTCTCGCGTTCTTTTACTTTGGCTGCATTACTTTAAATTGAATATTCTGAGCGCTAGTATTAAGTAGGATAGTTTATTTTTTTTTTGCTTTCGACTTTATTATGTAGGTACTTAATATTTTGTCTAACCTTTGATAATCCTTTGAGCATTAATTCTCTAAATCAAATAGGCTTTTAAAATCCTGTGACACACTTTTCCCATTTGCATGGATGTGCAATATATTTGCAATATTACTTAAAATTTAGTTTAACTTGCCGGATTATTCTGAGCCGTAAAATGTAGGCAACCTACATCATTTTAAGAAAGACAAAATTAATAAATCTAAACGAAACATGAAACAGGAAAAGACACAGAAATTAAACAGAAATGGTCGCACGTGGGTATCGAATACAGTACTTCTTCTTTACCAGAACAACACTCTACCACTAAGCGGTCTCTCGGGTCCTTTACGTTTCATGTTTAGTTTTTAAGTATTGATTGTATCGCCTTCTTAAAGAGTAATTCCAATAAAATGAACCTTCATAAATTGAACTAATTGTGCAAATTTGTAAAATCACATTCTTAACGATTATTACCTACTTGCAAACTACTTCCTTTTACATGAATCCACTCGGAAATGGTGACAAAATAAATATTTCAAATCTAAATTACCATATCAAATCCTCATAATTTAAATATTATCTTTATCGTCAGGCCAATACAAAACTCAATGCCAACAGTATCTAAAAAAGTAAAATAAATGTTTTAGAAGAAGTATGTACAAATAATGGAACCCTCTAGCAGGTAATAAATAGTTGGTAAATATAGAATAAAGAAGAAATCTTAAATCGCAAAAGTAGACCCTAACCGAACAGTTAAACTATGTAACTATTAATAATCAAAACAAGTTAGTATGCAAAGATTAATAATCAAAATTATTACTTAGAAACCATCAGATTACTCAACCTCTCAACGTTTTCAAGACTTTCAAGTTCCACCTCTAAAAATACATATATAAAAAATAGGTTGCTTCAAATACACAAATACTATTCTAAGAAGTCGCACCACGCCATGGTACGCGTTGAGAGCAATAGGCAAATACAGTGGGTTGCTTATGTCCGCCTTAAATGCATACCAGTTTTTCACAACACTACTACACATCCAATGAAGTGGTGTGGTTTAATCAACTAGCGCTGTGGTTTAATAAATAGAGCTGAGATTAGAACCAATAACTATAATAAAATAAATTCAAAAATAAATTAAACAATAATAAATATTCAATTTTTTATAAGAAAAACTCTCTTTTATAACTTTTGAAAGTTATTCAAGTGACGAAAGGTCTGGGTTTGAGTCCGAGTAGCGACCATTGTCTTTTTTCTGTGTCTTGTTCTGGAAAGGAAAAGCTATGAAGGGTGGTAGGAATCTGGATGTCAGTGTGTCCTAGAATGACAGACGTATGAGTCTATCCTTCCCACCTGCAATGCAAGGTGGTGTTCCGAGAGTTCCGGTGTTTCCCCTTCAACCAGTCTCTAATCGCTGGTTAGAAAGAATGAGCCGGCCCACCACGTAGTTGGTGGGAACACGCATCCACCACTAAGATTCGTTCAAGCTTCTCCCGATGAACCCGGACACTTTTTCTAAAATGTTACCAAACACAGTGAACCACTTGGAGTGACCATTGGTTATAAAATAAATGGTTCCCGGAACGGCGATACCCTTGAATACTCCGAATCTTTAATTTCATTGGAATACCTTTTTTAATAACTTTTTAAGGTAATACCCATCAACATAATGTATCATTGAAATATAAGGTAGAAGAAAAATAAAGAGGCCACTTACGCAATTAAATAAATTCGTTTAGACCTTTTAAAATAAATTCGTCTAGACATTCAAAAAAAGAGTAGCCAAAAACATGGGAAAAACTACTTGAAGATAATATTGTTAATTCTGAAAGGTGAAATATGATATCGACAAAAATTTCATAAAAATAAATAGGTCTCACGGTCAAATTTGTTAAGACATTTGTCCCAGTAAGACAAAAGATCCTTGGTTCGATTTTATGTTGCCACGTTACCTTTTCGGAGTGAAAATTTCTTTAGCACCGTTGTGATTGGAAACTCGATGAAACGAAAAAGGGACATTAAAAAGAGACAAACACACACATCTATGCTGTAGAATTTACTCTGCAAGAGAACGAGATAAAATAATCGGTGCTTCGTAGCCTCCCCACTCTTGTCTTTCTGAAGGCTCCACTTCTACCGCTTGTTAATTGCACACTCTGTTTTTTTTTACACTCGTATCTGACACTCACGCATACATGCTGATTACAAATTATTATGTAACTCCAGATTTGAATTTCGAAATGGAACAGTCAACATTATTTTTTTTAGAATGTTAATTATTCTTTAAAATTAACCAGGCTTGAACGCTCAATACTCCCTTAAAAAGCGGTCGTAAAATAACGCGAGAAGTGTTTGTTAGTTCAATATTTTTGCTGTTTGCGTGGAAATCTGTTTGCGTGCCTTGAACATGTACAAATGTACATACCTAATACAACATGTTGCTACGTGCGCGGGTATATGAGGGGCAAACCGATTTGCCGGTCCGCCGGTATGCGTGTTCTCGCCGCTCACAATATGTTCATATGCCAGCCTCGGTGGGGGCTACAATAATGGTACATTAAATAAAATTATTGAATTCAAGAGAATTTAATTAAAAGCTTAAATGGGACTATTGAAATGAGACCTACAAATTTAACCAGCTCCGATCTACTGCTAGCAACATCTTTAAATTAAAATGTGTCTTGCCCCATTGCACACTTAATTTTTTTAAAACTCTTATCGAACCTATCCTTAAATCGAATAAGAACTTAGCGCCACAAAAGATAAAACCATTAAAAACACACAGGTTCCAAAATTATACCCTGTGGTAAAAAATCATAAATTAGAAAAACCTAATAGACCGGTTGTATCGAATTGTAACGCACTTAGTCATAAGTTGCCTTGTATAATCAATAAGTTAATACTTGAAAACAAAAATTTTACCCCTAAACACACAATAAAAAAGTCACTTGAGTTAATTGACAAATTAAAATCTTTGGATCTATATAAAAATGCAGTATAAATGCATAATTTGTAAACTTATTTCCAAGTGAATCTGGTTTTGAAACTATATATGTCATTAAAGAATTACTCGATTCTTCAAATATTTTCAAAAACTTGACTCAGGTTAATATAAAAAAAAATGAAATTCTTAAACAAAATTATTTTCAATTTGATAATTTTATTTACAAACCAAAATCTGACTTAGCGAAGGGTTCAACTACTAGCCCCCTACTAGCAGATTTATTTAAAAAAAATGGAAAATGTGTGTTTATTTTTGGAAAACACATTTAAATGATATTTTTTTGTATGTGGACTGGCACCAATAGACAATTAAATATTTTCTTAAATTTCATTAATAAACTTCAGAAAAAAATAATATACAATTAAAATCGTATTTCTATTGTCAATAAAAAATTTGAATTTAACATTATTATTTTTTTTTTTTTAGATTTCCTGTTTTTATTGTTCGTAAAAGTTTTTTATTACGTAAATGTAATTTTTACATATCCTAAAATAATTGTAATATTTAATTTAATGTAATTGCTTTTTTATAATTTTAAATAATTGTTTTTTATGATATTTTTAAGAAATTAATCACCTCCCCTTTTTAATATGTTATTATTTGTCTATACTTGTTTTTCATTTGTTATTTTTATATTAATTTCTTATCCTGATGAAGAAAACGTTGTTTTTGAAATATATCGAAAATGATTATAATATAGTGGTGCATACTAAGTAATTTGTTTTCATTACAGTTGTAATAAAAATTAAAAAATAACACCTAATGCAATATATTGACAAAGAAGCTATTTAAAACTGTTCTACGGCGCTGATAGCTTTCTCCTTTAATAAAGGTATCTCATTTAGTACACTACTACACTGAACAACCCAGGAGAAAGATTATAAAAAGTCCACTGGCGCACAAACACAAGATTTTCTGAAAGAAAAGCCTGAATACTCCGCGAATCTCAAAATAAGTACAGAGGTCAAGCTTGAATGCATCGGTTTATAACTTAAGTATACTTATATATATATATATATATATATATAAGTAAGTATATATATATATATATATATATATATATATATAAGTAAGTATACTCGTATAAGTATACTCGTTTTTTTAAAATATATATATATATATATATATATATATATTTGTGTAACGCATACTTTGAGCCTAATTATATACACTTTTATACACTTTTTTTTTTTCGCCATTTTGTTGCAGCCGCCCTTAAAAACCACCCCCACACAGCTATATACGTCTATGATGTTCCGTTTTAAATATATATCGAAACATATATCTAACGCATAGTTTGAAGACATTTCGGTTTTCGATATACACGATAGTTTGGGGACTGTCCTCAAACTATGCCTTATGTATAAACTGACTCGTGGTCTCAAAGAATGCATTACACAAAGAGGTGTTTCGTGTATGTAAAGCATACTTTGAGACCTACGGTAAGTAGGAAACTACTATTGCAATAATGAAAAGTCATTATAATCTTGTCGCTAGATGACTCTAATAATTATGATGATAAAAAATGTCTAGTTTCGTCCTCAAGTCAAATCTTACAATTAATATATACCTACACAATTTGAAATTAATCATAGGCTTGCAAATTTAGAAACCCTTTTTTTCCTTTCTTAGATAGCTACAATGTTTTAACCATAGACATATGGCATGGAAGAGTGTCGACTGTCGCCAAGCATAGACCGTACTTGTAATTCTTGGCCATTTTTTTTTGTTTCTGATATAGGTATATTTTTGCTTTTTTATAAGTCTACTTAACTTGTCGATTTAACCAATAGACCTAATATATGAATAAATTAACATGGTATATTAAGATCAAACTTTAAAATGTTAAATAAAAATAATATTTTGCTTTGAAATAATTCAATAAAAATAATATTTTATATTTTGCTTTGTGCAAATAATTATCTCTAATGCACAGACGCAATATGGGCTAGCTGTGTCTGTTCTACAGATATTTCAATGGAGCCTGCTCTAAGGAGCTTGCAGCATTGATCCCCGGTGCACCGGTACACGTGCGTGCAACTCAACGGACGCCAGCAGAACACCCTTTCACAGTTGATGTTGGCTTTATGAGAATGGGTCGTTTCTTCGACTCGTTTTTGTGTAAGTCGGCTCGTATGTGGAACGAGCTACCGGTATCTGTTTTTCCTCCCTCATATAATCCGGGCCTCTTCAAGTCCCGCATTAACAAATCCCTTCCTACAGCCCCTATCTTAACCCGCCTCACATCGCTGCCCAACCGGGTGGTGACATAGTTGCCCTGTCTATACAATGTAAGGACGGGGGCTCTCTTGTGAGGTGTCACATAAAAATAAAAGTTTTGTATGATTTTTTTTATACATAGGTAACATTAATAAATGACTTTTTTTAACATTAACTCCCCGGCCCGGAGGAAATAATTTCTCTCAGGGCCTATATCATCTTTGGGGATGCTGTGTGGAGGGTCATTTTGGGGAGAGGCAGGAGGGAACATTGGCCTTGAAGAGACCCATGTTGTAGGAGGGAGGAACCACAGAGGTCGGCAAATCATTCCGCAGCCGAGCTGATGAACCCGGAACGAGTCGTAGAAGCGACCCGTTCTCGCGTGACAAATTTCAACCGTGTACATATGTTGGGCGCGCGTTTGGCGCGTTTCCCGACTATTTGCCGGTGCAGGTCAAGGGTTTTTTGGAGCTCCACACCAGAGGTGGCTGCCAAATTCATTTATCTGCGGGCCCTGTACAGTAGGCCTTGTAGGCCCGGCTACTGAGAAGCTGATATATATTTTGTTATTAATTTGTTTAAATGTATATGTAACTGAGGGTACCCGGTACACCACACACACACAACCCAGAACCAATTGAATATTGATACAAAATTAGGAGTAGGGAGTGGGGCAAGGGGCAAGCCCCCCGAAAATCCCGTCAGTCGTAGCATTCCAAGGATCAGTTTGATATACCGGTCCCGCATTGCGCGAACTATCAGATATTGAGCTGATAAGAATTATAAAAACAGATACTTCACTAGTTGAACTAGTTCACTTTGATCTTATCCAACAGGCCGAAGAAGCTAGGAAATTTTGGGTTTAAACTTACCTGCTTAAAGCGTTCGTGTGCGAGATGCGAACGGAAGTGGCGCCATCTTTGAACGGCAATATATATTATAATTTGTATCGAGATTTTTTGTCGAGTTGTTTTAACTATAATATACATATACATGTAAGTAGGTATATGGGAAGGTCCGATGCTCTGCTCTGTAGGGAACCCGCTTGCACAGCGCGGGTGTAAACTGTGCAACCTAAAGTTTAAGTTTAGACTTACGGATTTAAATACCTACTTCGTTTGTGTGAAAGCACTATGAAATAATAAATGATTTTACTTCAATGGCAAGCCAGAGATTCATTTATTTATTTGACTGTGTATGTTTGACTGTTTGAAACCCGGCCGCGGCGTGCGCAAATAAATTTAATTTGTTTAATTTGTGTTATTTCACAAATTCTTCATTTAAAAATAGTATAAAGTATATTTGCGGCACGTTCCAGAGTGGAAGATACTCACAGTATCGGCCTGGTGTAAGGTCACCATTCAGAATTGAAACGTTGCTTGAAATGGCTTTAGCCGTGTTTAGTGACCAGATCTACTTCCCAACCTTCCTCTTCCCCATCTCTTTCCCCTCACCGCTACCTTCAGCCTCACAACATACTCCAATTGGGGATGCCATAGTCGCACTGGCTCCAGACGGGAGCAGTTGGGACTCTTGTGCGGTATTACATATTATATAATCGTATTACATATTAATTATATAATATAAATCACCGTTCCACAAGGTAGGGAAATGGAAAGATAGTTACATAAAATACAGAAATGTATATAAATGAAACAATCTCTTTTGCTATTTACTTTTTATTCTTTTAAATGAGTCTACGCTACCAGGGAAAGCTTTAACATCTCTGTGGACGGATTTGGAAGTTAATTTACTGATTTTAAATTTATGTCTGCTAAAGCAGAAAATAATAATAATAGTTGGATAGTTTAAATAAAATAAATAGAAAAAACATCAGACAGAGTCATCCGCAAAGAGACATTCAGCATTAAAACCCTGAGCAAATTGTTAGATATTATACATAAATACAGTTTACATAATACATATAAGCATGTATCACTGGCATCCGGAAAGTTGGTGTTTGCAGCTCTCTATGCCGCTATGCCGCCAAGGACCACGGGTGGTGCAGGATGCAGGACCCTTGTTTATCCTCCTTTAGCCATTTGGAGTGGGAGACACGATCCTCAGTAATAAAGAAGATTTGTCAACATGGAAGCAAAAATAAAATTAAAAAGTTCAAATAATAAAGGGCATTCATTGGTTCGTGTAGCTAATGAATAAGAATCATGAAATAAAAGAAAAGAGGTTCCGCAAAAACCTGCTGTCTCACCGCCTCGGTGCGCGCAGCAGCGGGATACTCCAATTTTCCCAAGGGGCCTCTGGTGCAAGGGGGGGGGGGGGCTCATTTGGCTGTTTGAGCATCAACATTTATTCCTCATTCCTCTTCCATCAACCTTATTCGAGTCTGTGACGTAATAATGTCGATAACTTGTCATCGTTCTTGAGCACGACTGCAGATCGCTAACGTCCAAAAAATAGTTCAAATCGAATAAATTAAGTACATTTAGTTGATGTGAACTGTTTTTTTTTTCGTTGGCGATATGCAATCATTCTCGGGAACGATGACAAGTTACCGACATTATCGATAATACCTGTATTCGAGTGTGGGTTTTTCGTCACAAATCAAAGGGAATTTGCCGCAAGCGTTTGCAACGCATCCACACGTTTGTGAGCACTCAGTCTCGTCTGTGCGGTGGTGGAAACTGATTTTTGGGATGTTTTTGTTTGGGGATTCCTCCACCCTCCCTCCACGACCTCCACTCCTGTCGCGGGTTGTAGGTTCAGGTTGTATTATGATGAATGACAAATTTCTAGGTTGTGTATTGGTGTGTGTGCCCTCATTTATATATACTTTGAAACAAATTGATTAATTATATTATATAATAATAAAATATGTCAGCCTCCTGGGGTGGAGCCCCAAAATTCCTGAAGAAACTCAAAAAACCCTTGACCGGCACCGGCAAATAGTCAGGAAACACGCGCCCAACATATTTACACGGTTGAAATTTGTCACGCGAGAACGGGTCGCTTCTACGACTCGTTCCTGAGTTCACAGCTCGGCTGTGGAATGATTTGCCGGCCTCTGTGGTTCCTCCCTCCTACAACATGGGTCTCTTTAAGGCCCATGTTCACTCCTGCCTCTCCTCAAAACGACCCTCCACGCAGCATCCCCAAAGATGATATTATAGGCCCTGAGAGAAATTATTTCCTCCGGGCCGTGTGGAGTTAATGTTAAAAAAAGTCATTTATTAATGTTACCTATGTATAAAAAAAATCATACAAAACTTTTATTTTTTATGTGACACCTCACAAGAGAGCCCCCGTCCTTACATTGTATAGACAGGGGAACTATGTCACCACCCGGTTGGGCAGCGTTGTGAGGCGGGTTAAGGTAGGGGCTGTAGGAAGGGATTTGTTAATGCGGGTCTTGAAGAGGCCCGGATTATATGAGGGAGGAAAAACAGATACCGTTAGCTCGTTCCGCATACGAGCCGACTTACACAAAAACGAATCGAAGAAACGAGCCGTTCTCATAAAGCCAACATCAACTGTGCAAGGGTGTTTTGCCCGCGTCGTCGAGTTTCACGCACGTGCACCGGTGCACCGGGGATCAATGCTGCAAGCTCCTTAGAGTGGGCTCCATTGAAATATCTGTAGAACAGACACAGCAAGCCCATATTGCCTCTGTGCTTTCGAGATTATTATTTGCACAAAGCAAAATATAAAATATTATTATTGGATTATTTAATTTTTTTTTTATATACCATGTTAATTTATTCATATAAATATCTAATGAGAAAAAATGATTTAACTAAATAAAAAAATAAAATTGTTCTGAAAATGCAAATTTCTCCGACATAAATAAACTAAAAAAGAATATAAACGTAAAGTAGGTATGTATCTAGGTTCTTAGCAAAGTTCATTTCCAATCGAAAATTCCAAAATCAAAGAACGATACGCTGGTGACATCTATTACATATTTTACAATCTATGGCCCAAAGAATGCGTTGTGTATAATTTTGAAGATGGCTTCAAACTATGCCTTACATATATAATGCAAAACGATACTTCGGGGTCAGATACTTTGGGCCTGTCCTCAAAGTATACAAATGTCCCTGAAGTATTGGCAAGGTAGAATAAATGACCTCAAACCATGCGCTTCACATATATATATATATATATATATATATATATATATTAAAAAAACGAGTGTGCTTTAGACCACACGACTGAAGTAAAACTTCACTTCCTTATATATCCCTCTCAACTTCCGTTCGCCTCGCCCAATCACAGTTTTCGTAACGCTCTTGTCACGCATTCACCAGCTTATTCCCCAAGTCAAGCGTGCGTAAATACTTAAAAAATTAAATTGGAGGAATATGAGAGATTTTCGGCCAAAATTATAAAGCTGTTATTGAAAAATGAACAATTCACTAATCTTTTATATCTACCTAAATATTTTCATGTGTAAATACAAATTAAATTATAATTAAGTTAAAGATACCCGTTTATCCAAGATACCCATTGAATATATATATAAATGAATAAATTAATTTGGTAGAACCTACAGACCAGCTGTCGTATGACAGTTGTGTAAAACTGCCTAATTTTTTTCTTGTAAAGACTACAATATGCTTGTGTTATGATAGTAATTATTTTTATTTACATGTAAAAAAAACTTTGCTTGCTACTAAGCCGTATTAGAACCTAACCTAACATTCAAAATGTTAAACACCCCAATAGTTTACTTACCAAAAACAATATGATGTATTTTATGAAAAACTGTACTACCTAGAGTAATTATGTAAAGAGAAAAGTGTTTTGTCCTCTTTCGGCGGACATAAAGATAGTAACTCAATTTGTATGCAAAGTTTCACCAAAAATACAGTGAGACTGTGAGACTCATTACTTTTAGATTACGAGAATAATTTTTTTGTACTTTAAAACTATTCTTCAGAGAGATATTGTCATAATATCACATTTCATTTTGAACTAAAACTACAGAAGTGGTTCTCAGAGAAAAATCACAGTGGAAAACCTGTATCGGCGTGGAGCATGTTCTGGACGTTGATTCATACTGTGTTGGTGTTATAAGAATAACTGAGCCAGGTATAAGTATTTTTTATTCACTTACAACAAAAACCGTTCTGAAAACACGAATATAATTGCCCATCTTTGCCCTTTGTAATAGAGACGCTGTGCGATACGTTTGTAGATATGTTATTAAGTTAGTAAATAAATGGATACTCATAAGTTTAATTTCCCTTCCTCTAACTAGTATTGCGAATCAAGAATTATATTGTGTTACGAAGGTGTTTACTCAATCAATCTTCTGACGTCATCCGTACGATATTCCGCCTTTTTGAACTTCGGGCAGATAACAATGACTCCCTGAAAACTATAGCGGAATTCAAATAACACGGCGTTTGGTGAAAATTTCGGCCGGGGTGTATTGAATGCTATCGAGCCGACTTGTTAACAGCGCGGGCGCTGGCGGACGTTACACGAATCGTTATGAAATATCGTTTAGAGCTAATGAACGACCTTTGAAAAAGCGTAACAAATCCATAAAAGAAACATGGTTTGTGTGGGTAAAACGCAACCTGAATGTTTAGTGCCAGGTTATTTTGCCTTTTTTGGTTAAATCGATCAGGAAACGGAAAAAACCGTCGCACACGAACAATAAACAATAGGAGGCCACACTTCGTAGGTTGTATTATTCAAGGGTTGAAACGATATTGCATGTATGCCTACTTTTACACACGCTTACTTACTAAGGTTTGACGCGGCCATTTCTAACTATTTATCCTACGTTTTTAAATAGGCAAGCTCAAATCTTCGGAATGATAATATTAGGTCCTTACATTTGAAATTGGCGTTTTGCCGTACTGGCAGCTTTGATCTCAAATATCTTCTCTTTGGTTAGGAATTTCAAATTGAAATTTATACAGCTATTTATGTATTTGTGTTTCGAAAATAATAATTCATTTGTTTTTTCCTTAATTGTTTTTTTTTCTTTGCGTCACTTAGTTTACAAAATGGAAAACTTCAAATATCGCGTTATTTACAAGTACGAGTTCCTCCGTGGCACCAGTGCTGCAGAAACGGCTCGAAGGATTAATGATGTGTATGGCGACGGTGCCGCAAAAGAAAACACAGTGCGTTTTTGGTTTTAACGTTTTCGTTCTGGAAATTTCGAGCTGCAGAACAAGCCCCGTGGACGGCCGGAGACCAAAGTTGATAATGAAGAATTGAAGGCTATTGTGGAAGCGGATCTATCGCAAACCACGTCCGAGTTAGCTGCAGGCTGCGGTGTTAGTGATAAAACTGTTTTAATCCACTTGTAGAAAATTGGGAAGGTGAAAAAGCTTGAAAGGTGGGTACCTCACGAATTGAGTGAAGCAAATCAACAAACGCGCGTTAGAACGCTAGACCACACACTGCACAACAGACGGCTACCAAATTAGAGGAGCTTCAATTGGAATGTCTAAGACATCCACCGTACTTTCCGGACCTTGCCCCAACAGATTACCATTTTTTTCGAAATTTGGATAACTTCTTGCAAGGGAAAAAATTCAACTCCGATGGGGCAGTCCAAACCGCCTTCAAAGATTTTATTGATTCCCGTCCGAATGTTTTTTTTAGTAAAGGGATCGATGAAATACCTATGAGATGGCAAAATTGCATAGATATCAATGGTACATACTTTGATTAAATAAATATATTTTATTTAAAAAAAATCGACTTCATGTTCCTCCCATACAAAACGCCAATTTTATGTGTAATGACCTAATACTATTATTTTGAATGAATATTATTTTTTCTGGCTTTAAATTTAAGTTAAACGAATCAATTTATGGGTTTCCCTTCACATCTTTATTTATATCACAAAAAAAACTGGAACTATGACACTGTCAATTTATGGAAAGACATCTGAATTAGAACGAAAAATGTACGAGGAAATCAATGGAAAATTGGTAAATAAACAAAACATTGAAGTATACGAACAGTACCTGTATATCTCGTTAGCGTATAATTTATAGAATATAAAAAATTATTCAAATAATGTATTTGTGGAAAAAAGTTAACCCGCGATCTGCTTCCCAGAGAAAAATATCTTACCGCTCTAGCACGGAATCGTCAATAGGAACTACCGTACAGCACCTACATTCGTACCAACCTTACGAACTCGCATACGAACATTGTACTAACTTATAGCTTTTTGATATAGGGGCTTGTTAAATGTTCCACTGAAATCAGATAAGCACCATTTTTCTTGAATTGAAATTTATTTTTAGCTCGTATCCATTTTGTAAAAACGGGACTGAGTACATTAATAATGATAAAACTTATACGAAAGGGGCTATGCAATTTACTCGTAATCGATACGGACCCTTATTATTCGAGCCCGATAAAGACGGTGACGTTTGAAATACGATTTCTCCTTTTGGGAAAAATACGACCAAATATCACGGGATTCAATCGGCCGGCTTTCCCGGCGGCCTGCGTGTCGGGCGATAGGTGGGCCAGTCGGCCCGTCACACAGTGGGCAAAATTGCGAAATTTGGAACCTAAGAGCCTGAGATTACGGAGTAATTTATTATTAATATTTTTGAACTATGTAATACGAGCAAATGCAATTATTGTGACTAATCTGGGGGTCATTAGTTTCTCATATTTCACAAAAAAAAACAATATCAAAACATAACAAATCGTCGCATCAGTGAAAAGATATAATATAAACATGCTCAAACATAAGATGATAAAATTAAGTACTTTTAGTGATTGTTTTTTGCTCGTAAGTATTTATATTTTTTCAATAATATCTTAGCAATATAAGTGTAAATATTCTGAAATACATCAGTTTGTTAGACCGTAAATAAATAGACAAACTAAAGTATTTTCGTCCCAAAACACGAGCGTAGATTTTTTTGACGATTTTATTTGAACCAAAATTAAAATTCGGAAAAGTAGCTTTCCTAGAAAATTTATTGATTTATTTTACTGCATGATTATATTATTCGAAATGTGTGTTGTATAATAAAACAGTTTTTGTGAAAATTTAACTAATCTGCCAACGACTAACGGTTTAACTATATACTAATAAAAATAACGTATTTCACCAAAATGTACGTCTACAAGATAAAATAACGATCTTCCGAAAGCATTTTATATTTTTGTGGAAAAGAGTATATACGTCTAGAATTTGATTTTAAAATATGACATATTTCCGGTGTGCCTGGTTATTCCTTTTTAGGGCTTTGACGTTTTCACGTTGTTATTGTGGAACAAAGGATGCAATATTTTACTTCATTTACCAGTTCATGGTTAGTGATCATTTGTCAAATTTGGTCTTTCATCGAAAATGTATTTATGCGCAAAATTGTATAATTTGTTCCCGTTGTGCGGCGGGCGCTTAGTGAGCCCAGTCCGGCGGCCCTGTCCGGCGGCCCAGTCGGGCGTGCGGAGGATTCCTGACCTTTCGAGCGACGCCGACGGAGCGATGGAAGGCGGAGATAAAACGCAAGACGTGAATGAGCGACCTTGAGAAGGGTGGCTGCTGAAACGAATTGCTGTCGTCTGGGGAATGCTAGAGTGATGCGTGAAAGAAAGTTTGATGTTTGAGGGTAATGTAACGGAAGATTAAAATGTTTCAAGCGAGTATTTAAGTCAAAGGAATAAAACAAAAATAGCTGTGTGAAAAACTTCTTCTGTAATTCGTCTTTGAATATGTATATTATTTTTTTAGAATATGTGTTTAAAAAATGGCATTTCTTTTTATTTGTCGTGGTTCATGATAGAAATGTTGCGAGCTGAATCGGGTTAGTTAATCTAAAGCGAGTTAGGATTTAACGTCGCTGATGTTTAATGTCTGTGACTTTTATACTTTTAGCTATAACTTTGTAGTTATCCATTATGGATAAATGAAACAATTTAACTTTGTTTGAACCACTTTTACATTTAAGTAAATCCGACCGGTTTCAGAACGACCGTTCCTTCTTTAGGGCAAATGTATACTGATCTGACAGTTTTGAAATATGGATGGGAACAATGTATTATTATGATAGGGGTTGAGCCGTTGCTAGGTATTAAAGAAGAGTGGGTGGGTAGGGGAACATATCCATTATTGGGCCGTAAAACAATATTTTTTGTTTGTTGATAATAGAATCATTATTTTTAAGTTATTTTTTTTATTTCCAAGGCTTCAAAGTTAGCTAAACGTTTTCCTTTACGATTAATATGAAGAATATTTATCCCCGTATTTTTTTTTCAAAACTATGGTTATTTTCAATGATATGGTTAGGGGTCGTCCATTAATCACGTGAGGCTCAAAACGGGGGGGGGGGTTCGGAAAAATCATGAAATGTCACGACGGGGGGGGGGGTATAATGAGATATCACGTGTATTTATTTTTCGTGACAATATTCTGAAAATTTCAAAATACTTTGTACTAAAAAAATACACGTGATTTCGGGGGGGGGGGTTAGTCTAAAACCTCACCACATATCACCAGGGGGGGGGGTTAAAAATTTGCTATAAAAAACATCACGTGATTAATGGACGACCCCTTAGCGAAAAATAAAAAAAATTTTAATTTAAAAATATTGTCTTACAGCCCAATTATGGATATGTTCCCCTACCCACCCACTCTTCATTAATACCTAGCAACGGCTCCACCCCTATCATAATAATACACTGCTCCCATCCATATTTCCAAACTGTCCAATAAGTATACATTTGCCCTGAAGAAGGAACGGTCGTTCTGAAACCGGTCGGATTTACTCAAATATAAAAGTGATTCAGACAAAGTTAAATTGTTTCATTTATCTGTGATTTTTATTAATTATTTAAAACTAGTTACTCAATATAACAGATATTTAGTATTATATATAATTTCATACTTACCTAATTGCTCATCCACTTTATATTCAAAAATCTTCCCTAAGATAAGAAAAAAATGCTAAAACTTTATTAACTTTATGTTAAATAGTTACTCGCGTGGATTATAGAAATCTTTTAACGCAACTATATACGGTAATAGCAAATTTACAGATGTCGTTAGCTGTCGTGGCGGGAAAAGGTTCTGATTTATGGGATTAACCGTCACGAATGTAAGGACGGTTTAAGTACCACAACACGATATAGAAAGTAAGATAATTCAGAAGCTAAAAGGTAAAGGAAAGCAAATAATTTACAGAACGAAACTTTTAAGTTTGAGATAAAAGTATTTTCTGATAAAAAAAAAACTTTTGGAACATACATATTAAATATTGTTCACATCTACCTAGTTAAAACAAAGTTAAGATATCCGACAAGATTAATGTAGGTATAAGTGCATCGTACGAATACGTAAATAAGATCCTAGTTTGTTCAACTTGGGAAAAGGTGAATTCTGAAAATGGAAAATTTCGATCCACCTTCATTTGCAACGTGACGAGATAGGATATAAGACATGATGTTTATTGGGCCCAATAAATGGGAAACATGTTAAATAAATAATAAAAAAATTGCTTTTGCCACACGATCTTAAACGTATTTTAATAGTGAAATTTCACAACTAATTATGATTATTCAATACTTTTTGACGAAAAAATTCTACCACATAATATTTGCTTGAATATTTTAAAACTTTTAAAATAAAAATCTTCGTTGCGTTGAAAAGAAAAAATGTACACTTTCTAATGTTAGAAAGACTACCGAGCCTTAGCCCCATTCTTAAGAAGGGTCTTTTTGTATTTTTAGGCTTAAGACCAAATTTATTACCCTATGTAATTAAAAAAATTAAAACTGTCGTACGCTTTGAGACCGAGAAGAATTATAAAAAAGAGCGCCGGGAGATTTTCTTGAGAAACCTGCACGAGCACCTAAATTTATTCACCTTGTTTTTTGTTCGCTCATTAAACAGGCTCTGTAACTCTGCTTAAATTTTTCTGGGCACTGAGCATTCTTAAATAATTTCATGTAAGACCAAGAATGGTAAAAGGGGGATGGTAGATTGAATGTAATTGAAATCGATCGCTGTAGAAACGTGGTGAGACTGTGAAAAGAATAAGAGGATGCTTTCAGAGAATAAAGGAGTACCTATTAAGAAAAAGGACAGCTGGATGGTTTCGATATCGGTTGAAAGAATGAATTCTCGTATAAAAGAGACCAAGAAGTCGGTTCATAATAAGAAGCCGAGGGACACTTTTATTTTTCTATTGACGTTTTTTTAGTTATGTTCTCTGATAAAATTCAAATAATTAATTTCATCAAATTAAATCCAATGTTAGGAAAAACCATATAAATGCAAAAAAAAATTGGAACAATTGGAAGATTAAATCGCAAGTACAAAAATTACCAACCAATAATTTGGCCTAACATTCCTATTTTTTTTTTACATTAGCTCCATACAGGAGACCCTGAGGAAAATAATTTCCCTCAGGACCTGTGTTATCTTAAGGGATGCTATGCGGAGGGTCTTTTTAAGGAAAGTAAGGAAGGAAGTTCTGTGAAGGAAAAGATATAGGGGGTAGGTAGGAATCTAGGTGTAAGTGTGTCCAGAAGTGACGGACGTATACATCCATCTTTTCTGAAAGATTCTGGCTGTAGAGGATAAAATACCTCCCTCAATTAGTATCTCTCGATCCTGCCCACCACACAGCAGGTGGGCAGACACATCGGCCACCAAGACCTGGACAAACCTCACTCCTTGAGCCCGGGCACCCCCGCTAAATCACCAAATGTAGCAAACCACTTGGAAAGGTGTTGGCTATCCAATAAATGGTTCCCTGAACGGCGGTACCCATACCCGGCTCCCGAGTTTAATGTTTATCTTATTACGTAAATTGCCCATCGTGCTGCGGTTAGCTGTTTTTTCATGGGTAAGTGACTACCTACTTATAAAATCGTTATTTAATTTTCTACGGTATTTCATGTTTAAACTAACGAATCAACCATCGCGGAGAAACCACGGAATGAGCGCCAAGAAAACTCTGTACTGACACTTACTTTTTGCTTCTTCCTCTTTCATACACCTACGTATAATATTTATTTATTTGTATATTAATTATCAATGGGTCTATTACATAATTTTTATATTTACATGATTTAGTGCATGGTAAAGAGATTAAGGTTTTGTAGTGTCCCAGGGTCTGGTCTCCAGACAATCTTCGGTCAGTTATAAGTTAAGCTGGTTACGTAGACTTCTTCGTTTTCCACACCCAAGAGGTACGTACAGAGAGGATATGATGGTTTGACGTTTTCCTTTACTTATTAAAACACTTGTTGTTTTTGTGCTGAATATTAAAAGGATCGTAAAAGGTGATACACACGTCAAAATTATGAGTAAAAGAGGCTACACATGGAAGTAAAGAAAAATTATAAAATGTTAAGTTCTAAATGAATTTAAACATTTGATATAGGACAACACAACACACAACAAGGTTTATGGTTTAAGTTTTTGATGACAAAAAAAAGCCAACGGTGTATTTGTATATATAGTACATAATAAAAGAGAAAGTTTTTAAGGAAAAAAAACCATAACCAGCTTATTGCAGACAGCCCAAAAAATAATAATATAGCTTGGGTTCATAAGACGTAATTATACAAATGCATAAATATGTACCGAAATATGATAATACACAGAAAAACAAAAAAGGGAATAAGTTTCAATGGCTCCTAAATAGTAATACTTCATAAAATATATATATTTGTATCTTCTTAATACGGGTAAACGTACATACGTCAAATATGTCGATTCTTGAGGTGATTTCTTTTTTTTTCAAGTTTATGTAGGCGAGAAATAGGTTAATGTGTGTGGTCGTTATGAATGGTTGTTGTCTCGGGATGATTGTTGCAGAATAATACATTTATTGAAGTTGGTTAGGTGTACAACAGTCTAGTTTGGGGTGAATAATTTATAACAAAAATGTTAAGTTCCTTTTATTATTTTGTCTTTTATTTTTCTTCCATATTCTAGGGTGTATATTTTGAATGTATTTAGTAAGAATGTTTTTTATTTATTTATTTAACGCCCAAAGGGCTTTTACATTTTGGTAGTACAAATAATTCATGACAGATTATTTTTAAACATATACAGAAATAATAAAAATAAAATTTGATAACAAAAGCACACAAGTCATAAAAATACAAAAATACAGCGATTTCATAGGTTTTCAGAAAAAACAGATAAATTTAGGAATAATTTTGGAATAAGTTTTTCACAAGATCAACAAATTTCGCCAAGTTTATGCTAAATATGTCAATATCACCTAAGTACTGATTTCCCATAGTGTGAAATCGTTGTATCGGAGAGTGGGCAATGTAGTTCCGCTTATGAATGCTACAGTAGAATAGTGTATTTTGTCGTTTAGTTACTGTCGGTATTCGTAAGTTTATGAGTTGCAGTAGTTCGCAACAGTCAAATTTAGAGTTAAGTATTTTGAATAAAAATGTTAAGTCGTTTATTTTACGTTTGTCTTCTAGTGTGTGTATTTTTTAAATCTTTAATAATAAAATATATTTCAAGTCTTGTAGTGGGATATTTAATTTAAAATTTATAAAACGCAGAAATTTTTTATTGTATTCGCTCAATGTTATTAATGTGAATTTTGTAAGATGGAGACCAAACTACCGAGTTATATTCTATTAGGCTTCTAACTAGAGATACATATAATAATTTAATGACTTGAATGGAATTAAAGTTTTTGGTTGTTCTTAATACGAAGCCTAGTGTTTTACGTAAGAGTGTTTTCGTTATTTGTTTTTGGGGTGTTATGCCGTGTTGCGCTACCTCCTTCTTTAGCCAACGTTTTGGACAGCGTTGCAGTGTGTAAAGAAGGAGATAGCATAACACGGCATAACACCCCAAAAACAAATAACGAAAATACTTTTAGCCGTGAAAATCTTAAAACGTATATGTTTACGTGTAAATAATATGTATAGTTTAAAGTTTAAAAAATTGTGCGGTTTTCTTTTTAAAATTCAAATAATAATATAGTCCCAATAAAAGGTTGGTGGCATTCCAAATGACAATAAATGTATGTTTTTTTAATATATTTCTACGCCAATGAAGAGAATTGGATTTTGAGTTTTTGGTGTATGAGTTAAATATTTAGGATAGTAAACATAAAGTGTAACTACTAAGTACTAGGATGAGGTAACTAATATAAGTGTAAGATAGTTTGAATTATCGAAGTTACTGCTTTCTGTTGACATCTTATTTTCGGTGATCGGACTGAATGAATTCAGAATGAATTCAACTCAAAACCTCCTTTGAAAGGCGCTGAATTAAATAATGAAATATTGGTTAAATAGGTTACTTTAGGTTAGGTTATGGGCGGTACATCAATTTTTTCATAGCTTTTAATGACTTTTCATAGTGCTGTTAAGTTGAGTTGATTCTGAGTTGTCATGGAAAACTTATTTTCATGTGGGGACCATACTATTGAATTGTATTTTTAAACGACTTCGAAAAGGATGAGGTTCTCAATTCGACTGTATTTTTTTTATGTTTGTTACCTCATAACTTTCGACTGGGTGAACCGATATTGATGATTCTTTTTTTATTTGAAAGCTGGTGCTTCCCGTGTGGTCTCATTTTAATTTGGTTTAGTTCTGATAGTGGCATCCATGAGAAAATCATATAAGTCTTAAATTTGCATCAAGTATGTGCGCGACAAATGGACGAATAACTCAATATTGTAAATATATTTTATTATAGATAAATAAATAAAAAAAAAATAAAATAAAAAAAAAAATGTCACGCCAACCGATTTCGATGATTCTTTTTTTATTGGAAAGGATGTACTTCAAGGGTAGTTTGATGAGAGTTTGGTTAGGTTCTGATTATGGGATCCATGACAAAGTAACGGAAATCTCCAATTCTGAAGAACAAATTTACGATACTCGGCCGAATCTTAATCGAATTAGTTAGTGTACTTCAGATTCACTAAAAATCAAAAAATAAACAAAAATTTTAACAAAACAAAAAAACGACTTAAAAAATGCACTAAAAAGTAAAAAAATAATTTCGTATTCTTCTACAACTTTATAATCAACTTACCTTTTCTACTCATCAATATGTAGGTACAATTGTTATTTTTGGAGTCGGTGTCAACCAAGGTACCCGCGGCCCGGCGTGTTCACTTGACAGCTCCTCTCCCGCCGACACCGACTCCTATTTGTTGTTTGTGCTTTCCAAAATTTAATTGAGTGTCAAATATAACTCCTAGATACCTAATTTCGATGACTTTTTCTAGGATATAATATTTACTTCAATATCAAAAAATCTTTAGTGGAAAGGTTTACGTAAAGCATTCGACAGTACTGATTTATAAATGCAACATCAAAATTTTTTTAAAAGTCAAGAAATAAATTTGTCGCTCGGAAATCGAAGCGAATTATCTCATGCACCGTCATTTAATTTTCACTTCTTCAAACTTCGCAAATGCACTTTGTGGCGTCATTATTGATTTAATGAAAAAAAATAACATAATTAAAATTCCGCTTTTCGGAACTCAAGTCAATTGCACGTGATATTTCATTATTATACATTGATGAATGTGGCCATATGATGTAGGTAGAGTTGCGTGTGGCCAGACCTTCATGCAGCGCTCACGGCGCGGTGAGTCGACGTTGCACCGAATGCTGACGGAAAATCATATTGACCAAACTGCACCCGCCGCGGCCTGCAAACTGCCAGAGGCAACGGTAGTCTCACTATCTACGTATCGATTCCCAGCCTTGGCACATAAATATTATTACGTCGACGGTTGTAGTTATTGCACGAAATTTATAACGTGGGATCACGCCATCGTGTCCCATGGAAAAGGTATAATATATGGAGCATCGAGGTACTATGAAAATAATTGCAAAAGAGGTTATAGGAAATCTCTATATTTTTCTCGAACTTCCCACAAAAAATTGTGTAGTGTAGCAACAATAAAACTCAACATTTTAGATATAATTTTAAAATTTATAACATCAGAGTATTAGGAAACTGTATTTTCATTATTTTTGAGAATTTATTGCAAAAAACGTACCTACTAAGAAAAACATTGTACGATGGACGAAACAATCATAAAAACCAACAAGAACAAAATTAAAGGTTTAATTTATTTGTATCTTAAGGTTTTTCCCTAATATAGAATTTTTCTTTGCATGTTCCTTGATATACGCCTGAGCACGGAATTTAGAGGTGGTTCTCCCACTGCGCGCCACTGGCCCACTTCCGTCTTAGCAAGGCATTTAGGGGTGGTTCTGGCCCATTTCCTCCTGAGCAAGGTATTTACGGGTGGTTCCCGAGTTGCGCGCGACCGGCCCACTTATGGTGAGCCAGGCATTAAGGATTGGTTTTCGCGCTGCTCACCACTAGCCCACTTATGTCTGAACAAAGTAATTACGGGTGGTCCTCGTGTTGCGCGCCACTGACCGGGAGTGAGCACGGTATTTAGGGTTGATTATCGCGCCGTTTTTCACCGGCCCACTTTCATTTGTGCAAGACATTTAGGGTTGATTATCGCGCCGTTTTTCACCGGCCCACTTTCATTTGTGCAAGACATTTAGGGTTGGTTCTCGCGCCGCTTTCCACCGGCCCACTTTCGCCTGTGCAAGGCATTTAGGGTTGGTTCTCGCGCCGCTTTCCACTGGCCCACTTTCCTCTGTGCAAGGCATTTAGGGGTGGTTCTCACGCGGCGCGCCACCGGCCACTTTCGCCTGAGCATGGTATTCATTGGTGGTTCTCGCGTCACGCGCTGCCGGCCACTTCCGTCTGCAGCTCGCTCCGGATTGTTCACTCGGGCCCAAAGACCTCATTCCTGGCCATTCCATGAGTTTCGTTAAGAGCGTTACGTGAACGGTTTAGAAGTGTAATATGCTTTTTCAAATTTTTTATTTCACATTTTACGCAACTTTTAGCTTGTTGTAAAGTTATATGAAACATTTACAAATAAATCGCAAATTAAATATTATTGGTTTGAAAAAAGATCTTAAAACCTCTAAAATACATGTTATTACCGGATTATTTACTCATGGAAAGACCGAACCGCTGATTATATTAAAAATTTTATAATAGTTCCATGAGAAAACAAAACATTTTAAAATGAAGAAAAGTGAAAAGAAAGACAAAACGTACCCAACCTTAACCCAACTTAAACTAACCTTACACAACTAACCTAAACTAATCTCACCAAATCAATTTTTTAAACTTGTTCTGTATTGTCACTCTTTTGATTCATCCGTTTACCATTTTTTTAAATCATTTTACCTCATGTTTTACACTCTATATTTAGTTTCCTTGTTAAGCCTGTGAAATATTATTTACAAATAGATAACTAAGAGGATACCTATCTCAGTTTGAAAACAATATTAAATTAAATAAAATAATCTAAGTATTTCAAAACGAGAAGAGGCTAAATTCATCTGAAGGAAATGAATTTGAAAAAAAATGGTTAAATATATTCTGGAAAAAATATTAAATTAACTTATTACTAAATAGGAAAAACATTAAACAAGAATACCAAGAATTTTACAAACTAATGAGAAATGGAAACCAATTTATTAAACCTTATTTTAAAATAACTATAATAACCTCCCTTCTGAATTACGCCGTATAATCAACCAATCAGAACCAATAAAAAAATCAAACAATTTTAAAAAAAACTCACAGCAAAAAGTAAATATTTTATACAAAATATATTATAACTTACAACCTAAGTAAGAATCGTGGCTCCCTTATCAGGCACAAGAGATCCTCTTTTCTGATAAGGTATACATGACCAAAAACGACCTTTAATATAATATTTTGTAAAATATATATGTTTGTATAATTATTTAATATTTTATTGTATAATTTTATGTGAAATTAAATAATTAATTTTATTATTATGTATGTAACTCGTATTTTTTATATTACAATAAAAATAAAATTTTCTAACGCATTGATATTATGTTTACCTTCAGGTTAATTTAAGGTGTCGTCCCTAAAAAAATCAAGAAAATAAAAAAAAATACAGTAAGGACAAATATTGATACAATGTTTGCTCTCAGTGCGAATTATAGTATCGTCCCTAACAAAAACTAATAAATAAAACCATATATTTTTTGGTTTTATTTTAGTTCACTTTCCAAGTCATTCTAGTACAAAATTAAATTGTTGATAATTTTATTATTTTTACTTGCAAAGACTCAAGACTCTCGACTTAAAAAGTTAAATGTATAAGGTAGATAGATGTACGTTTTTCTTATCCGCCAGGATTTTGTCGTGAAACTTGCCCAAGTTCAAAGTTTAAATGTAGGTTCCTAACTTCGGACCAAAAAAACTCTAAAAGTGCCACTAACAATGACACTTCTTATGTCGATGGCGATAAGGTTTAAATTCCTGCCACCAGCAGCCTATTTTGATTTATGAATGAAAAAAAAACATCGCCAAAAAACCTGTTTTATTTTATTTTGCGAAGTTCGGACAGGAATATTAAAATATTTTAGAACATTTTTTTAAAGAACTCAATTTAACACATTGTACAATAAAACCATAACCTCAGTTAAGTTTGTAAGTAGGAGATTTTGCACTTTTAGCAGTTTTTATAGGTATTAACTTTTTTTCCGGCTTATAAAATCGTCGTCAAATGCAAAGGTTATACTCGTTTATATGCGTTATTAGTTAAAGCATCTACAATATTTTGATGCAATCCAATTTTCAATCTATAAACACATGATTTTGCATTACTTCGCGGTTCTTCGTCTTAATACAGATATTTCAATGGTATTCCATATCGAACTAATATTTTTAAACATAAGTAGGTAATGCTTCCCACAATTTACTAAATGTTGCTACACATCACACGCTCAAGGGTAAGATAATGTATAATCTAGGCACAACTCGTCTTCCGTGTTGAAGAGCAAATTCTGCGATCAGTAGGTACAAAATGCTTACACGAAAATATTCTTAACGTAATGTGACACGAGACGGAAAACCCGTTCACAGTTCATGCCTGCATCACTAGCACGGGTCGTTTTACACGCTGGTCCTTTTGTGTAAAGGCCCGACAACGAAATGAGTTCAGGGCATTATTCGCTTTCCTCTTTTGGTATAGCGCGAATCTTCGAGACTCGGGTTGAGAATTTTCCTTCATTAACTTCTCCCAATCTGGTGGCGTTACAATCACAAGATATTCAATGAGACTGTCAAGGAACGTCTTGTGAGGTTTCGCATTAAAAAAAAACGAGTGTGCTTTAGACCACCCGACTGAAGTAAAACTTCACTAACTTAAATCTCCCTCTCAACTTCCGTTCGCCTCACCCGATCTCACTTTTCATAACGATCTCGTCACGTATTCACCAGCTTACTCCCCAAGTCAAGCGTGCGTAAAGAAGTTTTGGTCTAAAGCACACTCGTTTTTTTTAAATCAATATCCAATCTTCAAACCACTTAAATCTAACATGAACAGACAAAGAAAAGAAAGCGATATTTACCGACTTTCTGGTTTCACTTCTACCGCGTGTGAATTACACACTCTGATTTTTTTAATGAAAAATAATCAGGGGTCATGAAAAAATCAGGTCGATTTTGGAACACTAATATTTAAACGCTTTGTCATCAGAATAGCCAATCGCTCACCAAACGCATCACTCCCCTCCCCAATTCCTCAGAACATTCCTTGAATTGAGGATAATATTGTCCCGCTGGCCTCAATATTACGTTAGTTAGTCTTGAAAAATAATTACATGTACATCACATTGAAAGAGCACTAAAAAATGATAGTTCACATGCGGTAGAAGTGAAACTTTCAGAAACTAAAGTAGATAAGAGCGCGGAGGCTACGAAGCACCGCACAAAGAGGAGACCAATTATTCTAGCTCATTCTCTCGCAGGCAAAATCCTATATATGTATTTTTGTCTCTTTTTTAGTATCGCTTTTTCGTTTCATCGAATTTCAAATCACAACGGTGCTAAAAAAGTTTTCACTTCAACAATTCAAGTTTTAATTTAGCAAATTTAATTACAAACATTGCAAGTTTACAGTAAGAGGGTAAAATGGTCACAGAAAGATACGCACGTAACCTGTGTGCAAGCTGCCCCCTCACAGCAACCCTCCAATTTCACTAAATGGGTTTAAGTCAACAACTCGACCTCAAAATGTAATATTCACGTTCAATAAAGGTATTTAAACAGTCGGGGCATTGAAAGACGACCACAAACGAGTTGACCCCAAGACAGCCAGGTGTCGACGAACCACGGCTCGTGAATCGCGTGCAGTTCTTTTCTTAGAAACTACTCTTCAACTTAGTTTCACCTCAATTAGCAATCTCTTCAGAAGCATGACACACGACAATTGTACTCAAATGGCACAATTGTAATGCATATAATTTTCCACCTACGAGCTCGCGTAAGAACTTATACTGACAGCATGGGCAGTAATCATAACAATAGGTATGCATGCATATACGAGTACAGCATGGGTAGTAATCATAACATGCAACACGGCATAATACCCCAAAAACTAATAACAAAAATAACAATAGGTGTTTATAAATGTAAATAAGTATGTTAGTCGTAAATAATTTTAAGACAGTTGCAAGTCATAATACGAATATAGCAGTATTGTTACTGTTATATTCGTATGACTTTAATGACTTCGTATTATGGCAGTAACCATTACAACATGTGGTTATAACTGTGAATAAGTATGTTAGTCGTAAATAACTAATTGTAAGACTGTTGCAAGTCGTGACCGATTAGAGCAGTAACAATACTGCTCTGTTCGTATTGTGACTTCAAAATGCAAACTTGGTTATAAAAATAGGTATAGTTCTAAGTCACAAGTGATATAAATCTTAGTTGTAAGTCATTAGTTATCAATCTTAGTTGTAAGCCACTTGTAGTATATAGCTATAGATTAAATAAATAAATGAATTTTTAAAGCGCCCTTGAGGTGATTTTCTCACGAAAATGGCGCTATGGAAGTCATCCAATTATTATTATAATTATTAAGAACTGTTTCAAAATATAATGTATATATGAGCTAGTGTTTCCAATTGCCGTTGGCAATAACTGTGTAGTAAACTCATTACGACGAATCTTTTTAGCAGTCTTTGCACCAAATACATAAAACAAATACCGCCCTTGAGGTGATTTTTGAAATGTACGATGTACTTAATTCCTTGTGGTATTTTAGCTACGTGTCATCCCAGTAGATTTCTTTTTGATTTTCCTATCCGAAACGGTCAAAATTTGTATAGCTACGGTGTTGCGGCTCATGAAAATGTTGAGATTCTGATGGTATTTGGCCTTTCTCACTATTATAATAAGTCTGCCGACCCCTGTAGACTAAGCCAGCGCAACGGTACAATAATTATAAATTCACAATGAAACAATGGACCCCACTCTAAAGGTGACCCGGACAGTAAAGTGAGAAAGGGTTTTAATAACACCACGGAGGGATACAAGATGGAAAGAGACGTGGCGTTATTTCGGAGGGTGATTTATATCCCGATTCGTTTTCGTTCTCACGCAATGTTAAGGCCATTTTAAGTCACACCGCGATCGGGAGAAATAAGTCGTCTACTTGCTTCTTGAATCAACTAAAATTATTTATGAATTTATGGAAAAACTGAATTAGTTTTTTTTTTACCCTTTTTATCTTAACAGTTTTTTTAATCAATGTTGCAGAACTTGCTACACCGTACTTATACGCAATACTTGTTATTTGAAACACTTAATATTATATTATTGAAGAAGAAGATAACACTAGATAGATAAACGTAAAAGATAAACAAACATAATAAAGGGAATAAGACAAAGAAAAATGAAAAGGATTATGGTCGCAACGGTACTCCAACTCAGAACCTCTCGTTTAACCGGGACGGGGACCACTGCCAATTCGGCCATTGCCACCTTCCATCAAATCGCCATATTTGTCAATCTCAATTTAAAATTTTTAGAATTAACAATACTATCTTCGACTAATTTTTCAATATTTTAGGCAAGTGCCCTTTTCATTAGAAACAATCGTTCTAAAAACTGGTTTGTAACCTAGGTAGCGTCTCGGTAAAATATGTCATATTTTATTTTTATATGGAAAATATATTGACCTTTTTACGTTGATAGGGATAACCTTAAAAAATATGTAATTATTTTTTTATTTATTTATTGCTTGAAACATTTACAGAGTGTTAACAATAATTACAGTAATAAAATTGAATTTTGGTTGTGCATCGATATTACCACTTCAATTAGAAATGTTCGCAGCATGCATAATTATGCTTGATAATATTTGATTATAATCAATGCAAATTAAAATATCAAATGTAAAGAGAGTTGTTCATATAAAAAAAACTTTATATTGTATTTATAAATTATTTGTTTCCGTTACCTGTTAGTTACGTGATCCAGAAACTCCTCACAGAAAAATCTGTGCAAATTTGAATGACACCACAGCTCATCATTTGAGAGTTTGATATCCAGTCAGACATATTTGCTTTTTTATAGTTAAGACTAGACTTAATACCCGACTTCGTCTTGCATACTTTTTTTTCTTTTCGCGTATTTGAAAATGACTCCAGATACTAATATCTACAGCCTGTATGTCGGACGAATATCTACAGCTTATATGTTGAACTAATATCTACGTCAGAGTGTTGACTAATATCTACAGAGCTAAGGTCGGACGAATATCTATGATGGTCCCAGTGTTGACTAATATCTACAGAGCGTAGGTTGAACTAATATCTACAGAGCGTAGGTTGGACTAATCAGCTAAATGCTTATGCATACTTACATAAATTAAGTTTTTTAAACTGCATACCCAATATTACGTAATTCCAACATGCTATACATAATTGCAAATCCAACCTTTGCCAGTGCTGTAGATATTCGTCAACACTTTGGTTCTCATAGATATTAGTCAACAGTTTGAGCTGTAGATATTCGTCAACACTTTAGTTCTCATAGATATTAGTTCAATTTTTTCAGTTTTTGGAATTCCTGTAGATATTAGTAGACGCCTCCTTTGTGTGCTGTTGCGTGACCCTTGGGTCATATTTCGTTCCAAAAAACTACTTGTTTTTTTTTCGACAAATTTTGAGACTCCAGATGCACCCCTCGATAGTTTTCATTATTTAATTCGCCCTATTCACATTTAGAAAACGACACCGGAGAAAGAAAAGTGCACTCAGCGTTGTAGTTTTTTAAGAATAGACTACCTATTTAATAAATACGTCGTAGCACTGGACTGGGTGCGAAGTATTTTCGTTATATGTTTTTGGGGTGTTGTGCCGTGTTGCGCTACCTCCTTCTTTAGCCAACGTTTCGGACATCGTTGCAGTGTCCATCATCAGGGCAGATCCGGCAGATGTCACACATCTACCGGATCTGCCGGATCTGCCCTGATGATGGACACTGCAACGATGTCCGAAACGTTGGCTAAAGAAGGAGGTAGCGCAACACGGCACAACACCCCAAAAACATATAACGAAAATGCTTCTGGCCGTGAAAATCTTAAAACTTATCTGGATGCGAAGTAATTGGAATGGAAGATCAACTTTTGAAGTGTGACAACTGGGAGTTCAATTTGAGGCTGTTCTGCCATCGATTTTTAAACGTTTGGGTAATAAACAGCAACTCTGTTGAAAACAACAATTTTTTACCAAACTTCAACTCGAAAGAACACAGTTCTTTTTCATTAATTTAAATCAAATTTACCAAATTCATATAATAATTATCATAACATTCATCAATCATTAGCTTTGTCAAGACACTACACAACGTGAGATGTTCCGATCTAGCAAGTAACCTAATAAATACGTTCTTGGACGTTGATGAGAAGGTCCAAATACATAATTTTAGTCAATATTAATGTCATATACTTTATTTTGCCTGTGCCTGGACGAAGCTAGCCTCAGCTCCGATTTAAATTAATTGAGCAACAAACATGATAAATACAAAACACGATTAAATAACATAAACATTAACACATGCTTAGATTTTTTCGAGATAAAGTTTAAGCGCTATTTAATTTAATAGTCTATTTAATTTACACTGCGGTCATCAACTCATAATATTATGATTGTAAAATCGATTAAGTGCGTGCATCGCCATAAATCTTTTATTAGAAGCTATGGAAACAACACAACTGTAGCGCAACAACTATTTTTATCGGAAATCTAAGCCGTCCTATCTTAATCCTAACTACGACTATCCATCCTCGCCTCAGAAGGCCTTGGTACGCCTTTTGACTGAAAAAAAACGATGGAAACTGTGTCGTTAGCGAATCCACTTGCTCATTTTTTTACTTCTTTCGGTGAAATTGATAAAAATTTTGTCAAATATCTAAATTCATTCCTGATCAATTTCGTCGGCCTATATGGAGCCAAAGAGTAAAAGGTTCTAACGACTACACTTCACACTCGCTCCAAAGGTGTAGACGGCCGGGGCGTAGTGCAGCGGTAAGGCGCTTGACTAGCATTCCGAAGGTCGCGGGATCGAATCCCGGCGTGGCAAATAAATTTTATTTGATTAATTTGTGTATTTCACAATTTATTCATTTAAAATAATATACTTATAGTATATTTGTGGCACGTTCCTGAGTGGAAGGTACTCTCAGTATCGCCCTGGTCTAAGACCACCATTCAGAATTGAAACGTTGCCTGAAGTGGCTTTCGCCGAGTTTGGTGACCAGATCTGAATAGCCAGGTACTTCCTCACCTTCTTCTTTCCTGTCTCCTTCCCTCCCCACTACCTTCAGCCTCACAAAATATCCCAATTGGGGATGCCATAGTCTCACTGGCTTCAGACGGGAGCAGTTGGGACTCTTGTACGGTATTCATGTAAAAAAATAAAAAAGCCAAGGCATGACTTTTTATCACCGAAGAGAAAACCATTTGACGTATTCTGTAAGAATTTTATCTTCGTTTGCCCAAAGCAAACCAAATTTTTCTAAAACATTTGAAAAAGATCAAATATTGCAATATTTCTTAATTTCATTGTCTTTTCTGGTATTTAGAAGTTGAAAAGTTTTACATTTTTGATATCAATTCTCAGTTCTTTTCACGTAGATATTGCTTACAATTTATGATAATAGATATTGTTGTCTTGTTATAAACTCGTAGGTCAAGGGCGCAAAATTCCGTTAACCTCGAAATAAAACTGTAGATTTGTATACAAATCAAATCCATACCGCCTGCTCCCTACCATAAACAGTCATTAGAGATAAATGATATCATTTATTATTAACAACATATTTAATATAATATATTTAACCTCCTTCGCTATTGTATAGAAATATAGTATTATTCCAAGTCAAGATTTGAAAATATATTATTATGATTAGGTGTTATTATAATTACTAAAAAAAACGAAAAAAAACTGGTTCACACCTTTTTTTGTTAACCACCCACATTATCTTCAGGTGCCAATATCTTTTTCTGATTTTTCTGTTTTTGGATTTTCGATTGAGTTTCGCTTATATTGTCTTCATTTAATTAAATATTACAATTTGAGGTTTAACTCATAAAGTTAAAATAAAAATAAAATATTCATCCCAGACTTGCAGAAAAGTCAATAGATGTCACATATGAAATAAAATGGTAGAAAGCACTTAATTCTGGTTTGAATCTTGCAATCATGCATGAAGATAGATGCCAATAAAATATGCGTTAAGAAAATAAAGATAATGTAAAGATAATAAAGAATTGGATATCGCGCAGACACCTCGGCGCAGCGTGAGATCCTGGGTTCGAGTCCCAGAGGTGCCAATATCTTTTTCTGATTTTTCTCTTCTCAGATTATCGATTGTCTTCATTTAAATAAATTATACAATTTGAGGTTTTACTCATATAGTTAAAATAAACAAAAAAATAAATAACAAAATAATTAGATCTTTAACACTTATTACTAGGTTGGTTTCCTAGTATGGTCTCCTAGTGATTAAAATAGCAAATAAATTGAAATTTCCTGATAAGCAAAATCAATCAATAATAGCGAAATATTAAATCACAGTAAATTGTATCTTAAGATAAGAAAACATTTTGAGTATATAAAGGAAATATATTCGGCTACAAATCACTTCATACCAACAAATCGGTCGGTTTATCGGTGTTCTTTTTAAGAACAATATTATGAAAAAAAAAAAAACTATTTTACTGTAAAAAATTAGTCGATTACTGCCATCAAGTAAGTCAACTGTGTGATTCTTTATTAAAGCATCCGCGTTTTTACGCTAACCGTCACTACGAAACGAAAAAAAAAGGTAATTAGATTATTTAAATTATGTTTTAGGAGATCAGTTTTTTTTCTTGATTTTCAAAATATTTTTTTAAGGTACCTAATGCATTCACGATTTTTTTCCGTAATTTATTTTATGAGAAAGATATTTGCTCAAAAATAAATACAGAAAACATTATGTTCATAAATAATGTTGGATACATCATTTATCATGTAGGTATTATTAATTTTAATAGTAATACAACTATTTTCAATCGCTGTCTTTCAATATAATTCATTGAATGTTTAATTTTTGACAGGTAAAATACACAATTATCTTAAGTAAAAAACAAGTGTGCTTTAGACCAAACAACTGAAGTAAAACTTTTGCTCCATCTACATATATGATAGGAAGAGGGAAAGAAAATGTGCGCGCGCACTGTTCTCTCTTGTTCCTACAGCGTGATTCAGACAATGCACTGTAACTGGCTATGAGAGAAAGAGAGAAAGAAAATATGTGCTCGCACCTCTCTCTTGCCCCTACAGTAATATACGAAGCGTACTCCCTCTCAACTACCGTTCGGTTTTTGTGACGCTCTCGTCACGCATTCGCCAGCTTACTCCCCAAGTCAAGCGTGCGTAAAGATGTTTTACTACAAAAAATCAGAGTATGTAATTCACACGCGGTAGAAGTGAAACTGGAAAGTCGCTAGATGTTGCTCTCTTTTCATTTGCCTGATTATTTTAAAGTGGTTCGAAGATTGGATATTGATTTAACTAAACAAATTTTTTATTTCGCTCACTTGCCCGCTATCGAAGGCCCGCGTCAAAGCCCGAATTTACCGCATTATATTAGAACCGAGTATTTGTGTAGAACTGCGTTGTGACGCATTTCCTTTTTATCCGAAGTTCAAATCATTAACGGGACTAAAGAGTTTCCACTTAAAAAAAATGCTTTTTGAATTGTGTGTGTAATAGAAAGTGATAAAATATTATTTCCATTATAAAAGACCTACGGATAAGCGTATAAGCTTCACCGCGGTTGGGATTAAGAGTATATTGTAAAGTCGCGGTCTTTGGACAATCATAACAAAGCTAATTTGGAAATATGTTCGTATCATGAGTCATGTGCTACATTCCTAGCGCTTGCGGGTCCCAGAGGTAAGAGCCATTTTTCTTATCTGGAAGAGAAAATAAGAAAACACGAACAAAGGAAGAAATGTTACAAATTCTTGATCTTCCTTCCGTGCAGGATCGTAAGTTGAATTGTACCTAGTACATTGCTATTGTCCGCGCAGTTAATAATATATAGAGGACAAAATAATATTAACTTCGCATTTCGAATTAAAACAATCTTTTCGGAATTTTACCTGCTTCAAATGTAACGGTTTTGGTTAATTTTATGGTATTTAACCTGTCAATTTTCTGAATAGGAGATGAGATGCAAAATAACATGAGTATTTAATGTTTTCAAGTTTAATTTGTATAACTCCAATTTTATTTGTATTTCTTTTATATGTTCAATAATCGTATTTGCTTCTTTAGCAGTGTTGTGATTTGAAACTCGATGAAACGAGAAATAGTGACACTAAAAAGAGACAAACACAATAAAACATCAACAGAACGTGTAAAGTAGTGTATAAAATTAATAATATTTCGTTAAACACCACTTTTTATTTGCATTAATAATTAACAGCCAACCAGATTTTGCTTAGCTCAAGTTTCGTCAGAGCTAATTATATCAACTAAAGATAATTACATACAGACAAATATGTTAAAGAATGAATGAAAGAGATTGAAATAGAATAGACACCACAAGGTATTTGCTGCCTTCGAAGGGTGGCAAAAAATCAACAATTACTGTTAAAAATAAACTTGAAGTATCATACTTCAAGTTTATTTCTACAAGTTCAAGTATATATAGGAAGGTTTATGAAAGTGTCAAAACAATAGAAAAATTAAATGTTTAATAAAGACAGTTTTCTCTACTGTGATGGAATCTACACACTACACAAAAATACCTTCTAAGGGGGCACGTGCCCCCGTGCCCTCCTCCCCCCTCCTAAATCGGCCCTTGCTGCCTTCGATAAAATATTTATATTTCGTTTAACAATCATTTCAAAGAGAATTCCAGCGATGTAACCATAAATCTCCATTTAAAAATAATACTACATATTATATTATTGTTGTTTTCCAGGTAACTGTCATCCGTACATGTAAGATGCAGGCACGAAACTTTGCAGCCTTCGCTCTAATCGTAATGGTTCAGGTAATTTATACAATATAGATGACACAATTCAATAAAATTGTATGATAAATTCCTTGTAAAAGTTTTTTTTTCATTGTTGAGCTCACCTAAAAAGTTTTCAATACGAAAGTACCTCCAAGGTTTGGTAATGAAAAAATGAGCTAATGAAATAAAATTGTTAGCGATTACCAAAAGTTCTCACTTCAAACCGAGTTTTTTAGTTACCTTGGTTCTATAGTTCAAAATACAATTTAAGGTGTTTTAAAATTTTATTTCATGATCTTGTGTTTTTATTTTCTTTCAGGCAGATCTTGCTATTACATTCCCGAATTACCTAGAAAGGATAAGTTCAATGCCGAACTGGATTGACGAAATTATTAAGTCATATGTTACCCACGCGCCACCGTACGCAGAACCGGGCAATCCTCTTTATACTACTCCTGTACCAAGCAAATCCTTTTTTAACATTTTTTCAGATAGATCTATGGTTGAACACACGTCTGAATCAACAACACCTTTTATTACCTTTCCTAAGCCTACTGTTGAAGGTGTTCCCAATAAAAGAACAACTTTCTTTAACCTTCCTACATCTACGCTTGAACGAATTCTAGTATTGCCCGACTATGCTTATAAAAGATTTACGAATGAGGCAGCTTCGGTACCGAATACTTCACTTTATAGACAATTGATTTCAAAGTCAGTTAGTGCTCCTAATAATTACGACCAAAAGCTTCTAACCAATGGTATCCGTCCGAATTTGAATGAAGCTTCTGCTGCCGAACTTTCTAATTCAGAAGAGCCTGTTTTAAACGTACGCTCCGGTACGTTCCAAACTATGAAAGGCCCTTCTTAGACCTTTTTAAATAAAGGTTTTAAGGTCTTATTTACAGCCTGTTTTATTTTTATTTAACTACGATGGTTCATCTCCTAATCCAGAGTAATTTCAGAAAAATATGAATGCCTTTTGGTTGTCAAATGTTTCAGGGTCATTTATTTTTAAATAATGGAACTCATGCTGATAGCGCTGTTTTTCAATTTTTTCCTCTTTTTTGAGGGAAAGAGGAAATTGGTCATAAATCACCCATTAAATAATTAAATTGTCGATTTAATTTAATAATTATTTTCTTAGGATAAATGAATTTGTTCCATTGGTAGAGCTTTCGATTTTTTTTCATTTCGTCTTCTACAAACGATAACCCCAACCCAATCGTTATGGTTGGAGTAGTATTACTCCTCAGTTAATTAGAAATTTCTAATCACTGAATATGTATGAGACGACATATGAATATGAATGAAGCAAGGAGTGTGTGCCGAGACAGGGTTATGTGGCGGTCTATCCTCCGTGATACCCTTGCCGGCAAACGTTGTGATAGTAAATTAGTCCTAGTTGGTTGTTTCAATGCTTATATTCGCGCCCTTGGGGTGATTTTTCACAAAAACGGCGCTCTACAAATTGTCCAATTACTATTATTCTTTTTTTTGCGATTGTCGCAGTTTTCCTCAAAGACAGGGAATGATTTGATTTTTTTTAGAGATGATATTAGTGAAATCTCTGAGTAAAATAATATAAAAAATTATTACAAGTTTATGGTAAAACTTCGTGTGACTATCAAAAATTTGGAGTCCTGGAAAAAATCCAAGGCTGTTGTAAGCATACTTGAAGCTTTGTTGTAAGCGTACCAGATACTTGCTAGATGGATAATGGTTTGGAGATGTAGAGCGAAAAAAACCGTCAAGCATAAGAATAATATGAGAAGTTAATGGTATAAGAAGTTGGGGACGTTCGAGGAAGACACGGAATGATGAAGTTTTTTTAATTTATTTATTTTACACACTTTACAAATATAAGACAAAAAAAGTCCGATAAACTGCTTTTTAGCAGTTAATCAGATATTTAGTCAGATCATGTCAAGAATCAACATAACAGAAGTGTATGTACGAGGCGATACGAGTTTAAAATCCGGATTAAGAACTGCACGCCATTTAAAAAAGGTATCAATCATTATGTCTATCCTTGAAAGCTAATTTTTTCACCCCAACCATTTTGTGTGGGCAAGAACGGTGTTTTTTGGTGTAGACTTGATTTTTTTTAATATGTACCCTCTCCATCCAGGCATGTTCTCCATGCATGAAAAATGGGAAAAAAATCGCGTGTCAATAAAAATTCATTAAAAAAAATGTTTCTGATGGAATTTACAAGATGACAGATTTCTTGGCGTAATCGAATAAAAGCAAAAAGTTATTCTCCGAGCAATAATTATTGAAGAAAAGGCTTTTCCTTTCAATATTTAGATTATTTTTTGTTATCTCAGTTAGTCACAACTAGTCCTAGTAAGATTAAATATTGGGGTATAAACAATAATTTCATGTGATTAAACAATAAACAACAACTATATATTTACATAAATCATGTATGTAGGTATATTTAAAAAAGTGTTACAGTTTTTAGTGTCCACTATTTTAAGACTTCAAAAATATAAATATTATTTATTATATTTGTACCAAGCTAACAAACGTGTAAATGATTGTCTTTCCAAATAAATATTTTCAGACATATTTTTATTAGTTTTATTTTTTCCCAAAAATATTTCCAATGTATAAATTTGAAAGTAGGTATGTATGTGGTATGTGGGTACTTATGCTTCATTATTACGCTTTATCTGGGTGCTTGAAGATATGATACTTAAAATACATTAAATTTAGTTTTTTGTAGTAGCAATAAGTTATACTTTAATTTCAACTCTGAGGTTATTGGGGCCGCAAAATATCACAAAATTCTTATGTCTATCACCTTTCAATGATAAAAAAATAAAATAATCGATATTTATATTTTTCTTCCAAAGCTCCCAGTGAGGTTCTCATTAACAAATAGTGTTTTAAAACATGTAAATTTATTTTATCAAATATAAAATAAATTAATAAAAATCTTCAACCCTCTCCGCCCAATTTTTATCGATTCGATGATTTCACCTTTATAAAAATGTCATGTTAAATAAAATATATTTGTTTTCTACCCATAATACCATTATAACATTATCATTATTGTATGATAGTATTACTATCATGATTTATACATTTAAGGGTCTTATAAACTTAACCAGCCATTTTCCCTATTACGGCAGTCTAGACAAAGGATTAAGTACTTACGTTTTAGATGGTATAGCAAGAGAACTTTACGTCCAATTAATTATATAGAATCCGCGCAGGAATTTATAGAGGTAACAAATAATTATTACTATTTATTAATATAATTAATGAGATGGACGAATCATAGTGTAAAGTACAAACAAAGGTTAATAATTTATTATTTTCTGTTTTATAAAAGAAATTTTCATGCCGGTTGCTACCTTCGATTTTGCTTTAGTTTTCGACAGAATCCATTTCTTACAGGCAGTCAGGTAGAGTTGAGGGGCTCAATGACAATACAGCAGGTAAAAGGTTATCACTTATACCTAAAACCCCTGGGACAATAGTTGATTTATCTGTTTGAAAATAACATTATTTCAAATCATTGCGGACATTTTCCCTTAGGAAAAATTACTCGGAAATGGAGAAATAAAAATATAAAAATAAGACGGTTCGTTTTAAAGTGGGTAGATTTTATACGAAGAAGGCTTTCTGGCTTGCTGAGTGGATTGCATTTGTTTAAAGAACACAAAAATTGTAATTTATTTGTAAATTTATATTTAAGTATTTAAATCATGTAAGCGAAATATCTCTACAAATTATAAATTAAAGTCCCCCGCGTCGTCTGTCTGTCTGTTCGCGATAAACTCGAAAACTACTGAACGGATTTTCATGCGGTTTTCACCAATAGATGGAGAGGAAGGTTTAGGTATGTAATTTGTTAAGGATTTGTGAAAATTGGTTGAAACATCACGATAATTGTTGTGTCGGAAAAAATCGAGTCGCCTGGTAGCTTTCATCGAAAACGCTGCCTAATCCATTTGGGATGTAACAAAACAATGCATAATGGGATATTCCTCTTTTATAGATCTACAAAAAAGTCCAAAAGGCATATATCTATCTTTTACGGCTAGCTTACTATACCCATTCTATCTTCTAAAAAAATGGTCACGTACCTTGCAGTAATTGAAAAGTTATTTAGATGGATACAGTATTAATCCTTATTAACTTAAATACGTTAGTTACCCCAAGCATTTCATGCACATTATTTTAATTTTTCACACCATCTCTACGTATTATAAATTAAAGTCGTCCACGGCATCTGCCTGTCTCTTCATATAATAAATAAACTCAAAGACGGCGGTTGTTATAAAGTTTGGATACTTTATTAGCCACAGCAACGCGTTGCCGGGTCAGCTAGTGATTTATAAAGGGACGATGGCTTGTACTTGTAATTTGCAAGAAAATTATTTGACTCTACGGTATAAGATATGGCACGATTAAGTGAATCAAATACTTGCATTAGGTCATGTGAAGAATCAGAATACTAGAAGAGTCGGTATATATTATACGGTTGAAGTAGCAAGAGGGAATAACCAGAGAAAACCGGAAATATATCATTTTTAAATCAAATTTTAGACGTATTGACTCTTTTCCACAAAAAATTATAAATTGATTTCGAAAAAAAAAAATTTATCTAGTAAAAAATGTATGTTTTAAATTTTGAGAATGTTTTTTTTTTATTATAATAAGGTTGTACCATAGGTCGTTGGCCAATTTGTTAAATTTTTTAACAAAATTTTGTATCATATAACACACATTTCAAATCATATAATCATGCAATAAAATAAATCAATAAATAATCTAGGAAAGCTGAGTTTCAGAATTTTAATTTTAGTTTAAATAAAATCATTTTAAAAAAGATCCGCGCACGTGTTTTGTGACGAAAATACTTCAATTTGTCTATTTATTTACAGTCTTACTAACTAATGTATTTAAGATTTTTTTACATTCGTATTTTGCTTAGACATTATTGAAAAATTTTAAATACTTATGATCAAAAAATAATTACAAAAAGTATATAACTTTAATAATTTTATCATCACGCCTTTCAGCCTTTTCGGATGCAGGTATAAATTAAAGCAAATTTTGAATGAAATAAAATCTTTCTCATTGGAACCGCCCTGTATGATTGTAAGAACATCTTTCGACGAAATTTAGATTCTCAGCCGCTGGCTAGTTAAAGGCCCTTAACCGCTAGTGTTAATTAATTTGTTAGTTTTGATAAATTTAAGATCATTAAAATCAAGGTCAAGATGGAGAGATCTCACTGAGATTAATTGACCCATTCTTACGAGCTGACCTCTAAAATGTTAATTGCGACCTATTTTTTGGTAGAGAAAAGAATCTGAAAGAAAATTTTCAGCATAATTCAATTTGCAAACAATCCCGAACAACTCCGGCCTTGGTAGTTTGCGAATAATGTGTTCAGTTAATCAAGAAATCCGCTCCTTGTTTGATAGGCGTAAGATACAACCACGCCAAAATCCACAATTACTTTGCAAATTGTGAGCGCTATCAAAAAATACGAAGCAGTTTTGCCGACTCATTGATTTGATTACCAAAAAGCTTTCGGAGGTATACAACACCTACGACCTACGTGTTTCCAAACAGGTGTAATAGGTACTGTGAACGCTACACGCCACCAAAACGTATTACGTGTGGTCAATAAATGAGGTTATTTGAATAAAAAATATATATACATATATAAGTGGTTCCATAATCAAGCAAATGTATTATTTTTTTAATATTTTTTTTATTTAAGGTTTTTAAAACATACTTTACGAGAACAAACAAACTACGAAACCAAAAAAATACAGGTTTTTGGTGTAAAATAGAACTATGAAAATATGAAATTCACATTTTATAATGTTTGTAAAATAATCAAAATTTACTTAAATTGAATTGAACTACAAAAAAGAACATGATAAAATCAAAGGTTAAGTTGGATTATGTTAGGTTAGGTGTTGAGGTTCCGTTAAGTTACGTTAGGTTACGTAGTTTTGGTTTCGTCCGTTTTATATCTATCACTTTTCTTCAATGCTGTTTGTCTCAGAGAACCATTTTTTTTTATCGAAAGTCACTAAATCTACTTTTACACCCGTATAATAAATGTATTTGTCTTTCGGTATTCCACGATGTATAATTGCCGCCGGTGCGAGGCCTTGATGGCTGTGTATAATGCCGCTTTCAACGTCGCTCGTGTCACGCAAGGTGGTATATTCGATAAGCGGTCCTATTTTTAACCACGCTGGTAATCAATTATTATTGGTGCCGCATTAAAAAATATTTTCGATGTCAGTTTCAAGGTGGTAAAACTCACTATTTTCGGCAAATGGCGCATCAAACACGATGTGGCTTGTTTCGGAATATGATCACTCATTGCGACCTCTATGGTAGAGTGGTAAACCTCTTGAATTTGAACCTTTGAAACCATTTTAACCCTGAAAATAATAGTAAAGCAAATCACTCATGAAAAATTCCAAATTACTCACGATCTCCAAATTGCTTGTCGAGGCCTTTCCCTTCGAACACGGAGACCGTCAAAATTTCTTGTACAATTAATTAATTTTAGTGCCCTGTATCCGGGAGTCTTGAGTTGAATTTGCTAAAAAATTCGGATTAATTATTATCTGTATATAGTATATCTACACTACCATATCATACCATATCACTGTGAAATTCTTCAATCCAATATAGACATGCTAAAAATTTGGTGCTCACAAAACAATCTATTTTTAAATGTAGAAAAATGCAAAACTTTGACCTTTTCCAGAAAAAAAACATCACTGTTTTTCGAATATTCAATAAATAAAATAAAATTAGAAAGAGTATCGGAAATGCGGGATCTTGGCATAATAATGGATGAGAAACTAGACTTCACGGTTCACATTCAACAAACTGCAAATAAGGGTATGAAAACATTAGGATTTGTATTAAGAACAATTAAAAACTTTGAATCGTTACAAATCATTAAACTACTGTACACATCCCTTGTTAGAAGCCTAATAGAATATAACTCCATAGTCTGGTCGCCCTTCTACAAAATTCATATTCATACTATTGAAAGAATTCAAAGAAAATTTCTACGTTTTGTAAATTTTAAACTTAACATCCCTTTAGAGCACATAAATTACCCGTCGTTAATGAATACTTTAAATATTCCAACATTAGAAACCAGACGAAAAATAAACGACCTAACCTTTTTATTAAAATTATTAAACTCTAAATTCAACAGTTGTGAACTCCTGCAATTAATAAATTTACATGTACCTACACGAACAACTAGACAAACATTGACATTTTATATACGTACATCTCATTCGAACTATGATTTACATTCTCCAATACAACGTTTGCATAGTCTTGGTAACAAATACTTAAACAATCTGGATGTATTTGACAATAATTTGAACTTAGCAAACTTCAAATGCCATATGTGCCAACTATTTATTTCTACCTATCCCATAAACTAATGTGAACAACAATTTCAAACATTACCTGCTTTATGTCAACTCATATATTTTATGGACTATATTTTGTTTCTTATATTTTATGATACCTGTATTTTGTTAACGCTAATATTTTATGTAACCTAAATTTTTATTTTTTTTAACCCTCATATTTTATGTAATCTATATTTTGTTCTTAACAAATATTATGTTACTTGTATTGTGTATTGTATTTTGTAAACCCATTCTTTTTACTGTAATTAAAAAAAATGTACTGCATTCATATTATGTAAAAGCCCTATGGGCGTTTAAATAAATAAATACATCATCTAAAGGAATAAGTAGAGTTAAGTGGACAGCTGATTGCTGAGGTTATATTCACATTCCGAATCCATTACATTCAGAATCCTTAGGTTAAGGTATCAAAATGTTGCAGTAGTATCTACATTATATACATTTAAAATCATATCCATGCACTTTTTCATTACATACCAGGCTTAGAATCCGATTTCTAAATTGTGCATTCGTGCCTCATTCCAGAGTAGATCACCATTCAAAGTCCAAACTTACGTACCTACATACTTTTCCACCTTCCATTTCTTCTTTAATTTCCCCAGTTCCAAAGTAGGTATTTCCCCAGTTCCATTCAGAGTCGAAACTTTGGCTGGCTTCAAATTACCAAAGCCGTGTTAAGTTTAAACGGACTAGAATATTTCTGCTTTTAGCAACCTTCGTTTCGCTTTTCTCGCCTCTTGTTTTTTGTCTTCATACTGATGACATCACAGTTACTCTGGCTTTCGGTAATTATTTCTCGTGCATGGTATAACCTCAAAAAACAAAAGCCCACATCATTTTCCTTCATTTTTTGCAGCCTCGCAATATATCCCGTATTAAAGAAAAAGAAAATAAATCACAAAGAAAATATCCATATATCGGTAAAAAAAACAACATGCTTCAAACATTCAACATTCTTCCAAAGATTCTAAAGAAAAATAAGCATAACAAGTAATCCTGCTTACGCCAATTTAAATTCACGTGAGATATTAATACTAAAAGCTCTGCATGATTCGTTAGAATATTAATTGGTCATTTAGGAGGATTAGGAAAGTGTGTCAATAATTATTTGTATTGTATAGTGATGAACAAACCGCGAACCGCGGGTCGCTTTTCACTCACATTAACGTTTGTTGTAATTTACAGAGTTTTTGTTCATTCAATTTTTTCATTTTTTAGGAACGTCTGTTTCAACGATTGCTAGAGTTAAAGTAAGAGTAAAAGAATTTTCTACCGTTAAATATCACAAAAATGTGTTTTTCAATCTTTAGCCGTCAATTTTAAAATTTGCTTTTACTTTCCGAAAACCGATAGTTACTCTGGAGTTACTCCGCTATTTTGACATTTTTGGCAGTTCTGTTGGAAATAAGGTACGAAATTGTACGCTTTAACGTTGATTACTAATCATGATTAATATTATTGAAAATGAGGATAGCGATGATGAATTCCTAAAACCAAAAACATTTCGACCCAGTGTTATTAGTACGGTTATTTGGAACGATCCCGAATTTTTGACGCGGTATAACATGTCTCAAAGATCTCAAAATTATATTTGTGACACATCAAATTCAAGAAGTAATACTTGAAAGTTAATTTTCGTTTTGTTCTGCGTAATGTCGTATATGTATAATCAAAATATGCTTGATTTATATATGCTTGTTTTCCAACACAATTTTGAGGTTCTTTTAGACTGGCCACAATTATTACTTTAGCAAAAGTACACTTGAAACCGCGCGGTGTGTGGTCCTATTTAACATCCTTGTTACTTTAACTGGTAGTTTCAATTTACATTTAGTTCACGATTTAGCTTCCTGTTAAATCAGACTGCCCCTAGATTATTATTTTCTGATAATTATATTATTTCAGCCTAATTATGTGATACAATTGATGTGCCAACAATGCTTTTTTGCCCTACAATAAAGTATAAAGGTTTATTTCCACTGACAAAAAAATTATAATTTTATCTCATTGTTGGCAGAGTAATAAGGCTCTTATGTGAAGTATGTATTTGGTATTTAGTTACCTAAAGGGAAAAGCGTTGGAAGTGCTGGCAGGGACCACCAGTCACCAGCCATGTTCAATGTTCAGCGACAAGGTACAAAGAGCGGAAATAAAATTTTAAAGTGTTGCCCACACTTGAGCAAGTCTTAACGACAGACCAAAATCTGCACAGACAAAAATCAAAGGCGGCGCGGCGAGATGAAACCCGGACGGACCGCAAAAGATAAAATTAAGGATTTATTTTAACGAAAAATTTATTAATTTACTAAAAAAAACCTATTTATAGATCTACTTATAAACCCTACCAAATATTGTTACCTAAAAACTTTGAAAACTTTTAACTATATAGGTGTCCGGGGGTAAAGTGCATTAACTTCTATATTATGGTAGGAGTAAAAATGATTAATAACTTTTTCTGAAATACCAACTTTTTTTTCCATCCAAAAAGATATACCTACTAAAAATCCTCAGTGTAACGTAAAATTTACTCGATAAAGTTGCTGTTAGCTTGCCGGGCGCGATTGTTACAACGTTGCTTGGTGATAATAATGCTGCCCTCAAACGCCGGTCTAATTTTATCTTTTTACCACAAAACCACCCCTAAAAGTTGGAATTTCTAAAAAAGTTATTCATCTTTTTTTACTTATAGATACTATCATGTAGAATCACCTCCCGAAGTTAATGCACTTTACCCCCGGACACCCTGAATAACAATTTTTAGACATTTTGTTTTGAAACGTTTTTTTTACACATGTGTATTTATTACTTAATTTTTATTTATCTGCTACCGGTTTCGACATATCCATGTCATTCACTAGCAATATTAAAACGGTGAATGATAATAAAAATGAAGGAACAAAATTACATATGAAATAAAACTCTTCGAACACAAGATACTCAGCGAATAGTAGGAGAGGGGGAAAGAAGTGTAAAAGGTTTGAAACTACTCTACTATTCATATAATTATTTTAATTAAACATTTTAAGAACGGTATCATTTATGAACGGCGAAAACTCACGAGATGATTTTGATAAATTTTGAGTAGGTATCTTAAGAACTGTAATTATTCTCTATTTTCATTTATCTCAAAATTCCATGTCGCAAAATCATAAAAATATTTTTTTAACGTTTTTAATTTTTATTTTGCTCTAGACCAGAATAGAACTTAAAAAAACGGCACCATACAAAATTATGTTGTTGAGCATAAAATAATTTTGTAAAATTTCTTTTCAGAACAAATAAATTTATTCAATATCATGTTTTGATTATTACAGGAAAAAATTCCCTGCTAGTAAGTACCTACCTATTTAACAATGTCTAAATCGAACGGTGCTTCATTCATAAATAGTCAACACATTTATAAAAAAAAAAAAATTAGGCTGAGTTGTTTAAAAAAAAAATTAACCATTTTACAAATTTTTCTAGCAAATTTTCAGTTTTCTCAAGTTCTGTAATTATTTTAGTTTTGTGATGTAACAGACCTATTATGATAAAACAACAGAACTTGTATAGAACTAACACGGAACGTGAGAATTAACTAAAAAAATGTTGAATTATTCAGAATCATTGAAACAACTTTACCTTAGCATCTATTGCATTAAAATCTAATTAGTTGTGTAGGTACCCATTGCGGTAGGTACCTGCGCATTTCCTCAAAAATTCCAGAAATCTTTTTGCTTTTTTCATCATATTTGCAATACTACCGAAATAAGTACCTACTCTGGGATGAATAATATTTAAATTTAGCTGGCCAGTAAAATTTACACTTTTGAAGTAATCTCTAAGCACGTTTTTGTGGTGTTTTTTTTTGAAAATGTGCAAGTTTTGGCAGCTTCTCCCGAAGTTTTTTACATGGTATGGGCATATTATATTGGTGTCAAAAGTTGCGGAATTCTGTACTGTAAAATAAATTTTAAAAACATCCGCGCCGGAATCGGTTTTTGGGCCACAATGCCGCGTACCGTAAAACCACTACCGAAAACTCTGAAAAGTCTGTGTTGTTTAGGCTAAACATTTGACATTTCAGATCTTGACCTATCTCAACAATCCTAGCATTTGAATCCTAGAAACTGATGGTCAAAAAGACATCTTTCGTTTTTTATGCGAACCTGTCGACGGGAAGTATAACCGAGCCGGAATCGAGTGATTTTATTAGAGGTGCTAGTTTTCGCCGCTGGTTCGAATAGGTTTTTTTCTGTGAATAAATCGCTGTCAAAAATAAATGGTGTAGGCAAAAAAAGACACGCAAAAAACGCAAAATCAATGTATTGAGACGTGGCTGAATCTTTTCCTCAGGCGAATGTGAACCTTGAGGTCGGTGAAACGCAAAGGGCGGTACGGTCGTTTTTCGCGTGCGGGAAAAATTTCACCTCAAGCGAAAGTGACCCTTCAGGTGGTCGAAACTAAAGGGGGGAGCGGTCGTTTTTCGCATCAAAAATCAAAAGTGAGGTTTTCCCAAAGTGAACAATACTATATAGATTATTTGATTTGTATTATTTTTTCACTAGCTGGCTCTCGGCGTGCGTGCTATGCCATTTAATAAAAAAATATGTTTCTCTAAGCGTGTCCTTTCCCACTCTCCCGCCGCCCCTCTCGTGTTTCCACTCTGCCTCCTCCACCTCTCCTTCATCTCTCCACTCCACTCCCCCCCCTTCCCCCATCCCGCGAACCCCCCTCCCGAGGTCCCCTCCCCCTTCCAGGTCCCCCCCACTCTCGGGTAACCCCCACTTCCTTCCGCGAACCCCTACCCGAGTTCCCTTCCCATTCACACATTCAGTCCCGGTGCATTCAGTTTTCAAACAGCTCGCGGGCAACCTATTGCAATTTTTTTATACAACTTTCATAAAGCCAGAGCTCATCAGTCGTTTCGTAGAAACCTTGTCCTAAAAATAACGAACACAAAAAATATCCAATTTGGTGCAGTCGTTGGGAAGTTATGCGCGTACATACATTTCGGCGATTCTTTTTTATTTTTTATCTTTTTTATTGATAGATAGATAGATCGATTAGCTCCATGCAGGAAAATAATTTCCCTCAGGGCCTATCTTTAGGGGTGCTGTGTGGAGGGTTTTTTAGGGAAATGAAGGATTGGAAGTTCTGGGAAGGAAAAAAAGGTATGAGGGGTGGGTAGAAATCCGGGGGTTAATGGGTCTAGGAGTAACGAGTCGAGTGAGTCCTGCAAAGAGGACTAGCCCCCAACCAATCCTTCCTGAACCGGCCCAAAACGTATATAATAATACATAATTTCTAGTATTACATTGTAATTAAATCATCATATTTATGACTTAAAATAAAAATATTAAAAAATAAAAATAAACTATTGCGTTTTTCATATTTTAAAGTTAATGGTCCAAACTGAAACCTATTTTTATTAGCCGACAATCCCTGCTGGGTTACTCGGGACATCCATCTTCGTGTCAAACCGAATTATCGATAGCCACGTCCGCAGTTCACACGATGAATTGCCCTCATACAAAATGGAAAACATTTGGGCTGGCGAAAAACTGTGGACTGATTTCGAAAAATACATCTCACCGCAATTCTCCTCGGCCATCCCACAACTTGTTGCTGCCGATAGTAGGTCTGGGAGGCTACATTAAATACAAATTCCATGATCATTAAATATTTTACCTTTTTTGATAGTTGTAAGTTTTTTGAAGTGAAACCTTTTTTATCACCGTTGTGACTTGAAACTCGGTGAAACGGAAACGAACGACACTAAAAAGAGACAAACACATACATCTATTGGATATAGCCTGCAAGAGAATGAGATAGAGCCTCGGCCTTCTCTTTATTTATAATTTTAAAACTTGGTAGCAATACTATAAACTATTAGTAACAGTACTACTGGTAACGATGCTCTCAATCGTCTCATTCACTCTAAGTTTAGCTTTCTGAAGGTTTCACTTCTACCGCGTGTGAATTGGACACATGTTTTTTTTCGTATTTGTTGGGGAAAATCCAGCTAAATCTCATGTTACTTGAAAAGAATATACGAAGTGGCCCAAATTTATCTCGCCAAGGGGGGGGGTCTAGATTGAAAAAAAAAACTGCTCACGTAATTCATGTATGTCCCCTAATTGGCTCTGGTCCCAAAAACTGTGCGATCGAAACCCGGATTTGATAAATATCATTTTTTTTAATTTTTCAAAAGAAGAAAACACAATGTGACTTGACATCATCATCATCATTATCATTACATAGTATAAAATGAAGTCGCTCAAAATGTATGTGCGCGTTAATCTTTTAAACTACGCAACGGATTTTCATGCGGTTTTCACCAATAGATAGAGCGATTGAAGAGGAATGTTTATATGTATAATAAATTTAAATTAAATTAGAGAAAAGCCGAGAAATTCAAAGAAAACATATTTTTGTGCGATTTAAAACGGCTGGCGGGCCGTACTATAGTCACTTTTAATTGGAAAATAGATGTCCTAGAGTAAGTAGGTATTTCATTTCCCTTTTCAAATATCCAGTGTTGCATTGCAAGCATTGTATAATTAGTGGCGATCGCTCGAATAGCATTACATAGTATAAAAAAATGTATGTGCGCATAGATCTTTTAAACTACGAACAGATTTTCATGCGGGTTTCACCAGTAGATGGAGTGATTCAAGGGGAAGGTTTATATGTACAATACATGCTTACTATAGTAGAGAAAAGCCGAGAAATTTAAATATTCAATTCAGGCAGCGGGCAGCGGGCAGCTGGCAAGCGGGTGGTGTGGATTTTATAAAGGTTGGGTAATGGCGTTGTGTTTCGTTAGCCACAGCAACGTGTGGCCGGGTCTGCTAGTTTTAAATAAATGAACAGAAAATACTTGGTTTTAAGTCACTTTATTGATATATTTTCACTGTCTACGGATTTCTATCCCATTCTCCACCCCCACTTCCCACCGACAACGACGCACTGTCCCACTCTAGTATACTGTCCCTTTTTTTCTTGACAATATGTAAATATATGTGTATTTCTGTATTTGATAGCATTATTTTTATAACAGTCCTGATGATGGTACAGAGGTATTATAGAATTTTATTTTACTTAAATGTCAAAGACCTCCATTCAAAACGCTCTACAATAACCGCTACCACCACGCAGCAAAATGGGGATATCAATGTCCAACTGTTTCTTATCACTATCTTAACCTGGAACTTTTAAGTTTTTGAGACTTGCTTACGTGATTCCATAAATATAAAAAAAAAAACAAGATCACTGTTTATAAATTAATTTCAACTTTCCTAATCGTGTAGTATGAAATATTGTATGCTTGTAGTGGAAATTTTAGGTTAGAATAAGAAATTCCTGAGAAAAACATTATTACTCAAATATATTGTTCATATATATATTACAAACACTGAATCGGGGGTTTCTGATGTGACATTTAAGTATTCGGTATTTTTTGTGTCGATTTTATTTCGATATTAATTTTTTTAGGCTGAAGGTAGTGGGGATGGGGAGGAGATATGGGAGAGGAAAACGGGGAAGTACCTGGCGTTTCTGATTCTACCATGGCTTAAGCCAGTTAAAAAAACACATTTTAAATCCGGATGGTACTCTTTCACCAAGGTTTTATTATTATTTAAAACGAAGTGGTGAGAAATATAATCTAAACGGTGTTAGAAAGAGATAACACCACGCTTTATATTCAAATCTAAAAGTTAACCACAGGAGAACGAAAATATATACTTTTAAGGTACCAAAGTTTAGGAAAGAATTTTTTTATTAATAGTTTTCAGAAATATTGGTTTGGATTTTATTGCAAAGCGTAAATACTTAATAATTCGGACAGAACATGCTCGTGTCCGGAGGGGTAAAGAAATAAAATTTGCTTGCGCTCGCCTCATTCATAGTCGAGAGCCTTACCCCTCAACCTCGAGGACTTCAAAAAAATTATGTGGCATGTTAAGTAAGTACTTAAGGTTATCTAACTGGACAAATAAAAAATATAATTTATTGCATAATAATCTTGTTCTCAAATTACTTAATTTAAGCTCAAATTACTCTGCCGGGTTCGGACAAATAACTAACAAATAAACACAATAATAACTATTACTTAATCTAACTGGACAAATAAAAAAATATATATATATTGTATAATAATCTTCGTATCTGAACCTAACGATTTAATAAAAACAATGAAACGAATTATTCTTAAACTAACCTAACGTCACATAACAGCTTAAATTACTTTGCCCGGGTTCGGATAATTTACCCTTCCATTTAACAATGTTTTCTTGTTGGTTGTACATGTATTTATTGTACAACGCACTTAAAATATTCACAATGGCAGACTGTACTTTGTTATTTATGAGTAATATCTGTAGGTCTGCATATTGTATAAACTATCAAATACCTTTCGTAGAGTCAAGTAATAAGCTTAGACTGTATTTATTTAACGGCATAAAATATACATTAATCTGTATTCAAACAAGATGACTAAAATTTGATTTGTGTTAAACATTTGTGTTACATATTTATGTGATGCTGCGCAAGAGTCCCAATTCGGTGGAACCAATAGAACTTTGGCATCCCCAAGTTAACGATGCTTCGTTGACCGTTGACATATTTAAATTTACAGACAGATAATCGACCATCGTTTGACACGTGTCACAAAATATACGCAAAGCTGTCCGGATCAAACTTTTCCAATTATATATAATCATATCACCAAACTTTCTTCTACTTGTTGTTTGTGAATAGGTATGTATTTTGTTCCATTTCTGTTTTTCTGGACTTTTTAGCCCACACTACTTGTAAGCTCCTAAAAAAATTGGTGATAACCGTCTTAGTGGGACAATAATGAGTATATAAATATAGATCTCTTTGAAGAAGATAATAAATAAATCTGAACGAAAATATGAAAGAAAACTAGACACAGAAAAATAAAATGGTAACGGTCGCAAGTGGAACTAGAACACAGGACCTCTCAACTTACCGGGAAAAGCTCCTCAACTAACTGCCCATTCAGACCTCTTATTTTTATCAATCTCATATTTCAACTTCAGAATTAACAATATTCGAATAATTTTTTTCCGATATTTTTGGCAGCAACCTTTTTTTATATGATCATAATGTGATACTTCTCTATCTTACAAACCAGTTTTTTGATAATGTTCAAAAAACTGGTTTGTAAGATAGAGAAGTATCTCGAACTTTCTTTTCTGTGTCTTGTTACATTTCGTTTAGTTTTATTTGGGAACAACCTTCAAAAGTTATTATGAAGAGAGTTAATTTAATACAAAAAATATACGTATGCTTATTAAACGAATCTAAATCCATTTCAAGTAACGTTTTGATTTTTAGTAGTACTCTTCATGTACATCAAACCGTGGACTCTACACCCGACGGGAGGTGACACCAGACTGTGGAAAAAAATTACGAAGGACATTAACACAAAAATATTGAATACGGTGTTATTTATATTTTCGTAGCTCTATGGCTCCCCGTGGAATGTCCCGAAACAGGGAGAAGTTTGTGCCTTACGGTCTTTTTATAGACGAAAATAGCCTATTTCTGAAATTCTCTAGCCACTAAGGAGGAGAAGCTACCACCGCCGTCATTGATTCTAAAACTATCTATCACCAGCAATTCGGACGAAATCATTAGGGGAATCCGTATTTCGAATATTAGGCAACTTTAATTTAATTTAATTAAACTCTAACAGCCTTACTAAAAAACCCAGTGAAATTTTATTCAATTGACAAACGGCCGCGGATCTGAAAACATTACTAATTAAAAAATTGTTCATGGAAAAAATACACATGGTTTACACAGCCTGAGAGGGTAGTTTATCTCTTTTTTTAAATGAATTGAATTTTTCCGAAGTATTTTGAATGTTCTATATTTCATATTTTTGAAGGTGTCGTAAAAACAAATACCATTTATGAAAACTAGATAAAATTAGCTTTTGATTTGTGTACCTATTTGAAATACACTTTAGTTTTAAAAATCTGCCATATTTTAAGATTCAAACGCGCAAAAAAATCGAAAAAAATTTCTTCCAAAACATTTTTGATAGAAGTGTATAGAAATTTATAAAAAACCAAATTTTAAGTCCTTTTGTATAATGAAATTGAAATGAAACTGTTACCTCACTTTTTTCTCGTGCATACAATAAAAAAATAATTAAAAAATTTCAAATTTCAAATTTTTGTTTTATTGCCAAAAAAATAACCTAAAAAGAATACCGACTCTTATAACAGATTTATTGCATCTCTAAAGACGTTAATTTCTTTGATACGTTTAGGAACACATGTATTAGATATTAATATTTAAAAAACACCACTTTTATGAAGTTCTCATAAAATAAAATCCTTTAAACGTAAATTTGAATTATCATGTATCATATAAAATGCTTTTTGACATTTCAATTTTGAAAGTACGATTTTTGTTATTATAACTTCACTAAAACTTATGAAAAACCACAACAACACGGTAAATATATCAATCATATGTATGAATATAAGAATGAATTAGTCATATTAATAGAAATTACAATCACATTTAAGTAATATTACACACACATCCGCGGAGCGAAATTTTTTTCGCACTTTCAGTGCAAATGCGCAGGCGCCGCCACCTAGCGGTTATGAAGGAAAACAAACAATTTATTAAAAAAAATTACTTTGTTGCCAGATTTAAAAAGCATTTTAAAAACAAATCTTAATTTTCTTAGTTTTCATTCATGTTGCGACAGCAAAACAGGTTATCGGTCATGCTGTGGTTTTTTTTAGTAAGGATGTTAGTATTCTAGCCCCTCTCTGTATTGATATATAGTTCGAGATCTAAAAGGCAAAATCACTTACCCTTTCGCAACATCTGGCCAAATTAATTTTAGATAATTTGCAACAATGCACTTTCACTTTCATTAGACTCCAAATCTTGGATCACCAGCTAAGACAGATCAAACATCAACATTTATCATTAAACCTCCTTATAAGTTTGTCTTAATAATGATTTTTTTATTATTTTATCGTGTTGTAAACTGCGCCTGATCTAAACACATGATTTCCTATCGAGACAGACATAGTACTTCAGTTTTAATAATTACATAATGGTACATCAATTACGAGTAATTAAGTGTATCTATCGAAAGTGACCTGCCAGGTAAGTATATTTCTGTATCTATTTGTAAATAATAAAGTTAGAAAGAGCCTAAAGAGTAAATAATGAAATTAGACAGAGAATTCATAATAAATTGTACAGCGCCCTTGAGGTGATTTTACACAAAAACGGCGCTCTACAAATTATCCGTATACAAAATAAAATAATAAATATTTTCATGTTTTAAATCCCCGATAAACCGAAAACTTTAAATTATTAATTTGTTATAATATTTATTTTTAATGAAGCTTTATGGGAAAAACCTCAAATGGTAATATTAAATTAGATGAAGACAATATTAGCGAAACTTAATCGAGTTTTTCAGTTGTAAGATTTTCTATTGAGTTTTGCTAATACTGTCTTCATTTAATTAAGTATTACAATTTGAAATAATATCGTTAGCACACTCGTTGCGAAGGGTCAGAGACAATTTTAAAAACTTACTCAGAAGACCGGGAGTTTAGTCGCAACGCCTCTGATGTTTAGACGGGCGCTCTTTTTTAACGTTCACCCAGAAACTGTTTTTGCGGAGTTTTTCTGTGCCATTTTGACGAGCCTTTGTAAAAGTTTTCCGGCAGTGCTGGCCTCATCATCATTCACCTAGTCTGTTTCATTATGCATGTACTCGGGCTGATGTTCTGCCCCGGAATCTGGCAAAGGAAATAACCGAGTCGGGGTAAAACAACCTGGAAAACAAGCCTCGCCTTTTTCTGTGGCGATTTTTTTTCTTGGTACTTAATTATCGTAAGTGTGAACTAAGTTTAATACATTTTTCAAAAAATTCTACAAAATCCCACTTTATTTATCTCTATGTATTATAAAGTGAAGTCCTCCCCGCTCCGCGTCTGTCTGTCTGTCTCTCTGTTCGCGAAAAACTCAAAAACTACTGAACGGATTTTCATGCGGTTTTTACCAATAGATAGAGTGATTCATGAGGAAGGTTAAATTAGTTAATTTGTCAAGGTTTTGTGTAAATTGGTTGAAATATATAATGAATGTCTTGACCGTCAGTGGTTGAGCGGGCATAGCGCTTGGGTCCCACCCGGGCGTCGCGTGTTCGATTCCTCTGCTGGATAAGTCCTCCATCACAACACAAGCAACATTTTCGGCTTTCTGTGGTGGTAGTAGGATATTTTCAAACATTGTTGGGTTATTCGTAACCCGGAAATGTTTGTATTTCTTTCTCGAATTTAAAAAAAAAAAAAAAAATGGTGAACGAGCCGGTTGGCAAGCGTGCGGTTTGGATTTGACATGTATAAAAATCTACCGTTTTATGCCGAGGTTGATGGAATTTTGCACATGTGACCTTCAAAACAAGAGGAAGGTCGCTGTCTACATTTGATTTCGAATACTCTGTGTTAAACCCGGGCATCGCCGGGGACTACAGATAGTATGACGTGAAATGCCTAACTATTATTTTAAATGTTGTCTTCTTAATAATTGATTAAACCTACGTGTTACAAACCAACACATAAACCATACTTCGCCTTTTTGGTGTAATTATTTTTATTCGTAATCAGCAGATCTCTGCATCATCACAAGGTTGATACGTTTTAACCAGCGATCATACTTGGGGCGTTATTTTGTAGAGAACAACCTCCAGCTTGTTGTGCTTGATTTAGCGGTTTTGTTGCTGGGATAGGTTGACATTTTATGTCTGCTGGTGATAGCAGATGATAACCATAAAATTTTATGTGCGCAAACTATCTACGGGGGTGAGATCTTCAACGTCCGGATACCATGAGGCTTTTCGCAGTATTTGATATGCCTTTCGAACGAAGAATATTTCTCCTTTTATGTTTCTTCACATTTATTTTTTGGTTTTGAACAGTGTTAACAATATTAACATGACATAGTTATATAATTAACATTGTGAAGAGCGTGAATAATCCACCAAAAATATGTACAGAATGCTCAGTTTACGATTTGTAATTCAGTACGTTGAGATGATAACAATAATCTTAATACATAAAAATAAACATTTCTTTGTTTATCCCATATACATTGGTGATTTGATGTGCATATGCCAGCGTTGTTTTCTATATATTATATATAATGTTATGTTATGAAAGATGTATAAAAATTTTGAAATATGTAGAGCGCGATTTGCGTGAAAAATTCATATAGTTTTGCGGCAGTGAGGGAAAGGGCGAGGGAGAACGAAGGAGGGGGGTTTGCAGGAGGGGGGATCGCTGGAGGCGGGACGAGGGAGTGGTAAGGCAGGGAAGGTATAAGAGGTAAGCGGGTTGGGGAAGGGTAACACGAGAAGGGTAAGGCAAGGAAGGTGGAAAGAGAACGCGGGAAGGAAAGGGAACACAGGAGGGATTATAGCCATATGTATAAAAACGATTTTTTTAAGATACAATTCATATAGTTTAGCACTAGGAGGGAAGGTGGAAAGGGGAGAGGTATCCGGGAGAAGAAGATAGGGAATGATGAAGGGGCAAAGGTGTTTCAAATGCGGTCATAGGGAGGGGGGATGTCAGTGGTTGAGTGGGCATAGCGCTTGGGTCCCACCCGAGCGTGGCGTGTTCGATTCCTCGGCTGACTAAGTCCTCCATCACAACACAAGCAACATTTTCGGCTTTCTGTGGTGCTAGAAGGAGATTTTCAAACATTGTTGGGTTGTTCGTAACCGAATGTTTATCTTTTTTTAATAAAAATTTTTTAAAAATATATGTGATTGTATTTTACAGTTAGAGGCGGGGTCTTGGTCACTTGGCTAAGTGACCGATAGCGATACGTGAAAGAATTTTTTGTTGTTGTTCGAATTTGTGAAAAAAAAACTCGCTGGTAATAAGACAGACCAAAAATGTAAAGAAAAAAATTAGTAGATTGCTAAATTGCTTATTAAAATATGCGAGACTGTCAGTCTGTTTATATAGTCACATTCAATGGTATTACATGGAGGACACGTTCTAGACTATGGATCGTAACAGACAATATTATTATTAAATAATTCAAGATGGAAAACATTATGACTTCTCAAATTGCTTCAAATACGATCTTTAATGTGAATATTGCCCAGACATTGTGTAGTTCCAAGCTTATCACTATCACGAATAATTTTATGAAAACAAATTAAGTTAGCAAACTGTTTTCTTTTTTCCACGGTTGTAAAATTAAAGTATTGGAGCGGTTCCTCCTTAGATTGAAAATTACTAATAATTTAAAAAAAAACAATAATAGGGCATTTATTATTATAATTTGGGTAATAATGAATAGGTACCTAAACAAGTATCACTAAAAAAATCAAGAGCAATTAACATGCGGTAGACGCGAAACTTTACCAAAACAATCTCAACCAATGAAGAACCAAGGTACCTTGAAAAGGATGATCTCATACCGACTGCTTGGTAGGCAGGAGACACTGACTGAGGGAGGCACATAGTGCACACATATTGCCTTTTGACTTCTCCAGCAAAGCCATGCTTCGATGAAAGGGACGGATTTATACATCCGTCACTCTGGCCACACTGATTTCCAGATTCCTACCTACCCCTTACACCTTTTTCCTTCCTAGAATGTCGTCTCCTTCATTTCATTAAAAAACCCTCCACCCAGCACCCCAAAGATGATATAGGCCCTGAGGGAAATAATTTTCCTCACGGCCACCATTGAGGATCTAATGTTAAAAAAATAGCTTTTATTCGATTAGTTAGAAGAAAGTAATTTTTCTTACTTACTTACATTTTTAATTATCTTCACAATACATCATATTCCTACTTTTACATAACTGACAAGGAATGGTGTAGGTGTGGAATGTGGAACTAAATTCACACCGCGCTATTAACGGTAGATCCCACCTTCATTTCCATACACGTGAACTCTACTAACGAGGATTGCAACGAAAACCCAACCGGAACATTATTCATTAGTGTTTGAAGGAAGAACTTTTTACACAAAATTTTAAATAACCCTCCACCATTTCAGAGCAATGCGGGGTCACATTTCACAAAGGCTTTGAAATGTTTTATAAGCACGTTTGTTGATTATAATCTTATAATTCCTGGCATTAGTAGAATAATACTTCGTAAATAATATTTCTTAAGCAGCAAGTTCGCCCCCTGTTTTAGTTAATCGTGAGCTCAAAGGTCAGGGTTGCTTAGATTGTTAAAACTTAGTTCAATAATTATATTATGTGGGTCTGAAGTCTGAACACTAAACTAAAATTACCTATAAATAAAAATAAGTTTATGTAGCGTCTGGACGTTTTTAAATTAAATCTAGAGTTTGTGGGTTTACTTACCTTCTCAGTAAAATTGTCGCACTACGTTATTTTTCTCTGTTTGTTTTCTATGATTGTTTATTCTACTTAACCTGTCTTTTATTTTTTGTCTTTATTGTGTGTGAAACTTATATTTTTAATATCAAAATACCCAAAATACCTAAAATAGTAAAAATGTTACTATTTCCTCCCACCTATGAATCGTAAGTTCCTCCAGTTCTAAACTGAGTTCTGTAACTCATCGGGATTGCCCCAGCAAAAAATAAAAACAATTAAAAAAAAGGTATTTCCAAATAGCCTTCCCAAAAATATATGGCGTTACTGGATATAGCCGCAACTACATTGGTCATTTAATAACTGCTTAAATATCATTAGTTAACATCGATTTAGATTCTTTTCATTTTCATTTCAATTGTTTACATTTCCTTTACAGTCATCTACGTAGTATGTTGTCGAATAAAATGTTTGTGGTAATTTATCAACCTCAAAAGGAAAATATTATCTTGTTAATAAATCACATAGTGATGTCATCTAGTTAATAAATGAAATACACATAGTTAATAAATCCATTTCAATAATTTACGTATTGTGTTTTATTACAAGGGAATATATTTATTAAAAGGGAAACAAAATTTAATATAAGGGAAAGAGAATAATTTTATTGTAAGGGAAAATATGTTTTAATTTCCATTACGACATTTCAAAGTTAAAACCTGAAATAAATTAAACTTTTTCTTATGCTTACGTACCGTTTTTTTATTTGTAGATTGTCTTCTTCTATTTTTGTTCAAAGATCACTTTAGAACTGAAATTTTAAAGAACTCTCAGCACTTCTGCAGTTTTTTCCATCTGTGAATTTTTCCGTTTAACAAATTCATATTACTAGTAAGTATTTGTAACACTCGGATTGGTATTAACTTCGCAATTGGTTTTAGTACATTCGGTCCATATATAACCAAGTTTCACCCATTACATATTCGAAGTCACTCTGCGCATTATAAAATAGCGTTCTATAATTTTATCGATAACAAGTACTTCGCTTGTCAAACTAAATACGGAATTAATGTTTGTGTTTGTATCGTTTTTATGTTTGTCACTTTTATTCTTGAATTCCTTGCCCTGTGTTTTTTAGGACCTGGTCTTCGATGACGATCAAGTGGGTTATATCAAAACCGCGTGGCGAAATAAAGTACTACTCTAAAGCTGTGTTTTTATTTGGAATTTCTTTCGGAAAACACTCTCGCTCCGATATCTTGATTTTCTGTATTTCAAAATGTTCAATATTTGAAAAGTGTTACTCAAAAAACCAACCCCAGTAGATTTATGAAAATCATATCCTCCGAACGCATTATGACAAGTGACGACATTTCTCTCTGATGTTGACATTCCACATCTTATCACATCATGACAATTTCACGTACTATCACTATTGCGAGAATACCTTAGGTACATAGGACCATAATCACCATCATCAGGGGATTTTCTTTTCGCACGTCAAAGCGTATTTGATTCACGCATTGGACACCAGAATAAAACTGGCATCGTGGTGCATTGCATCGTGAAAAGAGCATAGCACACGATAAACACATCGAAATGTGCATACATCTTTTAGAATTTGACATTGTAATTAAAATTGTTTTAAGATTTTTGTTTATTTTTCTCAAGCCTACAATTCTGCGTTATGGCATAATTTGTATCACCTTTTTTAAGTTTGGGAAATGAAATATTATTATTTCATTTTTAATTTACGGCATTCACAGCTTAATAGTGTATTTATGTATTTGAAATTACATAAATAAAATAACTTTTCATTACAAAGCGTAATTTTGTGACCGCCTCAAGTTTTCCGCGCTTTTCTACAAAATCATTGGCTCCTATGGCGGGATTGGCTCCAGAGTGCTGGTTGCTCTCAGTAGCGCCCCGGTGAAAAACCAGCAAGAAACGAAATGTTGCTTGAAAGGGCAATAGCCGTGTTGAATCTAATAAAATCATAAGGCGGTACACAACCCAAAAAATTTTTGTTTGCTCAAAACCCACATTTTAATCATTTCCGGCGAATTCGTAACCATAATAACTTTATTTCCGTGCCGCACAAGGGATGCCAGTTATTTATATTTTAGATTAATAAAAACAGTACCTTACCATTAATATATTTTATGTACAACAATTTTAAAACTTTATAACCCGTTTTTCAACTATAAAGTTAGCGGTAAGCACCAGATTTTATTTTTCTAAACGATGAATTAATAACTTCGTGGGGACAACACGGAGACACATTTTATATATTGAATTAATAAAAATTAACGCGGCGGAAAGGTCCAATCTCCAGGAGAACTAGGGTGAATTCGACCGTACGTTCGTCCAACACGCGGCGTATATTTGTTTATATGCTTTCTACACTTACGTCGTTAAGATTCCCATATTATTTGTCTTCTTCTTCTTTTCTTTGATACGGCAAATTCGATAGTAGTTCCGTCCAATACACGGGTCGCGAGTCGCAATTTGCAATTTGTATACACGGCTTCATTACTTCGTTGTTAAGATTCTGAATATATTTTAGGTTATATTGTCGTCTTAGGAGCTAAGAACTTTCCAACCTTCACCTCTTCACTCCCTTTAGCTTTATGATTTCTGACTCCTGTGGTAATGTACTTATTGATTCCAACAGTAAACTGACTAAACGTAACGGTGATAGGTTAGGTAAGGATAGGTTACTTTATGTTTGGTTTGCTTAGGTTGGGTTAAGTTAAATTTTGTTAGATTTATGGTTACATATAAAACAAATAAGCATTAACACTTTACTTACAAGATTACTATAACAATTACATCCGTACCATAATTAGGTTAGGTTTTTTTTCTTTTGTTCTTTTATTCACATTTATGTACAATTTATCAAAGTTCTTTTTTGTCATGGAACCGATTTCCACAGATTGATTGGCTTTTGGTGCTAAACAATGGAGTCGATACATGTTACGGAGTACAATATCCGGAACACAGCCAACACTGGGTAGCGGTTATCCGTTTATGTGGTCTAAACAAAGCGCACATTCTGAAGAGCTGATATTTAAACAATAGCAAAATCAAATCAAAAAATACAAGATGTCTACATAGGTACACGAGTGACAAACACAAACATATGAAGTAGATATTCTGTGCCGACGAGTTTATCTCCATGTGCCATTGTCTAAAAAAATCGCAAAGATCACTTGCTGTGTTCTGTGAAACAATGACGAAATTGCTAATAATATTACTTTACGCGTTAACATTTGACGGCCTCCGTGGTCAAGCGGAAAGGCTCGCGACTAACAATCCTGAGGGCACAGGTTCAAATCGCGGAAATTTTATTTGAGAATTTGTATTATTTCTTTATTTAAAATAATTTTTGTTTGCGGCACATTCTAGAATGCTAGATACTCTCAATGTTGTCCTGGTGGAAGCCCACCTTTCAGAAGTTAAAGGTTCCTTGAAATGACTTTAGTCGTGTTTAGTGACCAGATCTGAATACCCAGGTTTGTTTGCTCTCTACTACCTTCTGCTCACTTGGAGATGCCATAATCTCCATGCCTCCAGACGGTTGGGTTAGCAGTTGGGACTCTTGTGAAGTATTCCAAAATCCCCCACTATATAGCTAATGCCCAATTGCCCAAAGCCGGGGGGACTCTGTAATCCTTAGATGGCAGGGGTATGTAGACTGAACGGAGTAATAAGAAAGGGGCGAGAACAGGAAGATTGGGAAATACATGACTTTTCACATTTCACAACACAAATAACGTCAAACGCCATTTCCAGCAATTTTTGTATTCCGGAGAGCGGTCTTTTACCATTCCGATACCGAGAGAATCTACCTCTCTTGACCGAATCGCTTAATCAAGGTGGAGGTACAGAAATACAAAAATTAGTTTTTAATGAAGACAATATTAGTGGCGCTCAATCAAAAATCTGAAACAGAAAAATCAGAAAAGGTAGGTACCGTCAGGACCTTTGTTTTGCCGGGGCGAGCTCGTAAAATTTCGGTTAAGAAAATAAAGAATGCTGTCTCCTTCTTTCGTGGTTTTCCTCTTCGAATTACACTTATGAATTATATATTTTCCAGAGCACAATGTTCCACCTCCAACCAATCGCCAACCTTTGTCCTTCCCGTCAGATGTCGTACTGTTTCTTCCTTCCACATTAGGTATTGTTTTTCTACAGATAATCTACGTGCCTAAATTATTATTGTTCTCTAGAGTAGTACACTACACATAATGGAAAGTAATACAAGAAAAATCATTCCATAATATTACCACAAAATCATGAAATGAATAGACATCGGGCGAACAATTAAATATGTACAGATCTATGATTCCTTAAAATGTGATTAACGTACACAACATTTGGAGGGGTGGTATAAAATGATTTTATTAACATAATAAATTATGGATTTTTCCATCTTGGTTGTTTTGTTGTATTTCACGACTGAATTTGCAATTATCTGGTCATTACCTGTAGGTATAATTTCTTACGAGAGACTGAACTTTTTTTTTTAAACTGTAGGTTTTATATCCATAATTTTGACAGCAGTGAAACACACAAAATACGTGTTAAAAATTTGCATACAGATAATATTTGCTACATGGGAACAGGTCGTTTCAACGACTCTTTTATTCAACAGCTTGGTTGTGGAATGATGTGCCAGCCTTTGTGTTTTATTCTTCAAGCCCCGAATTCACTAGGTATTTCCTTTCCTTAAAGACCCTCCACACAGTATCCTTAAATACGACATAACCCCTCCTCCCAACAAATCAACTCCCTCGAGACCTCATGCGTGGAGTAAGTACTAGAGTGAAGTCAAAAATATGTGCGTCATTCTGTTGGTATCTTCCTTTGCAATCTACTACCTAAAGAAACAACATTTTAAAGAAAATTGGCAGATTGTGGAACACTACAAAAACGTAAGAATTAATTATATTTTTCGTAGCAAAACTACAGAAAAATTTAATAAATCACTAAACAATGCGTAAATCACTGAGCACAACAATAATACTTAAATCACTAATTCAGATAAACAATACTTGTTTATCTGATTTTCCCACATAAAACGATTGCTCAACCAGTATCTCCTCCGACAAGGTACTGCGCTAAATATTTTAAGCAATCAACAAAACTTCCCCGTCTTTCAAATCTGATTTGGTCCTTCCAGAAAATACGAGTTTAAGACAATCAAGTCTTGGATTAACTCCGTCATCCGGTATCGGAAAGTTGAAAGAACTTAAGTAGAGTTAAGTTACTTAGTTTGGGGATTGCATTTTCTCGGTATCCTCCGGAATTAAAGGCTTAACAAAAATCATTTATTTTCACATCCCTTTGTTAAAGGTTACTTTTTTTGTTTATTGTGGAAAACAGTTGTGTAAATTTAATCGATTCACCTAGTTTCAAAAAATGTTTATTTTAAATAAAATGCAAAGAATAAAAAATAAAAATACCAGCTATTAGCTCCGTATCCGGAGGTCACGGGTTCGAATCCTGGATTTTTTTTATCATCCGTGAGTCAGATTGGAATAATCAGATACTTCCCACCCTTCCTCTTACCCATTTCCTCGTACCCATATCTTCTTCTCCACTCTGCTACGTCTTCCACCAATCTTTAAATAAACATGTGGTTTTTGTGCCTCATAAAATTACCAAGATTTTGATGTTTTATTATTTTTATGGCTAGGAAGATTCATTAGAAGTACTCACAATACACTCTTGATTTGGTGGTGCTGTCACACTGATAGTTAGGACTCGTGTGAGGAAATCGCATTAAAAATACACCAACAATTTGGAAGTTCGGGTCTCGCAAACTCGCGAAAGAGCGATCAGCAAAATGAGGAGCAATAATTCTTCTTTACCACGTCATCTCGAATACTGGTTGATATCAAGATACATAAATATATGGCAATGATTTTGCTGCATTCATAAGCACACTTTTGGGACTAACTAAATCATTTAAAGTCAATAACAAACGCACAGAGGTATGATCACCGTCAAATAGATCCCTGGGTGGTTAAACACGACATTGTGCATCTACATACTTGTTTGGGAAGGTTTGACTTGTGCGCGCTCAGATCCCTGATGTGAGGGACATTGTCAAACTAAACACTCGGTACGCAGTAACTTCCTACGTCGCGCGCCGGGTTGAACATTGTTAATCTAACGTTGAAGTAGTTACGTTTGTCAAACAGAGGAGTAAATAGTAAATACAGATTATCAGTGCGATATAGTTAGATATCAAGGGATTCAACAAACGAAGCGGGTGTTCACGACAAATCGTAGTGAATGAGGATGCGATTTCAACTCGTGGTAAATCATTGCATTGTCCCTTGATATATTATCATTATTATATCCCTATAGCCCAGAAGTGGCTATGTCGAATTTGTAAATCAAAAAAATGAAAACCAAATTTCATATTTTTTTGTTTCTTTATTCTTGGGGAATTATTACTACGTTTTTTAATTTTTTTATAATTTTTAATTGTCTAATCGGAGAATCCAAAAGTTTTGAAGTAAAACTTCTTTACGCACGCTTGACTTGGGGAGTAAGCTAGTGAATGCGTAACGATAACGTTACGAAAAGCGAGGCGAACGGTAGTTGAGGTGTAGGTTAGTGAAGATGGAAAGAGAGTGTTACGTTTCGTATATTCCTGTAGGTGGAAGAGAGAGAGGTGCGAGCACACATTTTCTTTCTCTCTTTCTCTCATAGCCAGTTAAGACACAGTGCAGGCCTATTGTCTGTATCACACTGTAGGAGCAAGTGGGAGCAGTGCGCGCGCACATTATCTTTCTCTCTTCCTATCATAGAGATGGAGCTAAAGAAGCTTTACTTCAGTTGTGTGGTGCTCGTTTATTTTTAATTTTAATTTTTCGAACTGTTAAAAAATGTTAGGAGTAAGCTTTTTTCAACTTTTTCATGATTGAAACTAAAAATACTGCAACTTTTAAACACTAAACTATCTTTAAAATACAAAAATCCAAAGGGTCATTTTATCTAGTTTCTAAAATGGTATTTGTTTTTACGACATCTTCAAAAATAATAAATATACAAGACATTTAAAGTGCCTTAGAAAAATTCCAAAATTCGTCGGGAATTTTTTAACAACACAAGTATTTAACAACACTTAAACTCTTTGGTTGGATAAGCAATGTACCCATCTATGAACAATTTTTTGTCACTTTTTAATTAGTAAGGTTTTTACATATACAACGTTTTTTAGTGAGGATGTAATTCAATGTTTTGACTTCTGCATTAGATAGGCTACCATTTTTTGGTTATTTGTTTTTGGGGAGTTATGCCGTGTTGCGCTACCTCCTCCTTTAGCCAACATTTCGGACAGCGTTACAATGTCCATCATCAGGGCAGATGTGTATGTGCACACATCTGCCCTGATAATCCACACCCAAAAACAAATAACAAAAATACTTTTGGCCGTGAAAATCCAAAATCACATCAGGCTTCAATTTCATCAATCTATAGCACCTGGCGTTCACTTTCATAGCATTCAAATAAGGGTTAATTTAAAGTACTTTCTGGTACCTAAGTTTAAATACCAAAAACTGATGTGGAAACTTCTAGCATTAACCCTAAGAAATTTAGATTATGAAAAAAAGCATCATTTAATGGATTGAAATAGTCAGTACTATCTACTTTTTTGTAATTACTTAATTGTAATTTTTTAAATTATATATTTATGCATTATTTTTTATGTAATAAGTTTTCCGAAACTTCATTATAATGTCAAGGTGAACAATGTTTCGCAGAAGGTGTTTCGCAGGCTCAATGTGACGATACCAATGACTACACAAAATACCTAGGAGAAGGATTTGGAATTCCGATCCAAATAAAGACATTCTGTCCAAACGGTTGAACAAAAAATGGCGTTACATTCAAAAGGCTTCCATTATTCAGTTTAAATGACAACTATTGTTCGGATAGTTGGTATCCATATAAGGCATCTTGGCCACCATTTTTGTATAACCGTTTGGACTGAATGTTTTTTGAAGTGAAAATTTCTTTAGCAGCGTTGTGATTTTAAACTCGATGAACCGAAAAAGCGACACTAAAAAGAGACAAACAAATACATCTATAGGATTTACCATGCGAGAGAATGAGATAGAATAAGCGGTCTCCTCTTTGTGCGGGTTTTCGTAAATAATCGTTCTCCTCTGTGTCCCGCTCTCGTCTACTTTAGTTTTCTGAAGGTTTCACTTCTACCGCGTGCTAACTGCACACATGTATTTTAATTGGTAAGCCAAGACCTCTCTCAGGGTATTTTTTTTATTTCCTTTTTGTTATAACATAATAATATTGTTTGACATAATGTCTTATACACTCTTCTTATAAAGCAGATGCTTGTGCTCATGAGCTTTTATTTAGTCATTGGACGATACTCGTACTTCTCACTTGGTCAGATAACGAAACTTTTCCCAATTTACTTATTTAAGCTCCGTAGGTATCTCCAGATTAAGGTTATCGTAATGTACTTATATATAGTATGGCCGCGGAGAGCTCTGCTACAACCCCTCTTTTGTTTTGGCATTGTTTCTCAGAAAGAAGGAGTGGTTGCAGCTGAGTTACAAACGGTGTGCTTATGAATATAACAAATCTGGTGAGAAATGTTTTTACTAGCGAAATCCCCAGCATTGCCCGGGCTTTACGCAGAGATTATCAAAATAGATGCAAACGGTAATTTTTCTCTTATTTTGAGCGTCAAGTGTGCAAAATTTCTTCAAAATTCAGCTTTTAAGAGAGAGAAACGGAGCATTTTTCCTAAAAAAAATCCACAAATGTTAATGGTAACCTTTCCCTCGCTTGAGTGCAAAATTTCATCAATCACAGAATAAAACTGTAGATTTGCATTAAAAAAACGAGTATGCTTTAGACCACACAACTGAAGTAAAACTTCTGCTCCATCTACATGGTAGGAAGAGAGAAAGAAAATGTGCGCGCGCACTGCTCTCTATTGCTCCTATAGTGTGATTCAGACAATAGGCTTACACTGTAAAACGTAACTGGCTATGAGAGAAAGAGAGAAAGAAAATGTGTGCTCGCACCTCTTTCTTGCCCCTACCATAATATACGAAGCGTAGTCCCTCTCAACTACCGCTCGCCTTGCTTTTCGTAACGTTCTCGTCACGCATTTGCCAGCTTACTCCCCAAGTCAAGCGTGCATAAAGAAGTTTTACTTAAAAAAACAAAGCGCGCCCGCCACAGACACTCATCTTTGAATAAGGAGAGATAAATCTTGAATATGTTTAAAATGGAAAATTAATACATTTTCTGTATTTTTTACAGTGACCAAATCAAACTTTGTTAAAAATGTTTCCATCATGATCGAGTTTAAAAATTTTAAAAGTCGGAGAGCTGTTCACATCGGTTCCGCTCATTCCATTTACGTTTTATTTAGCTTTTAATTACACATTCCTTTGATGAAACATGAAATATTTTCTGAAAAATTGGTAATAAATTTCTGATTTTCCAACCTTTTGTACTTTAATCTCATATCACGGTAGAACATTTTTTGTTGTAACTTCTACAACTGTGTCCGTATACAAACTAAGATGGTGGGTACAGCAAACGAAGGACCTTTATGTTGAATACAACAAAGCAAAAGGGCACTTGTGGATTTCGACATTTTGGAGTTATAAATGCAGTACGCTTCGTTTTTTGTTAAGTTATAAAAATAAATAAACAAATAGATACTCGCAACGGGTATAAACTCTGCAAACTTTTTTTTTGGTTTTAATATAGTGGTTTAAAAATTACATGTTTTTTACATAAAAAAATATATATACATTTTTTTTTAAATACATTAAGTACTTAATACGTCTTACGCCTTTTTAAGAGCAAAATTCTTGTTAAAAAGGCGGAGAAAACGATTGTAAACCACAAAATTTAACAAAGGAATAATAATAAAAATATATATATATATTTAAAACAAAGAATAGATAATTAACAGTAAACAAAAAATAATCATACATATTACAATTGTGTTGAGAAATATAATATTATAAGATATGGTGATTGTAATAGTTTATATATAAAGAGTTTTTATTGATTTTTTGAATTTTTTATAGTTTGTTTCCAATCTTACATTAACTGGTAATTGGTTAAACCAATTTACTCCAATATATTTATAGAATTGTTGAGCTGTGGTGGTGTTACAACACGGGACGGTCATAGAGCCATTTTTGAAAAAGCAGTAAAGCTCTCATTATTGAAGCAATCTTTGTGTATTTGTAAAATTGTGATTTTTTTATAAATAACGTGTGGTGAAGGTACTTTAACATCTTGAAATAATTTGATGGTGATGTAATCATTTGGCTTTTTTAAAATTATTTTTATAATTTTTTTTATGATTTCCAAGGGTAAAAGAAAAATTTTGAAAGCATCACCCAACCAACAATTCCATATTGTAGAACTGTTTAGATTAAGAAAAAATAAATGGTTCTTAATATCCTAATATTAAAAACGTTTCGAATTCTAATGAAAATGTGCACTAATTTTCTTAGTCTCTCTACTTTTGTACTGATTTGCATCTTCCACTTTATGTTACTATCTATGTATAGTTACACGAAGGTATTTAACATTGGTTATAACAATGAGTACAGAGTAATCAGGTTAACATAGATATGAATATATTATCCCTGGTTATATCCATCAGCCTTTTTGTCCGGCATGCTGGGTATTAATAGCCTCGCCGAAAGAAGGAAAACTGCTTTGCTGACAACAGCATATAAACTTTTAAACGGTAACATCTGTATTCCCGATATATTACAAAAAATTGAGTTTTATGTCCCCGACAACTTCACAAGAGCGCGCAGTCACAGAACTTTTGTTGTTCCGAGATGCAGAACTAACTTACCATTAGTAATGCCGCTCGGAAAAATGATTCTGTTACTAAATTTCCTGTCCCCTGATATAGATATTTTTAAACTAAATATTCATCAATTCAAAAACGCTATTATTGCTTAATAAAATAAAATGTATGTTTATTATTGGTTATGTATAAATGTAAATGTGCATTTAAAATAAAATAAATAAAAAATAAAATAAAATGAAGTGGGAATACAATTATATACAACTTATTCTATATATAGCCACTGTTTGTAGGTTCAAGAACCGAATAGTAAACTCAGACTTTTAAAATAAATAAATCGTGTTTAATTAATCGAAAATGTTCATTGTCGTACAGGTAAGGGAACGTACCCATACTACGTGACACGTTTAGGGGGGGGTCTTCAAAATGTCACGCTTGGTACAAATGAGCGGCGGCGGGCTTAGGTTTTTGGTCACCGGGGGGGGGGGTTAAAAATTGCGAAAAGTTGGTCACGTAGGATGAGTACGTTCCCTCATCAATGAGGAGGATGGTGAAATACCCCAAAAGTCTTTTAAAAATATGTCGTAATAAGAAACAATCTTCACGTGATTTTTTTGACTCCGCAAACAGTTAGAATGCGTTGTACTCAAATGCGATTTTCTAACATATTTGTTTGTCAAATGAATGAATGAAGTGGAATCTTTTAAGTGGAAATTAACCCACTTTCCAACATCCGATTAAACTGAAACCCGGCAGATAGACTTGAGGTTTAGATAGGTTTGCATTTCTCTGAAATTCGATGACATTTTTCATACTTTATATGCGCAATATATATATATATATATATATCTCTTTTATAAGGTCGGGATTTAACGCGGTTGGCAAAGTGGTCGACTTCAGTTCCTGGGTAAGAAAAAACAATCCTCAATAAAAAATTTAAAAATAAGGTTATTTTCAAAACAGATGTATTACAGTAAGAAAACAGAGTGTGCAATTCACACCCGATAGAAGTAAACCCTTCAGAAAACTAAAGGAGACAAGAATGGGGAGACTACGAAGCACCGCACAAAGAGAAGACCGAATTTCATTGAATTTCAAATCACAACGGTGCTAAGGAAGTTTTCACTTGAAAAACTTGGTGTTTTATGAGTTTTTTATATATTTTTTAAATACTTGAACGCTGAGTTTATTTATTTTAATTAGCATTTATTTATTTTTTAAATATTATTCCAAAAACTAACTTCAATGAAGCGTCATAAATATTTTTGTTATATTTATTTACAGACTATTTATTATCCAATAATAACATGGTACAAGAATATGTTGACCGGTCAGTGACGGAGTTGGCATCGCATTTGGGCCTAGCGTCGCGTGTTCGATACATCGGCTGGCAAAGTCTTCCATCACGACACAACCAACATTTTCGGCTTACTATGGTGGTAGTAAAAGAATTTCAAATTTTGACGGGTTATTCGTAAACCAAGAATGTTTATGTTTCTTTTAAAAATAATTTAAGTAATAATAATAATATTATTCGAACTGAAAAACAGAATAGATACACAGAGGGAAGTAAGTGTAGATATCGAGCTACAAATTAGCTACTCCTGAATAAAGGAATAACAAATTGCCAACTTATCATGTAATATTATGATTTATGAACACACAATAGTAAACAAACGGAATTCATGATTCGTGCAATATCATAAGTTTATTTTAGTTTCAGTGTCCAGCCCTGATGAATATGATGCGATATACTGACGTAGTCATATATTAATATTTTTATTTTTCCAATCAGGAACAACAATTTTTTGACATCGCGCACAACGCGTTTATTTTATTTTAATCAAAGGTATACAAGTGTCATTATGTCATGTCAGGTCGATATTGGTTCCTAGCTGGGCAGTTTGCCTATACCAAATTCTAGTGAAAACGTACTGTAAAAAATATTGTTTTTTGTGACATAATTTGTGAAGTGAGAACTTCTTTAACTCCGTTGTGATTTGAAACTTGTTGAAATTAAAAAGCGACACCAAAAAGAGACAAACACATACATGTATAGATCTTAGCCTGCGAGAGATTGAGAGTAGCTTCGTAGCCTCCTCACTCTTGTCTACTTTAGTTTTTTGAAGGTTTCACTTCTGCCGCGTGTAACCAACTGCAAACTTGTATTTTTTTAAGTAAAACTTCTTTACGCACGCTTGACTTGGGAACTAAGCTGGTGAATGCGTGATGAAAGCGTTACGAAAATTGTGATCGGGCGATGCGAACTGTCATACTTTTACGCTCGCTTGATTTGGGGAGTAAGCTGGTGAATGCGTGACGAGAGCACTATAAAAAGTGTGATTGGGCGAGGCGAACGGAAGTTGAGAGGGAGATATAAGTTAGTGAAGTTTTACTTCAGTCGTGTGGGCTAAACTCGTTTTTTATTGTTTTTACCGAAGATTATTTTTTGGTTACGATTTAAGTTATGAGGTGTGTTGCAAACTTGATAAGATTTATATCCTGAAGATGGATGCCACGAGGCTGTCCAAAACTCAAGCGGTAAGATGAAGCACAACGCCGCTCAACAGCCTAAAGTGATTCTGGTGTGTTTTTGGAAGTTTACGGTGTTCACCTATGACCTAGGTTGCTAGAGATTCGGTTGAGAATGATGCTTTATTGTCAGACGAATCTACTTACCTGTTCAGAAATAATAATTTGTTAGTTGAACAGAATAATAACTCTTCACTCCGTAAGGCATAAAAATACAATAAATAAATTATAAATGTATGAATATTTCTCCGTTAATGTCATAGGGTTAAAAAATGATTTTCTTAATACTAAGGGCTTGAAGACTCCAAAAGCCAAAAAACAAGAAAAAATATTGAGAGAGAATACCGCGTTCATCTAGGTCAGACAGCTTCTGAGTATAGTACTTGGAAACGACAGTCAGTCAAACCACTATTTCAAATTATCTGAAAAATACAATGTAACACGCGGTTGAAGTGAAACTTCGCCCACAAATTTTCAACCAATAGGAGCCTTGTAATCAAAACGGCCAATGAACGCAGTTTAACGCTTCGTAGATACTGTTATGCATTTCTCCGTTTCATATCTCAACCAATAGGAGCCTTGAAAAGTTAGGTCATAATCAAAGCGGCCAATGAGCGAAGTTTTGCGCTTCGTAGGTACCGTAATGCGTTATTTCCGTTTCATACGAACTTCAAATCACAACGGGGCTAATGAAGTTTCAATTAAAAAAAACTAGTGTGCTTTAGACCGCACGACTGAAGTAAAACTTTACTAACTTATATCTCCCTCTCAACTTCCGTTCGCCTCGCCCGACCGTTCGCCTCGCCCGATAACACTTTTCATAACGCTCTCGTCACGCATTCACCTTCTTGCTCCCGAAGTCAAGCGTGCGTAAAAGCCGGGCCGTTCGCCTCGCCCGATCACACTTTTCGTAACGCTCTCGTCACGCATTCACCAGCTTACTCCGCAAGTCAAGTACGTAAAGAAGTTTTACTTCAAAAATAGGTATTATTGCTCTTACTGATTAAGATTTCGGGTATTGAATACCCCGAAAGCCAAATAACGAAAAATTTATTCATTTTTGAGAGAAAACCATGTTCACCTATGTCTAAGAGCCTGTGAGTATTCGCGGTCGAACGAACTCACCGACCATTTTAGAACAAGTTATCTGGAAAATACACTATAATGGAGTAAAAAAATATATGTGATTATCTTTACTGATTATGGTTTCAAGTATTGAATACCCTGAAAGTGAAACAATGAAAAAATGTATTGTTTTTTGAGAGAATACCATGTTTATTGTTCACCTCTGTCGAAGAGCCCGTATTAGCAGCCAAATGTACTGACCGACCATTTCAGCAACAAATCTGTAAAATACAATGTGACGGAGTATGGGAGAGTGAAAGAATAGGTATGATTGTTCTTACTGGTTAAGGTTCCGCTCGTTGGAGGCGGCCGTGGACTGGTCGTGCCGGCGCTCCTTCTGCACGATGCCCATGAGCTTCAGCCAGGGGTTGTTGGCCGCGTGGCTGCCCATGCCGCCGCTCTGCCACATCGTCATGTTGGCGGGACTCGACCGACTAGAACCACTTTAACCTCACGGGCGACATATCCACCACTTCTGGCACCAATTTAGTCTTCAGCATCGCGCTGCTGTGCGCCATGGTGTGTCCTCTACCGCGTCACGACGGGCGCCCGGCGCTGCCCCGGTAAGGTCCAGCGGGCCCGTCACGGCCACTGACTACTCTTTTCGCCATTCGACTATCACTATTTCGGCTGTTTCTATGGAATCACAAGATTTGGCACTCTCCGGATATGTTGTGTGAACTGTTTGATATGGATGAACAGTCCGTTAGTTTTAACACACGTTAATCTTCATTACACCTGATTTTACTGAAAGAAATTATTTGAAACCATTCAATTAGTTGCTTTAGTTAGTTATATTTCCAAAATAATATCCATACTAATATTATAAATGCGAAAGTGTGTGTGTTTGTTTGTTACGCCTTCACGCCTAAACCACTAAACCGAATTTAAAAATTCTTTCACCAATAGAAAGCTATTATTATCAGCGAGTAACATAAACTGTAAATAATGGTAAGCTCTGGCGTTATGAAATTTGTATAAATGAAAATGTCTGCATTTCATATATATTAGTGACAGGGAGGAAATGGAGGGGGGAGTCGGGGTTCACGGAGAGGAAAGAGGCGGTGGAAGGGAACGGGGATGCACGGGAAAGGATAGGCAGGGAGAATAAATTTATTTCTTTGAATAGCATTGCAACGCGTGCCGAGTCTATATTATAAAAATGAATCGCTGAATGTGTTGCTAAGCGCATAACTTTCGAACGACTGCACCAAATTGGATAATTCTTTTTTTTGTGTGTTCGTTATATTGTCAGAACAAGGTTTTTATAAATTCATTATGAAATTTGTATAAAAAATTGCTATTGGTGGCACGCGAGGAAGCGGCCATTGCTATGGAAAGCGGGAGGAAGGGAGAGATGGGGGAAGGGAACCAGGGAGGGGGAGGGGAACCTGGGAGTGGGAAGGGTGACCTGGGAGGGGGGAGGGGAACTCGGGAGGGGGGTTCGCGGGACGACGAAAGGGGGGGGGGGAGTGGAGTGGGGAGAGGGAAGGTGGAGGTGACGAGTGGGAACGGGAGAAAAAAAAAAGGAGGCGGAAGGGGAACGGGACGAATGGGAAAGGACACTCAGGGAGAAACAATTTCTTTTTTAAATGGCATAGCAACACATGCCGGGACCAGCTAGTATGTAAATAAATATGTTGTATGTTGGGTTTCGAATAACCCTATAATATTTAAATTCCTGATTCTATCATTATTTTGCTCATATATGTATGTACAAATTAATGTGTGTGCAATGATGGAGGTTTGAACCGGCTAATTACCGGTCAGATTGGCTTGCATAATTAATAACATCTTATGAAGCGGCGCATATATACAACAACAATAATAAATAAACTGTATTAAATTTTTACTTTAACACCTAAATGATATACATACGACATTTACCCATGGTTATCCGAGTAAAATGAAGCGTGAAGCGTTTGACTCACAACGCTTGATAATGGAAGACTTTATTTTCTGACGTTAAACCAAGTCAATACAGCTTGGTGTAATACTAAACTTGATTTATAAATAAACTTCAAAGTATTTCTGTACGTGAACAAACTACGTAACTCGAATTATATTGTTATAAAAATAACTGTGCAATCTAAATAAAATAAAAAATCGTACATTAATGCGCATTACCTAAACATCATAAAAATACGTCTTCAAATGTAAATATATTCGGTTTTTTTTTTTTTTTTTTACAGTGAATAACCGCACAAGAATCTCAACTGCTCCCGTCTGGAGCCAGTGAGACTATGGCATCCCTAATTGGGGTATGTTGTGAGGCTGAAGGTAGCGGGGAGGGGAAGGAGGTGGGGAAGAGGAAGGTTGGAAAGTACCTGGCTATTCAGATCTGGTCACCAAACACGGCTAAAGCCATTTTCAAGCAACGTTTCAATTCTGAATGGTGGTCTTACACCAGGGCGATACTGATAGTATCTTCCACTCTGGAACATGCCGCAAATATACTATATATTATTTTAAATGAATTAATTGTGAAATAACACAAATTAATCAAATAAAATTTATTTGCGCATGCCGGGTTTGAACCCGCGACCTCCGGACTGTGAGTCAAGAGTCTTACCCACTGGACTACGGAGGTCGTCGTTTTACATTATTATCTTGAAGCTTGGTATCCAAATTTGCAATTTAAAAAATGTTTCAAGCTTTTGTCGTCGATGAGATAATCTGGATTATAACCAGTAAAATAAAACTTCAAACAAAGACCACATAATCCGTAAAATCGCATAAATTTTATTCAAGACGGTCCTATTTGCACTGTTTTATTAGAAAGTTTGGCTAAACTATGTACTGATATAATAGATATATATTTTATTTATTATCTTATAATTTAAGTGTCATTTAAAAACAAGAAAATGATTGAATGAAATACAAAAAATGTTTAAGTGCTGAACAGCTCTTTTTCAGTTAGCAATGCGATTTCCATCATCAGCTATAGAGCTCTGAAATATTATTTAACGGACAAAACACAAGACGCTGTACTGTAGGCTGTCCTGTGCGCTCCATGTTTTCCATTGTTCAGTAAGAAAAACGAGCGTTGAAAGTCCGGGGAAGCCGGGTAGTAACTTCTAGTTATTATTATAAAATATTTGTATGCTTGTGCTATGCTTATGCTTGCTTTTCATATTCTAATATATTTCAGATTCAGGGGAAGAATATAATATACGTATACTTTTACGTTGCGTACCTTGTGACCTTTCCATTAACATTCTGGGAGAGTCTTGAGGCGCATACTTAAAGGCTTTGAATCCTTGGCTATTTCAGAGGTAGGCACTGAATTTATGTTTAAGTACGTATGACGGTACATATATAAATATATGTATAGGTATTACTATTTATTATGCAGGACGGTATATTCCTTCATTACGAATTCCGCAAAAGGTTAACATCAAGGTACCAATTCCTTCTGCGCAAAGAAAAGAATTCCGTGCAAAAACCATTTGCACGGAATTGAAATTCACCTTAACATATATTATATTACAGGCGTAAATCAGAGACTGAAACGGTCTTTCCGTCCATTGACGTTTTAAGATTATCATATTTTTCTTTGATGGTTTATAAAGTGACGATAATCAAAATTTAGCACAAGGACTGAGATTTATTTAAAGAAAATTATATACATATATTACGTCATAAATACATCTTCACCACACGACTGAAAATAATATCAATCGGCAGATCTTTTTTCAATTTGGCAAAAGCGTCAGCTGTTTTCTTTTTAAGTGTCCGGTCATAAATTAACCACGGGAGGCGGAATACTCCCACTTTACCCCACCGGGCTCTGGAAACTAGTTTTATATTCGGGGCAATAAATAAGTTTTTGATGTCGGTAGCGAATACTCTCAAAAATTTGTAAAAATTAAACATAAAATATTTAATAGAAGCTCGTTTGATTGAATTATTTCTAAAGAACCGGCGGAAACAGCGCGGGTTTAAAGTGTGCGCCTCGAATTTAAACTTTCAATTTAATGTATATTTTGTTCGCCCTACAAAAACTTCCTACTTTTGTATTATATAAATGATGTTATTACATACCAATTATTATACCTAGCTATTTACTATGTTTTTTTTTTGTTTGATTTAAGGTAATATATTTTGAAATATGCGTATTATAAATGGTGTTTCTTTGTGTATCTACTTAACATCTTGACATTTAAAAACTTTGAATGCAACAGATGTCAGAAGAATAAAATAAAATCTTTTTTTTATAAATTTGACTGACTACGATCACTTCGGGCCTATGAATAGTTTGGCCGCCGCACGCATATACCTGCGGAGTCGATGTTTGTAAACAAGCGCGCGTCGCGTCGGGTCGGCGTCGCTCGGGACCGTGCGTCGCGGCGCGCTCGACGGCGTCCGGCGCTGCACTGACGGGGCGGTGTGTTGCGGGGTAGGGGGGCGAGGGGCGCGCGGTCGGCGGCGGCGAGGATCCGCGCGAGTCCGCAGCGCGACGTGCGCGCGGCGTTCACCGCATGTATCCTGCATGCGCCGACTGTTGAGCCCAACTTACACGGGACGAAAAGTTGCAACAATTTTCAACGATTTCTAATGTTGACGATTGCTTTCGCAACTCGAGCATCCCAGAGAACATTGTATCCCCAGTAGTCTGCCACATATTAAATGTTGCTAAACTAAGATAAAAAATACCGCGAAACCTGAAAAATTTTCATCGTTACTAAGGTTTTAGTGAGTTTTAAACTTCATCATATTTGATGATAAAGTCTGTAATATTTGTCAGCTGATCAACATTTTATCCACGGCTAGACTGTCCCGCAAAGGGCACATAATAGAAACCGTTCAAACGATAACCTATCATTTTTTTAAACTTAGGAAAATATCTTTGTGGTATCATTATAAATATAATGAAAATCAAATAATTTCGATTAAACCACAATATAATTAACAAAATCAACATGTTTCAATAACAATGTTATCTTCATCGGGACAAGATATTAATAAAGAAGATTCTTTGTTAATATTATTATTAATATCTTTATATTAATAATAATGCTTCATCAGGACAAGATAATTACTATTAATAATAATATAAAGATATTGTTAATATTTAAATGTATGTGTTAAATTTTCCCCACAGGAAAAACTAAACCCTTTCACACACTTCCCCAAATGATCATCTAGTCAATCCACTCTATGCAATTGCACTATATAAGTATTATAAATACAAAACAATATAAGAACAACATGTTAACCTGCCAGAGACCAAATGGGAAAATAATTCATCGACTCCAGATATTTTCATATCAGAGGGTTCGGCTATGTGGAATTCCTAATTGAACCTATAAATCCTACTGATCCCTCAATATAAATATTTAAAAAATCTTTTGAAATCCTACATGTATTTAAAATGACTGATTTTTGCATTTTTATATATAAATTCTTTGACAAATCTAATATGCCTAAATTTTGAATCAGGGACCTAGGTATAATGCCAGTAGCCGAAATAACAAATGGTAATATTTTTAATATCTTTATATTATTATTAATAATAATTTAAAGATATTAACAATAATATTAACATTTTGTCCTGATGAAGATAACATTGTTATGGAAACATGTTGATATTGTAAATTATATTGTGGTTTAAACGAAGTTATTCGATTTTCATTAAAGATTTAGAGAAACCCATTGTCGGGTAAGGCTAATAATTTTTGTTTTTAAATATTATTTTGTACCCTCTATAGGGGTTTGTTTCCAATAGCGGCTTAGTTATTATCTGCCACTCACCCAACGTAGTAAGTAAAAAATAGAAATAACTGCGATGAATAAATGATTTTTTTTCTGTGTCTTAAGCAAATATTATAAAACTACTTATAAATGCCTAGGTGTATGTCATTTATTATCCGAACTTAGTTCAATTTCCACTTTATGTGAAAATTTGGTTCCGCAAATCTAAATTGTTTCCTAAACAGATGAGTAATCAATTTCTGCGACTGTCTAAACTACATAATTGTTATGTTCACCATAAAATGTTCATGTTTATCACGCTTTAATGGATTATCTGTTGTTTAATAATGATTTTTTTTATTAGAAAACTTGAGAGCGTTTTCGTAAAGGATACAAAGTAAAACTGCCCCGTTTAACATAGGTTTTGAAGTCCGCGTTCTGTGCTAGGCGGTCCGTGTTCTCTGTTTGGCGGTCCCTTGGCCGCTGCCGACGAGGACCCCTTTGTTTCCGACATGTGAAGCGGGCGGCCGCGGCGCGTCGCGTCGGAAGCGTGAGGCTCCACTCTTTTAAGTTATGTTTTTATCGCTGGTCTGCCACGACTGGGCCACTGTTCGCAGAACGGTAATTGTTTTCTAATTTTACTTTGTTTTTTTTATTAACCATAGCAATTTTATTTTATTATTTTTATAATAATTTATTTATTTATTGTGTAAATTGGTTTTCGCGCCACAACAGTACAACGCCGGAGGTTTATCAAAAAAATGTTGTTCTAGAAAAAAATGTTAAGCCCACAGCATGCTACAGGTGATATAGGCGTACGCTGGTAGATTTGTTATTGCCTCTCCTTCTTTCACTTGTAACAGAGAGGGAGGATTCAGCGGAGCTCTCAGTAGCAGGTCCGTGCGTTGATTTTAAAATTTATAGCACGTGTTATGTTTACACGTTAATGGCGAAATGGAATTATTTATGATTTGCATTGTAATATTTTTCATTTAATGCGTAATTTTAAACGAAAGTGTTGTTTCAATGTCATAAATATAGTAGAAAAGTATGTTAGGTATTGGTTCTAATTGTTTAATTATATAAAGCTTTTTTAACAAATAATACCTGACTTACTTTACCAGTATTTGCTGAGATATGATTTTAGATTTTCACGGCCAAAAGTATTTTTGTTATTTGTTTTTGGGGTGCTATGCCGTGTTGCGCTACCTCCTCCTTTAGCCAACGTTTCGGACAGCGTTACAGTGTCCATCATCATCATCTATACATCTGCCCTGATGATGGACACTGTAACGCTGTCCGAAACGTTGGCTAAAAGAGGAGGTAGCGCAACACGGCATAACACCCCAAAAACAAATAATAAAAAAAAGTATTTGCTGAGATTATTTTGAGTAAAAAATGTAAATGAAATTTTGTTCTCCGGTGGCATTTTTGATGTTGTTTTTTCAACTTAAAACATTTTCAAAAATCAGTTGGTATTGGGTAGGTAGGGTTAGGGTGAATGGTTGGGCTGTTAAGCCTACCAGTGACCAGTGTTAACATGTAGAAGATTATTTTTTTTTTGGTTTAAAAAAAAATTAAAAATAGATATATACCTAAGAGAACATAGGAGATCAAAATCACATGCACATTTTTTACTCCAAATAATGTCAGGAATAACTGGTTAAAGCAACTCAAGTACGTCCCTTATCACCTTGTATATACATTTTTTTATGCTTTTAAATAAAGCAAATAGTGTTATGGCCGTTATACACGACATCTTTTTTCAGCCCGATTCCAATTAGACACAAAAGTCAACATTTTTCCCTCTACGTGATCGCTATTTTCATCTCTATTTTCACATCCACTATTTCAGTTGGCATCACAGCAGACAGCATGGTTCATGTTGTTACGGTAGAAAAAGAGGAGTTGGGTGTCATGTTATAAAGCGATTAAATGTAGGGTAGGTTATTAAACAGGGTTTTAATATATCAGGGTTGTAGAATTCAATGTAATGCACTGGAAGTGCTGTGTTGTGTTTTGTACCTACTATGTGATCAGTTATCATGACATTTACACCTCTTATTAAGTGGGTGTATTTAATGTTAATTATTCAGGGTTATATATATGAAGGTACACAGTTATCAGCTTTAATCCCATGGGATTTTTGGACGCCAAATCTCGTGGGTACGAGATATGCTGACTGTGTCGGTAGGCATGAATACTCCCGTCAGAGCGTGGGCACTGTTATTTTAATCATTGTTGTGAAGCTTGGAAAATAAGAAATAAAAGAGTGGATGTAAAACAAGATTATTATATTGAAATAAACATACCTGTGGACCATACTAAGAGCTAGCTAAAACCTATTATTTTTATGCGACGATTCCGGATGCCTAATATCGCACCGTGAGGGGCCCCTATCTCCCCCACGTTGCCTCCGCGCCAGGTTTGCAAGATTCTCCATCCATCTGGGTGATTATTACGTTTGGTACATGGTGTCCTCCATCATGTGGTTGCAGTACTGGAAATGTCCTCCATCAGGTTGTGAAAATAATCGGCGGGGACTATACGGACGGTCGTGTCCCTTTGTATAATTGAGAATCCATCTCGTCGGATGACGGATGATAAATATAATCGCAGATTACAGTAACACTGGGTCGGTCAAGCCGCCATTATTGCACCACGGGATTCCATACTGGAATACCCGTAAACAAGAATTCTCCAGTCGCGATAACCATGTATCGGCTGGGAATAAAGAAACTCGTTCACATTTTAAATATACTTGAAAACAACCCGCCGATTGAATATTTTACATATTATTAAATAAATTTAAGTCCACATTTTCGACTGTCGGATTTACATCCTGCCCAGGAGATGCAAATCCAAAAAGTGAGGGGAAATCGATTATTATCCCCCTATCGACCGAAAGTAAAACCACTCGGAGAAAAAGTGTAATTTATAAGTGGCCAGTAAAATAGTTGAATTCACTACTATAGACAAATATCAACAACCCTGGGGTAATTTTGAACATTATTCAATTATTTTCATAACATTTTCCCCGTTCTCGCGTAAATGTTCGACCCCGAACATACCTATGTCCTATGCTGACTAAAAAAACTTAACAGTTGTGTTGGTCCACCGGTTCCTTAAAACAATAAATTTCAAAACAGAAATACAATAGAAATAAAAACAATAATCATTGTAGTTAGTTACAAAAATAAAAAGACATTGTAGAGAAAATACCATTTCAATAATTCACTTTTATATTATGCTCTGTGGCATCACTTTATCCTGTTATCGGATTATGAACACTTTTTATAACGGTTGAACAACCTTCACTTTTCACTGAATTTACATGAAAAAGAAAACCTGCCTATACTAACTAGGTCTCACAGTTGAAAATAAAAATAATAATAGTAGTTGGAAAAAAGAAGTTATACAATGACAATACATAATTAATTGTTTTGTTTCGTTTTGCTTTGTTTTTGTACATAATACATTTTTTAATAGTTACATATATTTTTTTCGTTTGTTTGTTTACAACAGTTTTGATTACGAGAGTTTTGATAAGTTACATATTTTTTGTTTTGTTTGTTTACAACAGTTTTGATTACGAGAGTTTTGATAAGTTACGAGACATTTTTGTCTAATAGATTTTTTTTTAATGAGACTTTAATTTAGTCTTATTTCAATGATGCTTGATACTTGATATGAAGAATCATGATGTATTTGAGTCATGTGTGACTAATTGAATGGGCTAGAATTTTATTGGCTCTGACGTAGAGCATAACTTATGACAATATAAAGGTGTGCACGTATTTATTTAGACTTGTTATATTTGAGAAAATAATTATGTGATTTACCATAAATCACTACAAATAGTACCGTGTGAAAAAAAAAACATAAAACTCGATTTTAAATAGAGTTTATGAATACTTGTTGAATGTTGTGTCAGGGTTGGTCATAAAACTCCAAGAACAACCCGAACCACTCAAACAAGTTTCACACCACGTAGTACTTTGAGTATGAACATGGACCAGTGGCTGGCAATCCTTCCGCCTCCCGTAGGTATCCTCCATCTACAGGCAACGGATCCACTGCCCTCCTACTGACGATGTTGCACACATGTTCCGTACCTGAGTCAGCAACTCATGGCCTGATGAGCAGACAGCAAGCATCTCTCGCCCTCTGTCTGTCATGTAAGGTAAACGTAATCGACGCCGGATCGATACGTTGCGGTTGGGGTACAAGCCCACCCTTACCTTTGGAACTAATTTGGACCATTAGAAATGGTAAGTTGATCACCAGGATCCAGTTGATCAGACCGAATATACCTCCGTCAACCCCCCTCCAATGATAATAATGACGTTTCGTCATTGTCCGATAATTTCTCCAAGTCTTATCACATTTCGTGAATATTGTCCTTTATTTATAAAAGAATGATAATAAATATCACATTATTCCTTGTGTCACCGTTGACAACTACTTCATTGTACTTAAATTCAAAACAATTCTCAGAATTGTTATTAAAAATAATGCCCTTGATTCAAAAAGAAAAATAAACGTAGTTATTTTCGTTGTTGTTGTTGTTGTTGTTGTTGTTGATGTTATTGTTGTTGTACGCTGTTGAACGTTGTTGTTGATTTGAAAAATATTCTTGACACATTTTTGTTTATATTAAAAAAAATAATTTTGGCAACCCTGATGTTTGAAAATATTGGTTTGTGCCAACCCTGTATTTAAAATTAAAACATAAAATATTTTATTTTATAACCCTGATTTCATTTGAAAATTAAAATATGAAATTTTATTTGAATATGTATGAACCCCATTTAAATTTAAAAAAAATTTATTCCATTGAAATGAATATGTATGTTTCTCATTTAAATGAATATTAAAACGTCAGTTTGACATTATTTGTAAATAAACAATCAATAATATATTTGTGACAGATGTCACCTGTAAATAACATTAATTTCGTCTTGTAACTAATTAAACAGTTTGGAATAAAAATACATTTTATAAATGATTCCCTAATAAAGGTTATCTTTGAAATTGCATAATAATACAAAATATTTATTTTCATCATGTTATTTGACAATGTACACGGTTTGTATGAATACCGGCATAATATAATTTTATAAAGCTTGAATAATAATGTTCAAATATATTTTAAAAGGTTTGTAATACTTTTAACTAATACCTTTCAAGTAAAATATTTTTAATATTACTGCAATGATTTGATAAATTTAATGTACGTACCTCCGTAATTATGAACAAAATGTCACTTAGTTAACAATAAATCATTATAAATATTTGCATAATTATTGATATTAACTTTATATTGTTATTTAAACTCATACTATAATTGTTTTAGAAAAATTTAAACTGTTTTTCATGTTTGGAATTATAAAAACATAACAATGTTTTGACATTTGAAATCCATAGGTAAATTCGAAAGCAAGAAATTGCCATAGATAATTTAAATTATTTTGAAAAATAACTACTGTTCATTGGATTAGAATTTTTTTTTTATAGAGTTCTATAATGCATAATATTATTGTCTATGACTAATTTCCATTTTCTAAGCATATTTTAATAAAATGACAATAACAATTCTATTGAGGAATTGAGGTTATGTTTGACATGTAGGTATTATGAACAGTGCATTTATGATTGAAAACATTTAAAAAAATCATTACAGGTATAAAATAAAGTTGTGACACTAATATTTTAAAAGCAAAGCAAAACAAAACATAGGGCAAGTTAAAAAATATGTTAAGGGCATGTTTATATAATGAATTTAATATTTCCAAGATTCACAACAATGAAAAAAATATTTTCGTTATCACCAGTTGGGCGCCATGTTACGGTAGAAAAAGAGGAGTTGGGTGTCATGTTATAAAGCGATTAAATGTAGGGTAGGTTATTAAACAGGGTTTTAATATATCAGGGTTGTAGAATTCAATGTAATGCACTGGAAGTGCTGTGTTGTGTTTTGTACCTACTATGTGATCAGTTATCATGACATTTACACCTCTTATTAAGTGGGTGTATTTAATGTTAATTATTCAGGGTTATATATATGAAGGTACACAGTTATCAGCTTTAATCCCATGGGATTTTTGGACGCCAAATCTCGTGGGTACGAGATATGCTGACTGTGTCGGTAGGCATGAATACTCCCGTCAGAGCGTGGGCACTGTTATTTTAATCATTGTTGTGAAGCTTGGAAAATAAGAAATAAAAGAGTGGATGTAAAACAAGATTATTATATTGAAATAAACATACCTGTGGACCATACTAAGAGCTAGCTAAAACCTATTATTTTTATGCGACGATTCCGGATGCCTAATATCGCACCGTGAGGGGCCCCTATCTCCCCCACGTTGCCTCCGCGCCAGGTTTGCAAGATTCTCCATCCATCTGGGTGATTATTACGTTTGGTACATGGTGTCCTCCATCATGTGGTTGCAGTACTGGAAATGTCCTCCATCAGGTTGTGAAAATAATCGGCGGGGACTATACGGACGGTCGTGTCCCTTTGTATAATTGAGAATCCATCTCGTCGGATGACGGATGATAAATATAATCGCAGATTACAGTAACACTGGGTCGGTCAAGCCGCCATTATTGCACCACGGGATTCCATACTGGAATACCCGTAAACAAGAATTCTCCAGTCGCGATAACCATGTATCGGCTGGGAATAAAGAAACTCGTTCACATTTTAAATATACTTGAAAACAACCCGCCGATTGAATATTTTACATATTATTAAATAAATTTAAGTCCACATTTTCGACTGTCGGATTTACATCCTGCCCAGGAGATGCAAATCCAAAAAGTGAGGGGAAATCGATTATTATCCCCCTATCGACCGAAAGTAAAACCACTCGGAGAAAAAGTGTAATTTATAAGTGGCCAGTAAAATAGTTGAATTCACTACTATAGACAAATATCAACAACCCTGGGGTAATTTTGAACATTATTCAATTATTTTCATAACAATGTGTTGTTCGCAGTGATGACAATTGAAACCCTAGACATGAAAATAGAGATGAAAATAGCGATCGCGTAGAGCGAAAAATGTTGACTTTTGTGTCTAATTGGAATCGGGCTGAAAAAAGATGTCGTGTATAACGGCCTTTTATGATTATTTTCAACTCTTTAGGTATGGACGTTTCGCCGGATGATAAATAATAAACTTACGCCATGTAACATGTACGCACGGGTATTATAGGTAATTATTTCGAATATAAACTAACTAACTAACTAACTAACCATCACGCCGTTTCCCCGCAGGGGTAGGCAGAGAGGACGGACCGCCAAACATACCGGTTTTGGCACACATTCCTTGCCTCGTTTACATTCATACAACGTCTCATACATTCTCTTCTATTATTCTGACTCTTGACATGGCCCGACTCAAGTATCTGATTCACTTGGTCGTGCCATGTCTTTCTTGGGCGTCCTCGACTTCTTCTACCATTCACATTTGCGTCATATATTCTTCTTACACTCCTTTCCTCGTTCATTCGCTCTACATGCCCAAACCATCGGAGCGTTCCTTTCTTGATCTTACTCATCACGCTTACATCAGCCTTGCATTCTTTGCGGATTTCCACATTTCTTTACCACACATACGCCTCAGGGATCTCATTTCTACAGCGTTCAGTCTACTTTCATCCTTCCTCTGCCAGTTCCATGCCTCACTGCCATACATCAGGGTAGGTACCAGTACTCCATTATGGACGGCTAGTTTCGCGTCTTTGGACAGTTTTTTGTTGGTGCCAACGGCGTTCAGTCCTCCATTAATAGAGTTACCTCGAATATAAAGGAGGACCTAAAGATGACTAGACTGGATCCATTACCTAAATGTGATTGTAATTTCTATTAATATGACTAATTCACTCTTATATTCATATAATTGATATATTTACGTATGTACATTTCTGTCGACGGGTGCATGAAATTTTTATCAGTTTCGATGCATCATCATCATCATCACTATTGGCTCTACAACCCCTGGTGGGTCTTGGCCTCCTCAAGAGTCTTCCTCCACTCTTCTCGGTTTTGTGCCAGCTCTCTCCAGTTTGGAAGCTCCAAGATAGATATGTCTTTGAGGACGTTGTCGCTCCATCTTAGTCTTGGCCTTCCCAGGCTCCTTCGCCCTATTGGTCTTGAGTTCAGCAGGGACTTTGGTGCTTGATGCTCGGTCATTCTCTACACATGACCCAGCCACCGAAGTCTTCCCAATTTTATAAATTTTGCGACGTATAGCTCCTTAAACAAAGTATAGAGCTCATTGTTATAGCGCCTGCGCCAAAATCCATTTTCTAGAACCGGTCCAAAGATGCGCCTCAAAATTTTTCTTTCAAAAACGTCCAGTGCTCGCTCATTCCTCTTAGTTAGTACCCAAGTCTCAGCTGCGTACGTAAGTACTGGTCTGATAAATGTTTTGTACACTAATATCCTCGTGTTTCTGGACAGCAGTCTGGACTTTAATTGGTTAGTTTCGATGCATATTTGCCTTAAAAATGTACAGCTATGCATGTGATAATGGTCTAGTGACGATTTATGTATCAGTGATGCGATTTATAAACTAGGTTCAAGTCATTGAATAGATGTTTTTTATTTAGTTCTTCGTTCCAGTTGATTTAAAAAAATGTTTAACTACGTTCGTCGGTAAATGCCTAGTTCACACAAAGACAGTACACTATTGTATTGTCCCAGCTCTGGACCCATTGCCCTAGTGTGAACAGAAGTTTGGAAAACATTACAATGACATTGTCTTACCCCCACCACCGAACCGGTGCGTATAAACGCGCACGAACAAAACAGCAGGACAACAGGCAGTCGCTCCGCGCCTAAGTACCTCGGCTCTCAGCGCTCGGATACCGTATTATGGATAAAAAAATCTGGTATGGTTCACACGCAGTAAAAGTGAAACCTTCACCTTATAAATCTCAACCAATAGTGAGGAGCCTTGAAAAGTGAGCTCATCACCAAAGCAGCCATTACGCGCAGCTTGACTAAGCGCGTAGGTACTGTGCGTAGGTAAGGTTTTATTCTATCTCATTCTCGCGCAGGCTAAATCCTGTAGATGAAAGTTTGTCTTTTTTTTAAGTGTCACTCATTTCTGTTTCATCGAGTTTCAAATCACAATGGTACTAAAGAAGTTTCACTTCAAAAAAATTAAATAAATTTTGAAAAAAATATTGTCTTTTTTCAAGCACTTTGTGGAGCATTTTTTAATTAAATGAAAACAAATAACTTAGTATAAATACCAATATGTAAACAATATAACAATAATTATTTTCCTTCTAAAAATAAATAAAAATCACCAAGATAGTTTTGTTCTGAAAAATACACAAAGAAAGATTTAATGTTTTATTATTGAAATCGGACACCTTCTTTTGAATGTTTAAAAATAAAATATGTTGCGTTGAAACGCGAAAGAAATTAAAAAATTGGTTACCATTTATATTGAACACGACTGTTTATCGCGCATCAATTGCCCATTTTATGGGGCCAAGCAGCGCAGGGAAATCACAGTTGAGGCAATTGTTTGCAATGCAAATGCCAAATCACTTCAAAAGAACTGAAAATAAAAATTAAAAGCCTGACGTGAACTTATCTGACTGAAGTAAAAAAAGATAAAAGTCGGGAGCCGATTCAGATGTGGTGTGTAAATTTAAAAGAATGTGGTTAAATCAAATGGATTCTTTCGTTACACATTACGCACATACCTCACTTATTTGTCATTTTCAATAGGCCACTTGCATCACATTTTAAATTTTTTTCCGGTAAGACAAATATTCTAAGATTTTTTGTATTTTTTTATCGTGTTTTTGAAAACCTGGCGATTTTTTGAAAATTTCAATTCGGAAAATCGGACCATTTTTTATAAACCGGAAAGACGGGACATAATCACATAGCCAAAAATCATTTACAAAAATGAACGTTTTCCATACGTATTGCACAGGAGAATAACGAGGCATACCAAAAATATTACATCTCATAAATATTTTTTTCCTTGATCCATCTTATTGATCATAAATCATTATTACGTTCAACATCTATATTACTATGCATATATACGTATATAATCCAATGTAATATACTTGTACGTGTAAATTATAATAATAATAAAAATATTATAAAATCGGATTTTGTTAAAATCAGCACCATAACCATTATACCCCTAAAACACGTACATATAGCATAAAATGTACGGGGTTCTCTTCATAACATCTGTTAAAAAGTCAAACCAAATGATAAGTTTGCAGAAAGCAAACAATAAATCTAGTGTTAAATGTCAAAGTGTTGCCATATAAAAAAAATAAATCAGTGTGGAAATTTACAAAATTAATAGGAACATTTTCAGAGACGGGACATTTTCATGTAGTGACGTCACGAGCCCAAATAATGGATTTATTTTAAAAAAAAATTAAAAAATTTACATCTTAGTAAAAAAATCTATCCACATGATTTTTTCCAAGTCGTTATGAAATTCATGTAAGTGGCCAGGGTATTTGAATATTGTTTACAAAGTACGATTGGTAGTTGTCCCTGATTTGTTTTGCGTTATTTGAATATCGATTCTCTTCTAGCCTAAATGAAGGAATATTGATCGTGACGTTTTCAGTTCGCCAGGTTCCTAGTAAAATTCTTCCACTAATAACATCTTCCGCATCGGTAAAGTTAGAAGGAGTTTTCATTTTCATAGCGTTTCATCGCAACCAATTATGTAAAGTGCACGCAGCCAATACAATCTTGTCAGTTGTTTGAGGCTAAATATACGAAATCGGCTTACTAAAATTCTAAATCCATTCTCTACTAAGCGCCTTACTCTTGAAAGCCTTAATTGAATATTCTCTGGCTCTGGGATAATTGTACACGCGGGAAAGGCTTCATTAAATATGTATTTAATGGGAATGCATCATCGCTTACTATAATCCCTTCTTTCGGAATAAAATTATTTTGCAATCCTCTAATCAAGGAGCAATTGTGGAAAATTGCTGAATCCATGAACCAGGCACTCCTATAATGTAAAACAATAATCATGGTCTACTAACGCAGACAGAACAATTATATTATTTGAAAAAACTGCTGCCACTGTTGGGAGGACCTTAAAGCATTACATTTTTGCCTCCTATTGCTCCGTGGCAGTTGCTTAAATTCAATCTGTTTCGGAAATCTTCTTCCGTTCTTCTTGAGACTCTAACACCCATATGCATAGTCGATTCCTCGAAACCTCCTCCACTCGACCTTAGTCGAGGTCACCTCAAGGAAATCTTAAAAACTTCCTTGAAATCAGTATGTTCAGTTACGGCTTCACCCTCCAGTGAGGAATCTCCAGTAAGTCGAGTTGAGGTTGGGTGAAGGAATGACGTCATTAAATTTCTTATTATTATGTTGGCAAACTGTAGAGAATATGTTTATGGTTCACTTTGTTCATCTATGGGCTGTCTTCCTCTGAGATTGTGCACTTCTGTGTGACTATTCTGTGCACTTCTGTGGGACTATCTGTCAATTCTGTCACTCAACTCAACTGTCGAGTGCAAAAGTGGCAAGAGGACATTAATTTATTATTGCATCTTTTCTAAATCTTCTTCGGATTCCACATCATCAAAATATTCCAGCGGATTTTCTGCATCCCGTAAATTCCGCTTTATAGGACGATATTGGTACAAATATTCATAAAGGTAGTCAATAAAATCATGGAAATTATTCATTATGCTAATAAAACTTGAAATAACCTCAGAAATAATGTGGTGCGCGCTGTTAACAAGCTTTGAGGAGACCTCAAGGTAGGTCGCGATGTACCTTGAGTTTGACAGTTCATTCCTCGACTCGACTGAGGAATTTGCTCAAGTCGAGGATAGTTTTTTCAATTCTGCATACCGAATTTATCCTTGAGGTTGAGTCGAGTCAGTCGAGTGGAGGAAATCTCGAGGAACCGACTATGCATATGGGTGTAGGTCTGAAAATATTTTTGAAGTGAAAATTTGGATTTCTGCACGATTACTGCAACTGCGACGCATCAACAGCGCTCGTTGTCTGTTGCCAACGAGGTTGTCGAAGACCTGGAGAATAAGTTCAAGACCTGATACTGGTAGCGAGATATAGAGTCCCTTTCGGAAAGTTTGGAGAGTTCCTAGAGGAATTCTTTATATTTTGTACCCTTTCCAGAATTGGCGCGCCTTGTCGCCTTTCTAGTTATTTTTACATATCCTTATATTTACATATTGTTTACTTTTCCCATAATAAATTATTTTTTTCGTTATACTACTATTTTATTTATTTTAACGCCGTTTTTACGTATTAATCCAAATGTACTTTCCATAAAGTGCTATGACACATAAAACAAAGCAAGGCATACGTAGGAATAATCATAATAAGCGTAGCTTTTATAATTCGCAGCACAGAGGGAACATGTAAAATAATATAAGTATCGCTCTACTGAAACATCACCAATCAAAATAGAATCATTGCATGAAATGAGATTAACCGTGTTAATAAAGACTGTTTAGTCATAAGTTATCGGTACTGTACAGTACAGTACAGTAAAATTCTGCTTTGTACATATATTTTTGAACTGTAAACTTCTTTAGAACCGTCGTGGATTTAAAACTCGATGAAACAAAAATAACCACAATAAAAAGTTTCAGGAAACACGCATCTACTGGATTTAGCCTGCGAGAGAACAATATATAGTATAATCGGTCTCCTGTTTATGCGGTGCTTCGTGTCCTATCGGCCTCCTCTTTGTGCGGTGCTTCGTAGCCTCCCAACTCTTGTCTCCTTTAGTTTTCTGAAGTTTTCACTTTTACACTTTGAATTGAACTCCGCTTTTTATTTTTTTTTTATTTATTTGATGCAAAAATACATATACATTATAAGGAAGCTTTGACTGTCCAACCTCCAACTCACTTCTCACCCCAAAAGATAGGTGGAAGCCTGAGTCGCAATCAACCAAAGTCAAAAACGCCCATCACGTTCAAGACCCCACTGAGAGACAGCCTGGGTTCTCATTGCCTCGCAAACTCTATACTGCCATCTATAGGATAAGGTGCTCACATAGCCGCTGTACTCAGATAATACATAGATGGGGTCTTAAAGAGTCGGCGATGTGTGGACCGAACATGTGGTCAACGAATGCCCGCTCCATACATTCCCCGGCGGGATTGATGAGATCGTCCACAGGGCAACGCCTGAGGCCCTAGACTGGCTCGCAGACCTAGATGTCCCCCTCTGACCCCCCCACCATATGAAAGAAGAAGAAGAACTGTCCAACTAGGAAGATTTCCCGTTTTAGGACAGTCAAAATGCCTAGTTTAGTTCGCATTACGTAAGTACCTACATGCTCTTCGTAGAACTTAATTACATTTCCATAATTATCAGATTCACAGTCAAGTGCTAAGTTCTAAAAGCAATAAAGCAGCTAACTAGAGTTTACTAGAGTATCAGTAGTAAAAAAGCTTCTGAGAATACCAACTAAAAAATTATAATGATAATATAGGCCTCAGCCATATTCTGTCAGTAGGTCAGAATATTTCCGCTTTGAATTAAAATTTAAATAAACGAAATGTTTGTGAATGTATCCGAAAACTAAAAACTATTTTTGAAAGGCGATGAGATACATTTTCAAATTTTATAATTAACTAGCTTTTTCCCGCAGCTTCGCTCGCATGGTGTAAAGGGGTTCCCACTCCGCCACCTCCACCTCCCCCTCTCTCTCCCCCCTCCCGCTTTCCATGCATTCAGTTTTCAAACCTCGCGTGCCACCAATAGCAATTTTTTATACAAATTTCATAATGCCAGAGCTCATCGGAAGTTTTATAAAAACCTTGTCCTGACAATATAGAACACACAAAAAAAAGAATTATCCAATTTGGTGCAGTCGTTCGAAAGTTATGCGCTTAGCAACACATTCAGCGATTCATTTTTATATTATAGATAGATAACCATAGTAGTAAATTTAAAAAAAAAAATGAATGCAAAGGTTACGTTTTTTGTAACTAAAAATACTGGTAATGACAAAAACACACACACACATATTTTATTAGACTAGTGTATAATAAACGTTATCATCGCCTCACTTTTTTGTCGTTTCATGTAAAAATATTTTTTTTAAATTCACGCTTTTCATAATTTATATATCATATGCCTACATAAATTTTACACCAGCTGAAGTCCCTGGCGACGCCCGGGCTTTATACAGAATTCAATCGTATGAAACATACAACAATGAATTACAGGTAATTCAAAATAAGATAATCAAAAAACTATTTCACTACGAATCCAAAACATCCATAAAAAAATTTTATTTGGAAACAAAACTGCTAACATTAAGAAAACTATACGAATACAATATATGTGTCCTTATATACAAAATAAATAATAAACTCATACATACAAACACAGAATTCATTAAAACGTCCCAAGTACACAAACATTTTACACGACAACACGATAACATACGTTTAAACACCATTCATACTAACTACGGTAAGCAATCAATTAGTTACGAGGGGGGCAATTTATATAATTGCCTTCCAGATGATATCAAAAACGAAAAATTGTGTGCAAATTCAAAAAAAAATTGTTCATGTTTATTCACAAAAAACAAAGTAGTGATGGTGAATAATATCGTATGGTAATATAATATCATGTAAATGTTAGTATTGCAATCTAATGTAATCTAAGGTTATGAAATGTAAAAACCATGTACCTAATGTAAAAATTATGTAATATAATGTAAAAAGTACATAATTCAATATTCTAGTTAAGTAAGTGAAAATGTTATTTTCTTTTTTACTGGAATAAAAACTAATGGAAAAAAAAATCAAATATAGAAAGTGACCTTCCTTTGCGTACAAATCAAATCCACAGCGCCCGCTTGCCAACCCGCTCGTCTACCACATCAGACATTCTCCTTTATATATTATATATTATTTCAACCAATTTGACAAATTATAAACCTTCCTCGTGAATCACTCTATCTATTGATGAAAACCGCATGTAAATCAGTTCACTAGTTTTTGAGTTTATCGCGAACAGACTGAAAGGCACGGCGACAGACGCGGCGGAGGAATTTAATTTATAATATGTAGAAATAAAAAACATTTATATAATTTATCAAAATGGCTACCCGCACTTTAGATTAGCGACATCGGCACCTTCGATTACCGCGCCATTATGAAACGGGATATTGTTTGCGGGGACTGCCAGATTGCTAACTTCTGGCGTGTGTGCTCTTGGACCCGTCACTAATAATTCGTCGTGCATCTGACAGGTGGTGTCAGGTGTCACGTGTCAGGAAAATCTTCGCATTAGAAAAGCCTGTGTGTCTTTAGATATAAATAAATGCCATTATTTTTCTCATCTTACAAACAATCTATTAGTATTTACTAAGGGTAACTAACAAACTAACCATCAAATTAACAGACGGCGTTGGTTATAATGGTTGTAATAGCGTTATCAGTGATGGCGTTGTGTTTAGTTAGCCACAGCAACGTATGGCCTGCTAGTAATAATTTATAATGAAATTATTAAATAATATTTGAACAATGATTTAGAATAATTCGATCGTCAGGACGGATGATGTAAGACTAGCAATTAGCCAGGTGAAAGAAATTTCCGGGAATATCCGCGAAAGACAGGCACGTTCAAGTAAATCAATTGCAAATCAGTTGACAGCAGTAGAATGAATACTTGAGGATTCAGAAAGAAGTTTGTTTCATGATTCAGGAAATAGTTCTGTGATATTTCATTATCTGCGGTGAAATATGTCTAAGTTAATTTGAAAAAATGTATATTTGTAACCGCGTCTCTCGTTTAAGTATGTACTTAAATGAGGTCTCGCAGTAATGTTGTTCTTTAAATTTCATGATTTATTCGTTCTTTCTAATTTATTACAGGCTATTTTCACATTTCAATAATTGTTTGTGTGACAATCGGATCAAACACAACTTATTCGTTCATTCTCAGAGTTTTATTTTTACCAACATTCTAACTTTGCGAGTCATTAAAAATAATCATCTTTATTTTTACATATAAAACAAAGTCGGGTTAGACATATTTTGATGATCTTTGATTTGTTGGATTTGTCTCCGCCCCGGATAACAGAATAACTCTTAAAACATTGCAAAAAAAGATTAAATTTTTTCATACATTTTGTATGGAAAGAATTCTCTTATTTTGAAAGAACTGCAGCGATATTGTGATACCTAGGTATAATATTTAACTGTGCGTGAATTCCAAAAATTCAAAAACGTCAAACGTCATTGTTTTGCTTTTGTTCTTAATCATATAATGCTGCCCCTCTTTCTTACACACTAAATGTCAGTGGTCGAAAATGAGACAAACGGTGAACGTATGTCTCTGCACCCCTCCAAAGGAAAAATACAATAATAATAAATCTCTGAAATAAAACAAACGCATTTTTTTACGTAAGCTCCACTCAGGACCTACGTCATCTTAGGGGATGCTGTGTGGAGGATCTTTAAGGAAGAGTAGGATAGGAAGTTCTAGGAAGGAAAAAGGCATGAGGGGTGGGTAGGAATCTGGAAGTCAGTGTATCAGGGAGTGTATATATTCCTCCAACCGCGGTGCAAGGCCATTGCCTTGACAGGAATTCACCTTTTACTTTGACCTTTCCAGCCGGACTCTTTCGACCCATTGGTCGAGAGAATCCGGCTGGAAAGGTCAAAAGACCTCCCTCAACCAGTATCTCTCGATCCGGCCCGCCACACAGCAGGTAAGCAGACGCATCCACCGCCAAGACCCGCACAAAAGTCACCCCATGACCTATGGCAGAGGTGTTGGCTATCCAATAAATGGTTCCCGGGGCGGCGGCATTATTAAAAAATTCCCGTAAGTAAGTGGAAAAGTAAGAAAATCACAAAAAATATTAATCCCTACACAACGCTATCTCTGATACTGACAAAAATATATAGATACGGACAGTTGGGCCATCGGCTTCATCGTGTAATATTTTACTTAATAAAAAAACTTTATTTTATTCAACAGTTATTGATTCTGAGGCGGTACGAAGTTCGTCGGGTCAGCTAGTTAAAAATAACAAAAAGAGAGGAAAGTAGAGATATCATTTATTATTAACATCACATCATCCGCTTAAACAACTTTGGGTAAAAAGTAGGTGATACATTTTTAGGAACCCACTCGAATTTAGAATTTCGTGTATACAGTGTTATACTCTATCTGCAAAATCATTTTGCGATTTCTTTTAACCCTTATAAAATACGAAACACTTCATGCAAATGATTTAAATTAGAACCGAAACTCATAATATAGGCTCAGATTTGGCCGCTGTCACATTTTTTTTCCTTTTCACATTAAGAAATGCGTGAGCGTGAACGTTTCCTGCAAAGGACATTCAATTTATTATTTTCCAGCGAGAATTTAAAATGTTAGATCGATGTCAAAGTGATCTCTTATAAGACTAGATGGCAAACGAAAATGAGATGAAAGTTCGACACGATTCCTATTTTATTTTTGCCCATTATTCACTTTCCAGAGTGGAAACACCGAAATTCGTTTTTTCGAGAACTTACATTACATTTTTGTATGTATTTTACATGTATATAATGCATTGATATGAGCAGCAGTCGACAAGAAATGATTTTGATGTTGGCTTAAGATTCTAACTTCCTTCATATTTTACGATGATTCTCAATCTCTGTAGTTCTCAAAAGTTTGATAATTTGGGCGGCTGATTCAAAATATTTTGATTCTTAAGAGAAACTTCTGTAGCCCCGTTGTGATTTTGAATTCGGATGAAACGGAAATGGCGCATACAGGTCCTGCGATGCAGCACACTCCTATCAAGGCTCCTGTTGGTTGAGATATAAAACGGAAATAACGCTGGTCTGCGCTCACTGGCCGCTTTGATCATCAAAGCTACTTGGTTCTTCATTGGTTTCACTGCACTCGATTTTTTTTTTATTTGATAAAATAACTTTACATATTTTAAAACATTATTTGATACTATGGTTCTCACTGAACCCTTTACCCATACTGGGGATTTTGAATGAATAATGAATAATAATCTTAACATAAAACAAAGTCGGGTTACACTTACTTATACCATTTATAACTCAAGAACAGCTGGACTGATTTTTATGATCTTTGATTTGTTGGATTTGTCACTGCCATGAATAGCAAAATAGTTTGTAACATCGAAAAAAATCACGAATAAAAAAATTGTATAGAAAATTTTTTTCCTCATACATTTTGTATGGAACAAATTCTCATCTTTTGAAAGAGCTGCTGCAATATTGTGATAAATATAATATTGAATAGTGTGTGAATTCCAAAAATTCAAAAACGTCAAATGTCAATGCTTATTTTGCTTTTGTTCTTAAGCATATAATGCTGCCCCTTCTACGGACGCATTAAATGTCAATGGTCGAAAATGAGACAAACGGTGAACGTATGTCTGCACTCCTCCAAAGGAAACATACAACACAATCTAAATACTCGTAAATAAAAATTAATCGTCGAAGTGTTTGTACTCGCATAACTTCCGAAAGACTGAACCCAATTGGATTTTTTTTTGTGTTTGCTATTGTCAGAACAAGGTGAATAAGAACAAGGTGGACAAGACTACTGGTGAATTCTGGCATTATGAAATTTGTATAAAAAATTGCAATAAATGTATGGAATGCGAGAGGAGGTGTGGAGGGAAACCCGGGAGGGGGGGAGGGAAAACTGGAAGGGGGAGGGGAACTCGGGAGGGGGGTTCGCGTGACGGGGGAAGCGGGCGGGTAGAGTGGGGAGAGGGAAGGTGGAGGAGGTGGAGTGGGAACGCGGGAGAGGAAGGGGAGGCGGAAGAGGAAAAGGACAATTGGGAAAGGACACGCAGAGAGAAATAATTTCTTTATTAAATGGCATAGTAGCGCATACCGAAAACTCGCTATAATAATATAAATGGAACGACCGATCAACGTGATTTTTTAAAGAGAGATAATTTGAGAACTGGAAAATGACATAGGTTTTTTATCCCGGAAAAAACATTTCATTCCCGTGGAAATATTCTTTATACAGTAATTTTTTGTAACTTTAGATGAAGATGGGTAAGTATAGGCGTGTAGTCAGTAAAGTATTTTTGAAGTTGAAAAGAGATCTAAATTAATATTGTGTAGCACACAATGTGTATCTTAGTAAAAGACAGCTCTGATAAAAACAGAAAAGAATAGAAAGTTGAGAACATAACAAAGCAAACAATGCGATCCTGTAAATAATACAGTAGGTATTGCAACGATGAAAAAATATATTTATATAGTATACATAAATATCTTAACATATGGATGAGGCACGTTGAAAATATTTAATGGTGGTATATAATAAATAAGTTTTTTTTTAAGTTGGGAACATTTCTCCGTGATTCTATGTAGTGATGAATTGAATTGGGCAGAGATCGAAGAATTGCTTTAATATATTAATATTCATAAAATATTTCTGAAACAGTAAAAAATCAAGTCTGACTTTTTATGTTTACCCTCACTCCGTTACACCGATATCTCAGCTCAGCTCATGCGCAACCTAAAAACTTATAACTTGAATCAACATAATCCATCAATTTCTACCAAACACGTACTCGGCAATTGCTGCCAATAATTGGTAGAAATATTTCCATTGACATTAAGCCACAGCTCAACACCGTTATACGCGACCCCATCTCTAACCCAAGCGCCTAGTGCTATAAGCCGGCGGTGCTTATTACGGCGCAGGTGTGTTTGGAAAGGCTTCCCGCCGGGACACCGCGCCGCGCCGCCCGCTCCCCACTCAGACGTTCCTGATTTACTCCTGCTAGAGTTGCGCTCCGTGTTCCGATGTTGAAACATGAGAGCAAATGTGTAGCTAGGTAATAGGTACCTATTCGAGATATTGCCCCAAGATATATGGCATTCGGAGACCCGCCTATTTGATGGCTTGGATTTTGACTTTTGAGAGGTTGAAATAGGAGCTTCACTAGTACCGGTGGGGCGCAGTCAATAACGGCTGAAAAGCAGTGCGAGGGAAAATCCTATTTTTATTAGAGCAACTCTCTTTTTATAACTTTTGAAGGTTATTCACAATTTCATTGAAGAAGAAGATAACTCTAATAATCTAAATGAAAATATGAAAAAGAGTAAGACACAGAAAAATAAAAAGATAACGGTCGCGACTGCGACTCGAACATAAACGCCTCTACGTGGCCTCTACCAATTCGGCTACTTAGATCTCTCATTTAAATGTCATTTTTGTCAAGCTCATATTTCAAATTTCAGAATTAACAATATTATGTTCTCCTTTTTTACATTAGCTTCACACAGTAAGGCCCTGAGGAAAATAATTCCTTTCAGAGCGTATGTCATCTTTGGGGGTGGAGTGACTTGTAGAGGGACTTTTAAGTAAAGAAATGAGAGGAACTTCTGGGAAGGAAAGGGTATGAGGGGTAGGTAGAAATCTGGAGATCAGTGTGTCCAGGAGTGACGGCCGTATAAATCCATCCCTCCCACTGCGGTGCAAGCGTTATTTCGAGAGAGTACGATAGGAGAAGTCAAAGGGACTCCCTCAATCACTAACTCTCGATCCGATGCAGCTGGTCAGAGATGTATTTGAAATCGGGTTCTTATATTTCAACCGTACAGACGCAAGGCTATTGATAACATCAGGTGCTTTTGATACTATCTCTCATGACATTCTATACAAGCAACTTAAAAATAATGGTAACAGCGGACCGCGCGCCGCTCAAATGGTTTATTAGCCATACTAAAAATAGAAAAAAATAGTGGAATTTAATAAATGCTACAGTAATCTGGAAGAAATCAAGTATGGTATCCCTCAAGGTAACGTATCTACTCGGCCGCCTTCTATTTCTCATTTACATAAATTAATTTACTGATATTAAAATGGCATCTATCGACTACAAGGTAATCAGTTACGCAGATGAGTCGAGAATTCTATTCTAAGCTCCAAGTTAGGGAAAGGCTCTCAAAAAGTGCAGAAACTGGCATGTTAGGAATAAAAAATACCTAACATTCAGCAAAACCATTTTTTTTATTTGATTCACCTGATTCATACATGTGTGTTACATATTTGACTAAAGTGGGCCTCACTGGGTGCTTTACCCGTGCTGAGGACCTCATTTTACAGTTTGATATGATTTTTTTTTTCAATTTAAGATACATATAAAATAAAAAGTAAAGAAAAAAGAAACTCAATAATAACATATGAGAATTAAAAGAAAGTAAAATAGAGCAAAATAAAATAGGGTAAAATAACACTAAAATAAAACAATAAAATAAAACTATATAAATTGGATAGATACATATAAACCGATAGTGAAATTAAAAGGGTTTTATATATTAGTAGTATTGCAATGGTGTTTATGTCTATGTGTTTTTTTTTTTTTTTTATGTTATGATTTTTTTGTAAAGTTGCCTTTTTTGTTCTTTAATCCATCTTTTAATTTTGAGTGTGAAAAGTTTTTTGTTTTCTTCTTTTTTTAAATCGAGTGAAAGATGGTTGAATGCTTTTATTGCCTGGTATTTGTGATGAAAGCTTGTGTTTATCGTCGGTGTTTTTAAGTTTTGTATGTATGCTTGTCTAACTGGTCTATTAATGGTTTGTGTTTGTTGGAGTTTGATACTGGGAAACCAAAAAAATTTCCGCCTTTATACCTACACTTTTATATTACCTTAAAACCCTCAAACCACACCTGCGAAATGTGGTTTGAGGGTTTTGAGGTCAAAAAAGATATTTTTATTTTATCTGCGAATAAGAGAATAAAAGAATAAAAAAATAAAATAAGAAAAGAATAAAATAATAAAATAATAAAAGAACAAAAGAACAAAAGAACGAAAGAATAAATGAATAAAAGAATAAAAGAATTAAAGATTAAAAGAATAAAAGAATAAAGGAATAAAATAATAAAATAATAAAATAATAAAAGAATTAAAGAATTAAAGAATTAAAGAATTAAAGAATTAAAGAATTAAAGAATTAAAGAATTAAAGAATTAAAGAATTAAAGAATTAAAGAATTAAAGAATTAAAGAATTAAAGAATTAAAGAATTAACGAATTAAGGAATTAAAGAATTAAAGAATTATAGAATTAAAAAATTAAAGAAATAAAGAATTAAAGAATTAAAGAATTAAAGAATTAAAGAATTAAAGAATTAAAGAATTAAAGAATTAAAGAATTAAAGAATTAAAGAATTAAAGAATTAAAGAATTAAAGAATTAAAGAATTAAAGAATTAAAGAATTAAAGAATTAAAGAATTAAAGAATTAAAGAATTAAAGAATTAAAGAATTAAAGAATTAAAGAATTAAAGAATTAAAGAATTAAAAAATTAAAGAATTAAAGAATTAAAGAATTAAAGAATTAAAGAATTAAAGAATTAAAGAATAAAATAATGCAATTTGGGAGGCGGGAATGGGTACCGCCGCCCCGGGAACGTTTATTGGATAACCAACACCTCTGCCATAGGTCACCCCAAGTGGTTCGCTACGTTTGGTGATTTAGCAGGGGTGCCCGGGTTCATGGGGTGAGGTTTGTCTTGGAGGCGGATGACCAGGACATACTGAACCCCAGATTCCTACCTACCCCTTAAACCTTTTTCCTTCCCAGAATCCTTTCCTTATAAAACCCTCCACACAGCATTCCCAAAGATGACATAGGCCCTGAGGGAAATTATTTTCCTCAGAGCCTCCTGTGTGGAGCTCATGTAAAATTTAAAAAAATGAATGATTAAAAGAATAAAAGAATAAAATAATAAAAGAATAAAAGAATAAAAGAGTAAAAGAATAAAAGAATAAAAGAATAAAAGAATAAAAGAATAAAAGAATAAAAGAATAAAAGAATAAAAGAATAAAAGAATAAAAGAATAAAAGAATAAAAGAATAAAAGAATAAAAGAATAAAAGAATAAAAGAATAAAAGAATAAAAGAATAAAAGAATAAAGGAATATAAGAATAAAAGAATAAAATAATAAAAGAATAAAAGAATAAAAGAATCAAAGAATAAAAGAATAAAAGAATAAAAGAATAAAAGAATAAAAGAATAAAAGAATAAAAGAATAAAGAAATAAAAGAATAAAATAATAAAAAAATAAAGAAATAAAAGAATAAATAATAAAAGAATAAAAGAATAAAAGAATGAAAGAATAAAAGAATAAAAGAATAAAAGAAAAAAAGAATAAAAGAATAAGATAATAAAATAATAAAAGAATAAAATAATAAAATAATAAAAGAATAAAAGAATAAAAGAATAAAAGAATAAAAGAATAAAAGAATAAAATAATAAAAGAATGAAAGAATAAAAGAATAAAAGAATAAAAGAATAAAAGAATAAAAGAATAAAAGAATTAAAGAATTAAAGAATAAAAGACTAAAAGAATAAACGAATAAAAGAATAAAAGAATTAAAGAATAAAATAATCAAAGAATAAAAGAAAAGAAGCAAGTGTAGTTAGGATACGCAAGTGAAAACAAGTAATATAGACAAATTTTAGATGTTAATAAACAGTTTCGGTGTGAAATAATACGAAGTGTAGTGCATAATATCCCGGCAGTAAGTATAATAAAAGGGTAACCGTGGACGCCAGGAGCAATCACATCTGGCTCCTGAACACAGAATGAAGTTAAAAAATATCTCCTTCCGAATAACATTTTTTTTAACTTTCTTAAAACTTCACTTCCTCTGACATTTATGGTATAAGCATTTTTTTATAAGTAAAACGTTTCTCTACAACTTTACAATATTTTTCAGAAAATGACATATGACTTCTAGATACAGAAAGTCGCTTAATATAAATGAATTCTTCGTTATTACAGCAAGCTCTTTTACGGGACCGTGTGGTCGATTGTGCCGTGGAGATTATACTAGAGTTGAAGGATAAGCGAAGACAAGCGATCAATCTCAATTATTTTCTAATGAGTTTGATTGTAATATAAGGCCAAGATACTCTTACTTTACTCAGTAAAAAAACTACACCAGTGTATTCAACCCTTGTCAGAGTTAACGAGGTATAATGATTCTCATATAACCCCACCAAGTATTTTTTTACAAATATGGATTCAACAAAAGTTTATTACGTAAAAAAGTTATTACGTAAAAAAAAAGTTTTTTGTTAATCCATAAATAATAGGAATATCCGGCTTAAAAAATAAAAACCTCGGATATAGCTCGGAAGTTTAAAACTAGCATGACTAAAACTACTGACTCAAACTATCTATGTATATGCATGTATATGCAGGCAGTAAGTCCGCAGCTCTTTTCTTCCATGCTTGCAAGAATAAATTGGCAAAAATCGAGAAACTTTAATCTTGTGGATAAAAACTTCAATAAACTCTTCAACCTTGCAGTTTACGAGTACATATACAACGCAAACAGATCTTTCGTCGGATGATGATAAAACACTCCTAAATCCTAACCCAACCTACTTAACCTAGGTTTTTTCATCACTTTTTATGATTTCGTCACTTCATTTGGATTCGGTTCTAACTTCACTTCACCATAATTTCTCATTTTCTATTTACACTTTTTCCGATTTTGAGGTTGAATCTTGTATAAAGTATTTTAATTTAACGTGTTTTAAAAGAAAATATTTAAATAGGAAATTTACTTAACATTTTGGAACATACCTAAACATGCAAATAGAATCATATTATGCAACCAGCTTGCCCATCATAATTCATTGCACAAGGTTCTAATTACATTTCCCTGATGCAATTCCAAGCTAAGGCCACGACCTATTTAAATATTTTCCATTAAAATATGATGAACTGAAATACTTTAATTCAAATGATTAAACTTTAATTTAAATACTTTAATTCAAACGATTAATTTTAAATAGATTACAAAAACTCGTATTTGCAAACCTTAAAACATGGTAAGGCGAAGTTAGAACCCTATCCAACCAAAGTGGCGAACCCTCATAATAACGGTCAAACAAAATAGAGAGTGTAAGTGATGTTAGAACCTTGTAAGATAAATGATTACTTAAAATGATTGAAGTTAGAACTTTATCATACATATATCTACGAAAACACAACACAGATTTTTCCGAAAATTATTTTTGGTACAGAAATGAGCAAAAGAAATGCTTTAGCGTACAAAGGTCATTTTTGGAAAAATGTCAAACAACTGTATCCAAATAAAGATTTTACATTTTTATTTTTTTTATAAATACATTTGGTTGTACTTGGGAAAAACAAAACAGTGGGCATATTAAGCAAAAACATTATTAAAAATTTTCTAAATAGTTTGTACAAAAAGTGTATACAGTAGTGTACGGTGTAATAATATTTTTATAGTGTAATAATAAGTGTAGTTTGTGTGAAAAATAAAAATGATATAACACTTAAGATTACGGTGTCCCTATCCAGAATGTTTCCGTTTTTTTGATAATTTTCTTTTTTGGCATCTAAAAATATCTATAACCCCAAATTTTCACCCTCCTACCCTCTCACCCCCATTTTTTAATCGCGATTTTAGTATTTTTATATGAACAAATTTAACCATCGGCGTCGTTCGTATTTCAAACAGGACGAAATTATTTATGTTGTTGAATGACAGATGGTGCTACGTCCATCTCATCGAACTTGCATCCACACACGCGTAAGTCATTCACATTCATTCCTCTTTCTATCCTAGATCCCATTCCCACACCCTTTTACAATACATTCGTTATTTTTTTTTTATTTAAGAACCAAAATGTTCACTAGAAATAATTTATATGACAGAAAAACGTTTGCCGGGTCAGCATGTACAGAATTATTACTAAAATAAAATTTTTTTGTGTCCACTTTATCGCTTGGTTCCATCAGTCAGTTCCAATTTATAAAATTAAAAGTTCAAGTTTCACATAATGTTTCGCATTACATTTCGAATGAATATTTAACATCACGCACATCATCACAGACGGTCCAATGTGTGCAACGATGATGACGATATCACTTTTTAAAATTATTCGAATTTTTTCGTTTATCCATATATCCACCATTTCTTGAAATCATGAAGGAATTAAACTTAAATTAAAACTTAAAATAATATCCATTTGTTTATCAAATTGCATTGCAAGCAAATAATTAGTATTATTATCTACCCTTAAGTGGTTCCATGCCAAGTCATAATGAAACCAACTCAGAAACACCTCAGAAAGGTTATTAAAAGCTATGAAAAAATTTATTTAAAATAGCCGGTAACCCTAACCTAATTTAACCTATTTAACCAATTTTTTAATATTTTTTATCATCACTCTTAATGACCTTTCTGGGGTGCTTCTGAGTTGGTTTCATTCTGAGTTATCCGGTCACCGTATTAAACTAACGATAAAAGTAATAATGTATCTCTTATATTTTAAAGTTTCGCAATAAGCAGGGCTCTGAGAAGAAAAAGAACTCTGAACCGTGCATTGCATAAAATTGCACCGTGAAATTTAAATAGCTGAATTTACCAACAAAACTAACGGAGCTAAACGTCGCAAAATTTATAAAATTGGGAAGACTTCGGTGGCTGGGTCATGTGGAGAAAATGACCGAGCTTCGAGCACCAAAGTCCCTGCTGAACTCAAGACCAATAGGGCGAAAGAGCCTGGGAAGGCCAAGACTAAGATGAAGCGACAACATCCTCAAAGACATATCTATCTTGGAGCTTCCAAACTGGAGAGAGCTGACACAAAACCGAGATGAGTGGAGGAAGACTCTTGAGGGGGCCAAGACTCACCAGGGGTTGTAGAGCCAATAGTGATGATGATGATGATTAAACTAACGATAAAAGCTAGAACCTATAGATAACCTGCCTTAAGATAGCTTTGCGTGCCTACTTTTTGATGTTATTATTAAAATTCTTGTAATGTCGACGTTTCACAATAAAAAAACGAGTATGCTTTAGACCACACCACTGAAGTAAAACTTCACTAACTTATATCTCCCTCTCCTTCCGTTCGCCTCGCCCGACCGTTCGCCTCGCCCGATCACACACCAGCTTACTCCCCAAGTCTACCGTGCGTAAATAAGTTTTACTTCACGTACCTTTGTTGACTTGGGGAGTAAGCTGGTGAATGCGTGACGAGAGAGTTATGAAAAGTGTGATCGGGCGAGGCGAACGGTCTGGCGAGGCGAACGAAAGTCGAGAGGGAGATATAAGTTAGTGAAGTTTTACTTCGGTCGGTTTGTATAAAAAGCACACTCGTTTTTTTTAATTCCTCAAAATAAACAATAATATTATCATCCATTATTTTATAATAAAAATGGATATCAGGATATTGATAACTCATTCGGGTTAGCAGTGCTTACTCGCATGTATTTCATTAATGTTTGAAAATAGAAATAAAATTTAATTTAAAAATAATATTTGCACTATGCTATTTTGTTTTTTTTTTCTTATTAGCGTTTCCAAATTCGTTGTGCAGTAAAATTTTCAAGTTGGTTTTATTTTATTCTATTTTATGCGAAAATTAACTTAGATTAGCGTCTCTTGTCTTAAAAACCTCTTTGAAAATTGAAAATTTAATAGTGATTCGGAAAATTATTGATTCAAATAAAACTGTAAGTTTCACACTCATAATATATTTAAATATGTTGTAGCACCACTCTATACATAGAGGCAAAACTATTGGTTTGCCAGTGAAGTTTAAAAATAGTAGCTCATGTATTATCTATAATAGAATCTTTTGCTGTCGTTTAATATACCTATGTATATAAAATTATATTAGATTAAAAAACGCCCTCTTTTTATGAATTAATACATTAATTGAACAAAACCACTAATGAAAATCAATATAATAGGTATTATTTGTGCAATATCATTATAGATAAAAATCAGCTATTTTGTTGACATGCATACATTTCGATTGTTTTTTTTTTTTCATGGAAAAACATTTGAATTTAGAATTATTGGCTATTGAAAATTTCAGATGTTTTTGTTCTGCCGCATTATGTTTATAAATATAAATATTATGTTTGTTTTGTTAGTTAACAATATTCTGAGGCCGTCAATAACAGCAACATCATGGTTATATGTTTTTTATTTGATTTTGTTTGGAATAATGTTACCTTAGGTTTCACTTCCAGCCCTGATAATAGTAGTGGAGCCTGCTCGTAGAGAACAAACAAAAACACTGGAAACAATGTTTTTTTAAGCACAATGTTTCTTGTTTTATTAATAATCGAGCTAGAATTTTTTTTAGCTAATCAAACAGGGTTTTAATTGAGTTTTTATTGGTTTTAATGGGGTTTTTATTTGAACAATTCTGTGATAAAAAGTTGATGAATTGTTAGAATTCTGTGAAACAATTGGCTCTAACGTTTTTATATAGTTGTGATCTTCTAAAGGATTTTATATTTTTTTGCTTTTAGATCACCTGTTTTTAATGGAAAATCATTACCAACCTCAACCGTCTGCGTGGGGAGGTTTCCAAAACCAAACAAGTCCTCAAATGCAGTTTTCCCCCCCGACTTGCAACCACCAGATGCCGAGCTATGGCGGGCAACAAACTTATTCCCAGCAGCCACTCTGTGCCCAATCGCCACAATATAATCAGCTACCACAATATAATCATCACAATCAAATGCAACAAAATGCTCAATCCTCCGCGTACGCACAACGAGCACAACCCATGCATCATCAACAAACACAACAAATGCAACATCAACAAGCACAACCCGTGCAACCCGCTCAACATACCCAAACATTTCAGCATTCGCAGAATGCTCAATCTGGACAACAGACTTCAGCTCAACCTGGAGCTGAGCCAAAAATGCCTCCCGAAGCCGAAGCGATCTTAAAGAGCATGAAGAATGGATTTGCTTGCCCAAGGGGATGCATTCCTCAAGAAATGAAGGAAAGAAGCATGGCGCCGCCTCGCTGCCCCCAAACTAACAACTGGAACCAAAGGCGGTCTCCACAAGCAAACAACCAACATCAAAACTATCATCAAAACAGTTGCAACAGTCAGTCTAACATTGCTCAATGCAATCATGCTGTTCCAGCTAATTTCCAGGCATACCAATCGCCATCACCTATTGGGCAATATAGCTCGGAATATTTACCTCACCTAGGCCACATGAAATCACCTAAAGAAAATACCATGCATGACTATACCCAACCTGGTTATTCACAATCGAATGAACCACATTTTTCAACAGTGCAAAATACGCATGGAAACACAGTTCAGAATCTTCATGAAGTGTGCACGAATCAATGGAACTATCGGGGAGAAGGTGAAGGGAATATGCACGGTACCAGAAGCAGAAGTGAACATGTCTTTCCAATCATAACCGGAGAAACAACAAGTGAAATTCAGCCAGTCAAGAAAAGATCTGAGGTACGTACATTGAAACTCTTGTCTGACAAATAGCAATGTTGCACTCATAAATTGGCCATTCTTTCCCCTTTTGTTAGATTTTAGCTACCCAAAATTTTTTTTATCTTTAAAATGTATCTTAAAGATTTCTGCTTCATTGTATTTGGTTCATGTTGTAAAAGAGAGTTGTAATATTTCAGAAAACCGATGGATTGCAAGGAACAGGTACAAGGCAAAGGTGTGGTACAAATTATTCTCCTAGAAGTTGGCTTATTGGACCTCCCAGCCCAAGACGTGCCCCCTCATCTAGGAAGTCTTACATCTAATTGACGACTGATTCTTTTGATTTTTTTTTTTCATTTATCTGTGCGTGGTGCCAGTTTCCATGTTGCTTTTGATATAAGGATAAAATACTTAGTATGTGCGCTGAAGAGTTTTTTTTAATGATAGGCTATAAAACGCCGTATACCACCAACGGCGTATTATACGCCATGCTATTTTTAGAGGAATTTCGGTTAATTTAGGTATTTTAATCTTAAAATAATATCTAATAAAATTTTGCGTGAAAGGGGCACCTCGTGCTTTCCTTTTAGGAGTTTTTTTTTGTATGAATTACAATATTATATAAATGAACCCAATCATTGTACACCGTTTTCAATATAAATGCATATCTTTTTTAATTTTGTTGTAAATCTTCAGTAGGTTTTGTAGATTTTGTATGCATTTGTAATGTTATTAAATAAAAAAATAAACATTTTCTTTTTGAAAAAAAATTGTGGCGTGGCGTTTCATTGTTTTTTTTTAATTTTAGAAAAATATTTTCCGATAAAGTACAAATGTGTGTCTACCCATCCAAACATAACTTATTAAATTTTTTATAAGAAAAACACTTTTTTATAACTTTGGAAGGTTATTCTCATCAATGTAATATATCATTGAAGAAGAAGATAACATTGAAGAAGAAGATAAAATATGAAAGAGAACAAGACACAGAAAAAGACAATGGTTGCAACTGGGACTCAAACCCAGAACTCTCGTCTAACCGGGACGTGCGCGTTAACCAAAACGACCGTTTGACAGAAGGTGGCAATAGCGAAATTGGTTAACGCGCACGTCCCTGTTAAACGAGAGGTCTGGGTTCGAGTCCCAGTTGCGACCATTGTCTTTTTCTGTTTTTCTGTGTCTTGTTCTCTTTCATATTTTCGTTTAGATTATTATTGTTATCTTCTTCTTCAATGATACTTAACTTATCCTCCTAACCCAACCCAACCAAACCCCTGAGGGGAAACGGCTACTTTGCCATTTTTTTAATATATAAAACAAAGTCGGGTTAGTAACACTATAACTCAAGAACGGCTGGACCGATTTTTAGGATCTCTGATTGTTAGTTTCCGCCCCGAATAGCCTAATTACTAAAATATCAAAAAAAATCACGGAAAAAAAAATTATGAAGAAAATGCATTTTCTCATACATTTTGTATGGATCGGCTTTTTTAGAATTCGATCACACTTAAATATTATACTTATCACAATATTGCAGCAGCTTATTCAAAAGATGAGATACACAATATACATAGGTCTGTTTCCTCCAAAAGCAAAAAGTCATGATTTTCTTGCATCTCACTCACACACCTCACAAGTATGGAATATAGTTAAAAGGATAACATTGAAGTGTGTTTTTTACATTAGCTCCATACAGGAGGCCCTGAGAAAAATAATTCCCTTCAGAGTCTAAGTCATCTTTGGGGATGCTGTGTGGAGGGTCTTTTTAGGAAAAGAAGGAGAGGAAGTTCTGAGAAAGAAAAGGGTAATAGGGGTGGGTAGGAATCTGGGGGTCAGTGTGTCAGGAGTGACGGACGTATGAACTTATCCCTCCCGCTGCGGTGAAGGAAGAGAAGTCAATGGAACTCCCTCAACCATTCTCTCCCGATCCGGCCTGCCATGCAGCTGGTGAGCAGACGCATTCGCCGCCAAGACCCGGACAAACTTCGCCCCATGAACTCGGGCACCCCTGCTAAGTCACCGAACGTAGAAAACTGAGGGAGCGGTCCGTATCGGTAGAGACGGGAGATAAATGAAAGGCGTGCAGTCGATGTGTGAGTCAGTCTTTATTGTGGCTACGTAGCGGAGGTCGATGCGGAGCGGGAGCGGAGTGGAGTGATGCTGCTGCGTGGTGAGTGAAGATGAAGGTCAGGACATTACGGCGGTGAAGATCACAGGTCTTCAGGAAGCCGGCGTGTTACCCTACACCATGGCGGTGTAGACGAGACCTTGGTCCAGGCGGTCGATCGACGTCGTGTTGACGGGATATGGCGGCTGTGTGTCCAGTGGGTCGGAGCACACACGTGACGCAGGAAGGAACCTTGAGAGGCGATGAGGATGCTGGCGCGTTGCCGATTGTTGTTGCTGCTCGTTGCAGGATGAGGATGCTGGCGCGTTGCCAGTTGTTGTTGCTGCTCGTTGCAGGATGTTGGATGATGGCGCGTTGCCGGTTGTGGTTGTGGTAGCTGCTCGTTGCAGGGTGCTGGTTGACATCTCATGTCGAGATGGTAGTCGGAGAGGTTCCTCGAAGGTGCTGGAATGTTCCTGTGTCACGCTGGATAAATTGATGTTCACTGTTGACAGCGCGAGGCCCGTGCCCCGCGCGGGCAGGTACTTAGTCGCGACACTGCTCGTTCTGTGTTCCTTTATCGATGAATGAATACTGAGGTACTGACTGACTGGCTCCGAGCCAGCGAGCGCGGCTTATATACCCGTGGCAAGTAATTTCGATGACGGTAGGTAACGTCGGGTGAATTCACGTAAAGGCGAGATATCACCCGAACCTTCTGCGGGCACTTGAACGGTACAGCCGTACGTTCTAGCTCTTTCGCGTAGGTGGCGGATTATCATTAAGGCGGCCATTATTACTACGCTGTAGGTAGATGTATCGCTGTAGATATGTGCTTCCAGCTAATTCTGTGGAGGTCAGTGGCGCTGCGGTAAATTTCACCGAGCGGGTTAAGTAGCCGCTACAAAACCACTTGAGAGTGACCTATGGCAGAGGTGTTGGTTATCCAATAAATGGTTCCCGGGGCGGCGGTAGGGATTAAAACAACGAAGCATCAATTTGTATATTGAGTGAATTCCAAAAATTCAAAAACGTCAAATGTCAGTGCACTGATTGTTTTGCTTTTGTTCTTGAATGTATAATGCTGCCCCTATTTCTTACATTTATTAAATGACAACAATCTAAAATGACACAAACGGTGACCGTATGTCTGAACCCCCCCGAAGGAAAAATACAATCATTATCATAATTCTTCCTCACAAGTGTAAAGAAAATGAAAGGCAATTCCGTTCGCAAAAAAGTAGATCTTAGAAGGATAGGTCACACGTATTTTGTGTGTCTTATCATTATTTAATGTAAAAGAAAGAGCTGCAGCATTAAAGCGATAAGGAACGTATGTTTATTACCTTTTTTGCCGCCAAGGTAAATTTTATATTTACCGTGAATCGTCATGGTAAATATAAAAGCGTCAATTTTGATTAATTTTTTTTTTGTTCATCTGGGTTTAGAGAAATTTCTTCGCGCATTTGAAAAGTAATAAAATCACAAAAAATATAAATCCGTAATAATAATAATAATAATATATTATTATTATTATTACGGATAGCTATTAGTAGCTATTCCAAATTCCTGTAATATTCAAAAAACTGTTTCTGAAAAAATTAGAAAATACACAGATTTAGGAAATGAGATTAAAAGAATTTGGCATTCTCGGACTATAAAAATATTACCATTTGTTATTTCGGCCACTGGCATAATACCTAGGAATCTGATTCAAAATTTAAGCATATTAGATTTGTCAAAGAATTTGTATATAAAAATGCAAAAAGCAGTAATTTTAAATACATGTAGGATTACAAAAGATTTTTTAAATATTTATATTGAGGGATCAGTAGGATTTATAGGTTCAATTAGAAATGCCACAGAGCCGAACCCTCTGATATGAAAATATCTGGAGTCGGTGAATTATATTCCCATTTGGTCTCTAGTAGGTTGACATGTTGTTCTTGTATTGTTTTGTATTTATAATACTTATATAGTGCAATTGCATAACGTGGATTCACTAGATGATCATTTGGGGAAGTGTATGAAAGGGTTTAGTTTTTCCTTCTTTTTTTTTTTTTTTTTTTTTTGGGGGAAAATTTAACCCGGACATTTAAATCTGGTGCGTAAAAAAGTTTATTCCAGAATGTATGCAGGGTAAGTGCAATGCAATACATTCCATAATGTAAAATAACAAAAAAAGATAAATAATAAGTTAAGGTAAAAATTAAATAACAACACAAAAATTAAATAAAATAAACAAAAAAGCATGAAAAATGAAATAGGCCACTTGCATGGACTTCATAACGACTTGGAAAAAATGGTGTGGATAGAGTTTTTTACTAAGATTACGAAAATGTTAGTAAAAAATTTTAGAAATGTACAGTTTTTTTTATTTTTAAATAAATAAATCCATTATTTGGGCTCGTGACGTCACTACATGAAAATGTCCCTTCGCCGAAAATGTTCCTATTAATTTTATAAAATTCCACACTGATTTATTTTTTTATATGGCATCACTTTGATTTCAGGCGAATTTTTGAATTCGTTCACTAGATTTATTGTTTGTTCTCTGCGAACTTATCATTTGGTTTGATTTTTTGACAGATGTTCTGAAGAGAACCCCGTACAATTAATGGGTACGGGGTTCTCTTCAGAACGTGAAGAGGATGTCGGTACATGTTTTAGAGATATAATGATTATAGTGCTGATTTTACCAAAATAAAATTTTATAATAATCTTATTATTATTACAATTTACAAGTTCAAGTATATTACATTGAATTTAGTAATATAGACGCTGTACATTATAATGATTTATGATCAATAAGATGGATCAAGGAAAAAAATATTTATGAGATGTAATATTTTTGGTATGCCTCGTTATTCTTCTGTGCCATTCGTGTGGAAAACGTTCTTTTTTTTTAAATGATTTTCGGCTATGTAATTATCGTTTTTTCACACCTATAAAATTATGTCCCGTCTTTCCGGTTTATAAAAAATGGTCTGATTTTTCGGATTGAAATTTTCAAAAAAAAAAAAAAAAAACCGAATGTCTTAGAATATTTGCCTAAACCGGAAAAAAAATTAAAAAAATGTGATGCAAGTGGCCTATTGAGAAAAAAAAATTATGTATGTATCAAACACTAAAATGAATGTAAATAGCCGTTTACGGTGGGTATTTCATCGTCTCCCGTCTCCAGAGGGTCATCAGGGGAGATTCCATCCAGGCAGTCAGGGCGGTGATGATCGCATTCTTCGAATGGCGCAGTCTGCGCCATAAACTTCCCATGCGGTGGCGGAGAAGTGCACGGAAAGTATGTACTCGTCCCTCCAGGAACATTTCCGTAGCACTGCAGTATCTCGGTAGGCGGAATAGTTGGCGATAAGCGTTATTGTAAGCAACCTTTAACTTATGCCATTGGGTTGCGGTGTAGTCAACCCACAGTTCTGATGTGTACAACGAGGTGCAGAAAGCGTTGAACAGTATTCTTTTTACTTTGGGGCTGCAGGAGTAAAAACGTCTTGACAACATACCCGCTCTAACTGATATTGCTCTTCTCTGCCTTTCCATGTCCTCGATATCCTTAAGGTCGTCTGTGATGACATGTCCCAGGTATTTAACGCTGTGATTAACATTCATTTTCCTTTCATCTAGCCATACTGAGGGTGTTTGGACGATTTCGTTTTTCGGTTTAAAAACCATAACTATTGACTTGGTGGTATTATACAAAAGGTTGTGGTTTTTTGCAATAAACGCCATCTCTGATACACGCCAAAAACAAAACACTGGACAACATAAACATGGCGTTGTATGCTGGTTCCGGTAATGCCAGAAGATTGCGTTGTGTGCATTATCATTTGACAGTTGATTCAGTTGCGCATCGATAATTGCTTCATTAAGAAATTTTGAATTGTAATTGTTTCATTAAAGTAATTTACAATGCAATGAATTTAATTCACCTAATAAGTTAACACAACATTTATCGATTCTAAGGCGAAGTTCTCCGGGTCGCGTATTTACAATCCCTAACGCGTTTGAGTCGCTTTAAATTTTCAATATAAAAATTTAAATATTTAGAAATAAAATTATTAATTTCTAATATACACATTGGAAAGATTATTTTATCTAGATTTTAGAACACTTTTTTGTTTTTGCAAAGTGATACAAATTATCAATATAGAGGTGTATTTACAATATATGGGAATAATATTCAAATTTAAATATTTAGAAATAAAATTATTAATTTCTAATATACACATCAGAAAGATTATTTTATCTAGATTTTAGAACATTTTTTTTTTTTGCAATGTGATAAAAAATAACCAATATAGAGATATATTTAAAATGAAAATTGTCGTTACCGCGACTGAATCGGTATAGGTTTTGTAAATACGCCTCCGGGTCAGCTAGTTGAATAATATAATATAGAGTAGTGGTGAAAAATGAATTTTATTGTAGAAAAATTAATTTTCTACAAACTTTGGGTAGACACTGGCTAGTTTTACGTTGGCGACTAAGCAGCGCGATTTAGCTGGGCTATTCAGCCGCGCACACAGTTTTGTATGTAAGCACCTAAATCTATCGAAATCGATCGGGCGGCAGTCGCTGTGTAGATATAGCCCTGCGATTAACCATAATTTTTTTGTTTATTATTTTTTAACGTTGGCTAGAAGGAGGAAGTGCAACACAACAGCAGGATAATGCAGAACTTTTAAATGCAAAAATTTGTATTTATTCGACTACTGCTCAAGAGTGCACGTAAATAAAGAAAGAATGGCAACTATTCGAAGCTGTGTGTTGTGATGGTGAGTAGAGCAAAATTATAACAATTATTAAAAATAATAAATTGAAACAATGATATTTGTCGGAAATATTGTATTATTTGAATTCTAGATAGGTACCTAACATTTTCTATACCATACGTCTCAAAGAAGATATGGTTTTTGGGTCGTTGCAAATGTATTTTTATTTATAAAATTAATGCTTTCATTTTTTTTCTTGCGGAGTGCAAACAAGTACTTGTTGTCCAGTAGATTTGTCATCTGTCCTATGCAGCACTGCTTTGGAGGCGTTCTTAGTGCAATGCTCACACACCCCAGACTTGTCCCCTGATTGCAGCTTCTTCCCACAGCCTGGACACACGTCGCCATCGGATGATCCTCCATAACTTCCCGTCGCCATGATTATAAGGACGTGCTGACCGCCTCCACCGCCTCCATGTGCAGGGCCCTGTTCTGGTCCAGTTGATTTCCCTGGTCCACTTGGTTTATTCTTGTCCACTGGTTTGCCTTGCCCTCCGTCGTCATCACATCGCACCTTGAACGGGTCGATGTCTCGTTTGATGCTAGCACTAGGTGCGTCCTTGACCCTCTGCAGTGCCAGTTTGCCTGGTGGGCACGTAGGGTTTCCAGGAGTCAAGCAAGCCGGTCGACCTTGGCACTGGCTTCTTGGACAGTCATCTTGAAGGCCGTTTTTTTTAATGCAGTCGCATCCAGTGTAAAGGACTCCAGCGCGTAATTCCCTGCTTTTTACGCCTTTCAGACCTTTATTTTCCTCCTCGTGCTGAGGTTTTTCTTTATCCTGTAGACAAAAATAAATAGCAAATAAAAGCATGCTTAAATTTTATTTTAATTCAGGAAAATATTGTCCGATACTCTCATTTTCTCGGTAATATAAAATCAACTAAATATCTTAGTGGGCGTACGTGTAAATATGTATTTAACACATACGTACATACATTAATAGAATATCTAAAAATGATGATACGCCTTGCTTGCTAACCAGATTTAGGCAAAATGAGAAGAAAAGAAAATTATTACATGAAATTTACAAATATGGAGAGATCGCCATAAGTAAATTTAGTAAATACAAAAAAATAGCAATTGACAAAATTTATCCAACAGCTTTAGTGTCCATTGCCTAGCCGGGACTTAGGATATACAAAGTGTCCAGGGATAAAGTGCACTAACTTCGGGAGGTGATTCTACATGATCTATAACTTTTTAGAAATTCTAAAATTTTAAGGTACTTAGTGTTCAAGTAAAAAAAAAGGTTTGTATGGGAAAAAAACAATGGAATTTTGAAAAAAAGGATGTATTAATGCATATTGTTTTTTTTATTTTTGCCACCAAGTTGAATCGCCACCCGAAATTAGTGCACTTTACCCCTAAGGTAACCTGTGTATCGGTAAATAACATAGAAATAATGTTAATCTTACCGATTTCTGCCCAGCGTGATTATGCAAACAAGGCGGCCATTCTCTTACAGCATGGCTGTGAATAGCTTGTAAGTTATGTCAGAAGGAAGGAATCCAATGTACCAATTTTAATCAACAACCAAGTGGAGAGCAAGGAGGGGGAGGTTAGGGGCAGCAAGGAGAGCAGCAAGGTCTGGGGCAAAGGGGTCTAATGCAGCCCGGCGGACAGGCGGGCGACGGGCAGCAAGGTGGATCATATGGTGGGCAGGAAGGTATGGGGCTACAAGTTGGACAGCAAGGAGGCCGGCGAGGTGGAGGACCGCAGGGCGTACCACAAGGGGAACAGCTTGTCGGTGGACACGAAGGTGGTTTTGGGCAGCAAGATAAACAGCAAGGAGGAGAACAACAAGGTGAACAACATGGTGGTGGACCTTTACGTTTAGGGCAACGTGGTGGAGGGCAAGGGTAGCAACAAGGCGCGCAGCAAGATTTGGTAGATTGGCAGAGGTATCTTATGCTACCATACTCCGAGAACACCCGGTCCTGGAGCCCGTTTCGTTTGTACGCTGACAGCGGCAATTTTTTAATCTGTTAACAAATAACATCATGTTTATGGGAAAAATATAAGTTTTTGCCTCGTTTAAAACTTAATTAATACTTTTTACATTAAAATTATACTTCTACGGATCATTTATTTTCATTGTGATTCACAATAAGTATTATCTCTCAGGACTATATTCATACTCTTTACCTTTTTAAATTTAGGTTACGAGCAATAATGGTTACGTAAGGCTCTATAAATCTATTATGCAGATCAATATCTAACTTACGGGACTGCCTTTGTCTTCGTATCTGTAGCAAGGAAGTTCGCCAGCGGCACACGGTCTGCACCTGAACATTTTAAAAACATAATTAAATTATAATACAGGAGAAATAAATTCTTCGGAGGAATCCAGTGCAATCATGATTCAGGTGCAATAATTATAAAGATGAAAATTTTCATCGCCCAGACCGGTCTGGATACTGAGATTCTAGGCCCTGAAACAAAACTCAAAAAACTCCAAATATTCACTCACCCAGACATTTTCAGAGATTTTTTTTAATTAGTTTACTGTTTAATTGCAATATTTAAGAATTTGATCATTACACTTAAAATTTTGTAGTTTCCAAAGTATACTTAAAATGTATTAAAAATCAACTCTTAATTTCCTAACACTCCGACATGTTGTTTCCTTACTTTTTTCGGTAATAAATTTGTTTATAAACAATTGAAATCATTCGGAAGTTCAAAAATTAGAATTGTGAAATTTGGAAGTATTTCTTCTAAAGAATTTAAAATATTACATTGGTAGGTAGATACTTCTCACGAATTTAAAAAAAAATGAATATAAATAAAATCTGCGATGAGCACCCATAACTTACTTTTGATTTCAAATAATAAATAAGAGGTTGGTTAATTAATTTATATTTTTTAAATTTAAATTCACGACATTATTCAGATTCTTACATTTATCTGTGAAAGCAATATAAAGGATTAACAAAAAATTCAGAATAAATTTTGTTACTATTTTTTTCTTACCATTAGCTCCACACAGAAGTCACTGAGGAAAACAATTTCCCTAGGGACCCATGTCATCTTTGAGGATGCTGTGTGGAGGGTTTTTTAAGGGAAAGGAAGGAGAAGAAGATATTGGAAGGAAAAAGGTATGAGGGGTGGGTAGGAATCTGGAGGTCAGTGTGGCCAGGAGTGACGGACGTATGAATCTATTCCTCACACTACGGTGCAAGGCAAAGGGTCGGGAGAATCCGGCTGGGGAGATCAAAAGACCTCCCTCAATCAGTCTCCTTCGATCCAGCCCGCCATGCAGTGGTTGGTCAAACGTATCCGCCACCAACACCTCGACAAACCTCATCCCATGAACCCGGGCACCCCTGCTAAGTCACCAAACGTAGCGAACCTCTTGGGGTGACCTGTGGCAGGGGTGTTGGTTGTCCAATAATTGGTTCCCGGGGCGGCGGTACCCACATCCGCCCAAATTGTACTCAAAAGTAACTCAAATAATCCCATCGTATAATTTTTGAAAAAAAACAGTGATCTTAAAAAAGTTTATTGCCCATCAATTACGTCAAAATATAGCGTTTTCCTACAAAACTTGTCTAATATTAGGTTTTAAATAAAAGTACTTTACCTACAACTATATTCTACATCCAACAATATAAAAATAACTTCATGGCTCCTGATTTTATCCGTAATCGTTTGGCATAAATATGTAATGTATTTTATCATATAATATTTTATATTATATACGATATTTAAAGGTAATTTATTAAAAATATATAATATTTTTTATTTTGTTAATGAAAGACAAATATTCCTGGGTACCTATAACCCCACGGTATTTGAAATCTTCCTACCCTCATAACTAACCGAAAAATATTGTTTGTGTAATGATGGAGTACCTACCTAATAAGTTAACAGTGGATTAAACCAAAATATCCGTGATCTAGGTTTTGATTAACCCCTCAAGCCTCGGGCCCATTTTGTCGAAGGTCAAAATATTTCCGCTTTGCAATAAAAAACAAATAAATGGAATATTTCTCAACGAATCCGAAAAATAAAAACTGATTTTGAAAAGTGATGAAATATGCTTTCCAATTTTGAACAAAGTTTTAAAAATCGCTCACCTAATTTTTTTACATCTGAAATTACTGATAACGAAAAAAAATCAGAGTGTGCAATTCACACGCGGTAGAAGTGAAACTTTCAGAAAACTAAAGTAGACAAGAGTGAAAAGGCTTCGAAGCACCGCACAAAGAGGGGACCGATCCCTTTCTCTCGCTGGCTAAATCCCAAAGTATTATTATTTCTTTGGTTCTCTTTTTAGTGTTGCTATTTTTCGTTTCAAATCACAATGGTGCTAAAGACGTTTTCACTTCAATAACATATATTTCATTAGGCAAATAAAATAAATAAATGTTATCGTAAACTCACTTGTTTATCATGTAAAAATAATTAACAAAAAAATTCCAAATTTTTTTTTTTATATTCTGGTCGGAAACATTGGCTTCGTACAAATAATTTTGCAGTAAATTTTTATATTTTAACATAAAAAGTGGTTTTTACTCTTTCTAACACTGTTAGAAATGTGATGTATTATTAACCATGATAGTAAGGGAGTCACTATGATTTCTACGAGTCCTACACGAGTTGTAACCAAACAAATTAGCCTGATGGGTTAAACCCACAACGCCCTGGTGGACACCAGACGCTTTAACACTAACCGGTTAATTATTTTATTTTTAAAAATCCCTGTTTATTTGACTTACCGCTTGACACAATATACATTATTTTTCTCTGGAGGTCAAAAGAGAACGAACGAACGAACTCTCTTTGAAACCAGATTTTCTAGTAATCTAAAAGTAAAGTAAAACATATTTCAAGTTTAATGTAAAAGTAAAATGTTTCCATTAATTGTCACATTGTATTTATAATTTGCTGGTTTGGTGAGTATATTTAAAGGCGGTTCCCTCATGGGCCGGTAAGGAATCTACATAAACCGAGTGCGGTAAGGCCCTGCTCAGAGAAGTGCTCACAATGGGCCACGCTGCAAACCATTTAGCAGGTACCTTACTTTTTCTGCGCAGGTTCTTCCAGTACCTACTCGGTTTGTATGTCAATTCTCACCGGCCCGTAGGGGTTTACCGTGGCCGAGAAAATTAGAGGAAATCGTCATCCCGTATTTTGGTCACCAAGTAAAAGCAGATTTTAACTTTTGGAAAGTAGGACAGATGGCAGTAGTTGAGTCGTAAACCAACTTTGTAGTTATGGTCAACAAAACAAAACAAAATTTTCACTCTTGAAAATGATTTCTGAAATTCAAAATATTTATAAACGAGGTATAAATAATTATCCACAATAATAAGTTATTCAACTTTTTTTCCATTCTCGCAGTAGTACACAAATAAAATAATAATATATAATCTTAAAAATGATTCCTCAACTAAAGCTCGTAGCGTTATTCAAGCCAGTAAATTTTCATTTTAGTTTCAGAAAATTTTCACAGATGGCAATCCACCTGTCGAATTTATTTGAAACATTACATAACTAATTGGAAGCAAAGATACCAATGTTAGTGAATCAGTAAATGCCTCCGAAAATAAATATTTATATTTTAATGGGAATCTAATAATGATAACATTAAAGAGACTCTTAAAATCCTGTAAAGAAAATGATTGAAAAGTAGGTACCTACAAAGGCAAAGTTTTAACGGAAGGTACGTTGTAATCTATGGGTTTACAGATGATGGCGCCAATTTAATTATTTTAGGTTAAAACACTTTTCCCAAGTGATGCTTTAAAATATAAGATGAATTAATTGTTTGCGCCCGTACATATTCAATACTAAATATGAATAAATGTTTAATTAAATGAAGACAATATTACCGAATCTCAATCGAAAACCTGGAGACAGAAAAATCAGAATAGATATTACTACCAACCTCTACCAACTGAACTACGGAATCCATATCAAATTCGGCCACTTTTAACTGCATCATACTTCGACTAAGAACTACCAACATTTTTTTTTTTTAAATTTCATAAATTTTTTATTAGTTACAGTTATTTGTTTTTTTTGCTACCACACTAGGCTCATGCCCGTGTTATGGTAGTAACATACTTAGTGTAGGTATACTTTGGTAACATGTTACTTGCTTTGCATGTTGGTTAATAAAGAATAATATATATTATGCACAATTTTGGAGGCGGGTACCATTTATTGAATAGTCAATTGCCACATTAAGTCACCCCAAGTGGTGACTTAGCAGGGGTGCCCTTTTTCACGGGGGTGAGGTTTGGCCGGGTCTTGTCTGTCCACCAATTGCATGGCAGGCCAAAGAGACTGGTTAAGGAAGACTTTTTGAACTCTTCAGCTGGACTCTTTCGGAACATCGCCTTGGATGCATACGTCTGTTTCTCCTGAACACACTGATTACCAGATCCCTACCAACCCATCTTACCTTTTTCTTTCCTGGAACTTCCTCTCCATCCTTTTCTAAAAAATCCCCCCCAACACAGCATTCCCAAAGATGACATAGGATCTGAGTGGAATTATTTTCCTCGGGTCATCTTGTGGGATGTTTTACTCACTCTACATACACTTACTTTCATACTAACATAACAAATGATATTATTCCGTGTAAAAATCCAACAGGGCGTTAATCTATCTATCTATCTATCTATTTACCTATTTATCTATTTATATAAATAAAAATGAATCGCCGAAATGTATGTACGCGCATAACTTCCGAACGACTGCACCAAATCGGATAATTCTTTTTTTTTTGTGTATTCGTTATTGTCAGGACAAGGTTTGTACAAAACTATTGATCAGCTCTGGCATAATGAAATTTGTTTAAAAAAAATTCAATAGGTGGCACGCGAGCTGTTTGAAAGCTGAATGTACCGGGACTGAATGTATGGAATCCGGGAGGGGGGACGGGGGTTAGCGGGGACAGGGAAGGTGGAGTAGGCGGAGTGGGAACACAAAAGAGGAAGGGGACGCGGGAGAAGAAGGGGAGGCGGAACGGGAACGGGACAAATGGGAAAGGACACGCGGAGAGAAACAATTTCTTTATTAAATGGCATAGCAACACATGCCGGGAACCAGCTAGTAAATAATAAATAAATATAAAACAAAAAATTTCAAAAAATTTACTCAATGGTCATAAAACGTGTGGGTGAGATAACTTTAAAAAGATATAAATCTAATAATGAAGCAGTAGGTACCTATTCAAAGAGCAGATTGTTTATTCATAGAATAACATTAGTTATAATTCGTATCACTTCTGGGTGCAACGGCATTGATTCTCGGGTCATTACAAAAAATAGAAATGATTTGATAGTTCGCTCTGCTCTGCACTGGGCTCAGTGGGTACGTCATCGCTGTTTGCTTTCTGCGTGACTCAATATTCTCAGTGAGTTCCCAGTTCTCAGTGTACAGCTCCTCGCCTGACCAATATTTATTATTACCAGTACGTAGGAAGAAAACATTAGAAATATATTTATGTTGACATTATTTCAAAGTGATTTTTTTCTGCATGATATCAATAAAATGATATATTCGGAATAAATTGTTACTAGGAACTCGGAGTAAATATTACAAAAAATCAGAGTGTGCAATTCACACGCGGTTGAAGTGTAACATCAGAAAGTAGACAAGAGTGGGGACGCTATGAAGCGCCGCACAAAGAGGAGACCAATAGGCTACGAAGAACCGCACTAAGAGGAGACCGATTATACTATCACGTTCTCTCGGAGTCTAAATCCTATAGATGTATGTATTTGTCTAATTTTAGGGCCGTTATTTTTCGTTTCTTCAAGTTTCAAATCAAAACAGTGCCAAAGAAGTTTTCACCTCAAAAGGGTAATGTTAGAAGTCAGAAAGAAACAGAGAAAACGATTCCCATTAGTAGGTACATGACTTTCAGTGCCTTGTCGATTTTTTCTCCGAGTTTAAATATTTTAACACTTGGTTAGTCATTTAAAAAAAAAACGCAAATTTTATAAATTAAATAAAGGTAGGTACATTACTGCGAATTCCCCTCTGAATAATAAAATTAACCATGAAAATCACAGGTCAATTTTTAAGATTAACATTTTGTCCAGTGTAACATTTTAATACATGCGCGAGGCTGACACTTTGCACCGATTGTTAAGAATATGACAATGATAAAGAACGATTGAATTCCTAGATGACTCAATGCTCCAAAGGGAGGCGTCTACTAATATCTACAGGAATTCCAAAAACTGAAAAAATCGAACTAATATCTATGAGAACCAAAGTGTTGACGAATATCTACAGCTCAAACTGTTGACTAATATCTGTGAGAACCAAAATGTTGACGAATATCTACAGCTCAAACTGCTTACTAATTAATATCTATGAAAACCAAAATGTTGACGAATATCTACAGCACTGGCAGAGGTTGGATTTGCAATTATGTATAGCATATTGGAATAACGTAATATTGCGTATGCAGTTTAAAAAACTTAATTTATGTAAGTATGTATATAAAAATCCCTAATATCGGACTATTGGACACATTTAGCTGATTAGTCCAACCTACGCTCTGTAGATATTAGTCAACACTGGGACCGTCATAGATATTCGTCCGACCTTAGCTCTGTAGATATTAGTCAACACTCTGAAGTTCGTAGATATTAGTTCAACATATGAGCTGTAGATATTCGTCCGACATACAGGTTGTAGATATTAGTATCTGGAGTCCTCCAAAGTAGGTACAGAGAAACGGCCTGGATGAAAGCGATAGCCAGAACCGATGAAGATATAGCCTAAGAACGAGAAGAGCCGACCCCAACAGCCTACCTAGGCAATGAATTGTGGTAGTCCTAATTATTATACCTAAACTTCCAAAAGACACAACAACAAACATGACGGCCTCCGTAGTCGATGGGTAAGGCTCTCGAATGGCAATCTAAAGAATTCAAATCCCGGCGTGCGCAAGAGCATTTTTTTATTGAATTGTGTATTTCAAATTTAATCTTGTGTATTAGCGACACGTCCCAGAGAGAAAGATACTCTCTGTATCGCTCTTTTGTATGACCGCCATTCAGAATAGAAATGTTGCTTGAAATGGCTTTAGGCATGTTGCCAGATCTGAATAGCCAGGTACTTCCCCACCTTTCTTTTTCCCATCTCCTTCCCACCCCAATATATTCGGTCTTGTTTATTTTATTTTTTTTTTTATTTTTTTTATTTATTTTGGAAAATCAACAGATATTTTACACTTGTAGTAATAACAATAATAATATACATAATACCCAATGATAGATTTTCACATAATTAAAATTATAATTAAAAAGTAAAACAAAAAGTGAGGGTCCTGTACCCATAAAAACTTAACAAAAATATAACCCTGAAAATTATTAAAAAAAAAAAGATATAAAAACACAATATAAACTGTAATAATCTGCTTACAAAATTTCAAACATGAAGTAGGAGTCAGAAATTTGTTCTCACTTCACAACACCAATAATAATAATATGTACCTACATTGTACATACCTACAACCTACAACTCAAGAGTAAATACAATAGTAAGTTGAATGACAAGTATGCAACTGGAAAGGATTCAAAGCAATAACATGGTAACTTGCAATACGGTCAAAAAATTATTTAATGTTGACTATGACATACTTTTTTAAGGTACTTAAATTACATGAGAATATGTCTATATCATTAAAATTCTTATCAAATACATTACATGTTCTGAATATAAAAGCATTTTGTCTGAGATTAGTACAACATTTTTGAAGATGAAAAATTGATTTTTCTCTGGTTCTAACGGAGGGGACTCTAAAATTAATCTCAGCCAAAAGGGGTGAACAATCAATAAAACCATTGATAATTTTATGAAGATATATTATATCTGCGGAGTCTCTTCTAATTTTTAATGATTTAAGTCCATAAGGGTCCTGCAAGCTGTTAATGTTATGATAACCAATATTAAACTTGAAATTTAAATGATGAACAAATTTTCTTTGGATGGCTTCAATGCGTTTAATATAAATATTATATTGAGGATTCCATATTTGAGAAGCGAATTCAAGATGACTGCGAACATATGAAAAATACAATATTTTAAGTGTTTGGATGTTCTTGAATTCTTTTCCAATACGGAATAAGAATCCTAACATTCTAAGGGCTTTCTTCACAATCATATTAATATGTGCCTCAAATGTGAGTTTACTATCAAGTAGAACACCTAAATCGCGAATTTGAGTAACCCTTTTGAGTGATTGGCTGGCTATATGGTAGTTATGGTCAAATTTAATTTTATTTCTAGTGAAGGTAATCGCATAACATTTAGAAGTGTTCATGTTGAGTTTATTAATTATACAATAGTCATTAAGCCTATAAAGATCTTCTTGTAATTTAATGCAGTCATTGATAGAGTTAATCGGAAGATATATTTTCATATCATCAGCGAAGAGTAGAACATTTGCATAATTAAAGCATTTTATAATGTCGTTGATAAAAATTGTGAATAGTAACGGTCCCAGGTGAGATCCTTGGGGTACACCAGAAGGTATATTTACGAACTCAGAGATGAAGCCATTAATTGTTACTCCTTGAGTGCGCCCATTAAGATAAGAGACTAACCATCGATACAAATCACCGTGAATTCCTAAAGCTAGTAATTTGGATAAAAGAAGACTGTGATCAATTTTATCAAACGCTTTCGAGAAATCTGTATAGATTACGTCAACTTGGATTTGATCATCCATTGATTTCGTAACATTTTCAATGAATATGGCAAGATTAGAGACAACCGACCTTTTTTCATAAAGCCATGTTGGTTCACGAGTATTACAGACTGGACGCAGTTATAAAGTTGTTCGTGAACAATTTTTTCAAAAATTTTACTGAAGATTGGTAACTTAGATATCGGACGATAGTTCTGGACATCATTTTTAGGCCCAGACTTAAATACTGGTGTGATAAGAGCACACTTCCAACGATCCGGAAAGATGCCTTCTTTCAATGAGGATTGAAAGAGCAATAATAGGGGCTTCGAGATTACCTTGCTACACATTTTGATAAAGAATGCTGGAATTTTATCACTACCCGCACCCAATGAGTTAGAAATAGAATCGATTATTTTTTCTATTTTTTCTTTTGAAACTGATACCGAAGAGATGTTAACTTGGTTATTTATATTATGATGGTTGGTAGAGTGTACATCGGAGGTAGTGTTATAATTAAAGGTGGAGACGAAGTGCTGTGAGAACAGGTTGCATATTGCAAAAGGATCAACAGCAGTAACGTCACCCAGTTTCATTACATGAGGTAAACTAGAATTATTTCTTTTTCCTTTAACATAAGACCAGAATTTTTTGGGATCACGGGATATATTAAGTTCGGCGTTTGTTATAAATTGTTTGAGACATTCCCTAGACATTCTCTTTTGCCTTGTTCGAAGGATACAAAATTCATGGTAGTCTAAAGGATTGGACCATTTTTTCCAGGTTTTGAACACTTTATATTTTTCTTTAGTCAGTTTTATCAAAGCTGAACTGAACCAATAGGGATAAGAGTTGTTGATATGAACATCCTTTGATGGGACGTTTAAACGAATGATTTCATATAATATAACATAAAAACGATCAATGGCATTATTAGTTGATAAATTTAAGAATTCAGCGTCCCAATCAATACTACCACGAATGTTATTTATTGTTTCAAAATTAGCTTTCCCAAAGAGATTGATTGTCCGTTTATTGTTCACCACAGGGGTTTCAAGAGCTATGTTTATGTCAAAAAGAATGGCTTTATGATGTTTACATTCCGGGATGAGATACTGGTCAGTATTTGATACATTTACAGGGGTCGAACTAAAAACAAGGTCTAGGAATTTATAATTATTATTCGGAGAGGTGCAATACTGCGATAGATCTGTAAATGAAAGGGTGTCAGATAGTTTGGAGATAATTTCAGATTGATAACCATTCATAATTTGCATACTGTTTCCGTTACTAAGAGACCAGTTAATTATTGGTAAGTTAAAATCACCCGATATCACAAAATGATCGTCATGGTGAAGTGCTCTAAGTTCACATAATTTATTCATAAATTCATTAATGTTATGAGAGTGATTGACTCCTGGTGGAATGTATACACAGCATAAGTGATTTTTTATGATATTTTTGATCGAAACAGTCACCCATATATCTTCTGCATTCGTGATCCAATCATTACGTTCGTGAGCTACGAGGTGCTTCTTTAACGCAATTAGTACACCTCCTCCTCGTTTTTGTTCTTTGCGGTCACGCCTAAAAACCAGGTAACGGTTGTCAAATAGCTCTTCACTGGCAATGCTATCTAAAAGCCAAGTTTCTGTTATCATTATAATATCAAAGTTGTTATTAGTAACATTAAAATAAAAACTATTTGTTTTGGATCGCAGTCCAGTTACATTCTGATAATAAACATTCAACATTTTGGTTCATTCATTTCATAAAATATATAAAATATTAAATTTTTAAAAGAGTTGTAGGCATGTAGTAGAACATTGTAAGTATTAGAGTGTTGTTGTAGTAAAGCAGAAAAAAATAAAGGATTAAACAGAGAAATATTGGTAATATTAAAAGAGTTAATTTTTACGATTGCTAAAACTAAAAGAGATTTCAGCAAAAAACCTTAATCAAGTCCGATTCCAAAGTCACTTGAATAATGGGACTGGATTCATTTTTTCGTATAAAAATTTTACCAAACTTGATCCACCTGAATTTAAAGTTCTTATCCTTGCATAAATCTCTCACTCTCTTGAAAAGTGCACGGGTTGAAGCCGTCAGATGTTCATTAACATAAACGTTGTTGTCCCCAGGAAGCTTCAGGTCGCCAGAGTTTATGCCGCCTTTCTTCCTTATAGCAGCTAGAAAGTTGTCTCTGCAGCGGCTGGTTGAGAACTTCACCACAATTGGTCGAGTAAATTTAGGATTTTCTCTAGGTAATTCCTTGACCCTCGTACGAGAAATACCGTCAATATCATTCGGGAGAACATCAATACCTGCCTTGGTTCCCAGCAATTTTATGACATCTACTAAATTTTCTTGTGCAACTTGTGCCACAATCTCACTGGCTCCCGGCAGTTGGGCACAAAAGTCCCAACTGCTCCCTACTGTATCTACTGTTATATGGTTATAACCAAAGATATCATATTCCGTCTACCGATGGTTTAGTTTTTCCTTATCACTTCTCATACGTCAAGTCGGGCATGCAGAAACTCTTGCCAGCTCCGTCTAGGCCGATCCACTGCCATCTGGTATTTATTAGACTTGTATGTTATTGAAGGTTCAAATAAATTAATCGTTTAGTTTTTACTAATGCACCGAGGCATTCCGATGCGTGCACTTTTAAAAAGGTTTGCATTACAATATTGCAACAGCCCGAACAGTAGACACAATGATCTGCCCAACCTTTTTCTTTCTTTCTGTGAGCGGACATTTTGAAATAACCTTTGTTATTTTGTTAGCTCTTAAATGATTGATAATCAATGTGGCACCTAAAAATTATTCTATCTTCGAAATAAAGAATCGTAAGCATTTGGCGGGATTATTTCATAACCCTTCGAATCCATCCTCCCTTCTTCTTAATTATTATTTTTAATTTATAAACTAACATTTAAGACAAGATTTTTATGCATAGCACAAAGGGTAACAATTATTATAAGCAATAATTGTCAGCCTGAAACACTCATTTACATTGAAAAATCTTCCGAGAAAAGATACTTGCCGCCCAACGGGACTTGAACCCGTGTCCTTCTGATTGCCGGTCGGATGCTCTGACCACTGAGCTATGGCGGCTTATCTAATACCCGCCAAATATTTCAATATATACTGGTGTTTCATTCAACACGGGTTTAAGTCCCGTTGGCGTACTATATATAAAAATTTTGAAAATTAAAAAAATAACCGAAAAAATCTTTTTTTTTAAGTAGTGGCCATTTAGCAAGAATTTTTGAAGTAAAACTTCCTTAGCCCCTTAGCGATTTGGAATTCGAATAAAACGGAAATGACGCTTACAGCACCTGCGAAGCAATATACTCCTACCAAGGCTCCAATTGGTTGAGAAATAAAACGGAACGCCGCGAGGTCTGCGCTCATTGGCCTGCTCACTGCGTTTTGAGTATGACCTCACAAAGGTTGTTTGGTTCTTCATAGTTTGAGATTGTTTTGGTAAAGTTTCTTCTCTTCGCTTCTACCGCGTGTTATCTGCACTCGATTTTTTTTCTTCATTTTTCCTGGTTTCTACCATCATGACCAGAAAGGTTAAAATAGTGGCAAGACGGACACGCTCTTTTTTTCGCCCGCTACCTAAACAGCGTTTAATTTCATGAATTATACTTTTTTAAATGTTTTGTGAATTCTTAAAGTATAAATAAATATTATAATATATGAGAGGACACGGGTTCAAGTCCCGTTGGCGTCATGTATCTTTTCTCGGAAGATTTTTCAATGTGGATGAGTGTTTCAGGCTGATAATTATTGCTTATAATAATTGTTACCCTTTGTGCTATGCATAAAAAATCTTGTCTTAAAAACGTTAGTTTTACAATTAAAAATAATAATTAATATTTGACAAGTTTAAGTATTTCCCCAATAAATGAAGACATAATTTGTCTTGACGCCACCTAGCGAGGGACTTAACCACGTTTCTCTCGCAAAAATAAAGTTGGTTGTTTTCAGGTGGAAAAAATATAATAAGCAGTAATTGTTGAATGAAACACTAGCATATATTGAATCATTTGGCGGGTACGAGATAAGCCGCCATAGCTCAGTGGTCAAGAGCAATCGACCGGCAATCGAGAGGACACGGGTTCAAGTCCCGTCGGCGTCATGTATCTTTTCTCGGAAGATTTTTCAATGTGGATGAGTGTTTCAGGCTGATAATTATTGCTTATAATAATTGTTATAAATAAATAAATTATAAAAAAATGTTAAGTTATTTTTTTTTATTATCTACCGTCAAAAACATCCGAAATGCGGGCTTATGGACCAGAATACCCCTCTTGAATATATATTTTTTTTTTTTTAACAATTCTTGTTTTTATTTTCAACTTTTTTGTTTTTTTTTTCAATTGACCCGCTATAAGTATCTTTAATTACAAGAGAGAATTGGATATTGTAAAAAATAATCATTAAAATGGTTCCAAATCATTTTTTCGGTCCATTTACTTGAGAGCTAAGGGGATGGGGTGTAAAAAAAAACGAGTGTGCTCTAGACCACGCAACTGAAGTTCTGCTCCATCTCTATGATAAGAAGAGAGAAAAAAATGCGCGCGCACTGCTCTCTTTTGCTCCTACAGCGTGATAGATACTGACAATAGGCCTGCACTACATAACGTAACTGGCTACGAGAGAAAGAGAGAAAGAAAATGTGTGCTCGCACCTCTCTCTTTTGCCCCTACAGTAATTAATATACGAAACGTACTCACTCTCAACTACCGTTCGCCTCGCTTTTCGTAACGCTCTCGTCACGCATTCGCCAGCTTACTCCCCAAATCAAGCAAAAGAAGAAGTTTTACTTTAAAAAAATGGACCAATAAACCTCCTGGCAACATCTAGAATCATAATCTGCAAACTTTTCTTAGTTCAAAACTATGTTCAGAATGCGGCACCCATATTTTGCACACTCAATTCCATCCAGCACGCGGTCGTTTAAAAGTTGTGAAAAAAATTGAAAAATTCCCATAATCCAACCTGGCGTAACCTATTTAACCAATGTTTTTTTTTCATCGCTCATCACTTTTCGCTCACTTTTCAAAGAAGGTGATGAAGTTGCGTGTTGTTGAGTCGTCTGGTCACCACTTTCCGATTTAAAGCTGACAAAATCGATATCATAAATTATTTGGCAGATCTGACCAACTTTTCATTATCAGTCACATTTATATTAAGTCTGATATTTAGTTTATGTAGAAAAGATGACGCCAAGCGGTAGATACGTTTTTATAATTCATGGCATATTAAGGCGGTGTAACCAGATTCGGCTGGAAAATTGTCATTTTTAAATCGAATTCTAGACATATCGACTCTTTTCAACAACAAAAAAAAAACATAATTGGATTTCGAAATGTTAATTTTTTATCTAGTAAAAATACTTTTTAGATTTTGAAAAATGTGTTTTTGTATTATAATTAAGAATATCGTTGGTCGTTGGGCAGATTTATTAAATTTTCAAAAGAAACGATGTATTATTCAACACATATTTACAGTTATGTAATCATACAGAATTATAAATCAACCATCAATAACTATCTAGGAAGCCTAATTTACAGAATTTTATTTCAGTTAACACAAAATCATTAAAAAAACCGACCACGTGTTTTGTAAAGAAAATCCTTCTGTTTGTCTACTTGTTCACTGAATCGCAAACTACCTTTCAGAATTTTTCACATATTTATTTTGTTCAGACTTTTTGTAAAATTTTAAATATTTATGATCCGAAAAATAATTATTAAAAAGTTAAGTTATTAATAAATTAAGTTTTTTTTCTCCTAATTACGCTTTAGTGCGCGCGCGCAATGTTACCTGGCTACCCGCTCAAACTGTGGAGAATGGAACTCATTGGGTCGCTCTTACAAGAATCAGTTTTTCTAAACAATTATCTGACTTAAAATGGACGAAAAAGGCCCAAATGAGAAATTTTTCACGGGGAAAAAGTAATAACCCCAAAAACTTTTTTGTAAGGTGCATTTTGAAGAAAAAACAAACATTTTAAAGTTTAATAATACATGTACCTTGCTTGCTTGTAACCTGTAACGGTTCACAGAATGTAACAATGGTATTGACAGAAAAAAATCTACATTTGTTTATATGTTTCATAAGATTTACAAATATTTGAGTTTTTGACATATTTTTTTTTCATTTTTGGCGAGGAATTAAAACGAAACTAAACAAATCTGAAGCGAGTTGAAAGGAATTAAAAGGATACATCCAAAGAAAAAATGTTCCCTCCATTTTGAAAAAAAGAGTTAATTTTCTATAACTTGGGGATAAGATGAGCTATATGGGTAAAACAATTTACAGACACAACTTTTTTTTTCAACGTTGTTTTTTTTAATGCGAAAAAATATAAAAGCCTCTGAACTATGTTTTATATCTCCTAAGCTATGCGGACTACGCAAAAAATCCTAAAAATAACATTTAACTTGCAATAATTTTAGAGTAATAAATTTGATATTTCATTTTATATAATTGTTTATTATGATATTTTTAACTAATTAACCACCTCTCCCTTTAATATTTTGTCTATACTTGTTTGTTTTTTTTTAATTTTTAATATTAATCATATAATAAAACATAGTTTTCGAAACATGTAGAAACGTAGAGGGTATTTACAAAGTTATTTGTTTTCATCAAAACGTATTTTTTTTATTTTTTTATTTCTTGCTAGAGCAATCCCGATGAGTTACAGAACTCATTTTAGGACAGGAGGAATATACAAATCATGGGTGGGAGGAAATAGTTAAAATTTTACATAGGAATTTGGATATTAAAATATAAGATTCACATACAATATAGAAGAAAAATAAAAGACAGGTTGAGTAGAATAAACAGCAATGGAAAACAATTAAAGAAAAAGGGAACAAGGTTATACAGATATGGATGATTACAACTTAATGGAAAAGATTGGAAAGAAGACAATTGAACATGACAAGAAAATTACAAAGTTTCATCCTTATACATACTTAAAAAATATTCTTTTAAAGCATTACTCTGTTTTTTTTTTTATTTTGCTGGATTCCCTTGTACATATCTGGTAGCGAATTATATAGTGTATAGGCAACATAGTTCAGAGATTTTATCCCATATTTTGTAGTGTGTGTTTGAGGTATGCGGATTTTATTGCTATTTCGAGTATTGTGAGTGTGGATGTCTTGATTGTAAAGTGGCTTGATGTTAGTGTGAGTTGATTGTTGGGTAATTTGTAGGATGGTGCTTGTGATTTCATGTTTAGGAAGGACTATGATTGGAAGAATACCGGAAACTGAATAGATGTCTCTGACATGGGTGTCCCATGGAAGTCCAAAAACATTTCTGAGAGGTCGGTTTTGAACCACCTGCAGATCAGCTATCAATTTCTTTGAGGCAAATCCCCAAATACAGATATTATATTTCACTTTTTGGTAGCTATTTGAAATTATTAAATATATATTGGAAAGATTTGAATTACAGGTGTCATATTTTTTTATGTTTTTACACCTACAAACAGATGTCATTTTTTTATCTTTTTACACCTAAAAATCTTTTCAAAACTTACTTTCGTTAAAAAGTGTATTGGCTGTACAGGAACATCGAAAATCTATTCTAACACCACAATATTAAGGAATATTCTGAAATAATATCTTCATTTAAGCAGATGATCTTCTTGGATATCGAAATAAAAAAATAAAAAAATAAATTAAAAATTCAGAGTGTGTAATTCACACGCGGTAGAAGTAAACCCTTCATAACACTAAAGAATACCAGAGTGGGGAGGCTAGGGAGCACCGCACAAAGAAGCGAGCGATTATACTGTCTCATTCTCTCTCAGGCTAAATCTCACAAATTTGACAAACACATACAACAGTCACTGTTAATTAATTAGCTGCAATATGAAATATTATAATTAAGTACTTAATTAGAAACTTGTAAACTTAATTGTACAATTTTTTTTATTTTTTTTTTCTATATCATAAATATTATTATTATTGTTGGTCTCTTTTTAGTATCGCTGTTTTAGGTTTCATCTAGTTTCAAATCGCAGCCGTGCCAAGGAAGTTTTCACTTCAAACAAAGAGAAATACCTAATAGGTATGTAAATTTATTCAAATTCACTATTGCTTACACGAGTAGGCAGTTACCTACGTCCCAGAATGAAATGTGTGTAAAATCAGATTCTCCGATCAGTTATTCAGCACCTCTGACTTGGCCTACAGAGCCCGGACCCTCGAGTCCGGAGCTCGGAGACGGAGCCACGGAGAGGTGAGGTACGCCTCGCGACCCACAACACACCGCGGTGGAAATGCAAATGGTGTGATGCTGATATAACATCTGATCCGCTGTGTTACTGCGAAAATGTATTGTTCCACTCTTTAGACCCAGTCGCATCGCAGAAATTCAAATGTAACATTGTCATAAAATGTTCAATCAGCACTATTTTGTTTTCTTATTAATCGTCAATACTAGGTCGTTTCGGCCTTCCAACAAATTGTAACAAGTTGACAAACTTGACAACACGATAGTTGTCCTCTTCTGTTGATCACAATTTGTTCAAATGGTAAAAACAGACTAATGCCTACAATACACAACTTCTTTTTTCAGCCCGATTCCAATTAGAGATCAAAGTCAACATTTTTCGTTTTACGCCGATCGCTATTTTCATCTCTATTTTCATATCTACGATTTCAATTGTCATCACTGCAAATAACACATGAACCATGATGTTTGCTGTGATGTCAACTGAAATCGTAGAAATGAAAATAGCGATCACGTAAAGCGAAAAATGTTGACTTTGGTCTCTAATGGGAATCGGGCTGAAAAAAGATGTCATGTATTGTAGGCATTAGAATCGGCATTTAACGGGAACCTTTCAATTTTCAAAAAAATGAATTGGCGCTGAATGGCCATTTGATGACTTTGTCACAAGTGAATTTCTTCGAAACAACTAAGCAATAGAGCCTTATCATATTCAGTTGAAGTGTTTCCACAATTAGATTGGTTATCAGCATATATTGTTAACGAAATTTTCAGAGCGTAGCGAAGTCCTGTTTCAACTCTCTGAAAATTAATTTGTGTGTTCCGGGTCCGGTTAAACCTGTCGAGATAGTAGCCGTGTTTGACAATACCTCTTTTCCCCAAAACACGCTCATGAGCTCTGGAGTAGGAGCTATTCGCATAATAATCAATGTTATGCGAAGTCCACTGTTCACAGAACTACTGAAATCAAAATTTATAACATCTGTGTAATGTTAAAATCGTATTTATGCCTCTACATAAATTATTGTTTATTGCGTACAAATATTCTCAGTTATTTTTAAAAAATCATTAAAAAGATATAAATTTGACCAATTCTATTTAGGTAATTATTTCTGTAAAAACTTTCGTGGTCCGATAGGTAAAGAAAACTTCTATGTCCTTGTCCGTAAATTTCTTTGTTTTTGCATTGCCCGTCTAGTGAATATTTCTCAAAAAATTAGTTATTATAATATATTACTGTACCTAAAACGTAGACGTACACAGCCAATTATGTGACTATTAAAACTATTAAAAATATTATGTATTTTGTTAGAAAGTAATCTCGTTTTTGGTTTGACATTACAAATTAAGGCGATCCACTAGTTCACTACTGTGCCGTGGACAGTAGTTCTTCGGTGGACGCCATAGGGGTCACTTTGAATAACCGAATTCGTCGACTAGCGGCCGTATTGTAAAATATCAACGCGAAAATGCATATTTTATTTTATTTTGGGAAGATTGGGTGTAAACATCCACTTTTTTTTGCGATTATTATAAAATAAACTGAATTTGCCACATTACACAATAAAACCGTATCCGAAAAGGGGTTTATAAATAGGAGAGTTTGGACTTGAAAGTGTGTTTTTTAGACCTTATACTTTATTTTTTTATAGGCTTATTAAAAAACTTATAAAAAAAATGACCGATATTTTTAAGGGCCAAGGTATGTTCTACACGCAGTATTTAATTGAAGCATCTACAAAACTTCTAAGCGATCAAATTTTCAAAACAAAAACATATGATTTTGCATTATTTACTATGACTTCATCTTAAATTAAACACTGTTCACCATTTAATCGTAACAATGCACTGGGGAAAGTACACATAAGTTATACACAGGCCGTGATAACATTAATTCCGACTTAAGTATCTATTTCTCCTTTATCAAAATTCCAAGAATATTGTGTGATGGTTACAGTCTCAACATGAACCTCTATATAGTTATTTTTCAGGCTCATTTGATGAAGAACGTACTTTTCAAGACTTTGTGTATGTTTCCCCATGCGTAGATATTTTTTGTAATATCAACCAGTCTACAACCTAAATCAAAATAATGTAAAGTTAAACAATTAGTTGATTTTTCCAAAAATGATTTTTCCAAAGATTTTCGCTTATATTTTCTTGCAGATGTTGGGTACCCACATTTTAAGTGAAAACTTCTTTAGCACCGTTGTGATTTGAAACTCGATGTAACGGAAACGAGCGAGACTAAATAGAGACAAACACGTACATCTATAGATTTATCCAGCATGAGAATAAGATATTTATTTAATTTAAGAAGAAAGCACAAATACTAATAAGAACACAATGATAGAAGAAGTCGAGGACGACCAAGAAAGACATGGCACGAACAAGTGAATCAGATACTTGAATCGGGCCATGAATGGTAGAAGAAGTCGGGGACGCCCGAGGAAGACATGGCACGATCAAGTAAATCAGATACTTGAGACGGGCCATGTCAAAAGTCAGAATAATAGAAGAGCATTTATGAGACGAAGTACGAATGTTAACGAGGTAAGGGGTGTGTGCCAAGACCAAGTTGTTTGGCGGTCCGTCCTCTCTGCCTACCCCTGCGGGGAAACGGCGTAATGGTTAGTTAGTTAGTCTAATAAGACGACAATGTATTGGAAAAGTTGCACTGGAATTCGAAGACAAAAATATGGAAAAAAATCATCCGTTGATAAAAAAGTGCTTCGTAGTCTTCCCTCTCTTTTCTACTTTAGTTTTCTTTAGGTTTCACTTCTACAGCGTGAGAACTGCACATTTTATATTTTTTAATTTTTTTTCATATATATAGATTTGTTTAGGTTTAATGAAAAGGTTGGTACCTAGGTACCTATGATGAAAATCGTTGTCATAATTTACGTAAAGATGCATTCTAATCGTGGTATTTTTTACTATCATTTATAAACAATAAATAGTTCTAGTAGAAATGGTTTTAAGCGATTCAAAAATATTGTAAAGTTTTTAAAGATTTTAAATAAATGCGCCAAACTGACACAAGCTAGAAGAAATCAACGATTGAGTGTGAGTATATACTAGTTCGATCAGAATCACGGCGTACAGTTCCGAGATGTGAGTGACGTCACGCGCAGCTTCAAACCGGCCCACCTCGCGACTCCCACCATGCGCAAACCACAACAACACTCGGATGTTGGCTGTTTTGGCTCGGAGAGGTGAGTTAGTTCTAGTTGGGCATTTCGGTTTGTTTGTAAGTTAGTACTTAGTCGGTTCTCGGTTCTGGTGCGCGCCCGCGGTGTCTTCTCGGTCCCTGTGTCGCAACAATCCCAAATCATAGAACGTGTCGAGGTGCAGGCCGAGCAACAAGCGGCAAGCAGCAAGCAGTCAATCCAGTCGCCAAAGATCCCCGCGGATGACCACACCTACCACCTGATCGCAAGGACGCCGACGGTGACATCATCACGTATGTTTTTATCGCTGCGTAGTTTTAGTTTAATCTCTGCTGTTTCTGCGGTTTCCGTTGTGATTTATGTGCTATAGTGTTTGCATTGTGAACATACCCATGTTCTCTTATAATATTTGCTTTCCAAATACACTACTAACTTGTACCATTTCTATCTGATCCCTAACATTGTCTTCTTGATAACTATTCTCTTACCGATTGTTCAGCGATTATTATCGGTATGGTGCAGTTTCTACGTAATATTGTTTAATTAATAATATGAAAACACCAAGCGACCGCTTTTTAAAATATACACAAAATATTAAACAATTATGTGTTGGTTCTAAGTTTTTAAATTATTGATGAGCAGTTTTTCAGGGAGATGTGATTTTTAGAATTAATTAATATAAATAATTTGCGCAATTGTTCCAGCGTAAATGATATGTCATACTCATATCAAATTTGCATAATATCGTTCCTACGTCATACCTTGAATCCTCAGTACAGGTATTAGAAATGTAGTTTGAAATACCTTTAACTATTTTTATTGACAAGATTTGGATAGCTAGGAACTTCCCAGCCTGACTACTTTACTCCTTTCCCTTTACTTCCACGAAATGCATCAAAATGCCCAAAGTAGTTTCATCTGCTTCAAATAGCTAAGTGGTATTTTAAATCGATATCACATTGGAATAATTCCACTCAAACAAACAATAATAAACGTGAACGTTATAAATATTTTTACTTTATTTAATTGTGTATTGTTTTTAAAAACATGGTGTACGAGTATATATTGAATTTTATGCATCAGCTTGCGAAATCCATAAACATGTTGAACATTACAGTCATTAACACAATTTTATGAATGCAGCTTCTTGTTTTATCATTCATCCGACCAAATAGGAAATTATTTGTACCTACGTCTTTTTGTATTCGGGGCAATCGAGTCATACCTCCATTTATACACTAAAGTCCATCTTTAGTAAGTTGTTTAAACATAAACACTTCGGATCAAATATAAATAATTACGATTGGTCGACGATGTTTCACGGACGTCGCGAAGTTACATTTATTGGCAATTTGACTTTATATACACCAATATTGATGAATCTTTTAAATCTGAATGATTTATATAAAATAGTAGGAAAGACAATAAAGAAACGCAAGCTACGCATTTTGGGTTTTTACTACGGTGATACTCTAAGTATCTACTACACTTATATTGTTTACGTGATATCGCACAAGAATCATACCCAGAGCTGCAGCCTCCTCGTTATATGGGACGTTGTGAGGAAGGGGAGGATAAAAAAGGGGAGAATTAAATAAGAGAGTATTAAGAGCTTTAGTTTTCAAATCCGGTCAATTAAAATAGCTAAAACCATTTCAAGCAACGTTTCGTTGGAGGCTTCTCATCAGTTCGATATTGAGAGAATCTTCCACTGTGGGACAATATGTAAATATGCTGGATTTTAACATAATTACAATAGATTTGTTAAAACTCTTAAATAAATACAATTTTGTTTACACTTTTTAAGGAGCGTTGAACCCAAATACGGATGTGGTCAATTAAAGATCTACATGACATTTGGCTTAAACAAAAAATGTCCAAGAGCCAGTTGTTCACAGAATTTGAACAATTCATCAAATTAATTTTCAAGATTTTTGAAAGTTTTATTCAAGTTTTGTTTTGTATCATTATGGACCATTTGCTTCACAGAACTGAGATAATTCCAGAACTTTCACAGAACTTGAAAATTAACTTCGAAATTTCATGAATTGTTCAAATTCTGTGAAATAACTCGTCCTAAATCTTTCGCTAAAACGTCAAAATCTAATTAGTAATAATGTATTATTTGCTATCTATATTGTATTAATAATGTTGGAATTATGTTTCATTTTCTACATTAACGTGAATTATAATATAATCACTAATGGCGGTAAAAAATAATACAACAGACATCGTGTTTTACGAAGCCCACGCTTTTTCATGCAAAGTCAAAGTATTGTTTTCATGTGGGTACGACGTATTCATATGGAAAACTAAACCAAAGAACACGGTTTTCTAGATAATATTTTTAAATCACTTGGTTAAAAAAAAAATCTACCTTGTTGGTAAAATATTTTGAAAAGTAAGTTTGGATTCCTGATGGTTGTCAACTCTGCACAACGTATCAACAAAATTACACCTAACAAAGCCTTGTTTTCTAGCCGGTTAATCCCTCGGGCCTCGACCATATTTTGTCAAAATATTGCCGCTTTGCTATAAAATTCAAAAACTGAAACGGTTTTTGAAGTGCGCTTTCAAGTTTTACAAATCGAAATAAATATAATTTTTGAAGTATCAACATTGTGCATGCAAACAAAAAGTTTTAAAAATAGCTCACCTTACGTTTTAAACTAAAACTACCGATAACAGAAAAATCTCATACTTTTTTATTAGACAAATAAACATTATAGTCACCTCATTTTGTCGTGGTTCCATGAAAAATAATTATTTAAAAAATCTCAATGTTTCATCATTTTTTTTCAAATTGCGATGAGAATCTTAGGTTTCATAAAGGTGTACATTTTTCTTCTTTTATGATCAACTTCTAAATTTTAATATAAAATGTGGTGTTTTCTTTTTCTAACACCGTTTACATCACATTTCTCACTATATATGGTAATGAGATATAACGATCTCTATGAGACTTTTTAAGTTTTTCCGAAAAGCTATCAAATTAACCCGAGAAGTTAAACGTTACGTTGCTTTGATGCAATTTCCATTTTTGAAGTAAAAATTCTTTACGCACGCTAGAAAAGCGAGGCGACGGTAGTTGAGAGGGAGATATAAGTTAATGAAGATAGAAAGAGAGAGAGTTACGTTTCGTATATTACTGTAGGGGCAAGAGAGAGAGAGGTGCGAGCACACATTTTCTTTCTCTCTTTCTCTCATAGCCAGTTACCTTTCGTATATATAAGACACAGTGCAGGCCTGTTGTCTGTATCACACTGTAGTAGCAAGAGAGAGCAGTGCGCGCGCAAATTTTCTGTCTCTCTTTCTATCATATAGATGGAGCTAAAGAAGTTTTACTTCAGTCGTGTGGTCTAAAGCACACTCGTTTTTTTATTCTTGAAAGAAATTATAATCGTATTAAAGATGAAAAAGCATAAATTCAATTAGTGAGGGAATTACGTACGGCCTAGTTTTTCCCATATTGTTCACCTTGTGGTTTACTTTGTTTGTAAAATCTTTTTCTTCCCATTGTAGAACATACGTTTCCATATAAGTGCATTAAAAAAGACTCTTGTGGCTATCGAATAATAATAAATTTAATGCTCCTGCCCACATCATAAGTCCATTTATTCTCTGTGGTTCACTCGTTTAGGTAGTCGACCGTGGTCGTTGCAAAAAGATTGTAAACAGCTGACCTCTTGATTGAGTCATGAAAACCGAGAATCTATCGTTCTTTTATAACGGACTTTTTCTATCCTTGTTTTCTTTATTTGAGAATTCAAAGGTCAGAATACGCAGAACTGAATAAAATATTTTGATACAGATTGATTTTGATACAGCAACAAGAAACCCTAAACTATGGGTGGCCAACCTTTTCAGCAACCGGGCCAGATTTTAGAAATTAGATTTCCTACCGGGCCGCACAACAAAATTTCTTTGATTGTTCAAAGATAACAAGAAATATATATTTTTTTTAAGATGATATAACCAAAATGAGATTCAAACATATTTATTAGATTAGAGTTGGGCAATACAAAAAAAAAAAAAAATAAACAAATATAATTAATTTTAGTGAGACGTGTGATTTTGTTTGTCAGAACTAAGTGCATTAATGTTGATAACCATTGATGTTGTTGCTATAGTACGCAAACGGTTTTCCAAATGCCCATCAGTGATCGTGTTCTCATTTGAGATTTAATATGCTTCATTCGACTAAAATCTGTTCACATCTTAAGTCTTCAAATAGCGAAATCATCCATAGAGTGTATGTTTGTAAAATGCAGGATATTTCTCCTTGTCGAAATATGTTTTGTAAAACTCTTCCGAACCAACCTGATTGAATTTCTCCTTTTATTGTGATTGTTTGTTAACACGCATATACTATAGAAGAACTTGTCACGATAGACGAATCAATGTACTGAGATACTTCCATTTATGAGATATGATACGAACTACGCACGTTGGAATGTTATTGTGGTAGTTTTATGTACACTAAAAGAAAAAAAGTATGCATATGCTCCACGGGCCACAAGTAGACATCCAGCGGGCCGCGGTTTGGACACCCTTGCCCTAAACAGTCTGCGTCTCGAGTAACGGCTGCGCGGCCTTTTCCACACTTTTGGATTTGAGGCCAAAATACCGAATCCAACTGAATAATATCAAAAGGATACGTTATTTGGTCACGGTTAAAAGTATTATCGTGATTAATTTTTGATTTATTGAAGTATAACTTCTTTACGCACGCTTGACTTGGGGAGTGGTGAATGCGTGGCGAGAGCGTTACGAAAAGCGAGGCGAACGGTAGTTGAGAGGGAGATATAAGTTAGTGAAGATAGAAAGAGAGAGAGTTACGTTTCGTATATTACTGTAGGGGTAAGAGAAAGAGGTGCGAGCACACATTTTCTTTCTCTCTTTCTCTCATAGCCAGTTACGTTTCGTATATCTAAGACACAGTGCAGGCCTATTGTCTGTATCACACTGTAGGAGCAAGAGAGAGCAGTGCGCGCGCACGTTTTCGTTCTCTCTTCCTATCATATAGATGGAGCTTAAGAAGTTAAACTTCAGTCGTGTGGTCTAAAGTACAATCGTTTTTTTAATTTTTTTTTTTGCTTTTTAATGAATTACATCATTTGTGGATTTTTCGACCATCACGCTAGACTCATGCCCGTGTTATGGTTGACAATCTTATTATTTTATTAATTATTAATTTGCCAATTTTATTTACTGTACTATCAAAAGTTAACAACCAATTTCACAAAAGCACTTTTTGGCCAGTGTCCACAAATATGAAATGATAATGAAAAAAACATCAATTTATTTTCCCGCACTTTCTTAGTTTATCTACTTTCTTAATACATTATTAGATTGTAGGTATGGCTGTCTCCGTAGAAATCATATAATATATTATGTTTTTTAATTCATTACCTCTGCTGTCCACTGATCGATTGTAGAAAAGCATTCACAAGCCACTTGAGAGCTGTGTTTGTGTTTTGACTGATTGCGTTCTGGTGAAATCTGCAATCCGGCTGATTGTTTGAACAGTCTTGTCTTATTGTGGGTATGATGCATGCATTGGGGTCAAGGGACTTCCAAGCAACTTGTTCTAGAGTCAGTTTACTGGACTCTTATCAAACCACCACTAAACACTGTGGAAGATTTAGAAGATATGCAAATCTCCTCATTGTATTCAAAAGCGTTATTTTTAGCCGCGATGGAGTCAATGTGTAAAGAGATCTAATCGATAACTTTAGAAATACATTTTTTACACTTGGACGCGTGTTCGTTGAAATCTTTACAAAATACCAGAAGACCTTGAATAATGGATTTACCACAATTTTCCAGAACTAATCTGGAGTTAAGATATTTTAATTTAATTATTGTTGATTATGTGAAAGTGGAGATGCGCTAAATCTTCGTTCCTTTCATGGATGGAGGTGTATAATAAACGAGTAACATTGCGGTGTTTAGGTGTAGTTACACGTATTTTTTTCATAATGAGAGAAGAAAAAACTCAACTTCGTTACTTTAAGTCAAATTTTTGCATTAAATGACTATGGCTGTGATTGATGACCACATCTGAACAGCCAGACCCACTCACTTAAACATCAATTCCCTTCCTTCCCTACTTTCTTCAGCCTCTTAATATAACTAATTTGGGGATCCATAGTCCCACTGGTTCATGACAATTGGGACGCTTGTTAGTTATTCATATGAAAAAATAATATAAAAAATCTGAGTGTGCAATTCACGTGCGGTAGAAGTGAAACCTGCAGAAAACTAAAGTAGACAAGAGTGGGAAGGCTACGAAGCACCGCACAAAGAGGAGACTGATAGGCTACGAAACATCGCACAAATAATAGGCCGATTATATTGTCTCATTCTCTCATAAGCTAAATCGTTTAGATGAATGTGTTGGTATTTTTAGCGTCGCTATTTTTCGTTTCATCTTTCGTGCTAAAGAAGTTTTCACTTAAAAATGTGCGCAAATTCTTATTATTCTGTTATTCAGGGGGGTTTTTGACAAATCACAAAATACCAAATTTTGGGTAAATTTTTATTTTAAACTTCTTTAGTTACGTTGTGATTTGAAACTCGATGAATCGAAAAAGCGACACTATAAAGAGACAAACACATACATCTTGCCTGCGTGAGAATGAGATAGAATAATCGGTCTCCACTTTGTGCGGTGCATCGTAAATAATCGGTCTCCTCTTTATGCGGTACTTCGTAGCCTCCCCATTCTTGTCTAATTTAGTTTTCTGAAGGTTTCACTTCTACCGCGTGTGAACTGCACGCTTGTATTTTTTTGAGGATTTTGAATGTCAGGTCCAATGCCTATTTAATTTAAGGTGGCAGCAGTTATGTAGTTTAAGTCTATTTCATGGAAGGCATCGATCTATATTGGCGAATTCCATATTTTACGATTCCACCAATATCGGCCGGCGAGCGCCGAACAATGGAATGCCCCAAAGTAGCTTGTAGATTTATAATAGATTTTGCTTTGTGTATTGAAGATTGCAGAGCTGAAATTGTTTTACGCGGAATTTTGAAATTCCAGTCATTAGGATCAAGGTGAAAGAAAATAATCAATGAAATAATTAAAACATGACTAAAAGTCTTAAATATATTCTTCACATACAGACTGTGTTCTAGAGGGCATAATTTCTTAGTTATTCCTTTCCCTAAAACATCTTTTTCCCAAATAAATTTCAGTTACTTTGCGCTATAACTATATTGCACTTCCACTGGCCATTAGACAGAAATTACATATTTTAAAAGATAAATCAAACACCAAGTCGTGTTGTCAGCCAAACATCGACGATTTTGTTGGAACCTATTTATAAGAATGTATTTCCAGTGGTGCGATGCTAATTGTCAAGGTTCGTAGGAAATGTATACATTTTCTACGAACCTTGGTTGGTTTGTCATTTATAATTAATGTAATTTTGTGTTGTTATTTTTGTTTTTAAGTGTTTATCTTGTAAACTGCGCTTGCTCTCAGTACAGGGTTCCTAGTGAGGTATGGCACATCACCAATTGTAATGTAATAAATAAAGATGAAAAAATAAGTAAAACCATCGTCACAATGTCAGAGTAGCCAAGTCTAGGATTTCATGTAGATACGTGGACTGTTCGACTAGAGTTAACTTGGCTCATGATAATTTTCTCAAATAAATTAACCTACGTTTTGACCCATGGACCTAATTCAATACCAGCCCGTAGTTAGATACCTCTTACAAATTTTGCATGATGGTGACCCGTGATCGTCTAACAATATTTTTCCAAATATCTATTGGAGTATATTATATATGTTTAAAAATGACTAAATACTTAGGCACCTACCATTAAAACACGTATAATTATAATATATCCGTTGATGGTTAGCGAAAGGAAAGTAGTTGGTAGAACAACAGTCAAATATACTGAAAGAAAAGAAGAATCAGATTCGTACTTTTCCCGCTTATCAACGTAAGCAGATATATGCGTTAGAAATACGACAGCAGTCAAGTATAATAAGCGTGTTTATACGTCAACGCGGGTGTCTCCATAGAAACCGTTATAACTTCGTTATTCTTTTAGTGACATCCCTAAAACAAAAAGTAAACGGTCGATAGTGGAACAAGCTGTACATCCCTATTCAATTTGTCCATAGAAATACATAACAAGAATATTCTGTCATTCGCGCAATCTGACACATAATTTTTCCCGCCAAATTTCGGACCGGCGTGCGGCTTGACCCCGCTCGACATTGTTAATTTTTATTAAATATTTTTGTATGAAATGATAAAAAAGTGAGGTGACAAAAGTGTTTATTATACATTTATACAATAGAATAAGTATTGTTGTTTACATAATCTGTGATTTTAGTACCGTTTTCGTATAAAAATATCACATGAGTCATTTTTACATTTTTTTAATGTTTGCATTCTAAATTTTAATATTTACAAATGTTAATATTTATTTGTAATACAATAATTCGAAAGCTTATTTTGTAACCTTTCTAAAACAGTTTTTACTATACGACTACGTTCAGAAATGTTTCAGTTATAGAGCTTTAATTGTGAAACGGTAATAACACAAAGTTTTCGTAAAATGTCATTTCGTTTGAGACATCTCAAGCGAATATTCGCGAAAATTCGGAGGGGTTAATTGTATATTTTGGAGACACCTCAATGATATGCAAAAATGTAATTTATTTTTCGACTATCTATCTTAATAACTTCTGGCTCTTTATTAATTGCTATTATTCATGTATCATATAAGGTAATCTTGTGATTATCCTTACGGTGGCCCTGAATTTAAGCATTATTTAATGAATATGACTGCCATTGGAATGTTAAATTATTTTGATAGTGCTACATCTGACCTCCACGGATTAGTTTGGCTAAACCTTGGCTGACCTGTTCAGGTTTTGTTAATCAATTCCAAGAGGTTGTCTGTTGTAGTATAGCATGTAATTGTAATGGTTTTTACTTCACACAATTTTTTTCGGAAGAAAATGCACGGAGAAGTGAATGGATTTCCCAAATTTCGGGATCTTAGGAGATTCATTAGCTTCTGCTTGTTTGTCACCCGTCCTAGGAGCCAATTGTCACACTTTAAGGACCTGCTCAATAGCGGAGGTTCCTTCAGACACGACAATATCTTTCATACTGTCATTGGCCTTCCACTCCTTCTTTTGCTTTATCTCTCTCCCTTAGGAGTTAAATTAGCTTCTGCTCGTTTGTCACCCGTCCCAGGAGTCAATCATTGCATCTTAAGTACCTTCTAATGAGCGGAGGTTCCTCCAGATACAACGATATCTTTCATATTGTCATTGGTCTTCCATTCCTCCTTTCGATTTGGATTCCTCGATTCTTTGGGAGTTCCATTAGCTTCTTGTCGTTTGTCTCCCATCCTACCTTAAACAACCCCCTACACATCTTAATTTTTTCTAGCTAAATTATACGTCTTACTACTGTGTAGAAACAAAACAAGATAGAACCGCAGAAATGTTCTCAATCTCGGAAAATCTCATTGAACGATCTGGTTACATTAGCGTCGAAAAAAAATTTATGGCTTTTTATCTCAACAATTATACCAATTTATCTTTTTTCCTATATTATACGTAACTAATAACGCTGAAACCACACATAAATCAGCATTTTTTCTAGCCAGGCATTTACCGGCATGTTAATTTTTAAAATCCATCCAAATACCTACTGCAATATACGTTTTAAACAGTGCTTACCTAACATTTCTTTCAGGCTCCAAAACTGTTGGAAGATTCCAAAAAACTCAATATTTTACACTTCGGCACTTTTATATTATCCTCTTGCACAAATTCAATTTGTCTCCTGAGACCAGGGTCGTTAGTCGCCAGTCGTTAAACATAGAAAAAAACAACATTTACCTAATTGAGTGGAATTTCTCCAGGTTTGGGAACACTGCTTTAAACTAATGATTGCATGCTCGAATCATTTAGTTAGGGAAAGTAAGATGTATTTACTTTTGTTGAAGTCTTGTTTTGATGGAACAGGTGGTATGTTTTGGAACTAGCCATCAATCAGACGCCTAATTTTGGTGAAAGCTCTATGAGGGGCTATTCACAAACTTGAACAATTTTCGTGAGGTGAATGATTTATTAAGGCATTTCGGTGATATTTGATAACTTATTTAAGCAGTGGTTAAATCGACTCAGCCAATGCATTCTTGAAAATATCATGTTTATTTAACTTTACATTGAAGGAAAAAAAATTAGAGATATAAATACTACTTCTTCAAATTTAACAAAAATACTTTGTGGCATCATTATTAATATAATGAAAAATAAATAACTTCGTTTACAACACTATATAATTAACAATATCAACATGTTTCAATAACAATGTTATCGTCATCAGGACAAAATGTTAATTTTTTTTTTTTTTATACATAAATATTATATTATCTAAATATGCTTTAGACAACACGACTGAAGTAAAACTTCTTTAGCTCCATCTATATGATAGGAAGAGAGAAAGAAAATGTGCGCGCGCACTGTTCTCTCTTGCTCCTACAGTGTGATACAGACAATAGGCCTGCCCTGTGTCTTAGATACACGAAACGTAACTGGCTATGAGAGAAAGAGAGAAAGAAAAAGTGGGCTCGTACCTCTCTCTCTTGCCCCTACAGTATATAATACGAAACGAAACTCTCTCTTTCTATCTTTACTAACTTATATCTCCCTCTCAAATACCGTTCGCCTCGCTTTTCGTAATGCTCTCGTCTATTTAGTTACGCATTCAAAACTTTTTGGGGATATTTTAACCATAGCTCAGATGAGTATAAATAATAATAACCGTATGAAAAGAGTTAACTAAATCATATGTCAAATATACTCATACTAAACCTAGCGGAGGAAACACAGTTTAAATTTTTGAAACAAAAGTGTTAAAAATAACAAAATGAGAAAACTGGAGAAAAAAAATCTGTTTTTGTAAGATAAACAAATACTAAGCTTAATAGCTCATATGAACATAACGAGGCAAGATTAAAATTGTTTCGTTGACTTTAAAATCACAGAACCGTGAAAAATTATAATTTCAAAAGGCTTTTTTAAGGAGACAACAGATTTTCCGCTTGGTAGTTACAGAATGTTAAGAGACATACCTGACTTATAAAATCAATGATTCCTAAATTGTAGATGACATGTTGGTCTTCGAAGATTTTTTTTAACCTAAAAACATTTTTAAGTATGTGTACCAGAGAAATGGATTTGAATCTCGCCGATACCATATTCCTACTTGGTCATCATGCTAAAGATGGTCGCTTTGGGCATTTGCGTAAAGTTTTTAGTATTATTCATTTCCATCAATATTCAGAGATGGTTTGAAAAGGCAGAGTGGGAAGGTTTTCAGGCCGCGGCGTTTGGTCGTGTTGACCGACCGCGGCGGTGATAACGCACAAGACAAATAAGTAATGTTTAGCACGTGCCCTGCCGTGATATCACGACCGTATCAACTATGCAGCAGATTCGTACTTAGCGGTAATTAGCGGTTCCGAGATTGGACAGTCACACCTTGCCTCCTACATCTTGTGTGCCTCATGCACCGTTCAAAGATTCCCGTATGATAATGATCAGTTCATTAATTTCAATTCGTTATCACCTCAGCCTCTATAATATCATTTTCTTCTTACTTTTAACAAGATTGGTAATATGAAACAAATTTACATCAAGTGTCGACATATTTAATATGAGCAGATTACCCTTATTTAAGATGATATGAATGATAATTTAAAATAGCAGTCCATTTTGCCCAAACTGCCAAACCAATTTGTCGGTTTTAATTTTTGTCATTTTTTCAGTTTTCATTTTTCATTAAATTAATTTTGTTTAATTTAAAAATTGGATTTTTTGTTGAATTTAAAAATTTCTCCAAAATCTTTTTGCTTTTTAAATTAATTAAAAAATGTCATCTAAACATTTTTTGTTTTCGGTATCATCCACAAATCTTGTAAAACGTAAAAAATCATGTATGAACCCATCGGGCGTTTATAATGAATAAAAAATTAAAATACAAAGGTACCTAATTGTTTTTACTGATTCATGGTGACTCTCAATCATCCGAAGCCGTGAGTTGTCCCAATGCAACAGTAAGTAGCCTCTAGTTATGTTTCCAACCAACATAATAACTTATTCCTATGGTTCCATTTCATATCGGAGGTTGGCTATTATCAGAGCAATCTTCACTCGCAGGCAGCAGCACAACAACTCTGTCAAACAACAGTCATACCAGTTTCGTTGATATCGAGGTCATGAAAAGTTCTGATACGTCTTCCATCGAGCTTTTTTTGCGATTCCTGAAAATTTCCCAAAGTATTGAAGATATCCAATTTTTGGCAATTACTATTTATTTTGTTTTAGAAAAGTTTCTTTTTTATTGTACTATCCCGCTTCGACTTTCCCCCTCCAACTCTCCATTACTACCACGGCTTTACTTATATTTTAATAAAGGTGGTTCTTACAAGCCTATCCCTTATTCTTCCAAACCTTATCATAGGTTAGGATAGGTTAAGTAAGATTAGGCTTTACTACCTTAAATTTTTAAATACATGCCTTCCCCAATTTCTTCCAAATCAAAATATCGTGGGTTAGGACTTTCCTTGAACTATTGAAGTGATTTAAACAAAATATGGTAATCTGCAACGAGACTTGTATCTTTGCCAACCAATAAAGTTGTTTAGCAGTGAAATCAGAGAGTAGTCGCAGAGTTTAATATCATTCATAAAATACCAACCATACATTTTGCACTGGAAAATTCTTAGCTTAGAAAAAAATCATAGCTCATATTCTTAATTAACTTGTGAAAACTTTCCCAGTAGGAACCTACCTGTCTTGGAAATTTTCTACTGCGAGAAAACTATCATCAATTCAATATTATTGCTCTGGCAAACACACTTCTTCATAAACCAAGATTAAATATTTACCCAAAGTATTACCTACCACTAATCTACTTCATATGTGTGTGTGCTTAATTAATTGCTTACTTAATATTATTAACAAAATACTTAATAGAAACCGCTTAATATTATTTACAAAACAGACAAAAGAAAAAGAAAATATCCCCAATTATTTCGCAATTATTTTCTTCATTTAATTAAAGCTTAATTTTACTTCGTTCGAACCTTCGTTTAAAAAGGGTTAGTTTTACGTTTTAGACTCTGAATTATTTACAAGGTTCAAACCACTGTTAGAAGTTCTTCTCATCATTGAACAACCGTATTTTTCACTTTTAAGGGTTTTTCGCTTTTATGTAAGAAGAGAGAAATCAAATTATTAGTTTTTTTTAGTTTTATATACATATACATGTAATATAATCATGAGTAATTACATTTTCAGGTTACAAACGGATTAAACTCAAATCATTAAATACTAACATGCAACATTGATTATAAACAGTATAAACATATATATGTATATAATATATAACCTTTACGAGAGTGTAACTACTCGTGTGTAAAGGGATTAAAAAAATTAAAATTAAAAATTATAACACATACATTATATTTACGTACTTACATAAATCGAATGTGTAAAAAAATAAAATAATATTAAAAAAAAATAATAATAATAATTTAAAATAAATTTTTGAATAAGTATTGTTAATTAAAGGTTAATGCGGTTCTAAGTGGCTAAATTATTTAAGATATTATTGTTTAATTTATTTTTGAATTTATTGTAGTCAGGTTCTAATCTCAGCTCTATTGCTAGTTGATTAAACCACACCACTCCATTGTACGTGTAGTAGTGTTGTGCAAAACTGGTATGCATTAATGGCGTACACAAGCGACCCACTGTGTTTTGCCTATTGCTCTCAACGCGGACCATGGCGTGGTGCGACTTATTAGAATAGTCTTTGTGTATTTGAAGCAGTGTATTTTTTATATATGTATTTTTTAGAGGTGGGACTTGAAAGTCTTGAAAAAGTTGAGAGGTTGAATAATCTGATGGTTTCTTAGTAATAATTTTGATTATTAATCTTTAATAATAATAATAATAATAATTGGATAATTTATAAAGCGCCGTTTTTGTGAAAAATCACCTCAAGGGCGCTGTACAATTTATTAGGAATTACTTTGAGTAATTTCCAACGGTAAAATTGAGGTTTTGTAAGCTCCTCCCCATGCAACAATACCGTATTGTATTATCGAATGGGCTAGAGCATAGTATATATTTTTAAGAATTTTTAAGTTAAGTATATTTCTTAAATTAATAAATATGTATATAAGTTTTCTTAATCTATTTATAGTATTGGTAATTTGAGTCTTCCACTTAAGGTTACTATCTATTATTACACCCAAATATTTTATTTCTTTTTTATTTGCTATGAATAGACAGTCATTATTTTTGTAGTGCATTTTTTTGAATGAATTTTAATATTTAAGGCGATAGGAGGAGATTTTTTGTTATTTATACTAAAAGGTATATAATAGGTTTTTTCAATGTTTAATGTTAATAAATTTTCGTCAAACCATTCTTTCAAGATATTAATATCATTATTAGCAGTTATTTCAAGTTCATTCCACGAATTTGCTTGGAATATAATTGCAGTATCATCTGCATATTTTTTTTTTTTTTCTTTTTTTTTTTTTTTTTATTGAATGAAAAGAACATGGTATATGAAACAAGTTTTCCTGTTATTGGTAATTCAAAGATATTATTAACATACAAGATGAATAGAAGAGGGTCCAAAATCGTGCCTTGTGGTATTCCAAAGTCGTCGCTTGTACTCGGTTCACTAAGAATGTTTTTTATTTTTACATATTGATTTCTAGAGTTAAGGAAACTTTCTATCCATGTGTTGGCGTTATCTATAATTCCGATTTCGTTAAGCTTGTTAATATTTTGAGGTTATTTGTAACCTCACATTATTTAAGAAGCACTTCCCAATATTCCTCTTCCCTATCTCCTTTCCTCTTCCCTATCTTCTTTCCACTTCCTCCCATTAGCCTCACGAAATTCGCCAAATTAAGAATGCACTGTCCCCGGGCAATTAATTCGATTTACCACAGAAAAATATGTTTCTGGGCCTCCAGTGTGGAGATAATGTTAAAAAAAATAATCAGTACATACATCTAAATTAATGACTACGCTTGAATTGTTCCTACATTATTTATTATCCAGCCTTTGTTTAGCAATGAAATAATGCATAATGTTGATTGCGTTTTTTTTTTAATTTGAACACTCAGTTGTACCTACCTCAAGTTCAATAATAAATTATCTTTGAAGAAGACGATAAAACTAATAATCTAAACAAAAGTATGAAAGAGAACAACACACAGAAAAATAAAAAGATAACGGTCGGTTCGATATCAGGAACCCAGAAAAACGCTTTACTGATTCGGCTATCTTCACCCCTTAATTAAACTTCATATTTTCAATCTCAGAATTAACAATATTATCTTCAACTATTTTTTTCATGTTAATGTAAACTACCCTTTTAATTGGACACAATTGTTCGAAGACCTGGTTTGTTTTGTAACCAAGATAGTATCTCGGATAAATATATATTATTTTGTTGATATGGAATATCAATTGACCTTTTTTATAAAAGTCTATGATGAATATTCAATTTTTACTATAATAACTCTCTTTTTATAACTTTTAAGATTATTCCCATCAATTTAATATGTCATGTTCGTTTAGATTATTATTTGTGTTATCTTCTTCGTGAATGATATATTAAATTCATTGATGGGAATAACTATTAAAAGCTAAAAAAGAGAGTTGTTCTAATAAAAATTGAATAACTTTAAAAACTCATCTGTATTATATTATGGTTACTAATTACTACAGGTGAAAAGTCACCTATGTAATTTGACTTGCCAAGGAAAAACTGAGATATTTTTTTTCCACAGAATTTAAAAATATTAATGACCTTAATTTCGTACACTAAATCCACTTTAATAAATACCACTTGAAAGTATGTAATTTCAAAAATTACAAATGTTATCTGGGTATTTTGTATTTTGATAGGCTGTACTACATGTGCCTCACATTTGCAGGCCATTTTTTAAAGTGTAACACATAGTAACATATACAAACATATGGTTAGATCCAATCACGTTCAAGGTGTATTTACATTATTCTTGGATTTCAATTCTACGGTCCAGTTCAGATCAAACAATCGTCGTGGTCTTTCCATTGTACCAAACTAAAACATAATATGTTATTGTTTTGCAATTTTGACTGCTTGTTTATGTTTGCCATGGTGTATTTTGGGATCACTTGAGATCAAGATGTGTGGGAAGTAGCAACTTATCCCACCTATAATCGAACAGAAACCGTTTTAGATTTTATTGCAATCGATCGGATTATCGGAAATAAATACCAAAAATGTAATTGATACAAGGAACAACGTTATCAGATTTCTCGTTATGTTGTGAAATTATTACCTACTTGCAATCCACCTTTGCTCGAATTACCACATGGCATTCTTTATTGAAAGTCCGCTTTTTGTTGAAAAATATCATTAAATAACACACAATAGTTAAAAGATTACGAGTATTTCCAAATTCCATGTCTCGGTGGAAAAACGGAGAAATTCTGCTGTGTAATTATTACAATTCACTTTAACAAAACTAAATAATTGATATCTAACTTTTTATGTTTTTTTTTTTAAATTTGAAATTTAAAAGAATGTAATACGTATATGTGCGTATATTTATTATTTTTCCGCTTTACGTCTGGTGTTTTTTTCAATTTTTTGATTTTGTTTTATAATTTTTTTTTTAAATAGCCATAAAACTCGCACATTATGTTTTACTATTTTTTTGTGAGTACTATCACTTCACTTTTATCTTACTTTTACTTGTTTTTTTTATTAATGTATATATTATTTCTCGATCCTACATCTGGTGTTTTTCAGTTTTCATCATTATTATTATATATTTATTTTTTCTATTTTCATTGTTTTTTTATCTTATCTTACATGTATCTTTCATGTATCACACAGTATTAGACAGTATATATAGACTATGTTTAGATTGTATATCTAGTTCCTATCTCTGTAATATTAGACAAAAAAAAGTTAGTAATTTTTTACTTTTTATTTATTATTTGGGCATGATGTGAACATTTGTTAGAGGGTTGTAACCTAATTATTATAATTTATTGTTTTCTTTAATGCATGTAATGTTATTAATCTGTAAGTGTTCCTAATAAAAATAAATAAATAAAATAAAATAATGTATTACAGCTGGCTGTTTCGCCTATCTTGTATGCTTTCATTAATAATAACTTAGCAGAACCTGTTTATGAATAACCCAGTTTTTGATTCGATTGAATACATAAACCAAAAACTTTAAATTAATATAGAGTTCTACAATAATTTGTTGACTTAGACAAAAAAGCTCTGAAACTTACGTGACGCCAGAGCTCACCGTTAGTTAGTTTTACTCCTTTCAAGAATATTACAAACAAATTTCTTGTCTATAAATAAAATATATTTGGTATTTTATTATAATAATGATTAACGAGTACGTGCTAATTAGAAGCTTATTAAATCCATGGATTCATTCCCAACAGGCTCATTTGTTTGGAATTACTCGTTGGGCACGTAAGCGTTGTGTGCATTGTGTTCGCATTCCGTTCACCACATAATACATCGGTTAGTTGTTAACGGTTCAACTGATAAAAGAATTCCATTCAACCCAACCTGATAATTAGTCATAAATTTTTTTAACATTATTCATTATACATGAATTGCTTTTCATTCATTATTCAGTAACATATTATAATCGATTATACGTAAAAAATAAATCAAATTATGCGTTTTTTTTAACAACCTATTCATAGTAGATCTTTTTAATAAAATGGAATTAAAACTTTAAAAAAATGATCAAGAGTTAACAAAATACAGGAAATAGAAAATATATATGCAGTGGTTTAAGGGACGAACTTGACTACCTTTAACAAGTGATTCCCGACATAATTTAGAGTAAAAAATTTTGATGAAATTTTGGTCTCTTGTTTTTTTTTATATGAATACCGCACAAGAGTCCCAACTGCTCCCGTCTGAAGCCTGTGAGACTATGGCATCCCCAATTAAAGTATGTTGTGAGGCAGAAGGTAGTATATATATATTATTTTTTATTAATTAATTGTGAAAATAACACAGAGTACTTCTCCTTACTCTTGTCTACTTTAGTTTTCTGAAGGTTTCACTTCTACCGCGTGTGAACTGCATTCCGATTTTTTTTGTTACAAAAAGTTCTTCCACATGTGGTCACTGATCTCACACCTACCTGACCCTCTACCGTAGCTGTTTAACACGTACTGATTTTCTAGATTTTTTGTTGAAAAAAAAACTATTGAAAAGGTCACCGGGATTATTGGTTAAAGTAAGTCAAGTAAGTATCTTTACACCCTGTACAGAACATAGAAAAAGATATTCTGCCGCTATCCACCAATGTAAATACATATTGATAAAAATGAATGAAATTGTTGCCAACAATAATTACTTATTCATAAACTTGGTTTTAGCTCAAACTATTGTCAAATACATCGATACGTCAGACACCCAAATATATGTCGTTTTATTTTCGTTAACTGTAATGTCATGTTTTACGTATATCTACTCGTATGTATAGTTCTCTTCACAGAATCTCTTGATAAACCAGCGCACGTATTATCTAACTTCATTGTTGTTTCAAAAATCGCAATGCGATTTTCTTATCTTTTGAACTATTTGCAGGCTTTTTTATTAACAGGCAAAGTCTTATCTCCTTGCTAGCAATACGAATGTGTTTATGTAGGAACTTGAACAAATTGAGAATGTTTATCTGTTCATTTTATACCAGCCAATACCTACCAAGTACTACAGCTTGACATAATATTCTAGATTTCTTTTTCCAATGTTACTAAAATTTATCATTACTGTGGCAACACCAAGCTACCCACTTTGTTATTGAATTTTTTTATTAGCTTTTGAATGTTATCCCCATAAATGTAATTCATCATTGAAGAAGAGTGAAAAAGAACAAGCCACAGAAAAATTGAATGGTAACGCTCACAATTAGGAATCAAACCCAAGATCTCTGTTTCACCGGGACAGCTTCTTAATTGGTTGATTAGCTGTCTTGAGTTCGATTCTAAGTTGCGAGTAACACCTTTTTTTTTCTGTGTCGTGCCTCGTTAAGATTTATTAGCATTAACTTTTTTTTAAATGAATTGTTGTTTAGATTCAAATTTCTTCACATTTCTTGACAGTTCGTTTAAAACAAACAGGGAAAACAAAGTGTTTTACTTTTTAATTTTGAAATTAGGTTTTTGTTCTGTCAATTAGATTTTCTTTTATATTAATTTAACATCTAATGGCTAACACGACTAATTTATGTACATTTCATTAACTACAAAAAATCTTCCAATGTTTTTTTGCAAAGCTTTAAAAATAAAAAGAGTATGCAATTGACTCGCGGTAGAAGTGAAACCTTCAGAAAACCAAAGTAAACAAGAGTGGGGAGGAGACTGATCAAAGATCGGTCGTTTTCGCTGGGTGAGACTGTGTTTTCTGGCGTCGTCGATATATAACCAAAGTTGTTGATATATTTAATACATCAATTTTAATTTATAAGCGTTCATTATTGAAGTTTTTTTCATCAAATAGGGGAATGTTTTGATGAAGCTGTTTGAATTGACTAGCTTATTGGTGGTATTTTGTCGGCTGAAGGAGAGAAGCTATTTTTGTATTTTTTTTTGTTTTTATATTTTGTGCCTGCAAAATCAAATTGTGTGGATCAAATTCAATAGTATTTTTGCTTTATATTTGTTTATGTGCAAGTGTTGTAAACAGTCGTTTCCTGCATTATTTACTAGTATAATTTCGTAAATATTAAGTGTATATATGTATGTAAAAGCCTAAATGGGCGTAAATAAATATATAAAATAAAATACCACTAGACACCTTAAAAAAATCAACTAAATGAACGAAATCTTTCCGTATTCAAACTACGAGTATGTATATTGTTAACCAATACTAAATGAACTAATTCTTTCCGTATTCAAACTGTGACCATTAGGTAGTAGCCCGCCTACAGTCGGTCGGCCATCATAGCATATCTCTTGTATTTCAATATCTTTGAGACCGATTATACTATCTAATTGTCTCGCAAGCTAATGTATATGTTTGCCTCTTTTTATTGACGCTACTTTTCGTCTCAACGAGTTTCAAATCACAACGGTGCTAAAGAATTTTTCACTTCAGAACAGTTTTCTCGTAAATAATAAAAAAAAGTTTATACTTAAATTTGTGATGTACAATCATGTCCTATTGGAAATCGTTTCCAGTGAAAATATGCACGAGTCATCTTTGTGTTGCCATTTAAAACCTTTTTAACGATCGCAGCGCCATCAATGTTTTTCTACTATAAAATGTCAGACTATTGTTTTTTTTTTCAATCAAAGGCCACGGAATTTCCCTTGGTTGTGGTCATTTGATAGGGCATTTATGGTTTGTTGTTGAATTATCGACATTATTTTAAACATACGCATAAATGTGTGATTTCCCGGTGATTACTTATGAAATAAATGGCTGAGAAGTACCTACCTTTTCTTCTTCGTTATTGTTTATAATCCAAATGTCACTTAATTTTTTCTTTAAATTTTAATGTGAAATAAAATTTCAAAAATTTATTTCAAAAGAGATGAACATAGACATCAAAAAAGAAAAGTGTGACGAGAAAGAGGTGTTAGAAAAATGTATGACAGGCATGCGGATGGAAAAAGGACACAAACACGTGAACTTTTTTTTATGTGAATACCTCACAAGAGACTCAGCTGCTCCCGTCTGGAGCTAGTGAGACTATGGCATCCCCAATTGGCGTATGTTGTGAGGCTGAAGGGAGTGGGGAGGGGAAGTAGACGGGGAAGAGAAAGGTGAGGAAGTACCTGGCTATCCATATCTGGTCACCAAACACGGCTAAAGCCATTTAAAGCAACTGTTTCAATTCTGTTTCAATTATTTCAATTCTGTTTCAACTCTGAATGGTTGTCTTACACCAGGACGATACTGAGAGTATCTTCCACTCTGGAACGTGCTGTATATACATATACTATGCAAATAAATAAATTGTGATGTAACACAAATTAATCAAATAAAATGTATTTGCCGTCGCCGGGATTCGATCCCGCGACCTTCGGATTGAGAGTCAAGAACCTTACCTCTAGACCACGCCGGTCGTCAACTAAAAAACATCATTACATAGTATAAAATGAAGTCGCTCAAAATGTATGTGCGCGTTAATCTTTTAAACTACGCAACGGATTTTCATACGGTGCAGCACCAATAGATAGAGTGATTGAGAGGAATGTTTATATGTATAATACATGTAAATTATATAAGAGAAAAGCCGAGAAATTCAAAGAAAACATATTTTTGTGCGATTTAAAACGGCTGGCGGGCCGTACTATAGTCACTTTTGAAATTCGTTCCACGCAAGAAATTGGAAAATAGATGTCCTAGAGTAAGTAGGTATTTGATTTTCCCTTTTCAAATATCCAGTGTTGCATTGCAAGCATTGTATAATTAGTGGCGAGTTAATTAGTTTATGTATATAATACATGCTTATTATAGTAGAGAAAAGCCGAGAAATTCAAATATTCAATTCAGGTAGCGGGCAGTGGGCAGCTGGCAAGCGGGTGGTGTGGATTTTATAAAGATTGGGTAATGGCGTTGTGTTTCGTTAGCCACAGCAACGTGTGGCCGGATCTGCTAGTCAGAAATAAATATAAAATAACCTTAGCAAATGAGAGAATATAGGGGGCGTACATTAATTATGTGAGCTTAAAAGGGGGGGGGGGGGGTTCAGCAAAATCTCACGTTACTTGAAAAGAATATACCAAGTGGCCAAAATTTAGCTCACCAGGGGGGGTCTAGATTGGAAGAAAAACTGCTCACATAATTAATGTATGCCCCCATATGAAACAAGGAGTGTTTCCTAATGCAGAGCTATTCGGCGATTCATCCTTTCAGCCTTTTCAAAAATAGTGGTTTTCTTTTAGTATGTAACATTTATTAAGTGGTTTTTGATATTTTTCTTATCTCTGCTGTATCTGGGGATTTGCCTCAAAGAAATTGATAGCTGATCTGCAGGTGGTTCAAAACCGAGCTCTCAGAAATGTTTTTGGACTTCCATGGGACACCCATGTCAGAGACATCTATTCAGTTTCCGGTATTCTTCCAATCACAGTCCTTCCTAAACATGAAATCACAAGCACCATCCTACAAATTACCCAACAATCAACTCACACTAACATCAAGCCACTTTACAATCAAGACATCCACACTCACAATACTCGAAATAGCAATAAAATCCGCATACCTCAAACACACACTACAAAATATGGGATAAAATCTCTGAACTATGTTGCCTATACACTATATAATTCGCTACCAGATATGTACAAGGGAATTCAGCAAAATAAAAAAAAATCAGAGTAATGCTTTAAAAGAATATTTTTTAAGTATGTATAAGGATGAAACTTTGTAATTTTCTTGTCATGTTTCAATTGTCTTGTCTCTTTTCTCTTCTTTTCTTTTCCATTAAGTTTGTAATCATCCATATCTGTATAACCTTGTTCCCTTTTCTTTAATTGTTTTCCATTGCTGTTTATTCTACTCAACCTGTCTTTTATTTTTCTTCTACATTGTATGTGAATCTTATATTTTAATATCCAAATTCCTATGTAAAATTTTAACTATTACCTCCCACCCATGATTTGTATGTTCCTCCTGTCCTAAAATGAGTTCTGTAACTCATCGGGATTGCTATAGCAAGAAATAAAAACAATAAATAAAAAAAATAAAATAAAAAATATACATACCTTTTTTAACAATTCTATATTCCTAAGTTCTTACCAGAATACCAAAGTTATCGACTTGCGCAATTTTGCCGTGAAATGGATTTGCATGCGATGTAATATTTTTAATCCAGATCTAACTCGCAGTCACCAGTTCTCTAAATTCAATAATACTGCAGCCGCTTACGTAAATCGTTCAATATCAAGTGATTTTAATCGTTTGAAGATCAATAAGGTAACGAAATTTTAAATAAAGGTCGCTAAAAAACATTAAGATTTGCCAACTTCAAAGCCGCTCTAATTTCATTCACGATATAATATAGTAAAGCAATCAACGAAATTTCCAATCTCCCTTGACATCGCCTTGGCATTGACCGTTATTTACTTAACGTCAAATCTATTTGCCATCGAATATCATATTATATAAATCTATATACATAAAATTCAAAATATGTTTGCTTGGGGATACATGAGTATATGAGATGTAGATGTATTGCTATATTAAGCATGGGAATTGTTTGAAACTTTCAAAATACCTTCTTTAAACCCCCGCGAAGGTTTCCGGATTATTACAACCACATGACAATCAATATATCTGAAAAGTTTTTCAATGAATACAAAAATTCTTGCAAAACTGTCTAAAATGTTAAAATTTGAGAGCGACATCTTGCAAAACAATGATTGTTAAATCAAAATTCAATTTTCGAAATTTTTTAAATTAATGAATTTATTTGAAGTACTCGCCTAATACTTTGAATCGAATCAATAATATTTTAGATATTTTAAATAGGTACCAAATTTGATGGATTGATCTTTTAATATACAAAAATGAGTATTTGTGGTACTTATACGAAAAATTAAAATTTGATAAAAAAAATTGTAATAGGTGGCACGCTAGCTGTTTGAAAACTGAATGTTCTGGGACTGAATATATTGAGGGAGATTGGCGGGACAGGGGAGTGGGATAGGGGGAGGGGACGCACAGGAAAGGACTTGTAGGGAGAAACAATTTATTTCTTTGAATACAGTATTGCAACGCATGCCGGGAACCAGCTAGTTTATTATGTATTATCAAAACATAGGGACGTGACGGGATCATTGTTACATAATGTCTAAGAAGGTTCCTGGAAATAACGGAGGCAATTAATTTCATCTTATTGAAGAAAATCGAATATAGTATTATTAAACGTACCGCGAGATTTTTCCGTTGGTGTTTGGTTGAATAATTTATCTTAATAAAATATTACAACTCAGTTCTGGTTTGAATCAGTATGCAATGTTTTTATCATAATATAATTAGCCTGGATAATTAGAACATGCTAAGTTCTACTTATCCAGAATACAAGAGAGGAATAAAGATCTCAAAGTTACCTTTTATTTAATTTTATAAATGATTTTTTACGTTCCTAATGATTTGATCTCACGTTTTGTTAATATTTAAATTTAAATTTACGAATCTTTTGCTCTGTTTTTTGATTCTTTGAAATAATGACAAGCCATTTCAAAATTTAAGTTTTCAATGTCGCCTTCGTCGCGAGAGATATTGAAAGAAGGGGGAATACCGGTAACTCCATTAATGGTGGACTGAATGCGGTTGGCGCTAATAAAAAACTGTCAAAAGAAGCGAAGCTAGCAGTCCACAATGGAGTCCTGGTACCTACCCTGATGTATGGCAGTGAGGCATGGAACTGGCAGAGGAAGGATGAAAGTAAGCTGAATGCTGTTGAAATGAGATCCCTGAGACGTATGTGTGGTAAAACAATGTATGATCGTGTGAGAAATGTGGATATCCGCAAAGAATGTAAGGCTGATGTAAGCATAATGAGTAAGATTAAGAAAAAGAACCCTCAGATGGTTTGGGCATGTAGAACGAATGAACGAAGAAAGTAGTGTAAGAAGAATATACGACGCGAATGTGAATGGTAGAAGAAGTCGGGGACGCCCGAGGAAGACGTGGCACGATCAAGTGCATCAAATACTTGAGTCGGGCCATGTCAAAAGTCAGAACAATAGAAGAGAATGTATGAGACGATGTATGAATGTGAGTGAGGCAAAGAGTGTGTGCCAAGACCGAGTTGTTTGGCGGTCCGTCCTCTCTGCCTACCCCTGCGGGGAAACGGCGTGATGGTTAGTTAGTTAGTTAGTTATGTCGCCTTATCAAATTTGCGTATAAAACAAGTTTAGTTAAACTGGGATATTCTCTATATCAATCAAATAGTCATAATTACTTTGGGAATTCATATGTCATATATTCTGGTTTATACTTGTAATTAAAAATTATAGTACTTTATAACAATTAAATAGTCATAAATACATTGGGAATACAGATGTCATATATCATTACATAGTATAAAATGAAGTCGCTCAAAATGTATGTGCGCATAAATCTTTTAAACTACGCAACGGATTTTCATGCGGTTTTCACCAATAGATAGAGTGATTCAAGAGGAAGGTTTATATGTGTAATACATGCTTATTGCAGTACAGAAAAGCCGATAAATTCAAATATTCAATTCAGGCAGCTGGCAGAGGGCAGCAGGCAAGCGGCTGGTGTGGATTTTATAAAGGTTGGGTAATGGCGTTTTGTTTCGTTAGCCACAGCAACGTGTGGCCGGGTCTGCTAGTTCGTTTATAAATGTATAATTTCTAATACTTGGTAAATGAGATTATAGTTCTATATTTTTTAATTATGCAATTGTAAATGTTTTCCAAAATGGTCTGGAAAGAATCTTATCCTTGCAATATCTCGAAAGAAACCATTCATTTGTTCTGAATGTAAGTTCTCCAAAATGACCTTGAAAAAATCACATCTTTGCGATTCTTTCAAGGACATAAAGAAACCATTCCTTTGTTCCGAATGCAATTATTAATGTTCTCAAAAGTTGTCTTAATAGAATCTCATTCTTCCTAAAACGGGAATCCTTCCCAGTTGGACAGACATAGCATCATTTTGTAATGTATTGTATTTTAATATAGGTATATATAAATAAATAAATTTTTTAAAAACTTACAAAGCTCGGGTGTTTAGCTACTAATTCTAGGGCTTTTTTATAGTAAGGGATTACTTTGTATACGTGTTAAATAAATGTTTTAATTGAGAGAACGGTTGTAAAAAAGGGTTGGTAATAGAAAAACTCATAAATGCGCACCTTTTTAATTAGCAGCTTTTATGTTAAAAATGTAGGTAGATACTTGTTCAAGGACTTGCTTAATAGTAAGTAATTACTTGTTATACTTAAAAGTACTTAACTATAATTACAGGTAGGGTAAGATTAAAATGGTAATAGAAAATCTAATAAAAGTATAATTTTACATGATATCTTAAAGAGTTAATACACGTTCATGGACTTGTAAATTGTAAGGAATTGTGCAATGTGCATAGTAATATCTGGCAAGATCGCTGTTATCGTAGCTCATTATTGTTATTGTCGGTAAAATGCGCGTAATGCGTAATAGGTCATAAGGTGCCCCGTCTTGCAGAGGTACGCACGTTATGTGTAAATGGATGCCTTTAATAGGTACCGTTCGGTGGCGGTTTGTGGTTTAAATCATTGTAAGTTAAAACTCTCCCGCAGCCAACTGGGGCCGAAGGTAGACCCCAAAATAACTATCCTTCTTATATCTACTTAAATACATGAAATATTTGTATGCGGTATGCGGATCCCCAGCTAATGATAGCATATTGTAAAGTTGATTGAACCAAAGCGTAATATATTAGATATAAGTTTTTTACAGATAAAAAATTTCTGATTCTTAAAAATATATAAATCAATTTTCTAATTTTTTTTACAACTTGACAAATTTGTTCCTTCCATTTCAAATTTTTATCGATAATGACTCCTAAATATTTGATTGTGTTTGTTGTTTTTAATATTGTGCAGTTTTGGATACAATAATTTTTACTATGTGTTTTGGAATTATCATGGATGATGATGTCAATATATTTTTAGTATTTTAGGTATTCCTGCGCAAAGGATTAATACATAATATGCCATTTAAAAAAAAATGTGAAAAAATCGTTGATCGCAGGAAAAAATATTTTATCAAATATAGGTAGGTAATATTCCCTGCAAAAACATAAATAACAAAAAAAATATATCAAAATAGAAAAAGTGTTTTCTTTGGTTTAAAAGTTTAGAAAAAAATGGGGTCATCAGCCGACCCCCATGGTTACGGACGTCATGTTTGGCATCTTGGCCTGTCGAGAGTTAACGTAATATATTTCTAGTACCAAATGACAAACTTTTAAAGAAAGATAATTTATCAAAGTTTTTTAATCTAAAAATTTCATATTAAAATGAAATTAACGGTTCCTAAATTGGAAATAAAACAAATTATAGATATATAGAATATATAAATAGCAAATTTAGCTCTGACGCACGTTTCATCGCCGTTCGAAACCGTATTTATATTGTTTGAAATGTCATATATGAATACAGCATATGCTTTATAATCTACAAAATACAATAATATAATTACTACAATTATATAAACATCACAAGTACATAAACACTTTGCAAGACAACATAATAAATTTTACACAAATACAGTAAAGACCGAAAGTGGTACGAGAAGCATAGACCATGAATTTATACACATTTATAATCTTCTTACCGACAGGCTAAACGGAGAATCTAATAAATATATCTTTTTAACTGTACAACCTTAAGATACATGTAAAATAATTAATTAGTTATATGTAAAATAATTATGTTGTTTAGTTGTTTTTTGTTTGTATTTAACATTATATAGCTTTGATTTTTGCGATTTGTTAGAAAACGAAATATTTGTATTTCTTTAACTATAATAAATAATAGAATAAAAATAAAAACGTAGGGTTTTAGTAACATTGGTGCGTTCTGGGATCCTCACATATGAAACCGTGCGACGGGTTCTTATTGGTTTTTTTGACTCCAGATACTAATATCTACAGCCTGTATGTTGGACGAATATCTACAGCTCATATGTTGAACTAATATCTATGAACTTCAGAGTGTTGACTAATATCTACAGAGCGTAGGTTGAACTAATATCTACAGAGCGTAGGTTGGACTAATCAGCTAAATGTGTCCAATAGTCCGATATTAGGGATTTTTACATACATACTTACATAAATTAAGTTTTTTAAACTGCATACGCAATATTACGTTATTCCAATATGCTATACATAATTGCAAATCCAACCTCTGCCAGTGCTGTAGATATTCGTCAACACTTTGGTTCTCATAGATATTAATCAACAGTTTGAGCTGTAGATATTCTTCAACACTTTGATTCTCATAGATATTAGTTCGATTTTTTCAGTTTTTGGAATTCCTGTAGATATTAGTAGACGCCTCCGTTTTTTTTTTCTATAAGGTTCCGGTGTGCTGTATTCCTACGATCAAATACTATGGAGTAGTGGCGCGCTATTCAAACTGTAGTGATATTATTATCCAAGTACAACTGCTCTTTGGAGGAAACTAGGAAACCTCAAAGGAAACTACCGCTGGTACTGAGTTTGTACCTACTGAAAGTCGACAACAAGGACCGGGTATAATTAATTAATTAATAATTTTTCATTATGTAAAATTAAGTTGTTTCTTTTTCTTGTTCAAATTTGGTAGGTCTTCATTTTTTATTCCTTTTTCGGTTCCTATCAATAATTTAAAAATTATTTTTAAATATTTTTAATATCGATAACATTATCTGAACAATGACATGATAGTAGGTATATATCCAGTTTCGCATCATAGATCTGATAATCATAAATCTGATAACGTACATAGGTGCATATAATTTAAATATTATCGTAAAATACACGATAATGGATTAAAATACAAATATTATAAGTTGAATTTTCCTGATAGGTGTTCGTCCATTGGTAAAACCATATTTATTTATTTTTTGCTATTGAATTATGACTGTAATTACTTGTGCGATCTGCGTTTCTATTATGTTGTGTTTGCCACCTTCCTACCTATTTTTGTACTGTGTCCTGTTATTGGCGAATTCGAGAAAAACTTTTCTTGGAAATGAATTTGTTTATATTATGTGTATCATTTGTTTAAAAATGCGATTCACCCATTCCACCCTGAAATATCACCAATTTTTAAGTTTTCCAGCGATCACCCACTGAACTACTTAGAACTGTGATCTATAACGTTATGAAAGAAATCTGTTATCGCAAATTTGCACATGAGACATGGTCGAAAGATAGTGTGTAAACCGGACCGAGATAGTGTGTTTGACCTAAGTGACTAAGTTGGCATCGCGTTTGGCTCGTACCTTACTGTGGTGACAGAAGGAGATTTTCAAATTTTGTCAGGTTATTCGTAACCTGGAAATGTTTGTCTTTCCTTTAAAAGAAATAAACTATCGACTTCAGTTTTCTTTCAAATCTATATAGATCACCCTACTAAGGATTATTTGTTGAATGTGCCACTGCGTACCCGTAGCAAAAAGTGTGTATAAGTAAATGCCTACGTACACACATTTGAGAATCCTGCCTTGTCCTTTTGAGTGGGCATGTTGACCTCCTGCTCCAACAACAACATCTTAAACAGTTTTTTATTCTATTTATAATATTATTATGTCAATGGACCAGCGCATCGCCGTATTGTTTTCTATTAAGACTAGTTAATTGTCTGCGATAATAGACCCTATTTTAATACCTCTTCGCCTTTTCTCAGCATTATTGCGTTCCGAGAAAAGAATTAGAACAGTAAAGTTGTCTGGTAATGATGGGCGAAGGTAACGAGTTGTGGCGGTGTAAACAGTCAATGTTTTGGTGGATGGATGTACAGCGATTATTACACCGACAAGGCTAATCTTTTGTTCAATTAGCAATGGAGGTATTCAACTGAATGGCGAGTGTGACAAAGCTTACTTTTATTATTTTTCCACCGAGCAAATGGCTTGGAAACAGTAAAGTTGTAATAAATCCATATTGTTTATTCTTAACTAAATTAAAATCCATTTCTTACAAAAAATATATATTTGCGGGTGATACTCGTCTTCACTTTAAATCTTCACTTTACATATAATTACAAATTAACAATTATAATCTTACAATTTTTATTGAGGTATAAAGTGTTCGTCATTCTTTAGTGTTGCTTTTTCGTTTGATCAAATTTTATCAAAATCACAACGGTGATTTTAAATTTCAATCAGAAACAGAGACAAAATTTATTTTTGTTTTAGTTATTAGTTTTACTGCCTATTGTTTTGATGACAAAAAATGCTTCTGAATCCGATTACAATAAACGACTCCGTTTGTTTCAATTAGACAGTTATTTACGAAATTTGGTTTTGAATGAATTACCTCATTGGATAGTATGATGTGTCATAAGTGACAGTTTAAATACGGCATTCAAAATTACGTCTAGCGGCAAAATAATATTAATCCCACCTCGCATTTAATCATAACCACTTCAAAGGCGAAATGGTTTAGACTTTTTTGACTCAGATTAAAATCACAAAATATTTAATCTCCAACGTTTATTACATTCAAACCTTCAGCCGCATATAATAAATTCATGAAAAATGTGAAAATGTCAACAGTTCGAAACTAGAACGAAGCACATCTACATTAAGGTCTTTGGTTTCAATTTATACTGAATAATATGTGTACACGCCTTCAATAAATTAAATTTGGATGCTTTGATAGTATATTTTAGATACAAATTTTGATTTGATATAAGTAGGTACGTTTTTATATATAGAGTTATTTATTTCTCGCTGATGAATAATGATAGGTTTTGAACTTGAACACCTTGCTTTTCAAAAGTTTTGTAAATATAAGCTATCAACCATCTCTATTATCTCTAAGAGCTAATAGTCATGGCCAAATGCAAAGCTTTAGGGGCGTCTTATGCGGTTTTATCTAGCAACCACTGTTGGCTATTGACTTTTAGTGGAATTTTAACTTTTTTGTTTGTTTGTTTTTAAAGGTTTTAAAACGTAAAATTTATTATAAGCTCATGGGTAAGATTTGGCCTGTGGGCCGTTGTTTGCCGATCCCTGTAACATACAAATTAAATATGTTTGACACTTTTTGTAAAAAATCATGCCAACATTTTATTTTTCTTCTTTCAGATCTCTTCTTCATCACCCTGAATCTCCATGCCCATACATAAGTGAATGTTTTAACACAAAATAAAGAGGTAATTGATTTTGGTTGTTTATCCGTTAATTTTGTTAAACTCAATAATTTGATTTCGTTGATGTTAAATCATGAAAGTTTTTGCTTAATTTTACTAGGCATATTGTTTTTTGAAGTGAAACTTCTTTACCCCAGCTAGTGTTTAGAAATTCGGATGAAACGAAATGCGTCACTGAAATTTATTATTTGGTGGATCTTCAGCGGGAGAATCCGATAGCGCAGCGGGCAAGGCGCTCGACAAGTCTCAGCGGCCAGAGAGACAGACATCCAGCGAACGGATGTTCGAATCCTATGAAATCCAAAAAAAATAAACATTTTTATTTTTGTGAAATAAATATCCAATCTTCAAACCACTTTAAAATAAACAGGCAAAAGAAAAGAATGCGACATCTGGCGGCTTTCTAGTTTTACTTCTATCGCGTGTGAATTGCACATCTGTTTTTTTTGTTTCACAAACTTACGAGAATATTACTATATATAGAATAGTTTTCATAACATAATAATCAGTGCCTCATAGCCTAAAAGTTACGATTTGGGTACAAATTTGTAAGTAATAGAAAGATTGTTCATGGTAGATACAACAAACCTTGCAATGCTTAACCTTTTTTTAATTCCGCTTCAGCCCTTCGTCTTTCAAACTTTGTTATCCATTGTACTTAGTCCGCACAAAGGCAGGTACATCGCGCGGCATGTCACACATTGGTACAATGTGACTTAAAACCAACACAATAAATAACGTTACATGCCAGTACCCGTTCACAATGTAACTTTATTATTAGCGAACATTGTTTGCCAATTTGACAAATAAGTAGAACAAGCATAATAAGTGTATAACACTGACATGAATCGGACAGTCGTAATGTCCATCAATAATAACGCTCGTGAGGCCACTATTAGGATATAAGTGAAAATTCTGTTTGAATCCGCATAAACAGATGGTTCCCATTGTTTACTCAGAGGGACCGCACTCAATAGGGTTACGGACACCCGCGGATATTATTAACATTCTGTTTTACAACGTTTTATACCTAATTTATTCTAAGCATTCTTCTGAACAGAATCGGTTTGCAATTACGTAAACATTTATCGATTTATGTATGTTCTTTGGAATTCTGATTTTCTTTTGGGATCGATATCAATGACAGTAACAGTATTAGGAGACCCATAAATATTATTGATGTTCTGATTTACAATACGTACGTTGGTGTCAAATTCCTAATGTTTTCTGAACTTTTTCTTTTCTGAATAGCTTTGAATTTTTTTAAATATTTAACGAGTAGGTATTTTATTTTTTTTTTTAGGTGATGCAATATATTTATTTATTTATTTATTATTTTTATTATACGCCCAGAGCGCTTTTACATAAATAAATAAAGGCAGTACATCTTTAACATGAGAAGGAAATAATATAAATAAAATTATAATAGAAATAAAAAAGTACATAAATTAAATAAAAATATAAGCAACAAAAATTTAAAGTACAGTGAGATATGATAACGATAAAAAATACATACATGATATAAAAATACAAACAACAAAAATTTTAAAGTAAGATGATCAGAGGTTTACAAAATTGCAACATTAACCATGTCTAATAAAACCAAAGTATTAGTTTTGCAAAGTGGTAAACCGCTACATCGATGGTACCTCCAGTACCTCTGCAAGTTGCAGGAGTTCAGAACTGTCTAATTTGGATTTTAATATTTTAGATAAGAAAGTTAAATCAATTTAGTTTTTTTCTTTAATAATTAAATAATACTACAAGTTATGACGGTTTACAATATTTCAGTTAATTAACTAAGACATTATATTTAATTACATTAATAAGATAGGTAGAGATAGTTTAGTAAATTTGTCGATGTACAAGTGGTTAAAATATGAAAGACAGTAACAGAAAACTTATCGAAAATTTGCTGAATTTTTCTAGCTTATACAAATGTAATTTGTATTAAAATATCAAAAGTACGCAAGGTTACTTTAAAAGCTCTGAATGTACAAGTTATAGTTATGTACAATAAATTGAACGATGTTTGATCGAAAAAGAAATGCAATGAATGCTTAGTAACGCGCAAATGATCATGTTTAGCAACATTATCGCTTATGAAACGTTTTTTTTCATATGTAATCAAATACTCTAATCAAATAATTATTCACTTAAAATAATAAAATTTCCTAATGCCATATTGCCGGTGACTACCATGAAGCTGTATATTGAATCTGTTGAATGACACACCTGTTTTGTCTATTTTAGTTACACTCCTCTTCAACTTCGACGATGGGAGGGTTATTCAGCAAGCAGAAAAAAGACGCAGGAGGAACTGCCAGCATTCCGGCAGGGAAAAAATTTTACCAGGTGAGCCGCAATTAATCTTTACCCTTTATCAATATTTCACCTTACCGCCTTACTGTTTTCAGCTCCTTAGCCAAAATTGTTTATATTTTTATCAATGTTAAACGACTTATCTTTTGCTTGTTATTTTGTTGTTATTTTATATTTTTTATATATTTTTGGTTATTTATACAGGCTATTCACAAAAATTATTATTTTGTTCATTAATTAACTTACTATTCATTAAAATTATTATTAATTAATAAACACACTATTAATACAATTTATTATTTTTAATTATAATTTTTCATATTGGTACGCTTCCTAAATTTAAATACAAACGTATTTGTTCCTCCGTAAATTTATATACCCAAAAAAACTTAACTTTTTAATAAAACTGTTTTTCTTTTGCAGTTTTGGTCGAAGGAGCCTCACCAGACAGTAACGTAAGTATACCTATGAGCTTCCGACTGATAAGTTTCATACATACTATTGAAGTGAAACTTCTATAGCCCCGCTATGATTTGGATTTCGAATGAACTGGAAATAACGATTACTGCGCGTGCGACGCATCAACTGCGCATCAATGTCACTTTTAAAGACTCCTATTGGTTGAGATATGAATGGAAATTACTCTGCGTAATTTACAGCGTACTTTACGCTTACATTTTTTCACACTTTACACTTACGCTGGATTACACTTTTCAAGTATTGGTTGAGATTGTTTTTGAACTGCACTCGAATTTTTTTCTGAATTTGATTTTGATTGATGTACTGAATTTGTTTTGATGTTTCTGAATTTGATTTTGGTTGATGTACAAGATTACTTGCTTTTTTCCGTAGGAGTACTTCAAAGGCTTCCGTGGCCCCTCTCCCTGCGAAGTCGCCAAATGTAGAATGGACCGATGTTCCGCTTCAGGTGCCCGATGTTCCGGATAGTGTGTTGAAGCATATGGTCCCAGATGTTCCTATCCCTCCTCCTAGGAAACATCGAGGAAAATCCCCGTCTCTCAAAAATATTGCCGATCTCGGAGCGACCTCAAAAGAAATAAAACCTCCACGAGCTTTGCCTCAGATTCCAGTTGAAGAACCCATCATTGTGCCCAAGAAAGAACCCGTCCATATCTGTGATGGCACTCATCACCATGTCACAAATATAGCAAATGGAAAAGTTATCCACGATGCTCATATTACACCGAAAAGAAAAACTGTAGTGGCTAAGGAGATTTTAATGCAAAAACATCATGGAAAACCCGTTAGACCTAAAAATACGTCCACAGTTTCCTTACCAAATTATGAAGAGTTAACTGTCAGGTCACACCCTCTCAAGGGAACCTCGCAAAATCCAAATCCAAAGAAAAAACCTTCCAGGCATATTTCCGTCACATCTCTTCCGACCGAGGGAAAATCTTTTCTTTCGGCAACAACTGCAGCTAGGTTGGAAAACTACATGCTCAGATGTAAGAGCTTCGGGTCTCTTCCACCAAAACAACTCCTTGAAAAGTTGCAAAACGAAATGGACTTCGCCAGTGAAAGCGACGATTCTTGGGAAGGACTCGACGATTGGGATATGGAAGTGCTTGAGCACAACGCGGTTCAACGTTCTCCCGTAATTCCTAGGAGTCGACTTAACGCACCAACGATTAACGCTTCTGTGGGATCGGCTACAGACCGATTACCTACTACGATAGAAGAAGTAGATGAAGTTTTAAAAAATAAAGCACCCGTAGCACAAAATAAAGGTATCATTTCCCTAAAGAAAAGAGAGGGGCGTAGGGAAAGTATCGATGACTTCTTTGATAGCAAAGCAGAAAATCCTGTCGCTAGAGTTGTTCAGATGAAGAAAGAAAATTTCCTCGGAAGAAGAGGCTCCGATGGATTTTTCGGTTATGACAAGATGTATCCATTAGCCCACGCTGAAAATAATAATCCTAACTTCACACCAGACAAGTTCTTTTCAAGTTCTTTATTGCAAAGCGAAGCAGCAAATACCAACATGGATATAAATAAGTTGAGGCGGAAGTCAGCAGGGGCCGCCCTTCATCGAATAGAATCATGCGAAGATGATGATGAAAACGCGAGAATAAAATCCGTCATAAAAACCTTTGACGCAGATGATGACATGCTCAGCACCTTTCAAAATTTTTACAAGAATGATAACAAAAATGATAATCCTTCTTTGGAAGAAAAAAACGAATCTGAAACCCAAAGCGAAGAAAACAAGTCTGGACACGGACCCGAATTAAGTATTCCAATTCCAACGAAAGTAGACTGGAGTCAGAAATTTCACAAGAATGATGGAAAAGATGATTATTCATCTACTGATGAAAAGAAACAATCAGACAGTGAAAGCAAAGACAAAAAGGCAAAAACTGAAATCCAAACAAATGTGCCTAAAGTAGATTGGACCCAAAAGATACGCAAAGATGATGACAAGGTGGACGTTTCATCGAACAAACCCGAGGTAAATAAACAAACCGAGAAAACAAACAACGAAAAGAAATCTGGTCTTCCTCTTTTAGGAAAACCGATCGTAGGAGAAATTGGTAAGCCAAGTATCGTGGAACATTCTAATCTGTTGAAATTTATCCAAGATAATGCCATCGTTCAAGATGATATTCCTAAAATAGTTGCAGATGGTTGTGTGGTTGGAGGGGTTAATCCAGAAATTCTGCGCCCGGCCCTCAAAGATGCCGAGGAAAAGATGAAGAAGATTGACGATGCCAGTAAAGACAGTCTTAAATTATAATTCAGTATTGTAAAATAATATACAATATAAGATTCTTGTGCATAATCACAACTATTACTAAGATAATGATATATTTAATTATAATAATTTAGTGATGTATTTAGTGAAGCTTATTATTATCAAGTCCCATAAATCCAATAATGTCACTGTGTATTAGGCTATTTCTATTATCATTTATGTGCTTCAGTTCGAAAGGCTTAGGTAAATATGAAGAAAGGAGACGCAAAGTTTTGGGAAATTCTATTTCTTCTTTGTAATGGGACATATGAGGTAAATGGTGTTATTATTATATAAGGTATCTTTCTTTTGCTACAAAAAACACGATATCAGCAATGGGTTGGTACGTATGACCTTAGTGCGTTTTTTTCTTGTTTAATTCCTTTGTGATTACATACTTTGATAAATCAACAAAGATTTGAAATATTTAATCTATATTAATACAATTTTCTGCTGGGTAAACCTACTTATTTTTAGATAGTTGGAGAACGAAGTTATCAATATTAATGTTTACAATAATTGTATACTTACATAGAGATGCCATATTTTTTTACAGTTCCACGGAAGTCGAAACAATTAGCAAGTGTAAAAAATCAACTCTATTATATTAGTTGATGAATCAAAGTCAAATCACTAATAAACTCTTAATTTGGTAGGTTTATGACTTCACGCTGCAAACCAGTCTTATTATCTCCCCTTCGACGATACGTCAGCCATTTATCTCCCTCTTAACCAGTATTGTTAAGTTCAAAGACTTATTTTCGTCGATGGGCCGCAGGAACTTACGTATAAGATGGACAATATTTGTTTGTTTTTGTGTTCTAATGCTAGGCATGTATTTGCGAACCATGAAGTATGGGAAAGAAACGAAGCAACCACAAGTAGGGTTTCGCGCCGCATTAAGATTTGCCTTACGAAGGAGAAAGCTGACGCATATACCGAATGGATAATGCATCGAGTATTTACGAATGTTCTTCCAACAGTGCTAGCTCCTGCCGGTGTTGGTATTTAACAACACTAAGATTTAGCATTTATCCGGTCAAGACCGTTGAAAATGACAATTACCATCTTCAGATACTACACATTTTAAGTACATAATTTCCAATCATGACAAGTTGAGAGGCAAAGGTGATTTTATTTATCACATAGCCAAAACTTTTTTGAAATAAATTTTAAAAGTTTGGGGATACTAAATCGATATGTTCTTCACAATAAGTAACACATAAAAAAATCTTTATTTCTAAAAGATGTTTTGGATAACAAACCAATTTTTTATTGCATGTATTGAACAACACATTTTAAATACGATAAAAATAATACACACACACTCACAGAACTTTGTAGATGTCCCTTTTTACATGAGCTCCACACAGGAGGCCCTGAAGAAAACAATTTCCTTTGGGGCCTGTCATCTTTGAGGTTGCTATGTGGAGGAGTTTTAAGGGAAAGGAAGGGTAGGAAAAACGTGTGAGGAGTGGGTAGGAATTTGGGGGTCAGTGTGTCCAGGAGTGACGGGCGTAAGAATCCATTCCTCCTACTGCAGTACAAGGCAATCAATCGAGAGAGTCCGGCTTGAGAGGACAAAGCTCTCTCTCAATCAGTCTCTCCGGATCCGGCCCGTCACGCAGTAGGTGGGCAGACTCATCCGCCGCCAAGACCTAGACAAACATCACCCTATGAACTTGGGCAACCCTGCTAAGTCAAAAAACCTAGCGTAACACTTGGGGTGACCTACGGCCGGGGTGTTGGTTATCCAATTAATAATTCCCGGGGCGGCGGTACCCATAACCGCCTCCCAAATTTTCCCTCGTATTTTGTAACGTTTATACATTAATTATAAATATGTTGATATATGTAGATATGTGAATAGCGTTTATTTAACTAGAGTTATTACGAAACAAATTATTATTACAAATAAAAATATTTAAAAAATCTTTTTTTATTATTTAATGTTATCATACATTACTTAAAAAAAATTGAAGCGTTAAATAAGAAATATCTTTTAATTTTATGTTAATTACAAACTTATCTACTTCTTTTCCTATCATAGGGTAGGTACCAATGTATTAATCTTTAACAAGCATTACTTTATAATAAATAATAATAAAAAAAACGTTTATTCATCAACAGATTTTTCTCAGTATTATACATTTTGTTCTTTATTGGTGAAAAGGTCAATGCTCAGCTACAATTCAGGATTTCTCCTGGAATGCAGCTGGATTTCAGCAGTGCCTCATAACATTAACATATTTTTTGGAATGAAAACAATATTTTGAAGTTTTTAGTGTTTAATATCAGAATGCTCTTTTTACGGGGTGGATACGTTCCACACAGGTATTAATACCGTGTAAAAAAAATTACAAAAAAAAAACAGAATAATCGTGGTTTCCTCGCATACCAATAAATTCACAATATGTAAAATAAAATCTTTTTTGTTTTAACCTTATTTTTATTTTTTTAATTACTATGTAAAAATCGTTACAAATATTATTTACCAGATAGTAGAAGAACCTGTTTACGAACATTTTAAACGACATCACTTGAGATATCCCTTAAATATTTCTTAGGGAGGGTTGTTTCAATAAATTTTAACAATTCATCAAATATTTTAAGTTAATTTTCACGTTCTGTTAAAGTTCTTTTCAAGTTATATTTTAAGATCATTTCAATTTTATGAATCAACTGGCCTATAATGATATAATAAGAGAACTTGAATAGAACTTACACAGAACGTGAAAGTTAACTTCAAATGTTTGATTAATTGGCCACGCATCATATTTAAAAAAAAAAACCGGTTAAGGCAAATATTCCGTATTTTTGAAACCCTGGCGATTTTTTGAAACTTTCAATCCGAAAAATCAATTATAAACCGGAAAGACTTTGAACAATACATCTGGACATTTCACGATATATATATATATATATTAATACGCATATTATATTATTATTTACTGTTGATTTTACGTTTATGAGTAGATTAGGGCCAAAAGTAGAGTTTTTATTTACATTGAAAGACTGGAGACTGCAGCCGAAACGGTGTAAAAGGTGAGCCAAATGTTTACTATATTACTATATAATAATCTATACGAAAATATGAAAGAGAACAAAACACAGAAAAATAGAAAAAGATAATGATCGCAACCGGGGCACTCAATAATGACTGCCAATAATGGTTCCCACGTTCCCAGTTGCGGCCATTATCTTTTTATATATTTCTGCACCTTGGTCTCTTTCATATTTTCGTTTAGATTATTAGTGTTATCTTCTTCTTCAATGATATATTACATTGATGGGAATAACCTTCAAAAGTTATAAAAAAGAGAGTTGTTCTTATAAAAATTGTATATCTATATAATTATTTCCGCTTAGAGAAATGTAGAAAAATAATAATTGTCGACAAATATAAATAAAAATAAAGTGGTTTTTAAACAAAGTACTTGTTTCATTCTAATAATAATTGTGTTATTAATTTCTAACTAAAAAGCACCATTTTCGCAAAGGAATCGCCTTAAAGGCGTTCTACACCGTAATGTGACCTTAATGATTTATCTAACATGGGAAAGTTTAGATAATACGAGATAGGTTGGTATACAATATTAATTTTGTAAATGTTTTTTTTTAAGTTTTGTTTTGAGGAATTGAACTTACATAGTAGTTTAACTAAATTGGTAGCTTATTCATAGGATAACGTATGTTTTCGATTTACGATTAACTTTTTTTTTATTTATAAAGTACGAGTTTACTGTTCGGTACTCCAATCTGTGAATAGTGGCTACCTATAAATCGGATAAGCCGGCAGCCTTTTATACCTTTGGCGAGTATTTATTAATATACTTTATCCTACGGATAAGTTATCAAGACTATCAATAGGATGGTGAAATACACCCTAAATATTAAGGCTCCCTTATCAGGTACAAGAGCTCCTTTGTTCTAATAGGGTATACCTACATGAGTAATATTTTGTAAAATATATATGTAAAATTAAAGCCATACTTTTTTTTGACGTAAAAAGACTAAAATTATAAACAAAGGATGGAAATTACTATGCATTTTGTTTGGTAATACGACACGGGGGCATTTTATAAAAAAAAATACATGAAATATCTTTTGGCGCGCCTAGGGGGTTAAAACCGATTATAGTGTGGTAAGACGGGACGACGCGACGCATCATTCGGCCAGCCTCGTGACTCTTTGGCTCTTTCCGCCTGGCCGCCAAAACAGAGTGTGGTATCATTGCTTTTATTCTCACTAAAATTGGTAATGGATCAATTCGGACGATTTTTAAATTTGTAATATAATTATTATAATTATTATAATTATTATATTTATTATAATACTGTAATATAGTATTATAATACGATTTTTAAATTTGTAATATATTTATTGTTAATACTTAATCAAAAATATGAAGACTTGTTCACATTCATTTATTTTCACTTCCTTCAATTAAAAAAAATACAATTTCGTGGTTTTACATCTCTGCCATGTCCCGTGATTTTTTTTAAAGTTGAATGGATAAATATATTTATTTTATTCTTAATGATTTTTGGGAGCTTTCATATAATTCAATAATATTCAACAATACGGTATAAAAAAACATAAAAAGAAGTAAATAAATATATTTTTTTTAAGAAAACATTTTAATTGTAATACAATAAATATTGTTATGCAAAATTATAGGTACTTGTGGGTCCGTTCCAGCGAAATTTCACAAACATGTGACCTAGTACAAAAAAATAATAATTAATTGAGGGCCTCATGGAGGCATATATAAATAAAATAATAATAATTTGTAGTTTATAATATATTCTCCAATTGATTTAATTGGACCTACCGGATATCATTTTCCCTACAATTGATTTATGTTTACATCGGTAAAAAGCCATAAAATGTTTTGAGCTTTTGTCAGTAGATGGCAGTTTTTTTTATTAAAGCTTATGAACTAAATGTGTAGATGGCGCCGGTGTACAGTAACTTGATAACCCGACCTGTTGCCTGAAAGGGGCTGGAACTGGAATGTCGCGTGGTCGCCCCAGTCGACCTATTTTACCGACAAGAACAGGTTTCTCAGTTAGCTTGTATTTGGTGTATAGATGGCGGTACGGGCTGACATTAAAGAGTAAAAGTGTAAACACCGATTAATCAAAATGAATACTTAAAATGGTTATTTTGCTTAATATAACTTAAAATGTTTGCAAAATAACATTACACTGCCTTATTAAATGGGTCAGAATTATAAATACATGAATTAGGTCCAAATGATGATATACCTTGTCTTGACCTTGTGCAACACAGTGCAGCATTGCTCGTGCTGACCTACATTGGAGCTCTCGTGAAAGTATTGTGTAATGTATTTCGTAATTTCTGAAGCAAAAGTGATTTATCAATATTAAATGCAATATGTACAGAATAACAATTCGAAATAAAAATGTATTTCACACTGGAAATGTATTTTGACATTTTTTCGTTAGTGATTCAATTCTAAATCAAATATTTAAAATTAAAATTTTAGTACACTCGTTATTATCCGAATTTTATAAAAGGGAAACATCAATCTCAAAGCGCCAGGGACCAAATCCGCGGAATACTTTTTGGTACTTTTTCGAACCGTTTCAATGTCAGTCATGAACACGGACGTTGTATTGATTCAGGAGTAATGTCTGAATGTGGTCTGAATGTAGAGTGTTAAGTGAAGTGGCCTACAGACCTACATTACTAAAGTTTGACTTGTACCCAGTGAAAAACAAAATAACGACAGTTATAAGGTCACTAATTACAGTTCGTAGCTTTTTGTACTCGCTGGAGTACAAAAACGGCTAAAACATTCGTTCGGTGGTGAACATTGTGTTAAAATGCACGAAGAAGCTACAGCAACAACGATGAGTGGCGCAAGCTCCTCTGTTGCCGCATCTACGAGCCAGCCCAAGGCAGGTGTAGCGAATGTGCTGGCCAGATCCGAGGCCCGGGTCCCGGACGGCGGGGACTCGGAGCTCCTGCCCTATGAGGATGGCTCCACGGGTACGTACTCTTAATATTCGCTCATGTACTCAACTCAACTAATTTACCTATCGTGTACGCATCACGTTTTACGCTTCACTCTTTACTCTTTACCCATTCCGTCACTCGCCAAATAACGTGTAGCAAACAAGCAAGCATTTCGTGATAACGAACATAACAAACAAACAAACATTCCCAATTACATGACACTAGCATAGTTGTTGTCAATGGTACTATAGTAAGTACTGCCTAACACATTGGCGCTGTAATAACTCCGGTCGGTACATGGCCGGTTTATATTTATTTTTATGACACAAGCGGATATAAAATATTATAATAAATACTGGCGAATTTATGCTCACAACGTATTGTCGCAAGAAAATTGGCATTTTTTATTGTTTTTAGTAGTTTTGTGAATATTTTTAATCTTGAAAAATACACTTTTTTTCGCATATTTGCAGGTTATAAAATTGTGTGCGTTTATGAATACAAAAGATATTACATATGTATAATGATATTATATTGATACTGAAAATAATGTACCTATTGATTTTTTTGTTTATTCGATTCGAACTTTTAACCGTCGCACGCCAAATAGGTTTTTGCGGAGGTGTTGCACATCAGGAAGCACGCTGGAAGCTGGCCGCTGACTCAAGGCTAATGGGCGGTCCCAATTACCTGTCTAGAAAATGTAAACAATTCATTATCAATCCATACATAGCAACGGACTCCAAACTCAATACTTCCCACTTGGGTAGCTGCTTTGGGAAGAGATATTTAATTTTTGTAAGCTAGACAGGTACTTTCTGTGAAGTTAAACAGTAGGGGTAGGTCGGGGAATTGATTTCCAATTATTGTTGAAATATAGATTGACCTTGATTGGTGATATAACAAGATTGCTGTTCAATGATTAAATTCCCCCAAATATTGCATATATAATCAACTAGCAGACCCGCTACACGTTGTTGTGGCTAACGAATGGCCACGTCATTACCCAACCTTTATGACAAACGCCATCTGTTAAATCAAATCCACACCGCCCGCTCCCTTTATTTACATATTTCAACCAATTTACACAAAACTTTGACAAATTGTATACCTAAAAACCTTACTCCTTAATCACTCTATCTATTGGTGAAAACCGTATGAAAATCTATTGCGTAGTTTAAAAGATCTGAGCACACAGACAGCGGGAGCGACTTCATTTTATACTATTTAAGAGGAATATAAACGCTAGAAATATGTCGAATCTCATGCCTGCAAAATTTTAAAATCGAGCGTCTTTTTGCACGAGGCTAGTAAGCGAAAAAGTGGTGTTTATTTATTTTGTGCATAATTTTATAAGAACGAAAAAAAGTTAGAACATAGATAAAGTCAAAAATAGTCTTAGTCGTAAAGGGGTATTTTTTTAAAAATTGTAACTTACATTACTTCATAGTTAAGTCATGAGAAAACATTTTTTTTAGTGGTTTACGCTTATATTTTTTGTTACGTAAATAATAATTTTATTGTAATTCCAATACATAGATAAAGTAGTTAAAGCTTCAATTTATCCGTAGCATATTTTTTGATGTTCATACTGTAAGCCGATTCGTCGTAAAGATTAATCAAAATAGTATCTAAATAGGATTTCACGTATATATTCATCTTAAAGGGTGACCGGACAACTCAGAAGGAAACCTACTCCACAAACCAACCAAGCACCTCAGAAAGGTCATTAAGAGTGATGATAAAAAAATATAAAAAATTGGTTAAATAGTTTAAGTTAGGTTAGGGTTACCGGCTATTTTAAAATTATTTTTCATACCTTTTAATGACCTTTATGAGGTGTTTCTGAGTTGGTTTCATTCTGAGTTGACATGGAACCATTTAAAGACAGTAAAGAATAATTTCACCATTCTGAAGATGGTCGAAGCCGGTAATGATCAAAAATATAAGAGAAAAAATTTAAAACTGTTTTATTAAAATAGTTGATTTCCACCACGAATTGTCGGTATCAAAAATAGAAATTTGCAGATAGGTACTTTAATACACTTTAAATAGTGGCGACTCGTAAGTTGGGTGTGCTGAAATTAAAAACTACGTCGTTGACATTGTTGTAAGAACCTGGACAACCTGGGTAGGCTATATTTTGTTTGACGATTTTCAGGATTTTTTCAGAAACGTTCCAGAAATCCTGCAAATCTTATTACAAAGGAAATAGTGAAGAGTTTTAAGATTTATAAAAATTATTTCCGGCTTCACCGATACAATCTTTTTTTATCTTACTACCTACTCTAAACCCATGAGTCACTACCGAGAAAAACAAACACATTTGTTATTGTCTATCCACGATAACCTAACCTAACCTACAAGGTAACCTCGTAAACAGGACATAAATACAAATTTTGTACAGAACTTCGTGTTATTGGAAGTATTGAGAGAGAAGCTTTAGGGAACCCTTATTCCATTCAAACCTTTTTATTGGCTACCTGATTACACCCTACTATCCTTTAAACAATGTTCGGCTTGCAACCGTTGAACTTGAAAGCAATATTATTGGTTAAGATATGAACGAATAAAGGGTACAATTTGGTGCTTCGCATTTCGGAGCTTTAGTTTGATGGATAATATTGGGAAAAGCCGTGATAGGGTAAATAAACATTACTGATAAACATGAAAGCCATTTTTGCATAGGCATGTACTGCGTTTTACGTTGTATTAGGCATTAATTATTCGATTATCACATTTTGTAGTATCAATGGACTATTTGCATCTGCCTATGGGGTAAAATATTTATTGCTATTCGTTTACCGGTTGTCACATTCATAAATATACATGGTGGAATACACTCGAACAGTTTTAAAATATATTTTAAATCACTTATTTAATTTTGTTATTACAATTGGTTTGCTGTGCCTGTCTTACTAGAGACTCCTGAGAGCAGAGAGCAGGCGCAGTTTTTAACATAACAGTTTATGACAGAAATGCAAATAACAACACAATATTACGTTTAAATTAAAAGACCATCAGCATCGCACCGCTAGAAACGCATCCTTATAGGTGGAGGCGTAGTTTATAACAAAAATACAAATAACAAGACAATATGACATATAAAATAAAATACAATCAGCAAAGTACCATAAGAAATGTATAAATTGGTTTTGATAAAATCTTTGATCTTAGATCTGTTGCAAAGGATAAGTAAGAAATTATGCCCTTTGGTTTTAGTATCTCAAGCAGTCTGGACATTGTCAAAAGCAGTTCTGTGTTTGAAGAGGTATGCTTATATTTTTTTGACATAATGTTGCCTAATGTGCTAAAGATTTCATCTGAACTGCTAGTGATCGTTTGTTTTGGAATAATTATTATAAATAGTTTCTGAGTTTTGAAAATCGGATCAATGGCGGCAGCTCCTCCCCAGGCTATCATACAGGGTGCGGCAGCATAACTTCCTTTTTTCAAAACTTAATAAAACCCATTGTATGAATCAGAAAATTTTAATTTGTTTTTTTATAATGTAGGCACATACTTAAAGTTTTGTTTTACTTGGTTTTGAAGATCAAATCAGGTAGGTGACATCCCCCATTCTCCATGCTCTGAGTAAACCGATTTCTGGCGTTCGTCATGACTTCATATAAGGCGTTGTCCTGGCAATTTCTTCCTGGATGTAGGTCTTCAAATCTTGTATGGTCCTTGGACGGTTCACATAAAGATGGGATTTCAAAAAAACCCATTGAAAAAAATCGCAAGAGGACAAATCGGGAGAGCCGGCCGACCACTCCAAATCGCCCCTAATTGTGATGAGGTGCTTTGGGAAGTGTTCCCTCAAAACAGCCATCGATGCTCGGTGATCTAATGGGACAAGGGATTCCAGTTCTTCTTCTTGTCGCACTTGCAGTTTGTCTGAAAATGTAGTGACCCATATAACAATTGATTTCTGGTCCGGGTCAGAGGCTAAATTAAAGCGATTCCGAAAGGCGCGCTGGGTTGCGATCACAGAACATCCGTTCAAAAAGTAGGCTTCATCGGCAAACGTACGCTCCTCGCTGTTCCAACGCATGATGGCGACTAAACTTTGTCGGGACAAAACTTTAAAGTTCCGCCTCTCGAACAAGATCATTAGCGCTCTGCTACGACGTCAACCGACTGAATGGCGCGCATTTAAAAAAGGAAGTTTTGCTGCCGCAACCCTGTACCATACATTGATGGTATAAAATTCTTAAATGCTCCTTCCTCCTTACTACTCTCTCCTGCTCTTCCCCAGGCTATACATACCATACATTGATGGTATAAAATCCTTAAATGCTCCTTCCTTCCTCGTCCTCTCTCCTGTGCCTCCCCAGGCTATACATACCGTACATTGATGGTATAAAATCCTTAAATACTAGAAGAAAAATAACTGGATCAGTTGACACCAATGATGGACGAACATTTCTCGTGGAAACTCCAATATCCATCGCAATTTTAAATCTGAATTGTACTGCTCTAGAATACTTCAATGGTGGTATCAACTGAGGAATACAAAATTGTTAGTTTTAGAAAACAAATAAAAAAGTAAACAAAATCGTTAAAAATAAATAATAAAATGAAAGAATCAGTCCGTAGATATCCGCAACAATTGAATATAAACTTAAAACATAAGACATGAAAACATTTTATCAATTGTACAGCAGTTTAATAACATAAAAAATGTATCCCAAGCAATAAAAAATAAATAAAAAATCGTAATACATGAAAAACCCAGGAGTGTCAGAAGCAATACATTTTCTCTCTCTCGCATCCTTCATTAACTCGCAGTGCCACAAAATGTTCTCGGCTGACTGGTTTGTATCACCAAATGGGTTCTGATGAGAAAACAGAGTTAGGCGACACAGTGGCGGACTAAGCCCGTCAGAGGCCCGGGGCGGTAAAGCTGAATGAGGCCCCCCCCCTAGTTGAAAAAGTTGATGTAATTTCACAAGATTTTTATTCAGTTCACACGGGTCTCTGGTCCTTAAGGGCCTTCAAGCGTCTCCGTGTTACCTTGATCAAATCTTAAACAAGGCACCAGAGCACTTTAAAAAAATTACATTTTTTAAATTTAATTTTCTAAAATATTCATTTGTTAATAATGCTATCACCGAACGTTTTAAGGAAATTCGTAAAATTGACGTGGATACGTCATTTTTTATACGACACCGTTTTAATCAGTTTGTATGTTAAATTACCCTTCAGCAAACTTGGAAGACGTTTTTCACGAAACTACGTTTTTCAACCTGGTTGACAACATATTAAAAAAACTATACATCCGATTTGCATGCACCAAGTCTTAAATTGTTAGAAAATCTTGTTAATATGGCACCACATAGGGATTTTTTTATAAAGGGACCCCAAATATTTTTTTATGAACGCTGAAAATTTTCTTACAATACGCTGGTCCGCCAGGACCAGAGGCCACTGCTTCAGTCCCCCCGTTAGTCCGCCACTAAATCTTTTTAATTACTTGCCTATTTTATTACTATCTACATTATCTGTAATAAAATAACATTTTGCAAAGGTTCTAAGATAGTTAAAAAAATGCAACAAGTCTTAAACTGTTCGAAAATCCAGTCACTATAGTCAGTGCCGTATTATCCATAAGACAAATGTAGGCAACTGCCTAGGGGACCCGCATTGGGTAGGGGCCCCGAGGGTAAAGGGGCCCTGAGGCGTGCATTGCCTAGGGGCTCTGACATGTTTAAGCCGGCCCTGGCAGGGCCGTATTATCCATAAGTTAGCCACGTATCAGCTAGGGGCCCCTATGGCAAAGGCGCACCGATACGTGCATTGCATAGAGGCCCCGGCATGTTTAAGCCGGCCCTGGCAGGTCCCCCCTAATGTCCATAAGGCAGTGTGGGCCACTGACTAGGGGCCCCGCAGGTAGGGGTCCCTAGGGTAAAGGGGCCCCGAGAAGTGCATTGCTTAGGGGCCCCGACATGTTTAAGCCGGCCATGGCAGGACCCTATTGTCCATAAGGCAGTGTAAGCCTTACTGCCTTCGAAAATCTAGTCACTATAGCCAGGGCCGTATTATGGATAAAAATGGGCTCGAGACGTGCATTTACTTGTTTAAGCCGGCCCTGGTAGGGCCGTATTATCCATCAGGCAGCGTGGGCCACAGCCTAGAGGCCACGTATCGGCTGGATATATAGCTTACCCTATGGTAAAGGGGCTCCGAGACTCGCATTGCCTAGAGGTCTCGACATATTTAAGCTGGCCTTGGCAGGGCCCTATTGTCCACAAGGCAATGTAGGCCACTGCCTAGGGGCCCCGCATTGGGTAGGGGTCCGTAGGGTAAAGGGGCCCGAGACGTGCATTGCCTAGGGGCCCCAACATGTTTAAACTGGCCCTGGCAGGGCCGTATTGTCGATAAGGCGGTGTAGGCCACTGCCTTCGAAAATTCAGTCACTATAGCCAGGGCCGTATTATCCATAAGAAGTGTAGGAAACTGTCCAGGAGCCCCGCATTGGTCAGAAGCCCCGAGGGTAAAGGGGCCCCGTGCGTGCATTGCCTAGGGGCCCCGCATTGGGTAGGGGCCCCCTAGGGTAAAGGGGCCCCCAGTCGTGCATTGCCTAGGGGCCCCGACATGTTTAAGCCAGCCCTGGCAGGGCCGTATTGTCCACAAGGCAGTTTAGGCCACTGCCTAAGGGCCACCTATCAGCTAGGGGCCCCTTGGGTAAAGGGGCCCCGAGACGTGCACTGCCTAGGGGCCTCGACATGTTAAATCCGGTCCTGACTATGACATCATGTAGGGATTATTTTGTTTTATAAAGGGCCCCCTTCTATTTTATTTTTTATTTTTATGAACGATGAAAATTTACAAAAAATAAAATTCGCTGGTCCACCATTTTTTTTTTTAAGATATCGAAATTCACCTACATGGAGGCACTGGATTTTCGAACAGTTTAAGAATTGGTGCCTGCAAATCGGATGTATAGTTTGTTTAATATGTTGCCAACCAGGTTGAAAAACGTATTAAAAAAGTTTCGAGAAAAACGCATTCAAAGTTTGGCTGAAGGATAATTCAACGAGCAAACTGTTTCAAACGCTTTCACATAAAATATTTATTTCCGTCAATTTTTCGAATTTCTTTTTAAAAAATTGGTGAGAGCATTCTTAACAAGTGCTTGTTCCGAAAAATGAAATAAAAAAATTACAAAAAAATATTTACATTTAAATAGTCTCCTGGTGCCGTAAAGCCTTGTTTAAGATTTGATCAAGGGAACATGGAGGCGTTTAAGGGCCCCCCAGGACCGGGGGCCCGGGGCGGACCGCCCCCCCCGCCCCTTCCTTAGTCCGCCACTGACTGGCGACACCTGAATAAGAACCCGACAAAAGTTGTTTGAAGAGGTGATCCCTTTTTTCCAAACCTCCCTATTTTCCAATAAATAGGCTAATTGCCAGTTAGAACTAGCAATACATCTAAAGCAAGTGTTTTCAGTAAGCACCAGAGAACGCTTGCAGAGAAGTTCGTTGGCCCCGTTTGAGGGCCAAGTGTATCAAACATCGAGGCGATGCTTCCACATAGGGGCAAAAGTATTATGAAATCGTAGTTTCCCTAAGCCATTGAAAGCCTGTAATAAAATTATTTTTATACCCACCAAATGATTCAGGCCCCCAAACACAAGCATATCGATTTAAGATTCATCAATAATAATATTTGTAACTCATCATCGTTCTCGTTGACTGTTAAGCATATTTGATCGAAGTGAACAGTTGTTTATTCATTGACGATCTGAAATCGTATTTGGATACGAAGGCAAGCTACTGACACTACATCGGTAAACCTGTGTATCTAGCATGGTCGATCGATATAGGTTTTATCGAAAGTGTCAGTAACTTGTCATCGCTCCCGAGCACAGACCGCTGACGAACAAATAACAGTTCACGTCGAATAAATTAGGAACCCTTAGTCGTTGTGAACTTGCTGTTCGTTCGTTAGAGGCCTGCAGTTGGGTGCAATGTTACCGACATTTTCGATAAAACTATCGATCGACCATGCTAGATACCCGGGGCCAGGATAAACTTCATAGTGTTCTGCCAAAATACCATTGAAACATGACAGCAGACTCAAGAAAAGATAGACCTGCCCGACGAGGGCGAGAGGAACCAACAAACTTGCGCAGAGCGGGAAAGTGGCGTAGACATGTTCCTTTCAGTGATTCTTTACGGGCAATTCGCATCGTAGAATCACTATTTAGTATTCTATAATAAAATGTTCTTACGATTGTCTCCTTCTTCAACGATGAAACAACAACTCTGGCGAATTGCTCCTGACCTAATGTACATAATGGAGAATCCAAACAACAATTATCTTCTAATATATAAAATTCTCGTGTCACGGTGTTTGTTGTTATACTCCTCCGAAACGGCTGGACCAATTTTGATGAAATTTTTTATGCTTATATGTTAGGTCTGAGAATCGACCAGCATCTATTTTTAATCCCCCTAAAAGTAAAGGGTGTTCCACTCCGAAGAAAAATTATTTTCCCATACATTTTGTATGGAACGAATTCTCCTATTTTGAAAGAACTGCAGCAATATTGTAAGGGGTATAATATTGAACTGTGAACCGGGGAGGGGGGAGGGGGAGGGGCAGGGGAAGGGGGAGGAGGGGGAGGGGGGAGGGGGAGGGGCGAGGGGAAAGGGGGAGGGGGAGATGGAACGCGAGAGGGGAAAGGATACGCAGGGAGAAACAATTTAGATCAAGGTATGGTATACGCAGGGAGAAACAATTTAGATCAATTCAGCTAATAAGTTGACAACAGTTTTTGATTCTGAGGCGGTACGAAGTTCGCCGGATCAGCTAGTAATTTTATAATTTACTCGTCACGGTAATGAACATGTGAAAGATGTCCCACCACAGACTGCGCTGTAAATCTTAGGGTCTCGTTATATCGATGTGCGCTTGCGGGTGGCCGGTGTACGAAAGATGTCGTAGTTCATTTAAGTCATGCTCAACCCTTCCTGGAGCCAAAAAGATTGTCGTGGTGTTTGTGGTTTGCTTCCAAATTATTGAAATGATACTCAGTATTTGCATTAGGCATGTTTATGTCGACATCAGTGATGGCAAGTTACATCCATTTCTTTTTCATTTTCATTCATCCCATGCACCATATATGTCACCACATAAAAGTATTCGATTCAATTGATTGTAACAATTTTTTTTTTAAATTAGATGTAGACAGTAATTTTCCTCTTATTATGAAGATCAAGTGTACAAAATTTCATAAAAAAGTATCAAAGTACTGCTCTAAGAAATGGAAAAAGGGAATGGGTCTAGTTGTTCTCAATCTCATGTAGAAGTTATCTTTCTCTTGTTTTGTTGGTGAAGTGTGCAAACTCCCATCAACCTTGGAATAAAACTGTATATTTGGATATGAAACAAATCCACGAGACACGCCACCGACAATTACCTTTGTATATTAGAAGAACATCCTCCTACTAATAAATGTGCTTAATATTTTATATTATTTACTGATAAACGCTCACTTACCCTGCACTAAAATATAAATACAATATAGGTATACAATCTTATCTTAGTCCTCCTCATTATGTAATCCTGGGCTGAGGCGAATTAGGTTTTGAATAGAGGGTTTTCAGCGACCGCTACCTATAGTTTAACTTTAATGTTTGGGTAGGGGGTAGGGTAACTTCTATTACGATATTTTAAGTAGTCGGTTATTTTTCTGATAATTATCGGAATAGGAATTATAATTCCTTAAGCCAGGAATTGCTTGTCATATTGACTGAAGTGATTTAATCTGTTTGATACTATAGGTGGGAGTTTATTGTATAACTTTACTGCTAAAAATGTAGATCTTTTCTAAAGCTACTACACCTATGAACATTTCGTGCATATACCTGTTTGCTTTTCTCTGGTTTTATGTGAGGTTTTTGCCTTTTTGGCTTTTGTGAACGTGGACCTATAACAATCTAATCAATAACTACTGTAAATTAACAACCATCGGGTATCAATAAATCTTCAGTGTGCAATGACGTCACGACTCTGTAATGATACTTCCGTGGGAAAATAAGTGGTCCATGTAATTATTATTCATACTTAACATCTCATATGAAACACATGGTGGGAGTTTTCGTCCTGCCGTCTGTAAATAGCTGCAAAATAAGTATTAATCTTTTTATACCATAAATTACAACATTTATTGGGAGAGTAATTTTGTTTTAATGTGAATACCGCACAAGAGACCCAACAGCTCCCAACCCTGGAGCCAGTGGGACTATGACATCCTTAATTGGGGTACATTGTAAGACTGCAGGCTACATTGTAAGACTGGGGAGAGGAAGGGGATAGGAATAGTACGATAATGGAAGTACCTAGCTGTTCAGATTGGGTCACCAAACACGACCTTACAAGCAACGTTTCGATTCTGAATGGAAATCTTTCATTAGGGTTGGAACTCTCTCTGTTGGAACGTGCCGCAAATATATTACGTACATCTATCGATGACGTACTCAAATGAATTGAAAAACAAAACAAAACATAATTATTTTGTGAGTGTAAACAAGAACGCCGCAAATGAATTGTTGTTTCGTTATTACACGTAATTATACTGTTTCCTTTTTAATGAATAATACGTTATTGCTTTTCGTTTATTTCACATGTTTTATGAAAACGTCAGGTGTGAGGCCACGTGACAAAAATTTATTGAAGTATCTAAATAGGTAGAAGAATTTATAATATAGGGTGCAGCAAATAACTTCCTTTTTTAAAATCGCGCCTTTCAGTCGGTTGATGTCGTAGTGGAGCGCTAGTGATCTCGTTCTAGAGGCCGAACTATAAAGTTTTGTCCTGACATAGTTTAGCCGCCATTCGCCAACATGCGTTGGAACAGTGAGGAGCGTGCATTTGCCGTTGATGCCTACTTTTTGAACGGATGTTTTGTGATCGCAACTAAGGGTGCGGCAGCAGTGGCGTAGCTATCATGAGTGGCACCCGGGACGGATAACCCCCCCCCCCCCTCTCAAATTTCAACTTAATAAAAAATAAAAACATTACCACCTTGTCAAATGTGTACAGACCGTGTTCAATATTTTTGTGACAATATCCAAAAAAAAATCCACGGTCGAGTGTCACCTCCATCGGACGACCCCTTCCCTCGCTACGCCACTGTGCGGCTGTATAACTTCCTTTTTTTTAAAACTTAATTAAACCCATTGTACGAATCAGATTTTTTTTTATTTGTTTTTTAAAATGTAGGCGGTATATACATAAGGTTTCGTTTAACTTTTTTTTTTTTTTTGCACATCAGGTAGGTGACGTCCCCCATTCTCCATACACTGAGTAAACCGATTTCTGGCGTTTGTCATGACTCTTGCCAGCATACCAGCATTATCCTGGCAATTTCTTCCTGGATGTCGGTCTTCAAATCTTATAGGGTCGGGACAAAGCTATAGTTCCGCCTCTCGAACGAAATCACTAGCACTCCGCTACGACATCAACCGATTGAATGGCGCGCATTTAAAAATAGGAAATTATGCTACCGCACCCTGTACATATCATCATCAAGTGCGATGTTCCAATAAAATCTTAATTTTATTCCCACGTGTTGGTTTCTATATAACTTAATTATCCAATACAATTTTCCAGTCAGGTAATAAGATGACCCACATTATGTGAAAGGGTAACGTCAAGAAGTAACAGGGCATTACTCTCAACAGGTGTATAGTTTCTTCAAACTTACTGCCTTGTTAAGGAAAACCAATAAAATGCGATAAACTTAGGGTAAGATTTGAAATACTGTAATAATAACAGTTAACTTATGTAAAGTTTTGTGTAAAATTCGCAGTGTATAAAGTTCTCTATAACAATTCAGTTCAGTAAAAATCTCTTAGGTACATTAATGTTAACCTCAAATTTTCAATTGAAAACATTTGATTAATCATTTGCATCTAATTACTCAGTCTGAAAGGATAATTTAATTCAGACCTGGTTATATTACATAGAGTCATCAAGAACTTAGTTAACAGTCCTGCCCACAGATAATAGCTTTTATCTGAGGTCCTGCCATAGTCGTCACTATTAAATTCCGTGTACCTACCGACTGGGAAAACTAGACATTGTTCTGCAACACGTATGCAAAATGTAACATTGTACTGCAACACGTATACAATCAACTCCAACCAAGAGGATGCAAATCTGGGCAAGAAGTTTGAGTGTAGTATTTGGGTAAATATTTGCTGACTCCATTTGTAGTATTAATCATAATCTATACCAGTAACTTTAAATCATATTTTCGTAGGTTATTATGTGAATTCGATACATGTCGAAAATTTGTAAACATTTCAAAGCTATCAAGATAGACATACAGATTTAATAACAATGTTTTATAGGCTGATATACATTCAGTACCGTTTGTATTCATGTAATATTTATTCCCTGCACTGTGCAGTCGGTTCATTATAGAGTTGATTTCTGCATTGGTACCTGAATTGTTACAATGGTAAGGTACCTTCTGACGAACCGTTCTACTAGGCATATGAAAGTTAATCAATCAGCTTAAGGAGTTCAGGGTAGTCAAACATGTTAATAACAATTTTATAAAGACAAAAAAAAACGAGTATGCTTTAGACCACACGACTGAAGTAAAACTTCACTAACTTATATCTCTCTCGCAACTTCCGTTCGTCTCGCCCGACCGTTCGCCTCGCCCGATCACACTTACCATAACGCTCTCGTCACGCATTCACCAGCTTACTCCCTAAGTCAAGCGTGCGTAAAGGCCCGACCGTTCGCCTCGCCCGATGATAGTTTCGTAATTCTCTCGTCATGCATTCACCAGCTTATTCCCCAAGGTAAGCGTGCGTAAAGAAGTTTTACTTCAAATATAGATCAGAACATATTCTTCTTTCTTTTAATATGGCAAGACTCATAATTTTCAACAATTACATGTAGCTAATGTTTTCAATAGGAATTCCTAGTCTATAATTCATGTTTCGTAAAAATTTATGTTGGATTCGGTCGATGGATTTTTATGAATGGTTATATTATTAATGTGGGAGATAAATGTTAATTTGGTGTCAAATACTATCCCCTGTCTTTTATTTCGGGTACAGATACTAAGATTTGATTGTTCATACAATAAATGAAAATCAATGGTGTTTTCTTCCTATAAAATCTCATGACTTGACACTTTTTTTTATATTTAGGGTTAATTTATTTAGGATACACCAATCAGAAAAGCTAATGAGATTGGATTGTAAGAATAAGCAGTTATTAATATTGTCAATAATTCGGTAAATTTTCATATCATCTGAGAACATCAACAATATGTTAAATAGAATGGGTCCTAGATGAGAGCCCTGGGGCACACCACTTGTAGCTTTAAAGGAGTATTTAGGTTGAGTAGGTTAAGCGATCCGTTTTATATTATAGTTTTAGTTTATTTTATGTAAGACGGCCTTTGAGGGATGGCAGCAACCCCATAGATGAGATAACATGCCCTCTTCTGTGAATAATAATACAAAAAAAAGTACTCTCTATATGGCGTGATTGCATATTAAGTAGGTAATTGGTACCTACCTAGAATACCTGAGAGGTAGGTAATGAGTAATGATTCAAGTGCTGTGAAATGTTTTCCTCCATACTTCATATAATGGTGAAGATAAAAAAGGTGGTAAACCAAATGCACTAGCATTTTATGAATTAGATTAGAAATTTGAGGTAAAAATATATATAGGCAGATTAGAGGCGTATGACAAAGGCGTTGATGTATTGTCTACATTAAATTATACGTACTTACATTTTGAATAATAGTGCCGATGCTGTAGATGGGTCAATTCCAGGCCAAATTGGTGGTACCATAGTCCCACTTCCTCAGGGCGCTCATCTGCGGTAGTTAAATAAAAAAATTCGAATCACCATATTTTTGAAGTGAAAACTTCTTTAGCACCGGGGAAACGAAAAATAGCGACATTAAAAAGAGACTAGCACGTACATCTATAGGATTTAGCCTGCGAGATAATGAGATAGTATAATCGGTCTCCTCTTTGTGCGGTGCTTCGTAGTCTACGTTAGTTTTCTGAAGGTTTCACTTCTACTACGTGTGAATTGCACACTCTAATTTTTTGAAGTGAAACATCTATAGCCCCACTGTGATTTTGATTTCGGATGAAACGGAAATCACGATCACTGCACCTGCGACGTATCGACTGCGGTCATTAGGCGCTTTGATTATGATTAGAGGTGGGTAAGTTCTGCATTTTACCGGAAGCCTCCGAGACTTGCCTCCTCTTAAAAGTACACGGGTTCTAGGAGCAGGTCCCGGGTCCGAGTTCTTAGGTGCGGACACTGCGGACTGAGCACTGAATGTTGTTGCGGTGCACCGAACCGGGACGCACGGGTTCAAAGAACTTGGAGCCAGGACCTACTCGTAGAACCCGCACGACAACTCAGAACCCTGGAGCAGGACAAGACCCACACGAGGGCTCGGACCCGTCACCCGTGCAATGTAGGTACATTCAATGGACCTACATTGCACGGGCTTTTATTGAGAATTTAAATAAGTAAATTAGCTGTAATGCTTTATTATAAACTATTATTTTATAATGCACTTCACCCGTTGAGTAACAATACCAATATACGCTCTAATTGAAAATTACTCCGTGTCTAGTCGAATATTCTAAACAATTCCGCGATGACGTTAGGCAGCAGTATACTGTTACGCCAAGCGGTCAGGCACGTGCGTGTTGATTGCCGGCCGGGGTCGGAATGACTGAAGACTGAATGAGGAATGTATCGTGGTTCGTGAGTCGCGGGAGTGGGAGGGAGTGACAAGAGTGGCGGGTGTTTGTCGCGGTTCACGACTTACGTCGCTCGGACCAAGATGCATACTCGTACTCGGCGATCTCGGGACTTGTAATTCGAATCTGCGCCGCGGCTTCGCGCTGCGGCGTTGAGTAGCTCGAGTGTTTCACGATTCACGCAGTTCCAAGAACCAGACACTCGCCGAGCGCGACTCGTGAGTGGAGTGGAGAGTGTAGCGCTTCGGGGACACCGGACGGTTACTACTACTCAGTCACTAGACTCACTAGTACCGGAGTACCTCGCCTCGCGGCGAACACGGGGACACCCGCCGGCCGGTGGAGGCATCCGAGTTTTTCGGGTTTGGGAATGAGCCCGAGTTCCGGGACAGGGTTCTCTTGGAGTAGTCGATTTGAAAAAGGAGTGGGAGTAGGAACCGCTTCCCGCAAAGGAGCGGATCACATGAGCCCATTCCAGCTGAACTGACACATCGCTAATTATGATGTCACTTTTAAAGGCTCTTATTGGTTGAGATATGAAACGGAAATTACGCTAGGTCTGCGCTCATCGATCGCTTTGATTATGACCTCAATTTTCAAGTACCGGTTGAGATTGTTTTGGTAAAGTTTCGCTTCTACCGCGAGTAAACTGCACTCAATTTTTTTCCTCCTGTAAGCCTTTCTTAAAATTTCTAATTAAATATTACTAATAAAATACCACTCTATATTAAAAAGTATATTAAAAATAAAATAATAGTTAATAAAATAATACTAACATGTAAGCATAATGAGTAAGATTAAGAAAGGGACGCTCAGATGGTTTGGCCATATAGAGCTAATGAACGAAGAACGTAGTCTAAGAAGAATATATGACGCGAATGTAAATGGTAGAAGAAGTCGGGGACGCCCGAGGAAGACATGGCACGATCAAGTGAATCAGATACTTAAGTCGGGCCATGTCAAAAGTCAGAATAATAGAAGAGAATGTATGAGACGATGTATGAATGTGATTGAGGCAAAGAGTGTGTGCCAAGACCGAGTTGTTTGTCGGCGGTACTGGATTCTTTCAGTATGTGTATTATCCACATACTGAAAGAATCCAGAATATCTTCATACAAAAAGTTAACATTTATAAATATATATATCGTTTTCAGCTACAACAAGGTCATTAACGTCATATTTTTAAATTTTAGAGCTCTAGCTCATTGAAAACGCACGAACCGCCATAGAGGTATCAACTTTGGAAAGTTGATTGTGTATCCGAAAAGTACTAAAATTCTATTTTCTGGAAGGCAATAACTGAGATAAAATTCTGTCTCAAACAGGATATAAATAATTCATAGAACTGCAGTGTTCCTCCGAAAACTAAGTCTGCAAATTAATACCCAGAGATAAACGCAGCGACACAATAATAATACTCGTATATTGCACGTAAAGCACTTATCTCAAAGGTTAATTTTTCTTATCTTTTCGCATCCATTGAAACTTGCTTCTCACACATCCGTAGGTCACTTCGTCTCCGATCTGACGTCAAACGTTACATCTTTCTAAATCTAAATACTTTGATAACCCTTGTGAACGCCTATTATAGATAAACATGAAAAAGGCTATTATTAGCATTGATAAAGTAAACGAGATTAACTACATTTGATGAACGTAGGTCGGAGACTATGAAATAATAGTGTAGTGTGTCTGAGAATGTACATAACAATAATATATCTTTATTGTAAGAAATTTGCAACTTGACTAAAAATAAATGTTAAGTGTGTGTATAATGTACATTGATTTATGAATTAGATATGTACATAAAATTAACAACAGTCTGTAGTATAATAGTAGGTAATATCAGGGTGGCCACAGACCGGGAATACCTGGAAAACCTGGAATTATCAGGAAATTTTACCGAACCTGGAATTATCAGGAAAATGTCAGGGAATTTCGAAAAAAAATTATAATATCAGGGAATTCCAAAAATAAAACTAAATTCATTATTTTGCGATTTGTGAAACCCCAAAGTTGTGTTTTATTACTTTTTCTTGCGACTGTGTAACAAAAGATATGCCGACAAAGACAAACTAGATAGGTATATTTTTTATTATTATTTTCGTTGCAACACAATCATGTCATCTAGTTGATGTGTGTGTGTGTTTTTATTTTGTGTGTGTAGGTATTTTAACATTTAAATCAAGGTTTTTAGTATTTATAAAATTATATTGCATCACTATTTATACCGTAGCTTTGTGTAAATACACAATAAATCTCTTTCTAAACTTTTGTCGAATACTTATGGTTCAGTTTTCTCTATTACCATATTTTTCTTCGTATTATTTAATGCCCTAACTGCTTACCCAAAGGGTATATTGATTTAATTATTAATATTCTAAATCTAAACTGTTCCCTAGTATTGTTGCTTGTTTCATTTGATTTTTTTTTGTATCTCTTCTAATGTTAATGTTTATTTTTCTATTTTTGTCTGGTCTTTTCATTTCTTCACAAATTGTCTAGGCGAAATATCATAAATTTGTAACAAGTGTATTTTGTGTTTAATAGATTTATTGTAATGCAAAGAAATAATAAATGCTATAGATGACGGAATTCCCTTTATTATTTATTTAACAAACGATATCCCCTTATATCATATTAAACATATCAGGGAAAAATGTAGAAATTGCCCTGGAAAACCTGGAATTATAAGGGAATTTTGAAATCCGTTTTTTGTGGCCACCCTGAAAATGTAACAAATAGAAATGAATAGTTTACAAGTTGAGGACTCTCATAACCCGCCTCACTCGGCTAGCCTATGTTGAGGCAGTCATTTTGCAAGTTAATTTATAATGCCTACACTTGTATTAAATATATTCACTCAATAGTTTGGTCGTATCATCAGAATCGGGTGAGTGCACCGGAACTGGCTCTATTATTACTTTGATCCAATTTTTACTTTGGTTTTGGAATTTTGAATAACATTTTTTGAAGTGAAACTTCTATGGCCCCGCTGTGATTTGGATTTCGGATGAATGACGCACAACGCACCCGCGAGGCATCAAACTCCTATCAACTCCTATTGGTTGAGATATAAAACGAAAATCACGCTAGGTCTGAGATATAAAACTGAAATCACACTAGGTCTGCGCTCATTGGCTGATTTGATTATGACCTCACTTTTCAAGACTTCATTGGTTGAGAATTTTGGCAAAATTTCGCTTCTATCGCGTGTTAACTACATTCGATTTTTTTAAGTTTTATCTGCAAGAATGTTGTAAAGTCTTGTCGCAAGTTTCATTGACCAAAGTTAGTATGCGTTACATGAATTTATAGAAAGTCTTTATTATTGTTTCGACTATATTTATTCGTAGTATTTATGTATATTTGTTTTATGATTGTTTTTATAATAGTTTTCTATGTCTTTGAGATTGGGTTTGGTACGGATGAAGTGCCATCTCCCTGTATGCTATGCTACCATATTCAATAATAGATTGACATACTGCACATTACATCATTTTCTTGTGTTCTAAGTCGAGAAAGTTTCGGCTGAGGTACTTCATCTGAGTAGTGCGCTCAATGTGGATTCATCGGACTTCAAACATGTCGATCGTCCAAATTATGTAGTTATATTTAAAAGTAACTATAGTTGTATTTATAATAAGCAGTTATATTTAAAAGTGTACCGTCCATCTGGTACAATACTCAGAATACTCTAAAACACCATCAAATCAATTATAATGCCGAAAAACTTGTAGCGAATTAAACTAAATGCTAATGGGTCACTAATAGGATATTTCAATAATTAATAGGTCACTAGTAGGATATTTTAAAATGTCAAACTAATACACCGGACCGTTACGCCTTCCGATATTATTTTATAACTTATTTAATAAGTTAAACACGGACATGCGTAAATACTATTTGATTCATAGTGAGCATTCGAGTATTGCTTTCCTCATTATCTCAAAACTTAGTATTTGGAGATGTCTGACTGAACTGGACGATCTGAGTGTGTATTCTAATACGACGCGAACGTTGGATAATAGTATGTTTGCTTTTTCTTCCATTTTTATGGAGTATTAAGAAAGGTAAGATTTTAACCGTCAACCATTTAACCTTAACCATTTTTAACCGTCATACCAGATGTACTTTGAATATTACACGAAGTATCGAGTCTACATTTTATAATAAATTATTGTACTAAATAAGTTATCGACACGGTTGCCATAAACTTACCGAAATTCGTTTACCTTACCGTTTATAAAATAATGCAATTATACATATATCGTCTGCGGAATAAAATCTATACGCTGCCTGTTCACAATATAAGAAGTAATATTCATTTTAAAAAACATACAAAAATACATTTTTGTATGTTTTTTTACACATATATCCATACAAAAAAGTCATGGAACCAATGTAGTGTGAGGAGCATACGAGATTTTAGTATTTAAAATAATTTTCTTTACATTCTTTCTAACGTAGCAAGTACAGAAATTATCTAATATTGTCGATACAATTGAGTTGATTGTTATCTATCAATTTTACATTATCTTACTTAATATTTTAAACGCGAAAGTTTGTATGGATATATGTGTGTTTGTTACTCTTTCACGCAAAAACTACTTAATGGATTTTAATGAAACTTTTACAGTAATGTAACTCATACATCAGAATAACCTATAGGCTACAATTTATAATGCTAGCTAGGAAGGGTACACGGGAGGGGAACGGGGACTAACGGGAGAGGTGATTCAGGGAGAAACAATGTATTTCTTTGAATATAGCATTGCAAGTATTGCAACGTATGCCGGGAACCAGCTAGTTATTAATATGTTTACATTGTGTGTTTATTACCTTAACGTTACTAAGGAAAATCAAAGAGCGCACCTTTGAATGAATTTTTGCGCACCAATTGTGGTTTAAACTAATTCTAAATATCATTGAAGAAGAAGATATCACGAATAATCTAAACGAAAATATGAAAGAGAACAAGACACAGAAAAATAAAAAGACAACGGTCGCAACTGAGACACGAACCCAGAAAACCTTTCTTACCAGGGTGAAACAACCCGGAACTCAGAACCTCTCAACTTACGTCCCAGTTTCGACCGTTATCTTTTAATTATTAGTTTAGTCATCTTCTTCAATGATATATTAGATTGATGGGAATAACCTTCAAAAGTTATAAAAAGAGAGTTGTTCTAATAAAAATTTTGTTCTCAATAGTTTGGAAATCCGCCCGCACTTCCAATTTACTTCGCAGTATTCGTACTCTTAAAAATAATTCTGCTGATTTTTCTTTTACAATGAAAACCAAAAACTGATTGAACTATTATGTATAGTACCTGTAGTTATAGAGATAGAGCATTGGAAAACAATTGTATAGCGCCGTCTAAAATTCATCTAATATTATTATTATTAATAATAAAATCTTACACATTATTCTGTTTTTCAAAAATTTCGTAAAGTGCAATGAACCTACATTATAATATCCTAACCGTTAGATAACTTTTAAAAGTCATGCACTTTCAAATACAAGATAAGGGGCTTATTTATCAGATGCATCGTAAATTTTTTAAGTGATAGTGATGAACAATCTGCAAAATCATACTCAAGTGCATTATTTCTTGAACTGAAATATTTCCTTTGTGTTAGGACATACAATATTCTACAATGTTATATATTCTGTAAAATATCTGCTCTATATTGTGCATTTTAAAATCGTTGTGGAAAATCCCTAGAAATTTTATTAGTATTATTATTTTGTGAAAGTATACACCATTATACACCACTAATAGATTCGTCAATGTCTAGTACCTATTCTACTCATTGATGCAAAAAATGCAACTACCAACAGTAGTTGAGTAGTTTGGTACTTGATAATGTATAAAATGCAAACCCTAATAATTCTTCAACTCACACATTTTTTTTTCTTTGTTTTACAGTTTTTTAAAGAAAAATGTGTCCTTATTGAGGTACCCCGTTCTAAGGGCACATTGTACATTTGTACAGTGTTTCATGATTTTAGAGGCAACTTAGACAATTATTTGTGAGTAAAAGAAAAAGATTAAAATATATTTTAACTAAATTTATTTTTAAAATTTAATGAAAAATAAAATTAAAATTCTAAAAAATGCATTTTTTGGGTAGAAATTTTAATATATAAACGACTATTTTTTATTCCGCCGTAAATAGGTATTTTGTATTTTTAATTTACACCCATAAATTTTTTTTTTTTAATTTTTTTTTATATTTCATCATATTTGTACGATAAATATAGCAAAATAAATTTTTATTGGTTTTCATTTACTCACAAATAATTGCCCAAATCGCCTGTAAAATCCAGAAACATGTCTCTAATAAAGCAAAAATAAATAAAGTAGCTCACATCCGTACTAGATAAAAAATACTTTTTTGATTGACCTTTTGATTTTAAAAATATTTTTTCAGTTTGGTTGGATATTTTTAATTCAAATCCAAATCTAAGATTTTTATGAAACGGACAGAAATGGGCCGCGCATACGTTCCCCTTAAGACATAAATTGTAAACATGGAACTTCTATTAAAAATATTAATTATAACTAACTGCCCAATGAAAAACGCCCGCCCGTTTGTCGAGGGTTTTTTCAGGTATTTTGAGGCTCCAGACTAGAGGTGGCTTTCACCCGTGGGGAGAACTTGCTATTTGGACACGGTTAGCAGTTGTGTACTATTAAAGTATCTACGGGCCCTGCTCAGTATCTACGTCCAGTTTCTGAGAGGCTAACTTTACTCTGGCTTCATTGATGTGCATCAAAAACAAAGTTACAAAAATACGAAATCTGTATTTTCGGTCGTTGATAATTTTGTTCTTCCCGAGGTACATGAGCAGTTTGTGGTTGATCTCACGTTCCATCAACTTGGACAGAACTGATGTGATAGCTACTAGGCCAGTGCAATTAGCGTTTCGCGATCGGAATTATTCCGGTAGTCCCAATTTTTTATATGTTTTATACACTCATCTTGTGATGAAAAATCTGAGTTTTCGACCTTGGGTCACTTGAGCTTTCGCCGCCATTTTGAAAAAACCAGCCGAAATCGAGCCAAAATCTAGTTTTTCTCAAATATCTCGTTTCCAATAAAAATTTCGGATAAAGTACCTGTACAAGTTTAGTAGAACATAAAATTACCGACAATTTTAATTCAAACAATTTTCTTTTATCTCTAATAAATATCGAGATATGCAGGCGTAAAAATGTATACAAGTTTATAAAAACCGGTAAATTGGTCGACTTGGTTCGGTTTTTTGGGCGTTTCTCTTTTCCAGTACAATTTTGAGAAAAAATTACTAACATCAATTTTGTAGAGAATAAAATTTCATAAAATACGTAGTTATATGTTTAATGTTTTTACCGCAATTAGGTATCCCGGTTCTAATACAAAAAAATCACAAAAATTAGGTCAAAAATTGAATCAGAAGAATAGTGTTTCAATCTAGGCATACCATGATTTTTCTTTTTTTTAACAATTATTGTTGAAATAACATGTAACATACATAACAGTAAAATTAACCATCAATGTAATCACAACACATAAATAAAAAATTTAATTAGGTACATAGTTGTGGTAAAATAAAAGTATTTTCTTAAAATTTATAATTACTGACTTTAGTTTCTTGCTGCCACTTACAGGCCCTGAACAGCTTCAATATAGTCTTCCCATGTCTCATCAGCCGAATTTGTGGCGACTAGGGCATCAAATTCCTCGTCCTCAGTGAGTAGGGAGCATTTCAAACCCGACTTTCTACATGCGCACTTTCCAGCGTAACCTTTTTTGCATTGGCATCATAGACGTATGATAAATCTAAAGTTCAGTAACGCATGAGGTGCAGCCTCTTTCAACATTAGTACTGGAGTTAATAACCCAAAAGCGTCCTTTTTCCACCCCCATTCAGTTGGATCTTTATGGTGACCAAGCCAAGTCTGCACTTTGAAGTAGCATTTCTTGAAGCATATTGCTGGATAACATCTTTGGTGGGTGGTAGCCTAGATAAATTGAATTTGTTCTTTTTCACTTCTTTGACAAAAATAATGTACCTTAAATTTTCCAAATTTAATTTCTCATTGCCGCCATACAAAAGTGCAAAGAATTGTTCGGCAATCAAAGTGATTGTTTCTCCTTTGCTTTTAGATCTTGAAATAAATTAATAAGTTTTATTCACTTGAGAAGAATATTACAAAATTTGTATATACCTTGAAAGAGTGGAGCATCAGTTGTGACGCAGCCACTTATGGCATGAATGAATAAAATGTTTTCAACTATTTCAATGTGTTTAAAATATTTGTCAGAGTACAACGCGTTATGTGATTAGCTTTACCAACTTTTTGGTAAAATACGTTTGGAGGTGGGAGAGTCGATATCCTGATCAATGATTACGACTGCATGATGTTGAGATGACAACGAGTTTGCTGTGGTTATTACGTGAACATCAGCATCATGTTCAGCTTGTACTGTCGTTATTTGCGAACGATCAAATGAGGCTCTGAGTAGGGAAATAAAACGGGACTTGTTCTTCTCATTTCTCAGAAACTTTTCCTTAGTGATTTTCTTTTCAACCGATTCTGGATATTCTCGAATACCATTACTGCATTGTCTCCATAATGATTTTGTACATATTCTTGGAAATATTCGTTAAGTTCAATTTCACACTTTTTGGCAATAAACATACGATGGAATAGCATTAATGGATCTATTGTTACAGTGACACCCTGATTTTTTAGGCTGCTGTAAAATATCGCATCCTTAAGTGTAGGTTTCCAAAGTTCTGGTTGATAACTTTAGACATGGCAAATTTCCCCATCTTTTCTCATTCTTTTCTTCGTGCCACTGCTTGTAGACATAATAACGTTTGTTTTAGGAAATTGTTCATGGCAAGCAAACCAATCAATGAGAGTTTGGACGTCTTTGTCATCCCTCTTAATTCGTGTAGGCCTTATCTCCACATGTTGCTCTGACGTTCCTGATTCAATCCCACAGAATGACTCGATACCCTCACAAATGTTATGCATATAAACAAATCCATAATCCTATAAGAGCTATAATCCTATAGTTATGACTGACTATAGTTTCATGGGGGCTGGCGACTAAAGACAATTTATGAGAAAAAAACAACAAAGATTTCAATATAAAAATAACCGATTCCCAAAGAAATAACTCTTAAAATATCATTTTTGTTTAAGGCATTTGTATTTAAAATGAGCTAAATTATCTGAAAAAATATCTAAGAAGCTAAACCACATTTTTCGAGTAGACGACCTCGATTTAGAACTAAATGTAGCTCTAACACTGGGGGGGGGGGTCGACCCCCACTCTCGTTAATTTTTTTGTTATAATTTATAATATGTAAAAATTTAATGTGAACAAAAGTCGAATAACGTGGTAATATCGTGATAAATTTTCTGTTTTCACCTACGGATATTTATTTACATATACTTTATTTCAGTAAAAAAAACTACAAAAAACATTAAAATCACACATCTTTTTAGAAATTTTATTCTCTACAAAATTGGTGTCAATAATTTTTTCACAAAATTGTACTGGAAAAGAGATACGCACAAAAAACCGAACCAAGTCGAGCAATTTACCTGTTTTTATAAACTTCAGCACATTTTTACGACTGCATATCTCGATATTTGTTAGAGATAGAAGAAAATTGTTTAAATAAAAATTGTAGGCAATTTTATGTTCTACTAAACTTGTGAAGTTACTTTAGCAAAAAAAATTATTGGAAACGAGATATTTGAGAAAAACTAGATTTTGGCTTGATTTCGGCTGGTTTTTTCAAAATGGCGGCGAAAGCTCAAGTGACCCAAGGTCGAAAACTCAGATTTTACATCACAAGATGAGTGTATAAAACATATAAAAAAATTGGGACTACCGGAATAATTCCGATCGCGACCCCCTTTTTTGCGCTAATTGCACTGGCCTATACGGGGCGGTAGTTGGCTGGGTTGGAGCGGTCACCCTTCTTGGCAATATTACTTACCCGCAGGTCACTTGAGATTAATACTGCTTATTAGAACATTTTAGATGCAGTTTTACACGTAGAGGCGAAATTTCTTCGTAATTATTATAAGATTCAGAATTTAGAACAGATCTGCTGTATGAATGTCACCATTGTTTTTCAAAAGACTATTTGCATTAATTTTAGCTTTTAATATAATATATATATTATATATAAATACTTTTTATATTTTTTCAGTTTTATTTCTCATGCTTATTTGGTTTTATTTAATTTACGTGTTGATGTTAATTTCCTTTTTACCTCATCTTATTATTTGTCTTTATTTTCTTATTTCAAAATATGGAATGTATTGCATTGCACTTCCCCTACACACATTCTGGAATAAACTATTATTATTATATCTTTTGGTTTCTCTTTCAATGGAAGGCATTTATTTAACAATTTTAATCCGTAGCAACAATAAAGTATTAATAGATTAAGTAACAACTTAGAATTTGTATATGAACGCGTGTCAGCTTAATACTTACGGCCTTACTAAAAAGAAATCACTTCCCAACGTTAAACGGTGATTTAGTTACACATTGTAATTTAAAATTCAAATTTTTACAAACAAAAAAATCTCTTACTCTATTATTAAAATCTGACAACACCCAATACGCATGCGCTGATCGCGATCATTAACAGACCGCACCCTGAACAGACAGCGCTGAGCACGTGCTTTTCAGAGTATTGGGTTAAATGTATTTGTTTATGTCTAAAAATCTCTACATATATCATGTTTTGTTCGGAAAATAATCAATTTACTATTACATTCGTATAATTCAATATATATCCGACCATTTTGTGTTGTTTTTCTTCAGTTTTCGTCAAGTTATCATACAATAATCGTAAGTTGTAAATTAAACTGTCAGAAAATGGTATGATAGGTTATATCAATATTAAAATTGCATTTGAGGGTGTTTATTTTATGAGAATTTCTTAAAAATGATGTTTTTTTATAACATAAATGTCGAATACACGTGTTGCTAAACGTATCAAAGAAATAAACGTTTTTAGATGTGCAAGCAGTGCATTAAAATATCAGTTTAAAACAAAAACTATTGTATGAAGAGGAAAAAGTGAAGTGGCAGTTTTCTTGCAAATTCCTTAAATAAAAGGTCTGTATTTTTTAAAATTTGTTTATTTCTCTACATTTTGATTTAAAATGTTTGTGATAAGCTTTTTAAAAAAAAAATCGTATTTGTAGCTTAAAATATGGCATTTTTTAAACTAAATTATGTTTCAAATACAAAATTTAAAAGATAGTTTTATCTTATTTCTATAATAGTATTTGTTTTCACGATATCTTTAAAAATAAGAAAAATGTAGGACATTTAAAATACCCTGGAAAAATTCCGAAATACGATAATGCATTATTTTTATTAACACTGTGTATATTATAGATAAACTACCCTCTTTGGCTGCGTGAGCAATGTAAATATCTTTCCGTGAACTATTTTGTGTCAGTTTTTAATTAGTAGGTAAGGTTTTTCACATATACGGTCGTTTATCCAATTGAATAAAATATTCAAGACGCTTTTTAGTAAGGCTGTTAAAGTTATCAAAGTCCCGTCAAAGGTGTGCAGTTTAATTCGGATTAAAGGTCATTGCATAATTCAACGAATTTTAAAGTGATAATGGAGGAGGTGAATGAATTGAATAAATAAAATTAATTATATTGAAAGCTTGGTTTAATCATGATATGGATTGCTGTGGATAGTCTCCTCTTTTTAAAGGTTATTTTCATCTTCTTTTTCTCCACCTTACCACATACTAGTTGCTATTAATTGTTTTTTTGAAGTGAAAACTTCTTTAGCATGTTACGGGAATCTTTGTGAATGATTTTAAAATATTGGGGCGCGAAATATTGGGAAACGAAAAGTGAAACAATGAGAACTGCTTATCTCAGGTTGTGTACCCAATGTGCAGGCAATTTGGGAATGAAGTTACAAATTCATGATTCAAAACCAAAGTTTGCAAGCAGCAATCAAAGGTTATATTATAAAAATAAAAGCATGTTACACGCAGAACACCCTAAATGGCTTAATCAAGAGGGGTTTTGTTATCACTTGTAGCAAACAAGATCGGTCCAACGATCCTTCGAGACCGAATTGATTCTTGATTAGAGTGCCCAAATCCATCATTCAGGCGATCACACACCTCGTGATCCATGTTTCTATAATATGTTGTTGTAAAGGGCCTTGGATGAGACCTGCAACTCTCCTCCAAGTATGGTGCATTCACGCCAGGCAGCAAACAGCATACAATTCCATCCAGATTACAGGTGGGATTGAAAAGAATTCAAAATATAACCTTTTAATTGTGTTTGTGAGATTGTCATCACAATCTGCCAGAAAATTGCCTCGTCGGCATTCCGATTACTTCTCTCGCTTTATAAAAAATCACATCTCGTATATTTGATTGATCCGTCGACAATCACACAGGCGCGCGGCGAGAGAGCTCGGTCGTCCAGTGTACTTGGCAAGGATACCAGTGCGTAAAAACACAAAGACAATTTACTGCCTGCGAATGTATGTACCCCTTCACGGTTGCATAATTTATATGTAACAAGCACCATTGTGATTTGAAACTCGATGAAACGAAAAGCGACACTAAAAAGAGGCTAACACATATATAGGATTTAGCCTGCGAGAGAAAGAGATGGAATGAAACCTTACTGCATTGGCCGCTTTGATTATGAGCTCACTTTCCTATTGTGAAAACTTCACAACACAATCTTAATCTCAACCAATAGGTTTGCAGTACAACTTTTACCGCTTGTGTACTGCACTCGATTTTTTTTTACTCATCAAAAATTGTCAAATTAATCAAATCACCAGCGCCGTACTTTTGGCTCGATTGTTCCGAAATGCGTGTGATTTACAATGAATAGTAGTTATGTGATATTATTTACGATCATAACGCGGTGACTCTTATATTATTAAAATTATTTTACTAACATATTATGAACTACACAGGTATAAATTCAGAAATAATTGTTCAATTCACCAGCATCTGTCGTGTTGTGCCGACCAGCTTGCCGCACCTCGGACATTAATTGCAACTAATGTTATCTCGGATTGAGCTGTAGCGGAGGTTTGGCTAAGTTTGCAACAGATTCACGTTTTGACTAACTTAAAGACATTAAAATGCCACCAGACACTACTTAAGTTCCAATTTATAATTATTTTGGTGCTGAAAGACCGTATTAATTCAATCGCTTCGCTACAGGAAGAGCTTCCAGCAGGACAAATGATCGAAGAATCTATTTAGTAACTGCGTTCTAAATGTTTGCAATACAGAGTTGTGGGAGGATTTATTTTTCTAACTACCCCTGCGGAAAAGCAGGAAGATGATTAAATTGGTTAATTACCTTTATCAAAGTAAAAAAAATAAATAGACGCTAAATGGCCATTTGAAGACAATGTTACATTTGAATTTCTACCGAAACAACTGAAGCCCTTGGAGACAAGCTCAAGTACTGAATTATTGTATACAGATTTTATTTTTAATATGCATTTATATTACATTCAAAATGTGACGATAGTAACAAATGTAGTCTATATTAAAGATGATCAAAATATTTTATACATATTAAGTGCTTTAATTTCAGATAATTCATATATATCTGTGTGTTTGTGAGTGGTTGCCACCAACATGTAATGCATTTTCATCAACGACGTGTCTGTCTGCCGAGTTTCAGCTCGGTCGAATGTCCGGGAGTGGGTTAATATCCACTTTCAAGATTCCGCGGCATACATTCAATCGTTTTCAGTTTGTACGATGTTTTTTAATTAAAATCTTCTTTAGCAACATTGTGATTTGACATTCCATAAAACGAAAAATAGCGACAAAAATAAAACATGAATCTACAGGATTTAGCCTGCGAGAGAATGAGATCCTATAATCGGTCTCCTCTTTGTGCGATGCTTTGAAACCTATCGGTCTCCTCTTTGTACGGTGCTTCGTAGTCTCCACACTCTTGTCTACTTTAGTTTTATGAAGGTTTCGCCTCTACCGCGTGTGAATTGTACAATCTGTTTTTTTTTTTTTAAGTGAAACTTCTTTACAACCGTTGTGATTTAAAACTCAAGAGACAAACACATACATCTACAGGATTTAGCCTGTGAGAGTATGAGATAGAATGAAGCCTTCGCGCATTGGCCGCTTTGATTTTGAGCTACTATTGGTTGATATTGTGTGGGTAAAGTTTCACTTCTACCGCGTGTGAACTGAACTCGATATTTTTGTATTTTATTACAGATTTTACAATGTATCAATTTATAATTTATTTATTTTTAAGCTGTGGCCGGCAAACATTTAAAATTAAAATAATTAATTGATTTTTTAGGACTAGCGACATCCACATTCTCGTAAGTTATACCGCAATAATAATAAATAACAACAATTGTGATCGTAGATGGCCCGCATTGCAAGCGATCGGAACGTAATAATAAACTAAGCATAAAATCTCAGTGCGCGAACTGGCAACCTAGCGCGCGCCGGTGGTGGACCCTGTATCAGCGCATTTTCCTTCGTTTCGCGATTCAGCAGACCTAACGAGTCTTGCTCCCACACCGCCACTATAAATTATAGTACTCTAGGCGTGCGGTTTCGGTGCGTCACTAATGGACGAATGGATGCATAGCATGCCCATGTAGCATATTTTCTTATGTTGTTGTTATGACTTTGTTGTTGTATTATGTTCTATACCTCCTTGTTTACAGTTACAATGTTAGCCGATGTGCAGTTTGTAAGATTTTTTTGATTGATAAACATTCTTTGTTTATCAAATAAAATGTCTTAGAAGCAAATAGCAACAACAAAAAATTAGTGTGTAATTCACACGCGGTAAAAATGAAACATTTTAATACTGGTACATATTATGAAGTTTTCACTTTGCAACACACTCCAAAGTGCAAAATACTCTAATTAGCACCCTGGTGAAGGATTCCGGACATATTTGAAACGTTGCTTAAAATGCCTTTAGCCGTGTTTTTGACCAGATCGGAATAGCCAAGCACTTCGTCATGTATCTTCAGCCTCACAGCAAACCCCATCATAGACTTACTGCATCTGTGTATATACATACATAGGTTAGTCTCGAAATTCGTATAGCAAGAATTTCCAGAAGCAAAATCTCTCTAGATGTCTTCGAACAAGCTGAAGCTGAATTCTTCTGTCTTATGAACGTTTTTGCATAATTGTGACAATATTATTAAAATTTTGAATAAATGTTATGAGCATCATGTTTGAAAACATGATATACGATTGTTTGAAAACATAATTCGGCATTGCATTTCTCCATGTATAAATCTTCATTACGTTCAATCTCGTTCTTTTTTTTACATTAACTCCACACAGGAGACCCTGAGGAAAATAATTTCCCTCAGGGCCTATGTCATCTGGGATGCTGTTGGAGGGTCTTTTTGAGGAGAGGAAGGAGTGAACATCGGTCTTGAAGAGACCCACGTTGTACGAAGGAGGAAACACAGAGGCCGGCAAATCATTCCACAGCCGAGCTGTTGAACACAAGAACGAGTGGAAGAAACTTTCTGCTATTACTTAGTGATATGTTTTACCTACTCTAACTTGTTCATACAATATTCATATTATTTTCTATGACCTGCGAGGTGGCAACCTATTATGAAGATAATCTGTCTTATGTGTATACTATTATATTCGTGTGTATTCGCAGCCTGCAGTATAGTTATGAATACATGTTGTAACACTACATACCCGTAGAATTTTAACCAGCGATTCCTGAGGATATTTTGTGTACATAAAAAATAATTCCATTTTGCTTTCCGACGATATTTTTTCTCGCGCTGTTTCGTATGTTACCGTGCTGCTGGAACGAAACGGATTGCTTATCATATGAACTGCTAGTCTATAGCTGACTACTCATATGCCATGTGTGATAGAAAAATGTTATTATATTATCGAACAGCAACATTTTTTTCTCCAAACATACTCCGTATATAGAGTACCTGTACACCTTCTATAAGGGTGATCTAAATTTGTACCTAGGAATGAAAGAAAAATAAAAATAGGAAAAAAATACATAAGTCTATCTACAACGTAGTATTGACTACGTAATTTAAGATAAACAATTACTGTTATAGAATACACTCAAACTAAAGTAGCAATTTCACTCAACTTCACGCAAAAATATGCAAGCGCCAATTTTAATAACTCACCGCCATGTTAGTTTAGGTTGCATTAATTATAACGAGAATATTACCAAAATGGCTACCGTATTTAAGTAAAACTTCTTTACGCACGCTTGACGAGAGCGTTACGAAAGGCGAGGCGAACGGTAGTTGAGATATAAGTTAGTGAAGATAGAAAGAGAGAGAGAGCACACATTTTCTTTCTCTCTTTCTCTCGTAGCCAGTTACGTTTCGCATATCTAAGACACAGTGCAGGCCTATTGTCTGTATCAGCAAGTAAGAGCAAGAGAGAGCAGTGCACGCGCACATTTTCTTTCTCTCTTCCTAAAGAAGTTTTTCTTCAGTCGTGTGGTCTAAATCACACTCGTTTTTTTTTGTAAAAAATTGAAGAAAAAAAACATACTCAAATAAATATGAATTAACTATGGAAGTAACATTTCTGTGACTGAATATCTACAATAAGTCGGTGGAGTCGATTATGTGGTAAACTTGTTTTTAAATCGAGTCCGAATATTTTGGTCAAAAAAGTATAATTCTGTCGCTACGGAAGTAATACTAGCTGTTGTATTATAAAATGCGTGGACGTGTATACCTGGAACACATTAGATGTTGAAAAAAATGGAAAATTTTAGAATAAATTAATGTGCTCAGATCGAAAAATTTTTTTTTAGGTTCTCTGTGTGATGTAGATTTACCAGTTTTCCGCTTGTAGTACGAGTTTCCGGATACCGTGATAACTACTTTAATAAAACATTTTAAATGCCGACTTGATTCAGTGTCCCGGAATGAGGTGATTTCGCACCAACTCGGGCACCACGAGCCTTCGTTCTCACAATGTCTACCATTTGATTTTACCAGTTCGTTCTCTCCTTGTTTGGATATGGGATTGCTTTTTTGAATTCTTTGATTTGTGTATCAAGTTGTTCAGCCTTTAAAAAAAAGAGAAGACTAATATCATTATTTTAAAAGAAATTAAAGAAAAAAACGTTGTTATGTACTGAAAGCACTAAATATATATATTTTTTAAATGTTTTTGTCAACTCGAATCAGACACAACCCTTTCTTCTTCAGGTTGCATAATAAATACAATATAAAAGTGGTTTAGATTAGAATTTAATTTTTTGTTAAAAAAATATGTTAAATCGTTTAATTTTTTTCAATGATAATTACCTTCCCTGTATCGGAAATAGCAAGTTATTAACAATAATTAACAATTTAATGAAAAGTAAACTTACCACAACGTATATCATGGAGCTTAGTCACAATAACCTGAAAAATCTAATATTTTTACCAACAATTTTATAACACAATCCGGTGTTCAGTGGAGTATTTGTTTATTTATCCTTAGAACTGTAGCAGGAATTGGTCAAGTAATAGTGACTTTAAATGCATATTCACGCTGACCAATCCTTGCTAGACCAAAGGCAGATTTGTCTTGATTGACATACATTTTAATGATGGTAAATAATATACCGGTTAGCCTGTCTTTTGTTGTCCTTAGTAACTATATGTAGTAGTAGTGTCCTGATCTCATCCCTAACATAGGTACCTACCTACTGCACTAAGCAACTATAGATATAGGTATAGTAACTATGTAGGTATTTTTATAATTAAACACAACTCTTTATCTTTCCTTAGCCTGTTGAAGTCCGTCGTTTATAGGCATCAGGATGTTTCACAGATATTGACTAGAAAGTTCTCTGCTTTGTCCTATTGTTTAAACTTTTGCTACATACATTCATTACTCATTACAAAACAAATTTTTAAAAATACAGTAAAAAAAAGTCTATACGTATTCTTGGCCCCTTACTGTTTTTAAGTTCGGCGACCAGCGGGGATTTGGTGACTTTTTCCTTCGGACTGTAGTCAAGATATTTATGTTGTTATAGTGACTTTGAAACAAATATACCAACAATAAATTCTTGCGACAGACCTAAGAGCTATTTTGTCTTGATCCAATAATGACGGTGTCTATATGGAAATCCAGTTTTTTTGCTATTTTAGTAACTAGTTACCAATATTTTTCTTTATTAGCTTGTCTCTTTGAAAACCATCAGAGTATGGAAAAACATTTTTGAAATATGTAAACAATGCAGCTTAATCAAATTCAACAAAATTATTGAAACAACTGGACAAATTACTCATTCTTGGTTCTAAACTCAGCAAGGACTTGTGTAAGTCCCACATAGAAAATTGTGTTTCCCAGAAAAACTTTTCAAAGAATGCTCCATATTCTCTGCTGAATAGCTACACATAGAAGCTGCAACATGTTAAATCACACAATATTAGGAAAGCTCTCATCCCTTTACACTTCGCTAATCTGCTCTCTCAGAGACCTCCTATGGAATACATCCTTGTCGCTATCTCATGCTTCAGTAGTCCTGGTTTGAATTCCTGGACGCCTCGGTATTATATACTGGAAACGTTTTGGCGGATTCTATTGCCAAGGAGGCCACTACCCATGATCTATTATGTGATACAACTATTCCAGTTTGAGACTATTTCTCTTTTCTAAAAACAAGTACAGTTTGGCAAGAAAGTGTAGAAAATAAATGATGGCGCTGCGATCGTTTTCTAGTTTTAAATGGCAACACCAAGATGGCTCATAAGACAAAGAACGTATGTTTTAAAAAAACACTTCTGGCAAAATGCATATTTCATAGCGTATTTGTATTTTCAAAAAATTTGCACAAAAAACTGTAATTTAATAGAAGCAAAATAAAACAAAACAAGTTTTAAGTGGGCTTTTATTCCGATATAAAAACGTAGGTACTTAAAAATTTAAGTCTATTAATTCAACACCCGACATGTAATTTATTGTCTTCGTCCTCGTGTGATTCTTCTTCTTCCGTATCTTCATCTTCATCTTTTTTTTTTTTTTTTTTTACAGTGAATACCGCACAAGAATCTCAACTGCTCCCGTCTGGAGCCAGTGAGACTATGGCATCCCCAATTGGGGTATATTGTGAGGCTGAAGGTAGTGGGGAAGGGAAGGAGGTGGGGAAGAGGAAGGTTGGGAAGTACCTGGCTATTCAGATCTGGTCACTAAACACGGCTAAAGCCATTTTCAAGCAACGTTTCAATTCTGAATGGTGGTCTTACACCAGGGCGATACTAATAGTATCTTCCACTCTGAAACATGCTGCAAATATGTATACTATATATTATTTTAAATGAATTAATTGTGAAATAACACAAATTAATCAAATAAAATTTATTTGCGCATGCCGGGTTCGAACCCGCGACCTCCGGAATGTGAGTCAAGAGTCTTAGCCACTGGACTACGGAGGTCGTCAACGCAGTTCATCGATATCATCATATATATTACTGCCTCATGCATAATATTCTGCATCAATTTTCATCACGTATTTGCAACAATTTTTCCAATCATCAGCACTTATGCTATTACATAATGCCCATTTTCCGTTTTCCCGGTGTTTCAAATTTTCCATCTGCCTTTTCCCCTTCCTTGACAATTCGTCTTACCGTTGATTCAGATTTACCTGTGTGTGAAAAATCATTAAAATTATTATTATATAAGGGAGTTTTAAAAACACACACTAGATAATATTCACTTGGAAAGAAAGAAAGAGAAAACGAGAAAAAGGTAACTTTTCTACGAGTTTAATATTATTTTTTTTATTGAGTTATTTCCTTTTTCTTGTGGCCGCATATTAACTGTCAAAATCAGATTTTTTTACCATAACCTCAAATCAGATTGTAATGGTTATTATCGCTCGAAAATTGGCATAAATCTTGTAATACTAATGACATTTATTAAACAAACTATACTACGTACCAGTCATTTCTGCAGTTCGTTTGCAAACATCTTCTAAATTAAAAAGAAGCTTCTTCGCGTGACACTCGGCTAGGCAGCGTTGAAAAACGCAGAATATAACCCCTCTTGTATCACTATGTAATAATTTATTCATTTTAATTAAATTCAGGCAAACAATGAATAAAAATATTATCAAATCAGCGATATTCTACTCAGATTTAAGACAATAAATCAACCGTAACACGTTGATACACACAATATGATAACACATAATATGACAGCCATAGGAAACGTCATATAATTCGGTGTTGCCATAGTAATGAACACGTTTAGTTCCAATTGAATTAATTTCTACACTTTCTTGCCAAACTATACAAACTCCTCTGAATGAAAAATAAAATATTTTCTAACAGAGCGTCGTCAGTACTCATTAATTCTACGTTTGATTCGTGTCAAGCCCTGACATTATAATTTTACTTCCACGAGAAAAATATGTATATACTTCATAACCCTGCAGAGATTAGGGTACACGGGTTGTCTTGGTCACCTCGCCAGGTTCCTGTGGTCAGCTCACCAAATTTGAACAAACAGAAATTTTCTCTGTTTGTGCGCATTTGTTGTTTTCACTTCTCTCATATCACTTTTCTAGAACTTTCTGTAAGTTCGTTTATTTTCTTGTACGACCAATGACGTAGCTGTATTAATTCCTCATAAAACAGGCAGTCATCCCATGGGCGGTGAGGAATCAACATAAACCGAGTGCCTTAAAACCCCGCGATAGACTGCGCCGCAGACCGTTACTTAACTTTAGCGAACTTGTTTTTCTGCACATCTCCGTTTATTTCGATTCCTTGCCGCCCTAAGGAACGACGGCCTAAGTTTGTATCTTCCATTTTTGTATGCATACTGTTTCTTTCCTGTAAACCGTACCGTTGCTTCTACGCATTTTCTCGAATATTAAATTCTTGTCTACTTAATTAAAAAAAGGAATATAAGTATGTTTAAAAATTTTTATTTAAGTTACTTTAAGTACAGTTAAGTACTTAATTTATTAAAAAAATAGTTCACGGTAATTGAAGTTATCGTAATCATATAATACTTGTAAGTTCCATTTCCATTATTTATGTTTTGATTATTTTCGCTGCCGTTGAATTTGGAAAGAGCGTTTTTACGACTTTTCGAACAGAACTTTATTACCTACATAACCTAAAACATAAAACGGTGTTGGAAACAAAACGTTTTTGTAATTCGGTGTTGTGTTGAGGCCGTGTTGATTTTCTTCTTTGAACTGCGGCAAGTGCTCTGTGTTGTCATAGTAAATTCTGGAACCCCTATTTACAACAAAAAATACTTGCAGCAGATTCAAAGGGCAGTTTTTTTTCATCACATTTTTGTCTTCGAAACCCCGTCAATCCTTTGCAAATAGTCTTCTGGTAGATTATGACACCAAATCAAGGGTGTTATTATAATAATTCTTGTCTGAATCATTATTTCTGTCCCTAGAAGATAGGATAGTACCATCCCAACTAAGAGTTTTTTTTATGTCTGAATACCTCACAAGAGTCCCAGCTGCTCCCATCTGGAGCTAGTGAGACTTGGCCTCCCCAATTGGGGTATGCTGTGCGGCTGAAGTTAGTGGGGAGAGTAGGGTGGGGAAATACCATTCAAATCTGGTCACCAAACAATCTTGCTAAAGCCATTTCAAACAACGTTTCAATTCTGAATGGTGGTCTTACACCAGGGCGATACTGAGAATATCTTCTGCTCTGGAACATGCCGCTAATATACTATGTGTATATTATTTTTTATTAATTAATTGTGAAAACAACACAGAGTACTTCTGTTCACTGTTTTTTTAGGACTTAGAGCACGTGCTCTTTAGACATGAATGAGTTTGAGCGACGGGTATGGCACGACAACCCAATAAGAAAATATTTTCGGAATTGCATATTGTGTGCCAATTTTTTTCTGATGCTGAATTGGTCATCATTAATTATTTCATTTGATATGACGTGCTTAGTTAATAGTGCCTTTACGACTTTTTGAAACATTTTAGCTTCGTTTGAACAGAAGTTCCCTTTGTAGATCACGTAGTTGGCAACGTAAATTTATTAGACTTTTAACACTTGTTTTTGACAATACTTCCTTTCATTCATTTTGCGGCCATCTTTTATTTTCTGTGTGTTTCATAATAAAAGAATTAAACAAATATAAAAGATGAACTTGGTTATGATTTTTTACAAATATAAATTCATAAGAATATATTTATTTTAGTATAATAAACTTTGATTTCTTTGGCGGTGTGGGACGTATTGGATTTCGTCACAAATCCGTCCCGAAGTATTCGTTATAAGCCATTACCAATGACAAATTACCCGTCGTCTCGACGAACTTTATCGAATGTTTCATTTTTACGTATTCTTGAATGTCGAAGGGTTGAAGAGAATATTATATTGACAGCCCTGTGAATATTGTCTATGTTTCTGATGTTTTCGACATTTCTATGGTGTGAATTTAAATTGTCAAAAACAAAACGTCCGCGTCATTTACTACCGCTCTTCTAAATGGTTGGCGGCTATATTATTTAAAACCAATACCAGCTGGTGACAATCCGTGAAAGTGAAATTTAATGGTGCTGAAACCTGCAAAACGACAAAGCAATAGATTAATTAGCAAATTAATTTTCATTTGAAAACTAACAACATTATCTAAATTAATTTTTGAACTTTCCTTAGTATCGACATCTAGAACTGAATAACTGGATGGGGGTGTTATGAACGGAGACACGGTGAATACCAGCCGACGTATTAAGGCTTTTTTTAGCTTAAAATTCCTGATGAAATCTTCGTCTGTCGAATTAGCGAAATAACCGATTCTTTGACAAAACGTTCTTGTTGGTCTTAAGGCCCCGCTAACCGAATTTCTACCGATTTCTTACATATTTCCTTTAAACATTTGAAGTTTTTAAGCTCTTAAAAAATATATGTTATTTTTGAAGAAGAAATCTAGATGCTGCCCACGCCGAAACGCTGAATTTTTATGAAATTCCCTCGATAGAAAAAAATCGCAAAGTATTCTCTGAAAATTATTATAAACACGTTATTTTACAAGTTATAGTTGTGAAAAAATTCACAATGTTTCTTTAAATGATACTTAAGATACGTTCCACAAGATTTTTGCTCTGAGTCATGTTTTATTAAACATTTTCGCAATTTTCGCATCGATTTTGACGCTTTAAATGTTAGCGCTCTCCTCTAACATTCATAATTTCATATCTCTCCATCTTCTTTTTGAGCCCGATTGTGGGCCCTTAGAGCAACTCATTCAGCTTGCTCTATATTATATATTGCAGTCAAAATCGTAGGTAAATCAGCCATTACATGGAAACTTAAGGAGTTAAAACAACTTTGTAAAAAATATACGATGTCTGTCCCTCGAAGTGCGCGAGGGAAACAATCCGAGGTTAGGATGAGTATATATTTACGATGCTGTACCCTAGATTTTGACAGTTTTGTCGCACATTTTGTGGAGAATAACAAAGTCGACCAATGTATCTACTTTGCCGCCTGGATTGGAGAATTTGGCCGCAGCTAACGTTTCAGACAGGCTTACAGTACACATCGTCAAGGCAGATATACACGATGAACACAGCAAGCCTATCCGAAGCGTTGACTTAATAGGGAGCAGGAGCGACATGGCCCACCACACATAATACAATGCTGATGCTTTTTAAATAGTAATCAAACTTCCGCAGTACTATATGACATAAAAACCTTCGCATTACCTTCAGCACCACGCGAATGATGATCAAGATGTGTATTTTAGAGTTTGTTAGGGGGCCATTAGTGAGCACAGCTTGTTGGAATGATATTGCAGAATGTTATTGCTGTCGGTGTTGGGCATAACTTTGTTAAATGAGTTTGTTTGCTCTCAGTTTTAATAAACCGAAGAACCTTTGAACCGAACCTTTATGAGAGATGCCTGCCATAGAGCGCAACAAAAAGCAAAATTAACCATAACCAGACGCTTACATTTCTGTACATAATGCGGTTTCCCACACGAATTATTTTACAGCGAACTTTTTAATTCTTAAATATCTCGTAATTCGTTTATTTCCATAAAGAGTGCAATGTACGTAATACAATATTCTAGTTTAATATAGTTTAACTCAGTCATCACCTATTTTACTCACCTTGCATTGTAATGATCGACTCTGAGTAAGGAGGTTACGGGGTCACATCGCAGTAAAATATCGACGAAGAAGTCTGGCTGTAAAGATGTTCGATGGACCTTGCAAAAATAAATAATAATAATAATAATAATGATTTATTGTCTTCATTTCTTAGTAACAGTAGAGATAATGATATCCTCACTGGGATCTCCCGTGCTGAGGATTTCATTTACATATTATAATTTAATTATAAGAAATTGATATGAATTAGACATAACATATATCATGTAGTATTTTTTTAAAATAATTATAAAGTAAATAAGATAGTGGTTTTTTTTATAATTCAGATTACTAGATTTGGTTTTAGTCTGTATTTGATATCAGTATATTTTCTATTTCTGATCTCCCTATACCAGAGCCATCAACCATCAATATATCAGAACCAAGTATTTAAGAACCAATTTGGCGGCTATTTTTGGTGCTTTTAAAAGTATTTGCTCAACAGAACTGAATCTTTCAATACAATTGAACTTTCAAACAAAATACGTTTTTACTGGAATAAATATAGATTCAGCTAGATTGACAAGTAGTAAGTGAGTGCCTGAAATCTCAACTCAAAACTCTATTGTCCCCAAAGCTATAGTTCACAGGCTGAAAAAAAGAACGTGCATTGAAATAGTTATTATTTATGTAATTTATTGTGTAGAAAGTGTATAAAAGTTATTATTTATTCCTGACTAGATAAAGTTTTCACGCTAGCTTAAGTTCAAAGCTTTCGGGGTGTTCAGAGTTCAGAGTAGAGAAGTTGAAACGCATGCATCCAAGACATCTAGGTCAGTGTAATAATGCCTGTAAACTTACGGACCGTGATCCCATGATTTGTGGTTCGACTCGCAAACGTATTATACTCGTAAAATATGCACTGCGATCATTTGACCGCTGACAGATATTTATACATATAACAATTGGTATTTAGTTAAATCAACTCCACATGATTCTCAATCCCATTGATGTGTCATCGCTTCATTTGCATATCAATGCAAAGGAACTAAAGTCAATATTAAGATAAGAATTATAAATATGTGCTGTTCCACTCTCACTTTTGCCGTACACGCCAAATGCCCTGTGAACGTATCAGATCCTGTTTTTCACCCTTTCATTTCCGGAGAAGTTGCACTTTGTGACTAACATCCAAGTTAGTGAAGTTCTTCCAAGAAGTGTCCATTTTTCAATACCATCTGCAGGATTAAAGGACTACTCTAACTTACTTTAAGTGATTCCTGACATTATTTGGAGTAAAAAATGTAACTGAAATTTTCGTGTCCGATGACTTTCTTGGTGTCTTTTTTTTCTCCAAAATCAAACAAAAACCAAATTCTTCCACAAGTCATCCGTCACAAGTCACTCAGCCGAGTAACCGCCTAAACCCTCATTCGCCCCAAACTGTCCAATCAATACATAGAGATTTTTTAAAACTTTTTTTGTTGAAAACATAAAAAATGTCAACGGAGACCATAAATTAATTTTTTAGTCCAAATAATCCCAGAAATCACTAACTAAAGTAAGTCAAGTACGTTCCTTAACATAATAACAATATTAATTGGATAATTTGTAGAGCGCCGTTTTTGTGAAAAATCACCTCAAGGGCGCTTTACAATTTGTTATGAATTCTTAGGCTCTATCTAATTTTATTATTTACAAATAGATACAGAAACAAACTTACCTGGCAGGTCACTTCTGATAGACACACTTTAGTAGAAAGTTTATGTTTGGGGAAGATACAACCAGGGCTGGGCAAAATACATGCTTTGCTGTAATTGAAATACAAATTACAAAATACTTTTTCACATGTATTTAAAATACGAAATACAAAATACTTTCAAGTCGTGTATTTGAAATACAAAATACAAAATACAGTATTTTAACCATTTTTTAATTTCAAATACAAAATACAAATTACAAAATACAAAATAAATTTGGTTTTGGAAGAACCTTTGGTTGCAATAAATTGTCGTAAGTGCCCTTATCTAAGGGTGCGTTTCCATAGAAACAAAGCTGAGCAGAGTGAAACAGAGACCTACAAAAATTGACCAATCGTATTGTTCAGAAGACACATCTCGTCTCAGCTCCACTTGTAAAGTTTTGTGGTATAGGACTTAGGTGTTAGATAATAATAATTATTATTATAATTACACTAGCTGGTTCCCGGCATCCGTTGCAATGCCATATTCAACTAAATAAATTGTTTCTCCCTGCATGTTCTTTCCCCGTTCCCCTCCTGCATCCCCTTCCCCTCCCGCATTTCCCTTCCACCTTCCCCGCCTACCCTTTTTCCTCGCCCGCTCCCCCGTCCCGCCGACCCCCCTCCCGCGTTCTATATATTCACTCCCAGTACAGTTCACTTCAGTTTTCAAACAACTCGCGTGCCTATTAACTTTTACAATTTTTTTATTCAAATTTTCATTTTTCACATAATAAAAAGCATTCATTTTTGTATATTGTAAGAACAGTCAATCTAATCAGATACCTAACATACAGTTTGTCAAATAAGAGTAGAAAATATATGAGGGCGCCACTGTTGTTCAAATGGCAATACTAAACAAAAAACTCATGGTGTTAAAGTAAAGCTGTGTAACCTACATTTTTATAAAAAATTAAAAAGGCATAATAGTGGAAAAAATATTTTTTCATTGCAGTATAGATACCCGCTGATCTCAAAATTAGAATTGCGTGTAGGTATATTATTATTATACCTTTGCAATTTTGTGTTAACATAATGAAGAATAACTATAATGTAATAAAATATAAAGCACAGTTTAGAAATTGCTCACATTTATTTAATACTAGATAAAGTACCTAGCATTGCCTGGGCTTTAGATCATGTCTCTAATTTTAGATCTGAATATATTTAACTCATTCAGATCTAAAAGTAGTGTGACTAAACTCACCATTAGTGATTCTTCCTTCTATCTATTGTTAAATTCAAATTTATGTTAAATTAAATTAAGGCAAATCGCTTTATAAATCACCTTTTATTCAATTTTATGTCATGAAGAAAAAATGTTTTTTAAAATGTGGTTTACTGTGTTCTATACATTCAGTGTCATTGCACTTCGAACAAATATTTGACAGTTAAATTGGTGTGCCAGTCTACAAATTTATTAGTTCTAGTTTTTATATTTTCTACTCTTTTTTGACAGACTATACCCATTTAAAATATCTATAATTTCAAAAATCCATAGACAATTCTTTTGTTACAAAAAAAACAGCTGCCTGCTAAATTCAATTTCATCAAATGCGCGAACTGTCAAGCGTGCGAAGTTAAAAAAGTCGTTAAGTTTTCTGAAATTATCCAATTTTCTGCTTAATTTTCTTAATTTTTCTATCCGTAAGAACCTTCTACAAAGTATTAGAAAACTTTTTAAAAAAATTAATGAAATAGGTAACGTCGTTCTGAAATTATGGAGTGACCAAGGGAATCAAGAATTAATTTTTATATACATATATGACATTTGTATAGTGCAATTTTGTGTTATTTCACTCCCAGTGCGCTCTACAGTTAAAAATAATCTAGTATTTAGTCAAATTATTCCTGTACCTAGTGCTTAATGATACAAAAATGTACAATGCAAAGCAATGACAAGTATAATATAATTTGATACAAAATGTACAGTAACAGTGCTATTATAGCACAGGACAATAATAATAACTAGCATGACATAAAAAAATGTACAGTAGGTACATTATAAAGCAATGATAAGAGAACTACAAATAATCATTAGTAAGAGTGCTATAGCACAGGAAAATAGGACAATAGTACAGGATTCTAGCGTTTTTATTCTATGTATTATCTATGTCAGTTTATTTTTCATTGTCATTATTAAGATTGCTAAATGTATTTGAAAATGTATTTTGAAGCCAAAAGTATTTGAAATACAAATTACAAAATACCTCAGCAGCAGGTAATTGAAATACTAATTACAAAATACATTTTTAGGAAGTAATTGAAATACAAATACAAAATACGTACTTGTATTTCAAATACGTATTTCAATTACAAGTATTTCAAATACTGCCCAGCCCTGGATACAACTTTGCACATGGAGAACATTAGGGAACGTACCCATACTACGTGACCAACTTTTTGCAATTTTTAACCCCCCCCCCCCCCCCCGGTGACCAAAAACCTAAAAACCTAGGCAACCCGCCGCTCATTTGTATGGAGCGTGACATTTTGAAGACCCCCCCCCCCCCTAAACGTGTCACGTAGTATGGGTACGTTCCCTTATATTTAAAATACTAGACATTGCATGATTTTACCTTTGCCATCCTCATCACTGCTGATTTTACATTTATAAGAAGATTAACGCCAAAGTTGAGTTTTATTTTTATTTTGAAAGACTAGGGAATTTAGGACTCTTTCCTTGTATACATCTAATATCAACTATATTATACAGGGCATACAACTATAACAAAACGGATCTATCGAGTTTATTGTCACCAAAAACTACTTTTTTATAAAAATCTTTGTCCTTGTTGATAAAAACATCTATAGAATTTTCGTGTTAATTTTATCATTACACTAACTACTAACTAATTAATATTATTACACCATTTATCAAATATTTCATTTACATAATAATATATAACATTAACCTGAGATTCCTGGGTGTTCGATTTGGAGATTCCCGCCCACATTAAACGCGCATTTATTACCTACAGTCCTACACCAACCAACATTATTACAATAATATTACCTAAGTGTGCTTTGTTAGGGTCAACTCTAATTGCACGATCTGTATGTCAAATCACCCGATTTTTTTGCTTAAGGTTGTGTAGTTCAACCCTCGGTTCCTCATTTGGTCGGATCACACCTTCTACCAAAAGCCCCGTATTATTTATATGTTGCGATCCACCTTTATTATTATAATATAATGGATATATAGATATAATTATCTATTTCTGCCACCAAGTTTAGTTGATCTGGGCGCGTGCCAGCGCTGTGCACGCGCTGCACTTTATTTCTGAACGGAAACCGCGCGCCCGGCCAAATTAACCCGCATTCAGTGCAACAATACGTCATGCGGGAATGCATTCGGGCTATGCATTTGGCGTCAACGCGGACCGGCGAGCGAATAGGGCACTAACGAATATAGCAGAGACAAGAGACGGCTATTAAGAATATTAAATCATCACGCTTTGCCGACTAGTTTTATGGAAATTGAGGTAACATAGGTAAAAACATAGATCATCATTCAATTTGGGAGAAGGCTGTGGGTACCGCAATTTATACAACCAACACCCTTGCCATGGGTTATCCTAAGTAGTTCACTATGTTTGGTGACATAGCAGGGGTGCCCGGATTCATGGGGTGAGGTTTGTCTAGGTATTGGTGGCTTGCTTTTGTTCACCTACTACATGGCGGGCCGGATCGGGAGAGACTGCTTGAGGGAGACCTAACCTAGATCTCTCCAGCCGGACTCTTCACCCGTCTCGGGATGAATTCATATGTCCGTCACACCCTCCACACAGCATTGCCAAAGATGCCATTTTCATGCCAGATTCCAAAAGGCCCTTATAGATTTTTCCTCAGAGCCTCCTGTCTGGAACTAATGTAAAAAAAACTTACATAGGTATATGTGTTAAAAATACTTCTTCAAAATCTTAATAATAAATTTTAGATATATTTAGGGGTTTGCGTTAGGAATCAGGAAGAGTACCATTAAATTCAACAACTACACTATCTTTCATCTAATAACTTATAACTATCAGATTGGTCATCAAATTGGTTGTAAACTGGTGAAACCTGATAGCGTATAAATTGTGTTATGCCAGATGTTAAAGTCGTAGAAAATCTGAGCGGTGCAATCGATATAAAAAATTAACTACTTATGTATTTTTAAGCTTGTTACCGAATACTTACCTACAATCACTGCAATGATAGCATTAAATGTGTAGACCTATATATAAGAATAGCGCAAACATTTTGTTATTATTTGCGTTTTTTTTACATTTCTAAAATGCTTTATTCAAATGTTCGTGACTTGAAAATTGTGGGAAACCGGGAGTAAGATAAATAAAATTAATATTAGAAAGTAGCATGAAGTCTTCCATCACGATCCACAATTATCATTCCTACCTAGATAATACGATTAACATAGATTTATCGTTGGATTAGACTATTAGAGAGAACTCTGGAAGGTGTGTCTTTGCTGGTGACTGGTGACCCCAACAAGAAGTGATAAAGCCTACATAGAAATAAGAAAGTTCTAGAATATTTGTTCTTACCTTTCCCTATGAGAAAGCTATTACCTGCACCAGCTCCGTGTGTGCACACTTTAGATGTTTCAACACTTACTGATAAACCCAATATTCATAACAGCACCGGGACCTACATTACCTACTCATAATCACTTTATTTACAACAGAAAACATCCACCCATTATAAATTATTTGCCTGCATTATGATTGTTTTCATAACAAAAATCTACTTGCAATCCGTGGTTCTTAGTGTTATTATTTAATACTGCTGATTGAAACATTAAAAGTAAATATTGTTAAAATGTTGTCATCGGTCGACTAGATAACAAAAATAAATAAACACTTGCTTCCATTGGAAGTAACTAGATTAGTTTATTAATAAATTTTTATTAAATATTATTTTATTTTGTCACGTATATGTTTTAATTAAATTACTTCAATTTGAGAGGCGGATACGGGTACTGCCGCCCCGGGAACCACTTATTGGAAAACCAACACCTCTGCGATAGGTCTCTCCAACTTGGCGACGGATATGTCTACCCACCTGCTGCATGGCGGGCTGGATCAAGGAGGTTGAGGGAGGCCTTTCGACGTCTTCACCCCGACTCTCTCGATTCATACGTCCGTCACTCCCATACACACTAACCCCCAGATTCCCACAAAAAAACTGACAGCATATTGTTATACGCGTAAGTTTAAAACAATACCTACTCCAAATCCCATCTGTTTTACTATAATTATAACGACTACAGATATTGTAGAGTGGTATGCATCGACAATAATTATTTTGGAGTAGGTACTCATAGACAGGTAGAGTTCACACCAAACTTTAATACCGATCTGACGTTGATACAAAAATCGTCGCAATAGGCGAGATTAAGGTTTGAAAAGTGGCAAACCTCCCCTCCGAAGAACATCTCTATTGCACGTGTGTTGTACGCATCTTTCGCTTACAGTCATTGTAATGTCGTATAGGTACCTGCGCGAAAATGGATCGTATCAAGTTCAGCTCGGCATTAAAGTTTGGCGTATAGGTACTATACTCGTATCAACATTGATTACTTCTGGAAACGTACGTGCGGTTGTTGTCGTACAATTATGAACATCATGTTTATCCCGGGCTCCTTTCATTTGAATGCAAAATAATTATAGTGGAATATTACCCCCACCTCAATCATAAATGCGTGTTGCCTGCTTAGTTTTTTAAGCTCAATTTCAATCAAAATTTATTTATCCATCAACGTGCCTTTCTTATATTCATGTTTTTGAAGTGAAAACTTCTTTAGCACCGTTGTGATTTGAAACTCAATGAAACTGAAGCGAGCGAAACTAAAAAGAGACATACACATACATCTATAGGATTTAGCCCGCTAGAGATTATAGCCCACGCCTTATACCCCCATTACAATACGATAAATCCACGGTACCGCACAAGCCTTCTTTGGTCTAGTGTTATAAAGCGCCCGACGAACCTTAACGGCCAGACATTCAGCGGATCAAGTATCGAAATACAAAAAAAAAAAATTGTAATATCAATCTTCAAATCACTCCAAAATGAACAGGCAAACAAAACACAAGCGAAAGCGACTCCGAAGAAGACAATACAAATACTAATAAGATGATGAATGTATAGGAAAAGGTGCACTGGAATTCGACGACAAAACTGTGGAAAAAATCATACTTCACATTGATGAAAAAAGTGCTTCGTAGTCTCCCCACTCTTGTCTACTTTAGTTTTCTGAAGGTTTCACTACTACCTCGTGTGGATTGCACACTCTGATTTTTTTCTCTTTTCTTCTACTCTAGTTAGGTCGGATTATATCGGGCGGCACAGATCTTCGTATTGATAAGATGACTTTTATTGACGCTACATACATGTTTTCATTGTTACCACACAACCCTTTCTTTCCGTAACTCTAATCTCGGCACGTGGAAGGAAACAATATATCGTTTATGCAAAATTAAATCTATTATTTACTTTACAGTGCAAATAGTTGTGATCACGAACAGACGTACACGAGTCTCTGCATTATTTACTTTCTGTCTGACAGTGACAAAGGTTTGTGCATTTTCCGATGTTTAGTACCTACCTAGATTATCTTCTTCGACTGGGAGCAATTTACGTAATTTTCACAAAATGTTTCCGCATAACTTGTTATGTAAATCTAAGGCTTTATAATTGGGGAATAATATTGTTTTCCTCTAGAGCGCAACAACAGGTCTGACGAACGGGGGGATTAATGGTAATCATTGAAAATAGATCGACAAATAGACAAAATCTGTAGTAGTGTGGGGAAATGACAGTTTTGTAAACAGTATTTAAGAACTTAATATTAAATTCTTCCGGCTAGTGGCTAACTGAATTTCATTACACATTTCAGTCATTCTTAACGTGCTGATATTGGATTCCAATCTACCATTTATTGAAGATTAAGTAGTAATTTCAAGTAGGATTTGGGCATTCCCTCAATTTAAATGATAAAAAATTCACTTTACACCATGTGTTTATATATTTTTTATTTAACATTTCACGTGTTCACAATATTTTTATAGCATTTTTAGTAAATAGCAGATATTATATAGATATGTTGATAAGAGACAAATAATTATAATGTTGGTAACAGTAAGGATATTAGTGTAAAATTAATTGGTATAGAAATACAATTGAAAACGAATGTCATTAGTCAAAAATGTGAGTTCACTTTGAGAGCTTTATTGATTTTATCAATTGTTTAGTGGTAATTTTAAATTGACTTAACCTTTTTATTTGCCAATTTAATATCTTTATCGGTATGTGTGTATATTTTATATCTTTTTCGAGTAAGTATAAAATATTACCTATAAAATTTAAGCGCAAATTGAAACTTCTTTTGTTCAAATGTTATTATTAATATTATGGACTATATTGAGGGGGTATTTCATATTCCTCCTCGTAGATTATCCAAACGAAAACGTAAATTTTCGATTTATTGAACACGGTTTATTTATTTAGTGAGTATTTATTTATTTATTTATTATTATTCGTTTTCGTGTGAATAAGCTATCACGAGAATGGTGAAATACCCCATAAGACTTATTATTTTCATAATACTGAAATAGTTTCAGCGTAAATTTGTTGAACATCCGATTCTTGGGATTTGTTCAAATGTACGTGTTGTGTTTGTTGATAAAGGGCTATTAAGGATAACTTTAATGATAAAACTTTTACACCTTCGATAGTAAATCTATGTCGAAAATGTTCTTCATTTCAACGTTCGATTATTGCATATTCGATGATCGATTAGCAGAGCATTATACAAATTTCATGTTTAGATATATATATTTTTTTTTATTATTGAAATTTTTTTTATTTTTTGGTACAGTATATACAATAGATACATAAATATAATGAAAGTATATAAAAAATAAAACTTAATACAATTATTAAATACAAATATACATATTTTTTTTAAATATTCTCCCATAAGCAGATGCTTGTGTATACGGTTATTTTGATTTTATTTTTTTGAAATTTAGTTTATATAAAGAATAAGAGAAACTTATGTGTATATATGTGTACATTTTTTTAAAATTTTTATTTATTATTTATTTTTTTTTAGTTAAGGTTTTCAGTATATTTTTTTAATTGTGTTTTGAAATTTTTGAAACTGTCCTTAAGGGATCTTATATTTTATGGTAATTTATTAAAGAAATTTGTTCCCAAGTAATTGTAGTTTTGTTGACCCAAAGTTTTTTTACAAATGGGAATTGATAACATGTATTTTTGCCTGAGATTTACTGTGTTTTTGAAAGGTATGGTTTTGTTTAGGATATATCCTCTTTGTAAACTTGTAAGGTTGAATGATACAGGAAGAGAGTATTTAATTTTCTGACTTTAAATTCTTTGAATATGAGTTCAGATGGATATAGAAATGATTTTTTTAATATAATTTTTATTATTAGTTTTTGCGCAATGTAGAGAGATTGTGTGTGAGTTTTATAGGAGCCACCCCATCCTATTATACCATATTGGATTATGGATTGACAGAATGCGAAGTACGTCATTCTCAGTAGTTCTTTACTTAGAATGTGTCTCAAACAGCTAAAAATATATGTCAATTTTCGTACTCTGTTTTTAAGAATGGTTATATGCGGTATCCATTTTAGACATTGGTCAATAGTGATTCCTAGATATTTGGTTGAAGTTTTCATTTCAATATTAGTACACAATAAGTTACAGTGGTGTTGTTGAGTGTGTGGTGCAGAATGGATCCTTATGTTTATTTCATACGGCGTGTTTGGTTTTTTTGTGAAAAATGGTAAGTAATGTGTTTTTTTAGAGTTTAATGTTAGTAGGTTATTGTCAAACCATGTTTTTAATTCATTTATGTCTATGTTAGCCTTTTTAGTCAGTTCTAACCATGTGTTTGCTTTTAGAAGAAGCACTGTGTCGTCTGCATATGAGATAATTTCCCCGTATTTAGCAACTTCAAATATATCATTTATATATAATATGAACAAAAGTGGTCCTAGAACTGTGCCTTGTGGTATTGAGAAGTTACTACTTTCGGAATCACTTAGTTCATTTAATAATTTTACTTGTTGTGGTCTATTTTCCAAAAAGCTTATAATCCAGGATAGCACCAGTCCATTTATTCCAATTGATTTGATTTTTTTTATTAAGTTAGTATGAGAAATACTATCAAATGCTTTTTTAAGGTCAATAAATATTCCAATGCATTTTTCATTTGAGTCTAGGGCGGTATATATATAGTTTGTTATTTTCGCAATGGCATCGTGGGTGCTGGTGTTTTTTTTTAAACCATAGGTACTGTTTAGAATTTATAATGTGATGTTGTTCTAAGAAGGCCCAGATTTGGTTTTTTACAATTTTTTAGAATATTTTTGATATATTAGATAAAAGGGATATAGGGCGGTAATTTTGTGGGTCTTTAGGGCAGTCTGCTTTATATATCGGTGTTATTATGTCTACATACATTTGTTGACAGGGACCTTTAATTTATTTAATATATACTTTTTATCACTAAACATCTCCATGTCTTTTGAATCACTGCGAATGATATTTGTTACATTGTTCATGTATAATAAGCATACGGCTTGACTTTATTCACCACTATTATTCATTTAACTTGTTGTTAATTTAGATGATAAGTGCCAGCGCAGTGCGGTGCTGTAGATATTTAATCATCATGCTCCTTGCATAAGAACCGTGTTCGTGAAAAATTACCTACCGCCGAGCGCTCATATCACGCCCATGTTTTTGTTCGCTTTAGCACGGGTCACATCATGCTGGTTGCCAGCGGCTGCTTACCAGCGGCTGGTAGTAGTAGCAGCTAGCAGCGGCGGGCAATCTGGTCACACTACGCTGCTAGTCGCGTCTCGCACTCTCTAGTTAGTCATTCACTATTATGTCGTCTGTCGTTTCACGTAAAAAGCTAATTAAGCAGTTGTTGAGAGAGGGTGTCAGAGAACTTAGTTTAGAAATGCTTAACCAGAGAGAGTTAAAAAAAAACAAGGATAATTTTGAAAAACGTTTAAAAATGTTATTATTTGTTTCGCAGTCCACTTTAACTCAGACATTATAAATAACTTTAATTATATCAATTAAAAATTATAAAATAGTCACAACTATTTATATTATTATATTACAACTTCACAAAAAAAACACTGCTTTCTCGTTGCTGATAGACGCAATAGTGGTCAGACTGCGCTGCCGGCTGGTGTCAGCGGTCACGTGATTGATTATTCGCCGCTGCTTGCTACCAAAAGTTAAACATGTTCAACTTCGTCAGCCGCTGACAAATACTCGCCGGCTGGCGACGCCAGCGCTGAATTTTGTGGTCACACCAAGCTGATCGACGGCTGGCAGAAGCGGCTTCTTCAACTCGCGGCTGGCAACCAGCGTGATGTGACCCGCGCTTTTGTCTAGTAAATGGCGATATCTTTAATAAACAAAGGTACCGCCGTTCCCCATTGGACAAAGCGACAAGCGATTAAAACATACGCGTGATATGAACTCTCACCGGTAGGTCCTCTTTTTTACAAATACAAAGCTAACGCAAGGATTACCAAATGTTTGATCACTACAGCCAAAGAAAGTATGCAAGATTTTTTTGGAGTGAAACTTCTTTAGCACCGTTGTGATTTTAAACTCAATGAAACGGAAATGAACTCAAAAGAGACGGAACACATACATCGACAGGATATAGCCTTCGGGAGAATGAGATAGAATGAAACCTCTCCGCATTGGCAGCTACCGCGTGTGAACTGCACTCTATTTTTTTTTAATATATTTTGTTAAGTACTTACTCAGCTGATTTGGTAATGGCGGGAAGGTCATACATATAAACTTTATTATGCATAACGCGCATACATTGCACTCTTCATTATGACGTATCTAGTCCATTTAGTTTCTTCTTCAAACCACTGCATTCTCTGTGTTAGGCAGGCGATAAAGGTGTATGGAGGTAGTTGAAGGAACGCACCCAAAAATGAGTATATCACACACGTGTGTTCATATAGGTTAAAGAAAATTGCATTCACTTGATGCACCACTGATAAAAATTCTAATGCAACGTGAAAGATGAAGTTACTTTCATGCGACGCGACGATGCGAGAAATCTGCGAGTACCTTTTGAGGATTCTTCTGGTGAAGTCGCTCATTGTTTAAACGTTTCCTTACTAAAATGGTCACGTTGTCACTCAGAGTCAGAATTGTGTTTCAAAAAGTTTGTGGTATGTACATACACTACATTATCTTTGTTAGATTCATCATTTTTTAATCTAAATGTGCTCTTAGAACAGAAGACGCAGTTGACGATTCCAATGCCAAGTAAAGTAAAATTACAAAAAAATATGTGTTTTGGTTTGAAAATTTGATAGCCTAGAAATATTATAAATGCTTTAATTAAATACCGCGAGTAGAAGACATCTTGGAATTTGCCTTAACCAGGTTTTTTTCTAGAAAAAAATAATTTGCAAGGACTATGAAAATTGTTTTGAAGTGTAAAATCTCCTGCTTACGTTTGTTTTGGTGATGTTTTTTGAGTAGTTATATCGGATCAGGCAGCCGGTGTTAAGCGGGAATTTCGACCTTATCGCCAACTGCTTAAGGAATGCGCGATTTCGTTCGATTTTTTCAAATGGATCCTCTTAAGTGTTTTTGGCAAGCAGAAAGATAATTAACACGTGACCAGCATCCGCATGCGGATGACATCTACCTAAATAGTAAAATTCGTCTTTATGACTCATATGAATGTATTGGCGAGACTTGTCACTCCTTCTAAAGGCTTGGCAACTCCACTCCCGCGTTTATTCTCCCTCACTCATATTCCTTCGAAATTATTGAAAGGCGTATGAAGGAGGGTTCCTAAGACTCCTAAGAATAATGTGGTTGAAGTATATAAAATTTAGAAATAATTATGTTTAAAATTACGCGGTTGCTTATTTGCGAATGTCTTGATTGTGGTTTATGGATGTTTTAAAATGCTGTGTATTTTTAATGCGAATTATTTTAATAACACTTATATGCACATGTTAATATCACTGAATATATTATTTGCGAACTTGTTAATCTTTTTTACCCTTTCTGCAGATTATAGAGAATTTCACTTTGTGGCATCATTTCATTTAAATCATAATTTTTGGCTCTGAAATATGTTCATAGATATTAAAAAAAAATAACGCAGTAGAAGATGGGTACCATGAAAAAAATTATAATCTTTCCATCTGCTTAGCGGACGTTTGCTTGAATCTTCACGAAATTCCCAATCGATAGGTAATTCAACCATAATATTTATTTATAACTCCTGCAATTGATTTTCAGAATCGTTCGGAAAATCCCCTTATTCTCAATCGGAAGACAGTGAATCGTCGTGGTCCAAAACTCTTAGCGCAACAACAGTTCCCAAAATAGGTAAATATTTTATTAATTTATGGCATTTTAAAAATATACAATTGTACTTTCTGGTAGGTAGTTCACATTGGGTAGGGGGTACTGAAATAACTCTTATAGGTAAATTATTGGCTCTGTTATTATTATTATACAACCCACAACCAATTTATCGGTAGTTTTTTGCCAAATAATATCTTTTACCTGCCCATGCTGATGCTAGAGTTAAGTTATGAGTCATAAGTCATGACTATTCAACATCAAACAAAGTACTAATATTTCAGCTTCGAATCTATCTTTTATACATTAATCGGTAAATGTTCGATTGTGTGCTAATAATGAATGGCTTTCCTAGGTCATTTTATAATATTATGCCCAGTAAAAATACAAGGAAATTGTTCAATGAGTCAAGGAATTTCCCCAGCGAGGATGCTGCATTTCTTTGTAGAAATGACTAGACGGGAGATATGATAAAACCATAAAACGTTTGCTTTTGTATTATGTAAATAAGAATCTGTGAAGGTACGTACTTGTGTGTATCTGAGTATGTATTGGTTTTAGGTTTTTACATACTTGTCATTCGTAGGTATCTGGGATATATTATTAAATTCTCTTATTGGGTTTTGATACAATAATTATTTTTTCACAGTATTTATGAATGTGGGTCCCTCTGGATGCTTTACCCGTTCTGAGGCCTCTATTTTATAGTTTTATGTAGGTATACAGTTCCTGCGTGATTTTAATTACTTAATAAATACGTAAATGACAATCATAATACATACTTAAAGGCTAACCGGTTGTGTATCTTGTGTATTATGAATATTTTTTGTAGATAGATATTCAGTTTTTTGAAGATAATATTATGAAAATTGTGTAATATTGCCGTTTTTTATAATCCAATCATGAATTTTGTACTTACATAAAATGTTTTCTGTTTCCCTCATCTTGTGTATCAAGTGTAAGACTGCTTCAATTTATTGTTTGAAAATTATGGTATCTTCGTGCAAAGCTTGTACTTGCTGACAGTTTTTATGTTTTGTTCGTACGCTTGTCTATCTAGTCTATAAATAACGTTAGTTTGTGTTTGATGAAATTTCATTTTCATTCTAAAATGTAGGTACCTTTTCATACAATACTTGAAGTTAATTTTTATTTGGTTCATAAAACTAAAATAATCACAGAACTTGAATAAAGGTTTCACAGAACGTGAAAATTAACATAAAATGTTTGATGAATTGTTCAAATTTTTTGAAACAACCCTTCCGTGTTTTTTGTGAAGTTATATTTGACGTACACCTATTATGTCAAACATGTTGAATACTTGATCTGTATCAGTCATTCGATGTTTTTAAATACATCTTCTTGAATGTCGATTTTATTTTCGTGAATGATTGCAAATATTGGAGGTGGAAATTAACTCACTTTCTGGCATCCGAAAGTTGAAACTCGGCATGGAGACTCGTTGTCGATGAAAATCCGTTCTATTAACTTTTTGTGAAATTGGCTACTTGTCGGCCCAAGAGATGGCGCAACGTTAATTTTATAATTGATTTTATTATGGAACTCGTTATAATAAGGTTACTAAATATACCTAAATTATTTTTACTCTATTTAAATTAAATGAAGACAATATAAGCGAAACTCAATCGAAAATCTGAAAACAGAAAAATCAGAAAAAGATATTGACACATCTGGGACACGAACCCAATAATTTTCAATATCTTTTTCTGATTTTTCTGTTTTCAGATTTTCGATTGAGTTTCGCTTATATTGTCTTCATTTAATTAAATATTACAATTTGAGGTTTTACTCATAAAGTTAAAATAAAAATAAAAATATTTTTACTCTGTTCGAAATTTTGCCAAACTTTCTCCTTTAAATCGTGTTCATGTAGGTATGGATTATCTGGATTAGAAATCTAAAACGCTGATACGACACAAAAATTACTACGACTACGAGTTCGAGTCGACATGCATGAATCACGAATTTTGCCTAATACTATTCTGGGTGTCCCCACGAATGGATCGAAATGAGGACATTTCATTGTTATTAAACCTCTTTTAAAAGGTTTTTTGTTACAAAATTCTTAGAAAATACCAAACTGAAAAGACCAATTTATTTTTATGGAACATTTTTTTTTATTTATTAATGAATTTATTTTTATTTAACTGCTGTACATATCGGTCATGGAAATTTGAAAGACAAAATATTATTAGTTCAGGAGAGCAGAATTTTTTTTTTTTTTCACAAAATTATCTACATCTGATTTTTTAGACCTATAATTATACAATAAATAACTTTGAATAAATTATATAAGTTCTTAACGTTTTTGTAATGTATTTAATCTATTTTTAATTATTTGGAAAAAAAATCCGTCTAAAATGCACATCGTAAAAGATGCGCTTATTTGCTTAGAAATATTTAGATGATGCAGATTGAAAGTGAAAAAAAAACTGATAAAAATGACATACATTTACAACTTTTCAAATTTCCGTAATCGATTGTGAATTAAATATAAAATTTCTCACCAAACGATAATGATTTTACATTCAAGCTGACAGTCAGCCAAAAATTGCATCAAATACTGGTTTCGATCCACCATTTAAAACTTTTTTACTGAAAAGAAAATTACCACCCATCCAACATTTCCTAACCTAACTTTCGTCGACTCACGTGGGCCCGATTGGTAGCAAGTGGATGCGCCGCGACGCGACGTTGCCGCCAGCTCTAGGACCAGAGTTAGTACCAGCGCTAGTACCAGTGCCGCCCCCCCGAGCGCGGGCCAACAAGTAGCGGCGCGCGCCCCGCCACTGGGGCAAGTTCAGTTCAAGGTTAGCAGTGCCACGGGGGTGGTCGGAAGGCGGGGTGCGGTAAGGATGCAGGGGAGGGGGCGGCGCTGGCGTCGCGACGTGACCTTCCCGAAGTTGGGGCCGATGGGTACAGATTGGTTTGGAAATGGTTTACTGATGATTTTTTTATAAAAAGTAAAAATAGTTAATGTTTAATGGATTAAGAAACGTATTTCTCCTTACTTATTCTAGAGTCTTGTTAAAAAGTCTTGATAAAATGTTTTGTTCCCTGAGTTTACTAGTAAAAGTTGTCATACTAGGAAATATTTGGCCTAGCCGACCTTAAATTGGGAACTATTTCAATTAGCGTGATATAAGTTTGATGGATCTCTTCAGCTCCTGATATGTTATTATAATGATCCAACGAAATACACAAATATACCACTTTCACGCTTTTACCGCGAAACTTTGGACGCGGTTTTTCATGATTGTCTAAGAAAAAAAATCCTAATAAAGGTCTTAAAACAAGGCAATTATAATAAAATTTGAAAATATTAAGTTTAAGTAAATCTTTTCTTTTGCGTATAGTAATGCGTACGTTCGGATAACAAAATGTGCGACCTTCACATTTCAAATCTTAGATAGAAAAGCTGACCGAATGATAAGAATAATAATTATAAATGTATGATTCTACAAACACTTTGTAACCACGTAAAAAGCAGAAATTTATCATATTTATTTTTACTAGGGCACCAATAAACAAAACAAAAATTTGTGTTTGCTGTATGAGCTTAGAATACGGTGTATAATGTACCCAAATATTTGCTCTAAATACCAATAGGATCTGATTAATTATGTTTGGTTGCAATTTTTTTTTTTACCTTTTCTTATGATTGTTACATCGATTTTCATTAAATAATACACTTACGAAAAGGAACTCCAGTCCATTTTTATTTTATTTTTTTATCAATAGTAACTAACTTAAAATTTACATGCTATAATGCTCTTTTACTACTTAGGTTAACTGAATTTTGTTCCGGGGATCATTTTGACGCAAGTAGATATATTAGTTTAACAGGGGTTTGCTATTAATTTAATCTCTCTTTTGATCTTGATTTTTAAATTACGTGATGGTTTCTAAAATTTTTCCTTATTGGTACCTGTTATGTTAGAATCATTATAATTAACAACGATAATATCATATGTACGGAATAATAAGCGTATTACTATATAAATATTATTTGTGTTTGGATTTTGACAGTAACTTCAAAACATCCTTTATAAATAATACACCTATCACAATCGATCAATTGTACATCAATGCAATATCATTAATTTTCTTAAATATAAATTATTATTGGCCTAAATAATGTTTCAATTCCATTAACACGGAAACTGTAACAATGAAATATTTTATTTACGATTTCAGTTTCATAGCTTCTAATGCGGACATCGTAGACGTTGACCACAGATTTACACCTCGCGTAGACTGGTTGTGATGTCAGAATCAGCAGGTTCACCATTAAAATTACCAATTAAACAGTCTGTTGTTTTATTCGCTTTTAAATGACAATTTAAAACTTCTACGTACGATAATGTACCAACAATAAAACTTGTATATTCAGAATCAACGTTTGTTTATCTATATGAATATCTTTTAAGCTATAATATTTTTTACTGGAGTTCCACATTGTTTCAAAGTCATCACCGCATAAAAATATGAATGTATGACTTATTCGATAATACTCGGATCACACTGTAGTCCTGAAGGCACGAATGCGCACGCGTCCAATAAGCGCGCCATTTTCAACCAACCACCGCTTGTAAAATGCCAACTTGTAAAAGGGCTTAAGCATTTGTCTGTCGGTATTCCATACACCCAGCATTAATGTTTAACGTTTTTACAAAAAGGGCCTGATTTTGGTTTAAAATTGAGGCAACCGCCCTGACGGGAAGTGAATATTTAGAGGTTATTTCCGATTTGCCGGCTTAACATCATCCGCCTTGATGTTGGTATGAAATAATGGTTGAATTTGGAGTAGAGCATGGAAGTGGAGCATGCAATGTAGGTTCTGTTTCATTAAATTAATCATCGTTATGTTGTTGCACGCTTTTTTATTGACTGATTAAAATGGAACGTGGAATTCACAATTATTCGAGTTGTAAAATAGTTGAATAATATCTTGCGGGTCGCTGGTAATAGTTATCTATTTGCCGGTTTCGCTTGAGTTTAAAAAACTTTCTGCTTTTAGTATAGAATCAAGTTTGCCGGTTTCGCTTGAGTTTAAAAAACTTTCTGCTTTTAGTATAGAATCAAGTCTTGTAAAAAATTTTTACCCTTAACTAGATGCTTAAAAACTCCATAGCATCGCTATTTTCATTAAATTAATAAAAATGAGGCCAGAGCTTAAAGTGAGGGATTGTGATGCTTCAGAAAGTATTATACGGTTAATGAAATTAGTTTTTTTTCGTGTTTTTAAAAGAGTTTAAAGTTTTTCTTGCCTTGACTTTTTTAAGAGTTCCGGACAAGAGTTCCACGTGCTCAAAACCCTCAGTAATCAGTGAGACTACGGCACCTCCAACTGGTTATGTTGTTGTAGACTTTAAAAGGGTAAGAAAAGAAGGGGAAGAGGAAGGTGGAGAAGTACCTGGTTATTTAGATCTGGTCATCAAATACGGCTAAAGCCGTTTCAAGCAACGTTTTGATTCTGAATGTGGTCTGCGATACTGAAAGTATCTTCAACTCTGGAACGTGCGACAAATATATTAAAAGCATTTTATTTTTCATTAATAAGTTTTGAACAAACATAAACTATCAATAAAATATACGGGGATTTAAGGAATTAAAGGGAATTTGAACCCGCGACCTCCGGATTTAGAGCCGAGGATCCTCGATTTAAAATTCCAGTCATTATTTTTTCACTTAAATTAGTAGGCAAATTAAAATTACTTTGTGAATGTAGTTTAATTTTTTTTTACAATTATAATAGTGACGCATACAATTAAAATATCTACATGAGTTATTAAAATATTTTAAAAAATGCTTTTCCCACCCATTCTACTTTTTCTTTTCTCCTACAAAACATTTCTTTATTAAATACTATCTGGTTCCCGGCATGCGTTGCAATGCCATATTCAAAGAAATAAATTGTTTCCCCCTGCATGTCCTTACCGTGCGTCCCCGTACCCCTCCCGCATCCCTTTCCCCTCCCGTGTTCCCTTTCCACCTTCCCCGCCTTCCCACCCCCTCTCCTTTTAGTCCCAGTACATTCAGTTTTCAAATAGCTCACGTTCCACCTATTACATTTTTTTAATTCAAATGTTCATTTTTCATGTATTACAAATATTCATTTTTGTATTTTATAAGAATAATCAATCGAATTTGGTACCTAATATAAAGGATATAGTTACCTTTTTAAAATATCTAAGCTTCTCGATTCGATTCAAAGTGTTATGCCAGTATTTCAAATAAATTCATTAAGAGTTTCGAAAGCTCAATTTTGTTTTAACAATCATTGTTTGCAAAATGTCAATATCAAATTTTGACATTTTTGTAATGATTAAAAAACTTTTCAGATGTGTTTTCATATGGTTGTAATAACCCGGAAACCTTCGCGGGGGCTTAAAGAAGGTATTTTGAAAGTTTTAAACATTTTCTACGCTTAATGTTGCAATACATAGACATCTCATATACTCACTTGTATACCCCCAAGCAAGCAAGCATATTTTGGTTTTTATATATATAGATGACCCTCTGACATAATGTCCTTTTTTCCAATTATTTCTAAAAGATTCATCTGTGGTTTCAGGATGATGGGAAGGTAAAGGGGACGGGGAGACAGTATCACGCTGATACAATCATCAATTAAAAATACCTTTTCTTTCCTTTAATTAACGCTCTTTTGATGTCACGGTATTACGTTAACGTATTTTTAATCAGTCATTTATTTAGGTATACAAACAACAAAATTACGACATGAAATTCTGAAAACGTGGCTTTCGATTCGGTAATTCAATGTTATATTAGAATACATTAATTCTTGGAAATTATGAAATTGACGAAAATACTTACCTGGATTTTTTATTCATTCTCTTTCATGTGAAATTCTTTTCATTAGCAGGTAAAAAGGATCGAGATTGAGAAGTCCTGCTTCTGAGAGCTCCGTTGTCACTTTATTTTATTTGTTTTCTGCATGTAACTTTAATGAGAGAGCGGGAGTAGATTATCTACGTGGTTAATAGTGAAAAGCCTGTGTAATTACACCGGGATTAGTCGAAATAACAACTTCAACTACCAGTCTGAAAATGTCCGTAATAGGATGAAACCGGTCCTGGTGAAATATAAATTAGTGGAAGAAAGTACAAAAGTGTTTTAATTTCAAATTCTAAAATAACAACTAATTTCAAATTTCAAACAAACGAATATTAAACCTTTAATCAACTGCCTTCCTAGTACTTTCAAACAAGAACCAGTGTTTCCTATTTATAAAACAGGAGACATAATGGAAATAATAACTAAATACCAATAACATTGTTAATCACACTATCAAAGGTCTTCGAAATACTATTAAGGCTGTCATACCAGCAAATCATAATTTCGATTCCGACTGCACCGCTCACACATCAGCCGTTGCAAGCGGACGTTTTTGGAACTAGATTTCGTTCCGCTAGAAGCCGGGTTTCACGTACCTATAGTTCACGCGAAGCTGGACCTACAGTATGGTTCAGATAAAGATGTTGAATTCTCGCTTCCAGAATTTTAATAAGTAGTAGTTATTTGTAATTTGTGTATTGAAGTGCGTAGACATAAATAGATACATAAACACAGTAGGTATAAAGTAGATACCTACACAAAAAAAACAATTTGTTATATTTTTTTAATATTTTGGTTTTTGTTTTTTCATTTTATTTTACGGCCATTAGAGTGGAAGAATTGAAACGTTACTTGAAATGGCTTTAGCCGTGTTTAGTGACCAGATCTGAAAAGTCAGGTACTTCCCCACCTCCATCTTCCCTAACTCCTTCCCCTCCCCCACTACCTTCAGCCTCACAACATACCCCAATTGATAGTCCCACTGGCTCCAGACGGGAGCAGTTGGGACTCTTGTGCGGTATTCATGAAAAAAAGAGTACCTAATATTCAGTTGGATTGTAAAAAATATCTCATTTTGAAATATTTATTCGTGTGCATAATTTTTAATTTTATATTTATGTGAATACCGCACAAGAGACCCAAATGCTCCCGTCTGGAGCCAGTGAGACTATGACATGACTATGGGGTATAGTATGAGGCAGAAGGTGGTGGGGAAGGGCAGGAGATGGGGAAGAGGAAGCGAAGAATTACTTGGCTATTCAGATCTGGTCACCAAACACGGCCAAAGTAATTTTTAGCAACGTTTCAATTCTGAATGGTGGTCTTACACCAGGGCGATACTAAAGTATCTTCCACTCTGGAACGTGACGCAAATATATTATTTTTATATGAAATAACCCAAATTAGTCAAACAAAATTTATTTGCCCACGCCGGGATTCGATCCCACGACCTTCGGATTGCGAGTCAAGAGCCTTACCTCTTGACCACGCCGGCCGTCAATAAATAGTATCAGTAATTTGGAAGGCGGGTATGGGTACCGCCGTCCCGGGAACCATGTATTGGATTATCAACACCGTACGGGTAGCCCGGGTTCATGGGGCGAGGTTTGTCAGGATCTCGGCGGCGGTGGAATCTGCCCCACCAACTACGTAGAAGGCCGGATCGGGAGAGACCTTTTTTTACAATCGCTCGACACATTGCCTATCTCTTCTTTGGGGATGCTGTGTGAAGGTTCGTTTCAGGGAAAGGGAGGAGAGGATCTTCTGAGAAGGAAAGGGTATTAGGGGTGGGTAGAAATGTGGGGGTCAGCGTGTCCAGGAGAGCGGATGTATGAATCCATCCCTCCCACTGCGGTGCAAAGCGATGTTCCGAGAGAGTAAGGCTGGAGAAGTCAAAGGGACTCCCTCAACCACTTTCTCTAGATCCAACCTGCCATGCAGCTGGTGCGCAGACGCATCCGCCGCCAAGACCTGAAAAAACCTCACCCCATGAACCCAGGCACCCCTGCTAGTCACCAAACGTTGCGAACCACTAAGGATGACCTACGGCAGACGTGTTGGTTATCAAAAAAATGGTTCCCGGGGCGGTGGTACCCATACCCGATTCTCATGTTTGTTATTTTTGTAATACGAAAAATGGATATAAAAAAGCCTACCCCCCATCCCTCTCAACCCCCTCCCCCTCTCACCCCACAACCTCTAACCACCCTCCACCCCCCCGCCTCTTTTACCCCCCCCCCCCCTATATAAAAATCAATTGCTGTTTGTTAGTTTCACTAAAACTCGAGAACGGCTGGGCCGATTTAGCTGATTTTGGTTTTGAAATGTTTGTCGTAGTCCAGGAAAGGTTTAAACGTTGAGAAAATATGGAAAAGTTGCGAGGAAGATAGTAAAATCAACAATTTAATTCTCCCATATAAACTGTTCTACATACTTTCCTGTGAATTGCTAACCGTTCATCCGATTGCGATGAAACTTTGGTGAGTTGTTGTGAGCACGCCCGCAAAGTAGTCCAGTCAATAAATGCTCCAAAAGGAGGTGTAGAGTGCGTGAGCAGGGACCTAAGCGATTCCTCCAGAAACTTGTTTAGGGTGCTTAGGGTGTGAACATACTAAAAGTCCTGACGTCTTGGTTGTGAGCTAGGGGGAAGGGGGGGAGGGGGAGGTCCCAATTTTCGGGTTTCCGCTTATATCTCAAAAACGGTGCGTCACACATGAAAATTTCCTAAGGATAAGTAAAAAAAGCTCATAAAATTATCTACAACTTTTATTCTTTACGTAATTTTCGAAATCACGTCCATTTTTGACTTACACGCTCCACAAATGTAGATATTTTTGAAAAAAATTATTTTACCTCACATTTTTCATCAAACATTCCTTCATATCGTCTAAAATATTCATCAAAGAAAGAAATTTATTTATAAGAAGTTGTAATAAATTTAATTCCCTTTTAGAATATATATACATATGCAAATAAGTCTCCAACCAGTAAATATTTACAGCAATTTTAAGGTTTTGCGTAAAATGTCGTCATTTTCAGAAAAAGCTGTTTTTATCTTATTACTGACACACCGACGTGCAACGACGATTATGCGACGCTCTTTTAGTAAGGCGTATGATCAGATATGACCATGGAAACCACATTGATGCTATCATTCAAAAGCCGAGAAGGCATAACAGGAGGCAGAGGTATTTTGCACAATGTACTAGAAGTGGTTAGTTGGTATGAGCGCAACTCATGAGATCTGCACTTCCCTTGAAGAGTATTGTGGAGTCTTCACGTCCAGTAACAACACAAGGACCTCGGACAAGCCCACCGAAGTAAAGATGCAGCAGACATTTTCAAACTCAGTCAGTGGTTTGATGCACATCCTCCCTTCCCACAAGCCAATGAAATAATGTCAATTCCCAATGTCTTCTGTCAGCTCGTCGATAAAAAATCACGATGAAAAGGTTGCAGTTGACCCAACATTTCTGTTTCACCGGATGTGTATAAGCAAACGATCAGATGAGGATTTGAAGAAATTCTTTGAGTATGAGTTGGCCCCATTTCCCTTGGCACTGTTCAATGAAGGTGGGATGTGGAAGACAACTAAATCTGTCCTGTACAGCTTATTCGAGCCTACCAAAAAACTGGTCTACTGTCTCAGGTGAACATAGTTGTGGACGGAAAATTTCTACTACACAGAGTAATTTGGCAAAAAGATGCCTTCCTTGTCACAATTTGTGATCGTTACATCAACTACGTCAACCACCACTATCCTGGATGACTCACACTGTGGTATTTGATTGGTACCCAAACCCAGCCAACGGTACAAAATCACAATAACAGATGCGATGATACAGACTGAGAAGGTCAGCTGACATCAATTTGACTTGGAACACTTCAATACCCGTTAAAAAGGAAGATTTGTTATCCAATCCTACCAACAAAAGTAACTTCATCTCTTTACTACAGACGAAGCTTCGGGAGAATGGGATACAGACTCTTCAGGACATGATGCTGACTTCCTTGTTGTGAAGATTGCTGTGGAACATTCCTCTCACAGTTTTGTGAGAAGCTTTCACTTCCTTTTGATTGCTTCCACTCCTCCCACCCAAGATATTCTGCTGCTGACAACGGACGAGGGAAAACCAAAACAATGCCACTGTCCATCCAAAAGATGCAGCACCGTGCATTTGAACACATCCTGTTCTTACATTCATTTACCGGCTGCGACACAACATCTGCAACTTTCAGGAGAAGCAAGGTGGGCTTCTCAAAATTGTACTTGGAGTCAGAATTCATCAAGCAAGCGGCAATGATCTTTATAACCCCTCCTCTACTCACGGCGAGGTTGAAGAGGCTGGAAATAAATGTTTCCTGAAATGGTATGCGGCGCCAAAAAGACAGACCTTCCTTAACCAGTACCGCTTTTAGTCGTTCACAGGGTTGGTGGCAAATATGAAGCCTGACATCAGCTCCCTCCCTCCAACAGAGAACGCAGTTAAACAGCATTCCCAGTGCACCGATTGAGCTGCCCCCTGAATAATGGGGGTGGAAACATGAAGGAACCTGAACCTGAACCTGAAAAACCCTGATGCCGAATACAACAAAAGATCCACCAGCGCCGGAGGTCCTTCTAAATATGATATTTTGCCGCTGCACCAGGGATTGTGCAATTGGCAAATGTGGATGCCGAAAAGCAATGCTGACCTGTTCTGCAGCGTGTCTCCGAGTCTCCTGCCAAGGGAGATGCCTCAATAGCGTGCCTGTTGCCGAGGACGACGATGACGACGACATAGAGCCCAATCAGCAAGAACCATCCAATACTGAGGATGAAGATGCCATGGATGAACAACGCTTGCGAGGACCCCCACGTCCAAGGAGGATGAGAATGTAACATGATGTTATTGAGAACAGTGATAACAATGAGATCTATAATTTTATGTGCTTAATGTAACGAAATAGAATAAACATTATGATTATAAAATACAATTATGTATTTTTCAAGTAATATGATTTTTACCTATTTTATTTAATAACTGGTTTTAAAGTGTGGTCACACATATTATTAGGCGAACGAACAAGTGTTGTGTGTCAGTAATAAGATAAAAACAGCTCTTTCTGAAAATGACAACATTTTACGAAAAAACTTCAAATTGCTGTAAATGTTGAACGGTTGAAGATAAATTTACATATGTCTATATATTCTAAAAGAAAATTAAATTCTTTACAACTTATTTCGAATAAATTTTTTTCTTTGATGAATATTTTAGACGATATGAAGGAATGTTTGATGAAAAATGTGAGGTAAAATGATTTTTTTCGAAAATATCTACATTTGTGGAGCGAATAACTCGAAAATGGCTGGGATTTCGAAAATTACGTATAGAATAAAAGTTGTAGATAATTTTATCAGCTTTTACTTATTATCACAAAATTTTCCTCTGCGGCGCACCGTTTTTGAGATATAAGCGGAAACCCGAAAATTGGGACCTCCCCCTCCCCCTCCCCCCCTAGCTCACCACCTAGACGTGAGGATTTTTAGTATGTTCACATCCTAAGCACCCTAAACAAGTTTCTGAAGGAATCGCTTAGGTCCCTGCTCACGCACTCTACACCCCCTTCCTTGACTGGACTAAAGGTTTCTGTATATACTGGTGAGCTCTGGCATTATGAAATTTGTATATAAAATTGCAATTGGTGCCACGCAAACTGTTTGAAAACTGAATGTACCGGGAGTGAATGTATGGAATGCGGGAGGAGGTGGCGGATGGGAGAGGGGTGAAGGATGAGGGAGGGAAGGGGAGGGGGACAAGGGAGGGGAACTCGGGAGAGGGGGCCCGCGGGATGGGTTGGGGAGGGGAACCCGGGAGGTGGGAGGGGAACTCGGGAGGGGGGAGAGGAAAACGGGTGGGGGTTTAAGGGATAGGGGAAGCGGGCGAGGGGAGTGAGGAGAGGGGAAGGGGACGTTGGAGAGGAAGGGGAGGCAGAAGGGGAACGGGACGAATGGGAAAGGACACGAGCTCTGGCATCATGAAATTTGTATAATAAAATTGCAATAAGTGGCACACGAGCTGTATGAGAACTGAATGTATCGGGAATGAATGTATGGAATGCAGGAGGGGGGAGGGGAACCCGGGAGGGTGGAGGGGAACTCGGGAGGGGAGAGGAGAATTCGAGAGGGGGATCCGCGGGAGGGAGGAGGTGATTATGGGAGGGGGGAGGGGAACTCGGGAGGGGGGATCGCGGGACGGAAAAGGGGGGGAGTAGAGTGAGGAGAAGGAAGGTGGAGGAGGAGTGGGAACGCGAAAGGGGAAGGGGACGCGGGAGAGGAAGGGGAGGTGGAAGGTGAACGGGACGAATGGGAAAGGACGCGCAGGGAGAAACAATTTCGTTATTAAATGGCAAAGGTTGGTACCCGGCATATATATAAATACTAATAAATGAAAATGAATCGCCGAAATGTATGTACGCGCATAACTTCCGAACGACTACACCAAATTGGATAATTCTTTTTTTGTTGTGTTTGTTATTGCCAGGACAAGGTATGTATATAACTACTGGTGAGCTCTGGCATTATAAAATGTGTATACTAAAAATTCAATGAGTGGCACGTGAGCTGTTTGAAAACTAAATGTACCAGAACTGAATGTATGGAATGCGGGAGGGGGGATAGGAACTTGGGTATTGGTGCCGCGGGTGGAAAGGGACGGGAACCAGGGAGGGGGAGGGGAACCTGGGAGGGGGGAAGGGAATTCGTGAGGGGAGTTGGCGGGACGGGGGAAGAGGAGTGGAGTGGGGAGTCGGAAGGTGGAGGAGGCGGAGTGGGAACGTTTGAGGGGAAGGGGACGCGGGAGAGGAAGGGGAAGCGGAAGGTGAACGGGACGAATGGGAAAGGACACGCAGGGAGAAACAATTTTTTGTTGAACGGCATAGCAACGCATGCCGGGCACCAGCTAGTATATAAATGAAAATGAATCGCCGAAATGTATGTACGCGCATAACTTCCGAACCCATGCATGCCGGGTACCCGCTGTATATAATTTATTTATTTATTTATTTACGGACAAAATAGTCCATTAACAATATAACAATAACACGAATAACAAGCGAGCCTAAAGGCCCGACCCGCCTAGCAATTGATCACTGTTCGCATCGATTACCGTTCGCATGTCATTTTTTGTAACCAGCACCACTTTTCGTAACAATCACCACTTTTCGTAACGATTCACCAGTTAACCCCATGTGTCGAGCATGCGTAAAGAAGTTTTACTTTTAAAAAATGGGGCATTTGGGACTCTTGTTTTTTGTATCGTATAACAAGGGACAAATAAAAACATTTATTTTTAAATATAAAACTTTTTGCATAAAAATATTCAATGAAAATGAAATTCGGTCAACCCTGTAGATTTTACGAACGTGAAACAAGGAATTCGTATGTATTTACATTTCGTTTCCAAAATATTATTTCAAACTGTTGTAATTCAGAGCGACGCGGACACGTCCTCGTCTGGCCACGTTTCGGACCGTAATGAACTGCGAAATTTTGTGTTTCGGCGCTATGATAAAATCGTCAAATGCGAAGCTGTTAATTAATTAAAATTAAATGCTTCCCAAAATTATTTTTCGGTCAAACTTATTTATGATTTGTCAATAATGTCTTAGCACAATAAGTATGTAAAAAAATATGAAATATATTAGTTTATAAGTGCGCAAATAAATACACAAATGGACCAATTTTCGTCAAGAAACACATGTACGTACATATTTTTTAATGATTTTATTGAAACTAAAATTAAAATTCTAATACATAACTTTGCTAGATAATGTATTGATTTATTTCACTGCATGATTACATTATTTGAAATGGGTGTGGTATAATACAAAAACTTTTTTGAAAATTTAACAAATCTGCCAACGACCTATGGAATAACCTTATTATACTAAAAATTAAAAAAAATTCTAAAAATTTATTACATAACTATGCTAGATAAAAGAACAATCTTTCGAAATCCATTTATAATTTTTTGTGGAAAAGAGTCAATACGTCTAAAAACTTTTTTGAAAATGACATATTTCTGGGTTTCTCTACCTATGTCCTCTTAAAAAACCAAATTGTAAAATACCTGGAAGAAAATGAATTAATTTCGGATAAATAATATAAGAAAAAAGAGGCTCACAAGAAGAAATGGCGTATGTAATAGAATATATACATAGCAAACTTAGATCAAGAGCATAAATGCATAGCGATATGATTTAGCTAAAGCCTTTAATTCATTCTGCCACAAAATCCTATTTAAAAAAATTATAAATCATTTTTATCAAAGGCACGGAACTCCAAGCACTAAAATATCGAAAACAAAATTCATAACGTACCTACAGTGTAAATAGCACGAACAAGCAAAACAAAAACAAGTTAAAACCATAAAAATACACGATTGAATAAATACCAACATATGCGATTGCTTACAGTAGAAAAATTCGACCAAATAAAATATCTTCGACTCGTAATTGACCGTAACGTCCGATGAATATATCATATCTAAGAAATCACAAATAAACTTCTCAAAACAGTACACATTTCCTTAACGTTTTTCTACACTAGCTCAACACAAGAGGCCCTGGGGAAAATAATTTCTTTCAGGGCCTATGTCATCTTTGGGGATGTTGTATGGAGGGTCTTTTTAGGGAAAGAAATACAAGAAAACATTACTAATCTACATTTTTTTTTACCAAAAAACAAATGTAAACAAACATTTTATCATTGATAGATTAGCCATTTAGGCAAATGTACAAAAAAACTCCGACGGTAAACACGAGCTTTGGCCAAAGACGCCACAAATTTCAGGCAATAAAAGTATTCAACAATCTTTCACTCGATAAAATAACCCTGGTACGGATACCAAGACATGAGGGCAACGAGCGAGCTGACGAACTAGCAAGGAAAGTGGCGAAAGCACCACTTGCGGGAGTAGCAGTTTGCCACACCAAATTATTTATTAAAAGGTGGGTTAAATCAGGAAGGTCCTTCGGCCCTGGAAGGAAGGGGAGAAAGCACCCGAAATGAGGCATTCCAAAGTACTAATAAACGGACCAGACCCTAGCTCTAGACTAGCCAAGCAACTACTCAATATGGAATGAAACTCACTGAGAAAACTGGTAGGACTAATAACGGGACACTGTCATCTTAGGAGACACATGCAGTTCTTGGAGTGGAAACATAAATAGATGCAGGAAATGTGAAGAGGATGAAGTGACTCTAATTCACCTATGGTGCCAATGTCCCGCTCGGTCGGTAAAAAGGATCAAATACCCGGGAAGATACATTTTGGATCCAGAAGATGTAGCACATATTTAAAAACAACCTTGGTGAACTTTTTAAAAGGAACCTGGTTACGGTTAATGGAATGTGGTAAAATAGGAGATAGCACAATGGGCCTGTGGCCTAAGTACGGGAACTATGCGTAAACCGTATCCTTTGTCAATAAATAAGTATTGATAATAAAGCAATGCTTACTTCTTCTTAGTTGAAAAGTTTAGTTTCAAGTAAACCCTGAAGAACCCAGGAGAAATATTGCTTAGGGGGCATACATTAATTACGCAGTTTTTCTTTCGATCTAGACCCCTCCCCCCCTTGGTGAGATAAATTTGGGCCATTTCATATATTCTTTTAGTAACGTGAGATTTTGCTGGACCCCCCCGCCCCCCTTTTGAGCTCACGTAATTAATGTATGTCCCCTTGGGAAACGTGTTGGTTTTTTAAACAATAAAAGTGGTTAATTAATTTTTAATTAAAATGGTGCCACAAAATGAGTCTGCTGTGTTTGGAGAAAAACATGTTATTTTGAAAATAATGTATGGTTTATAATTAAGTAGGTATATTTTAAGTACCTGCTGCCTTATGATTTCAGGGAAAAATTTCGTTTTAATGTATTAAATAAGATAAAATTAGAAATGATTTTTTTTTGGACGCGAAGTCTTTTGTTCACAGAACTACTAATAGTTCCCTCACTTAAAAAAATTAAATAACAATATTATTATTAAATTACTAAAGTAAATAACAAAACAAATATTTTGGTCTGTTATGTTTTATAACATTTGTAAACTACTAAACGAGATGATCATTGCTTCCTCCAGCTTGTGTATTGTACGTCGCGAATGAGTTCAGTGTTAATGTTATTTAAATGCACGCTGTTTATATGCAAGGCGACAAAACAATTGATTGGACGACGCCGCGTTGCGTCGGGTGTCGGTTGTTGTTGATTTAACATGCATCGGGCAGGGTTAACACAAATTGCTTTCATCAGGATTCTAAGTTAATTTATTCATACTATATTGTTCATCGGGATAGTTTTTAATTCTACGAAATGCAATGTCAAATAGGAACAAAGGCCCTTTTTTTACCCTGCGATACCACTATTCATGTACAATTCAAGACGGCCTCCTTGGACGAGGGAACAGCCCCCAAAGCCTCAGTTCAAATCACTGAGTGTGCAAGTAAATGTTATTTACGATAAAATAATATCTTTTTTAAATCACCAGTTAAATAAAAATGATGTGCATGTTTCAGATCCAAAGATTCGTATGTAGATAGAAAATATAACGAATATTAGGATATAAGTTATGTCTTAAAGTTCAGTATCTACCTACATATACTTTGAATCTGATAAAGGAACCTTTAGTTCTGAAACATGTAGGTAGGGTAAATGCAGGAGAGACGCCACCGGAGGAGTGGAGAAGTGACACCATGTTCATAATGATGTTTAATGTGGTGGAAATGTACACTTTTTCAAAAACTGTTCGTTAGAGGCACCGAAGTTAAACGACATACGTCAATGCCTACTCGGCTGTGATGGCGTTTGTGGCGTTCGCGTTGAAAAAAATTTCGCAAAAAAATAATGCCAAAGTTTCACAACATTGTCTTACTGCTGTCGATTAAAGACGTAGCACAGACAGTAAGCAATCATTTTTACTTTGAATGTACTTTATTTTTAACATGAATATTTTTTTTTATATGTGATGTCTAGTAATGGTTTGAGGAGGTATTGAATGGAATGATGAGTATTTGGAGCAGGTGGATGAGTTTGTGTACTTGGGAAGTATGTTTACGAGAGATGAGAAGGCTGACAGAGATATCGAAAGAAGGGTAAATGCAAGCAACTCTATTAATAGAGGACTGAACGCGTTGGCGCCAACAAAAAACTATCCAAAGAAGCGAAGTTAGCCGTCCATAATGGAGTGCTGGTGTCTACCCTGATGTATGGCAATGAGGCATGGAACTGGCAGAGGAAGGATGAAAGTAGACTGAATGCTGTTGAAATGAGATCCCTGAGGCGTATTTGTGGTAAAACCATATACGATCGTGGGAGAAATGTGGAGATCCGCGAAGAATGCAAGGCTGATGTAAGCGTAATGAGTAAGATTAAGAAAGGGACGCTCAGATGGCATGTGAGTTGTTTGGCGGTCCGTCCTCTCTGCCTACCCCTGCGGCGTGATGGTTAGTTAGTTTTTGGAAAGAAGATTGTAAAAATAAGTGTTTGCAGCAATACACATCTTGAATATATGACAAATTCGGTTTCTACCTCTTTTCCTGTACGAGGTGTTAAATTTAAAAAAAAAAACGGGTGTACGAGGTGATGTATTTTTAAAAAATGTGCCCCAATTAATATACCTATATTACCTATATTACAGACTTAAATGTCGGCGCGTAATATTTGCACTTGTTCGACTTTCGTTGTGTTTACAAAAAACGTTAACGTCTGCAAATATACGCAAGAGCTTTACATTCCGGCGCTCGATGCAACACACTGAAGCTTAATTTACATTAACTGGGTATATTACCGTTACAAATATTGGAACAGTGCAGAGCTTTGCTGTTTGCGTAGCCTACATCGCATCGCGTCAAAAGCTTGGCGCAACGGTGCTAATCTGTACATTAATAATACGGGTATTTTGAGACCTACAATTAGGTTGGAATATGATGACCAAGTTTTATGGCCTGGAGGTAGTCGACAAGAAGAACGTTTATTTATTTAATAATTCTTTCTTTGTCTTTCTTCTTCTTTCTTTCGTTAATAATAATAATTATGGTTACATAATTTGTAAAGCGCCGTTTTTGTGAAAAAATCAACTAAAGGGCGCTGTACAATTTATTATGAATTCTGAGGTTCTATCTAACTTTATATATTTACAAATAGATACAAATATTTACAAATAGATTCAGAAACATACTTATCTGGCAGGTTAATTCCGATAAACACACTTTATTAGCAAGCTATGCTTGGAGAAGATGAGACTTTGCACGTGGAGGACATTATATTTAAAACACTGGACATTACATGATTTTACAATTTGCTACCCCCATCACTGTTGGTATTACATTTATAAGAAGATTAATGCCAAAGTTGAGTTAATATTTATTTTAAAAGAGTTGAGAATTTAGGACTGGAGAATTTTCACTTTTGCAAAAGCTTACAAATTTAAAATATAAGCAATTTCTTTTTTGTAAACTTTTGTAAAGCAAGTGAAAGGTTTCTTACTTATGGACACGACTATTTTTTTTACTACACATGTTTAGAATAAAGCGAATATCTTGGCTAAAATTATTCGACGCCTTTTTAAGACATATATGTATAAAATAGGTAGAAACCAAAGTAGTGTCTCAAATTGTCAATCTTGATTATTATTTCTCCAAGCTTGATGCCATTGTTTCCAAAAATTCTGTGTCTTACTTTTAGGCTAATGTCGATTTTTTGATATATGTTTTTGCGATATCGCGTCAAAATTCAGCTACCTCCCGATTTTTAAAAAACCTTTCAATATTGAGAAAGGATTTGTGGATTTTCGGGGGTCATCTTTACACTAGAAAATCACTTTTAGTAAAATTCAAGATTGCTAAAACGGACAAATTCTAAAATGCCAAATTTAAAAAAAGTCCCTGCTGTGCCTAACTTAAAGGAATACATAGGTAATCCCTCAACACGTTTGATAAATGAATACATAGGTATTGTATTATATCATCAATATTTGCAAATTCACTTTGTTGTGTAATTTTTAATTAAATTATATAAATAACTTTGTAAAAACACCACTATTGAAATATAAATGGTAATGTTCTTACAAGTTATTTGTTTTTATTTGATGTATTATTAAAATCCGTGTAGGTAATAATTTATGTAGATTTATCAAGACTCAGTTCGCTTAAATTCGACAGTGAGTATTGTAATATATTTATTTTTAAAGACTACTGGCCAAGTAACAATGCGAATTTTCACAAAAACAAAGCTATATTATTTACAAATCATCCAAGAATTATTGTTTAATATAGGTAATATATTTTTGACATAAGCATCAAACATACCAGGAGAAATTATTGTTTAAGTCTACTGAAGTATTTTGAAAAAAGTACCTGTAAATGGACAAAAAAATCCAATACAATTATTTCCTTCACATCTCATTAGTTTTGTTCTTCGCGATTTTATTACACGGGTCCTTCCCATACATACTAATATGTAGTTTTATTTGCGCCCGAAGGACAAGACTATCTGAAGAGCATTTATAAATATTATATTTTGTGAAAATATGTATTACGCAAGGTTGAAAATTTATTATATTAAACAAAAATAGTATTTCTTTCGACTGATCGTTTCTCTGAAGTTTTGGTACAAAATTTAGGTTAAATGGTTCTAAATTTGTTGGTATGTTGTTATCGGTATAAAATATTCATAAATTCGAATAAACAAACTTTCTGAGTACCTAGATACATTTGACAATGTAGTGAGCAACGTTAAATTGATTTCTGCACTTTATTTTTAATAATTATTGTAACTTCATAGTCGATTTGGAATTAACATTCATCATCATTACTATTGGCTCTACAACCCCTGGTGGGTCTTGGCCTCGTCAAGAGTCTTCCTCCACTCATCTCGGTTTTGTGCCAGCTCTCTCCAGCTCTATCCATTGGCATTAACATTAAATGATAATTAATAATAAGAAGAATATATGACGAAAATGTGAATGAGGCAAAGAGTGTGTGCCAATACCGAGTTGTTTGGCAGTCCGTCCTCTCTGCCTAACCCTGCGGGGAAATGGCGTGATTGTTAGTTAGTTGTATTGATAAATCAGTAGATTTGCGATTTCTTTTTCTAAATTAGTTAAAACTCTCGAACGTTGAGCTCTGGCGCCAATCTTTCTTCCAATCTTTCGTCAAGGCAATTATTACGCCAGAATGTGACGTCACTTGAGTATATGAGATGGGAAACTTTGAAATATCTGTTGTCATTAGTTTTAGTGTCAAGTTAATTTTAATCCTTTGCTTTTCACGGTACGTTTTCACACGAAACTACGTCAAAATGTTCACAAATATTATTAAATTGTATGGTTTTTTATAGAAAACAGCAAGAGAAAATGAAACGTAACCAAATGTGCCAAATTTTCTTTCTTTCCTGTCACATATTGTTATTTATGGATAAAATTCTCGTAAAATGATATATAAATAAACTCCTTTTCTGTTAGCTAATACCGCCATGTGTACTATCTAATATAATACTACGTATATTACAAGTGTACTATTTTATAAACGTAGGCATAATTATACCATCAAAAGAGCGATTTCATAACCTCACTGACGATTCAATTCTCAGAAGCCAGTACGTGCTTTTTGCTCGCGGCACTCTGGCATGACGTCACCGCTAGCGCGTTGCGCGCGCAGTTCGGTAAAGTAGGTCAGTAGGTCGCGAAAAGCATAATTTATTCTCAGGACCGGACTCTTATACGTTTACACATTTTCTTAAGTAGGAAAATTGTTAAACGTAGTTTAAGAAAAGTTATTTAATTCATATACATTTAAACTTCACGTATTTTATGCGATTACCGCATAAAGGTCCATAAGGTTATTAGACGTTATGAACATAAAACTCTGGGTGTTGAGCATCATTGTAGTTGTATAGTTTTGTTTTTGGTTTTAATATATGTTTTTAATAACCGATTATAATTATCGTTAATAATTCTTTTGCCCTTATATTAACAAAATGTGAGCATAAAATAATGAACTTCATATTTACTATTTTTTCATTTATATCCATATATATGTATAGTATATTTGCGACAATCCAGTATAGCCTGTCATAAGACCACTATTCAGAATTGAAACGTTGCTTGAAATGAATTTCGTCGTGTTTAGTGACTGCATCTGAATAATCCGGTACGTCCCCCACCTTACTCTTTCCCATCTCCTTCCCACTACCTTTAGCCCCACAACATACACAATTAATAATGCCAGTCTCATTGTTGGTCTACACGGTTGGGAGTAGTTAGGACTCTTATGCAGTATTCACATTATACAAATATATGTATTCTAGCACACCCGGCCACACTTTGCTGTGGCTAACGAAACACAACGCAACGCTATTACCCAACCTTCATAACCAACGCCATCTATTAAATCAAATCCTCACCGCCCGCTTGCCAGCTCGCTGCCCGCTTGCCCGCCCGCTCCCTTTATTTATATATTTCAACCAATTTACACAAAATCTTGACAAATTATATACCTAAAAACCTTTCTCATGAATCACTCTATCTATTGGTGAAAACCGCATGAAAATCCGTTGCATAGTTTAAAAGATCTAAGCGTACAGACAGCGGGAGCGACTTCATTTTATACTATGTAAAGATATACTGGAACATAAAAAATTGGGATTTTGAAACCACTTTTTAATATTTTACCTTTTTCAAAGATTTTGTGTAAAGACAATATGTGAAGCGAATGTGAATGGTACAGGATGTCGGGGGCGCCCGATTAAGACATGGATCAAGTGAACCAGATCCTTGGATCGCGCCATGTCAAAAGTTAGAATAACAGACGAGTACGTATGAGACGTTGTGTAAATGTGAATGAGGCAAGGAGTGTGTGTCGAGACCGAGTTGAATGGCGGTCCGTCCTCTTTGCCTACCCCAGCGGTGAAATGGCGTGATGGTTTATTATTTGGTTAGTTTAGCAAAGATTTTATACCTTTCAAGGGACTAACGATCAAACACATAACACACAAACGATCCAAATTTAGAAATGTTTTATTTTTATATAAAGATGAGTGTCTGTTCCTGTGAACGGGAGGCGGACACCGGGCGGGCGATTGGGTTTGATTTTTGAACAAATCTACAGTTTTTTCCGAGACTAATGAATTTTTCCTGACTTGACCTTCAAAGGCAGAGAAATATTATCATTTCGAAAAACTCTGCATAAGGCCCGGCGACTTTTAACTAGTCTCAACATGGTATAAAATGAAGTCGCTCCCACTGTCTGTGCGCTTAGATATTTAAAACTATGCAACGGATTTTCACGCGGTTTTCACCAATAGGTAGAGTGATTCATGAGGAAGGTTTTTAGGTATATAATTTGTCAAAGTTTTGTGTAAATTAGGGAGCGGGCTGGCAAGCGGGCGGTGTAGATTTGATTTAGCAGATGGCGTTGGTTACAAGGATTGGGTAATGGCGTGACGTTGTGTTTCGCTAGCCACAGCAACGTGTGACCGGGTCTGCTAGTATATTAGAAATCAACATTTAATGTTATATTAATATTGTTAAATTGACCTGGGGCCCTACTCTCTATCTTTCGGTTTCACAAACCCAGCACGTTTGTGGTTTAACCTTCATTAGCGGGCACTGTCAACTAAGCGGACACGGTCTATAATTACTGAAATATCTCCGTAAATATACTAAAAATAGAGTTCATATTTTAGGTATTCCTCCGTAATACATTTATGTACTGAATTAAACAATTACAACATATAAATATTTACTGAGTGTACGGCACCCTCCTCATATCGTGCTAAAAACTTCCTCGCGCTCCGGTGCCGTACTGAGTGTACGGCACCCTCCTCATATCGTGCTAAAAACTTCCTCGCGCTCCGGTGCCGTACACTCAGTAAATATTTATATGTTGTAATTGTTTAATTCAATACATAAATGTATTACGGAGAAATACCTAAAATATGAACTCTATTTTTAGTATATTTACGGTTAATCAAATGTATCAACATTTTTTAAAACCAATGGTTCATTCGTCAGGATAAAAATTAAAATTATTAAAATTAATAAAATTATGTTGAATAAATTAATTGAACATTGTTTCATTGTTGGTGGTTCGTACGCATTAAGGTTTCATAATAAAGGCTCCGATTTCTGAAATAAAGGCTTCTTGGAGTTACACAACTATTCATACGTCAAACAATAAGTTACTGTTATCTTCAGAAACACTGATAAAATTATAAAATACAGTGAATATTCAATTCTGCAAAGGTGTGTGGAAAAGTTTAATTATTATTGGTTGTATGTTTTAGGGATTTTAATTTTATAATTTATTGAAAATACACATTATTTAATAATAATATATATACATAAAAATCTCGTGTCACGGTATTTGTGGTCGCACTCCTCCGAAACGGCTTGACCGATTTTTTTGAATTTTTTTATCTATATTTGGTAGGTATGATAATAGGTTTTAAAGTATATTTCATAACGCTAGGTCATTAGGGTATCCATATCCAAAAAAAAAATGTCTATTTTTAAAAAAAAAATTTTTTGTATTTTTTTTTTTAAATTTGGAATCAAAAATACCTACAACCCCAAATTTTAACCCTACTACCCCCACCCTCCAATTTTTTAAACGGGTTTTTGTATTTTTGTATGAACATATTTAACCGTCTTTCGTATTTCAACAGAACAAAATTATTTATGTTGTTGAATGACAGATGGCGCTACGTCCGCCTCATCGAACTTTCATCCACACGTGCGCAAGATATTCACGAGAAGCGTCGCGTCATTGTGATAATTCATTCGGCATCATGTTCTCGCGTGGGCAAACCATCGTGTTTATTTGTGTTGACTGAAGACGGACTGACACAAAATATCGTACACTCAATTGCTCTTCGAAATTCATATTGATTTTCTTTATTGCATTTTCCGACTTTAGTTGTTTTTTTTTTGTTTTTATCGGCGATCATCGTCTACAGCGCTCCATCCCCACACACTTACAAAACATTCGTTATTTTTTATTTAGCAACCAAAATATACACTAGAAATAATTTATATGGCAGAACAACGTTTGTCGAGTCAGCTAGTAATATATATATAGCACTCCTTTCTAACGTTGCATGATCCCAGGACATTTAACTGCAGGAATATGCAAGTAATTTTGCTTTATGAGATGCACAGGGTCTCGGAGAGTAGAGATTTATAGCGGGAAGTTCCAGCAAAACCTTACAATAGACTTCCTCCGCGCCGCTACATTGTGCTCGGTTTATTTTCTAAAAACTTCCATCTTTTCTACGTTATCTTGGAGCGGAAATTTGAAAAATGCTGTGCTACTCACGACAAAAGTTCAATCATAATACAAAGACGAATGCAGTATGCCGTATTGATGGAATGCTTTGTGAATACCTTTAACTTGTATTATATTAGGAGGTGACTTTTTAATACATATATGGAGCATTTAGTTTATCTAAATTTCAAATTCCTCAGAATTTTCTGTCGGTTTCAACTAAACAGACCGCTATAAGATCAGTTCATATAAAATATGAAAATTAATACAAATAATCATTTTTGGTTTATGGTTATTTGTGTTGTTAAGGTTTCATATTAAAGCGTGGATAATTTATCTGGGCAAAAGATTCTAACAACATTTCAACTTTAACCTAATATGTTTTGATTCGTAAAGATCCTCCCATGTCTTGCTGAAATAATGTTGGTAGCTATTTAAAGAATATAATAATATTTATATCTCTCGATCTTAATAACATAAGCTCCCTTTGATCCTTGGAAACGACTGCGACTCCTCGGGCTTCTTATTTGGAAAAAATCGCCTGTTTTTGCGAAGTATCCCGGGAATTTGTGACCCTTCACAGTTTTTAACCTGAAAACAAAAAAATCTAGGTTATATTCGCCTGTTAAATCTCGTTTATATTATAAAAAGAAAACATTTTCTTTTTACCGGTAAGTTTGATGGAACATTTCACTTTTCTACTGTCGAAATGAGGGACGGAGAGCATTTTATTTGCGCAAAATGATCAACATATAGGATGCATAACAAGCCCAAAAGAGTTTAGGTCCAAACTAAAAACCTACCTTTTTGTGCTCTCATACCCTTAATTTAAATATACCTATCTGAGAGTATCATACTTGTATTGCCCATGATATGTCTTAATCACACTTTTCTTACTGAATTAAAATTACTCAAGTCCTTACACATCAATCTGTCTCTTGACGAATCACATTTAGGAAGATCAAATCCTTATAGGTACTACTGCACCACCCACCATTAAATGTTGCTTTTACTTTCCAAAATACCATCATCAAAGAATACTTTACATATTAATATTTAAATATTTTTCAGGATTAAGTAATATGTGTTCACAATTATGTCCTCAGCGTGCGAACTCTTTCTAAATTTCTTTAAATGAACAATATACAGTGTTAATTTCAAGCGACCTCCCAGGTAAGTATGGTCCTGTTTTTATTAATTTTGGCAGCATCGCGTTCATTAGTCAAAATATTGTACATATATTTTCCGTATCGGTGATCAATGAATCGGTGTATGCAATTTTTAGCCCTAAGTTGTTTTTAATTGTTTGTCTAGCTTGTAGCCTTTTTTTTAGATTTTAGAAATGTATTATAAGTTTGTACAGCGCCCTTGAGGTAATTTTTCACAAAAACGGCGCTATATAAACCATCCAAGTATTATTATTATTGACATTCTCCTGTTGCGTTCAATATAATCGTCATCTCATCCATCACCTCTGAAAATATATCCCAGATATTTTTCCTTTTACTTAACTTTAAGGATCGTACTATTAATCCGCACAGAATCGTGGCAATTACTGCCACATCATCGTCCTGTTCCTGGTAGTCGTAGTCGACTGTCTGTTCGGCCCTAAGGTCAGTCGTAAAAGCTTTCGGAATATAATATGTAAGTAAATTATTGCAGTGTGATAGTCAGCGAAGAGATTGCATTTAGAGCCCCGGGTGAATACGTCCACCCTGAGTATCGATTGTCCGCGGGAACCTAGTCAGACCAATCAATGCACAATGCGCAATTTGGCCTTGATATTTAAAATCGATTCTGTCAGTAAATTAGGTTCGATCAAAGATTGAATGTTTCGCAAAACCATCGTGGGAAAGTTAAAATGTTTCGAATGAATCACAAACAATATTAATAACATACACAATATAAATTAGAATTAGTAAGAGCTACAGAATAAAATTTTGTATTAATTATTTTGACCAAGACTTTGAAACGCAAGCTTTAAAAATCGTTATTATTTTTTAATAAAATGTTTATAGATTATTTACTGAGGGTAAATACCGATATCATATTGATAGTTGAAGATAGCAAATACCGTTTATTTTGATGCCTAACTAAACATTACGCCATTTCCCGGAGGAACAGGCAGAGAGGATAGATCACCACACATCTCTGTCTTGGTACACACTCCTTGCTTCATTCACCTGGTTGCGCCATTTCTTCCTTGGACATCTCTGACTTCTATTACTACTAGTAAATGCTCCGTTCGTCCGCTCCACATAGGTACCTACTGCGTTAAAATGTGAAAAATCATTCCTGACCCAGTTTTATCCTAAATATTAATCTGGCGCCCTCACCCATCCGAGAGTAGCTATTGTCAGTGCAATCTTCACCAGACAGCCTGCAACCCGGATAACTAAGAGGAACTGTTCTCGTACCAGCCACGTGGGTTAGGAAATCATGAGGTGTGGTATCTTTCTATTTTACTCATTTCATCTAGACTGAACTAAAATTGTCAGAAATCGTATTTAAAAAATTGTTAAAATATTTTATAAACATAGAAATTGTTACATTAAAAATGTCGAACATTTTATTTATTTAAAAATTGAATATTTGTTTACTAAACTATCTAAGAGAGGCAAATTGAGAGAAATTGGCTACGTACCTACTTTGTTTGCTACATAAATTGAAATAAAGCCCCGTTCTGATTGATCAAGTATTTTAGTCGAGTGGAGAGTATAGTAGTTACTAAATGCGTCCGAACACCGTAATTTTAGTAGAGTGGTAGAGTCAGCTCTTTAGTAGATTCAATCCATTTCGTTCTATTTTTTCGGCGAGTAGCGACCCCCACCACTCGTCGCTGAGCACTGACCGTTTTAGCAGTGTTCATTTGTGAACGCGCGGAAATGTCGTGGTGATAGAGCAAATATGCTATCCTAAATTTATTTATTCTGCTATTAATCTCTTTTCGTGTCCATAGTATATTTATTTTCATCTTACAAATTTATTCTTCCACCTCTTCTAAAATAAACATTAAAATAAGCGTGAACATAAGCTTAATTAGCGTATTTACTTTGCTTTGTAGCAACCCGTCATCCGCCGTCATCTTGCAACGGGCGGCGGGCACAATTGTACTCTACTTGAAAGTAATGCGAACGGTTTTCGGCGACTCAAGTAGCGAGTGTACCCGCTACTGGACTTATTACTTGATTAATGGGAACGTACCTTATGTCTTTAGGCCCAGTGAGTCGAGTAAGTACTCTTAAATTGACTACACTTAAGCCGAGCTCTGAATTTACAATTTAGAAAATGAAAGCTTATCCTTCGCCGATCCTATGTATTTTTAAGGTTTTTAATAAAAAAGTTATTAGTTCCTCTTAGTTCTTCTTGCTTCTTTTTGGCTCGTGGATCTTGCCTTATCCAAGTGTACCTACATATTGATATTAAACTAATTCTTCAACTTTCCACGAAGCTGTTAGTATTATTTTGTAGCTTTAGGGTGGTTTGTGCCTTGGAGTGATTTTTGACGACAACAGCGTTATATGAATTAGCCTAATATTAAATAGTTAATTTAACCTTGCCTTTAATTGAGCTGATTGTATCGTAAAAACTCAATCATCCTACTATTTCGTGTTGAATACCCGCCAACTTTAACTGACAGGCATAAGCAAAAAGGTACTGTGAATAAAAAGTGCATAGCCATAAGTCATTACTTCATGTAAGATTGTAAGATATACAATGGGGAAATTGTGGAATATATTATAAGTTTATGACATTTGAGCCGCGTCTTTAAGTCATAAAATGAATACCCCTTGACCGCACAAACCCTTAATCAACCAGCCTCGTCAGGAAGAGACGTACACTCCCACACATACATGTATCTACTACCTACAACAACTCATTACTTTCTGTTTGGTAGATATTACAAAATCTGACAAGTGTCATAAATTTATCTTGACAGCTATTATTTTACAGTTTTACGAAAAACTCTGACGTTCTATTGATGTTTTACAATTATTTTAACATGTTTGGCGTGTTATTTTCGTTTACAATGTTTTTTTACAATAGCTTTACGCTGGAGGCCCTGAAGAAAGTAATTTCCCTTTGTGCCTAGGTCATCTTTAGGAGGGTCTTCTTAAGGAAAGGAAGTCAAAACACAAATTTTTGACCTAAAAACAAAGTTCAACAAACTGTCATTAATAGAACATTTAGGCAAGTGTATGAAAAAAAAACAAAACAAAAAACTTCCACGGTAAATACGAGCTATGGACAAAGACACCACCAATAGCAGGCAATAAAATAATTTAACAATCTTTCACTCGTTAAAATAACCCTGATACCGATCCAGGACCTGAAGGTATTGGGGGCAACGAGCGAGCTGACGAAGTTCTAGGATGGAAAAAGGTGTGAGGGGCGAGAAGCAATCAGGGTATTAGTTGGTCTAAGAGTGACGGACATATGAATCCATCCCTTCCACTGCGATTCAAGACGATCGGTCGGGAGAGACCAACTGGAGAGGCCATTAATCGCCCTCAACCAGTCCCCCGATCCGGCCCGCCACGCAGTAAGTGGGCGTACGATTCCGCCGCTTAGGCCAATACAAACATCATCTCAGAAACCCCTACTTAATCACCAAACCGTGTTGGTTATCCAAAATTCGGTTTCCGGGGCAGCGGTCCCCATACTCGCCTTCCAAATTTCAATGCAGTTACGGCTGAAAATTGTAGCTACTTTATTATTTATGGAAACCCTGGAACTAATTGCTTTTCACAAAAAATTCGAGAAACTCAAAAATCAATGCAGTTTTCATGCGGTAGAAGCGAAACTTTACCAAAACGAGCTCAGGCATGGAGCCTTAAAAAGTTAGGTCGTAATCAAAGCGGCCAATGAGCGCAGATCTAGCGTCATTTCCGTTTTATATCTTAACCAATAGGAGCCTTGATAGAATTTTATGCTTCGCAGGTGCTGTATGCGTCGTTTCCGTTTCATCCGAATCCCAAATCCCAACGGGGCTGTAGAAGTTTTCCTTCAAAAAAAACTCTACTCAATTGGATAAATTGTCTCCTGTATTGTTATCATCCCCGTGGGTTCTCATCAGTTCCACTGCGTTTATCCCCGTTGCTTGTATTTTAAGTGTCACTGTGCGCAATGTTTGCATGTGAATTATTCAGGGCCTTCCGTGCAGCTTGTGGCTTGTGGCCCCACCAACAGGTTGGTATTCCCGAACAATGTAGAATTCATGAGCACATGGTGCAAGTTCACACGAGCCACCGTCTAATGCCGCCTATTACCGCTCGTTATTGGCAATCATTGTGGAACGACAAAGCTCTCCAAGGGGCCGCCTCCCTGGCGAATCAGCTATTCCCGAACGCAAGGTCGGGGCTAGACCTAGTTATCTAGCACGATCGATCGATAAAGGTTTTATCGATAATATCGGTAACTTATATTTCCCGACTATAACGGACAACAGTTCACTACAGCTCAGTTCTTAAAATCTCTCAGAAATCGGGCGTATTTTTAGAAAGTAAAAATATTTCTGCTTTGCAACAAAATGAAAATAATAGGAATATTTATGAACATATCCGAAAACGAAAAACTGTTTTCGAAAGTTGATTAAATTCGTTTTTAAATTTAATTATTACATATAAAAATATAATTTTAGAAATATAAAAAATTTTAATGCAAAAGTTTTTAATATGGCTCACCTTAGGTTTTTTCTATCGAAAATTAACACACACTTCTTTTAATATGCAAATGTATTAAGAACGTTATTATTAACTCACGTTTTTGTCATTTCATAAGAAAATTATGAATAAAAAATTCTAAAAATTTTATATATTTTTCTCAACTTGCTTTGAGAAACTTTGGTTTCATAGAGGTGCACATTTACATGTTTCTATGGTTAGATTCTAGATTTTAATATAAAGCGTGAAGTTTTCTCTTTCTAACACCGTTTAGATCATATTTCTCATTATGTCAGTAAGGGATTTACATCGATTTATATGAGACTATGTGAGCTGGAACAAATTTGGACCTTCGGTGATGAAAAGGATTAATGTATTCGATGTGGTCTGTTATTTGGACGTTAGCGATCTACAGTCGTGCTCGGGAACGATCACAAGTTACCGATCGACCGTGCTCGATATACTCTCGTCGCGTCGCGTCCTTCGAAAGGGTTATTAAACTTTTAGAGGAAAAATATAGTTCCACATTCAAATGACAGGAAAATTATAACATTGTGGTAAAATGATTGAAGAATATATTCCATAATAATAATATTCTAATTAGGTTCGACTAATAAAATAGGAGTGTGCTTTAGACCACACGACTGAAGTTAAACTTAACTAACTTATATCTCCCTCTCAACTTCCGTTCGCCTCGCCCGACCGTTCGCCTCGCCCGATCACACTTTTTGTAACGCTCTCGTCTCGCATTCACCAGCTTACTCCCCAAGTCAAGCGTGCGTAAACATGCGTTTTACTTCAAAAAACTTTTTCGATATTATCGCCTGTAGTAAGTAATTAAAGAAGTGAAATAATATCTCACGGGATCCTTTGTACGAGTTTTTTCAACCGAGATTTTCTGAGCTGCATTCTGCGGGGTGGTGATAGCCAGCAACCTCTGACCAACAATGATGTTGTGATTTAGATAATCTAGATGTCTGTCTGTGATCACCGACAGACCTCTAGATTACATACTGACACAATCGATTGTACCATCTGGTATATTTTTAACAATTGTATGAATAACGGCGAGATATTCGAGATTATCTGGTTATAATTATTATTTATTAACCCCTCAGGCCTTGGGCATATTTTGTCGGATGGTCAATATATTTACGCTTTGCAATAACATACGGAATATTTCTAAACGTATCGGAAAACTAAAAACTGTTTTTGAAGATTAGGAAATACTAAAATTATTAATAAAGATGAATATAAAAATTGTTACAAAAATAAATGTAGATCCGTTAAAATAATTCTTACGCTTTCAAAATTTTATAATCGAATGAAACATATAATTCTTGAAATGTAAAATTTTTAAATGCGCCCTTAAAAAAGTATTTAAAAAGGATCATGTTACGTTTTTTCTACAAAAATTGACGATAACTAAAAAAATTATAGCACATACATATTCTATTAATTATATTGTACTTATTGTAATAATTATAGTCACCTCACTTTTTTATCGCTCCATGTAAATGAAAAATTTCATTTTTTTTTAAATTGCTGTCGGTAAATTTGATTTCATAAATGTGCATTTGAATTATTTTGTGGTAAATTTTAAGATTTAAATATAAAGCATGGTGTTTTCTCTTTCTAACACCGTTTAAATCATATTTCTAATCATGATAGTAAGGGAGACACAACGATTTTTATGAGAACATGTGAGTTGTTCCGAAAAGCGAACAATCGTGAGGGGTTAAGACAATGGCTCAAATAGAAGATAATATCTGGGGTAGATAATGGTTTATACATTGTAAAGCAATCACCTGAAAGCTTGTCATCATGTCTACATTATTATGTCCGCTGCCCAGAGTAATGGCCGTTTTACACCATCTCTTTTTTCAACCCTATCCCAATTAGTGGACAAAGTCAATATTTTTCGCTTTACGCGATCTATATTTTCATATCTACGATTTCAATTGTCATCACTGCAATTAACCATGCTGTTTGTTGCCAACTGAAATCGTAGATATGAAAATAGAGATGAAAATGGCAATCGCATAAGGCGAAAAATGTTGACTTTGGCCTCTAATTGGAATCGGGCTCTAATACACCAAATGGTGTACAAAGGCCATTATTAATCTGATGTCAGCGGTTCACAGCGTATTTACCACTGTGCTCATTCAGATATACCTAACTCGAATGGGAACAAAACTACAATCCCAAAATTAGGTATTTCTGTTATATTCGTTGATTAGTTACTCCATAATAATTTTTGTATCGCTGTTTTGCGAAAAATCGCCTCGTGGAAACTGGATTATAATCAAATTATTTGTTATTATATATTATGTTATTATATACTATTTGCTATTATACATTATATGTACAAAGAAATGGGGATAAATAAAGTTAATAAAAAAAAGGTTTTTGAGAAATTTGTAATACAATTTTTTTTTAATAACAAATTAATTTAGATTGATATACAGAGTACCTACCTGTCCAACGAACCCAATAGATAGATATACATGCTTTTGTGAATACAGTGTTGTACCCGTTCCTATTAGAGATATTACTAGTTAATTCATAGAAAAGACGATGAAAATTATACACGGTATCCGAAAACTCGTAGTACCTACAAGGGCGAAATTAGTAAATCTACAACACAATTGGAGTCGATTATGGAGTGGAATAATGGAATATTGGAATAATGGATAATCGGAGTGGAACAAGTTTTTGAAGTAAAACTTCTTTACGCACGCTTGACTTGGGGAGTAAGCTGGCGAATGCATGACGAGAGCGTTACGAAAAGCGAGGCGAACACTTCGTAAATTACTGTAGTGGCAAGAGAAAGAGGTGCGAGCACACATTTTCTTTCTCTCTTTCTCTCATAGCCAGTTACGTTACACAGTGCAAGCCTATTGTCTGTATCACACTGTAGGAGCAAGAAAGCAGTGCGCGCGCACATTTTCTTTCTCTCTTCCTATCATATAGATGGAGCAGAAGTGTTACTTCAGTTGTGAGGTCTAAAGCACACTCAGTTTTTGTCATTTGAGCTTTCATTTTCGTGTGAATTTCGAAGTTGAAAATTATGGGGTCAAATTTGACGGCAGGGGGTTGATATCTGTTAAGTCTTTTAAAATGCGTAAAAGCGTAGTAGACCAGGCTGAAAAATTTTTTTTACCATTTATTTGCTGATTTAATGAAATGAGTTTAAAAATCAAAAAACTAAATCGTTCTCTACATGACATACATAGATTCTAGATTTCCCGCTTGTACTAAAAGTTTCCATTCACGGAGTATAACTATAACTCTCTTCGGGGCTTTTATATATATATATATATTTTTTTTTCAATTATAATCGACGATCTAAATTATGACTATGTGAAGATTACAATATAATTCAATTTAAAAGACAATTAAAGAGTTGGTGAATATTTTAGACAAAACACAACAAGTAGATAACGACAATCTATGTGGAAATAGGAAATTGTTTTGTTTTTATTCAAAATATTTCTGTCAATTTTAATTCTAATTTTATTTTAGAAACAAACAGTAGGTACCTACTCCTACAATGATAAAATTAATGAAAAAAAGTATTGCTAGATTTTATATTTTAATACGTATGTGGGACTGTTGTTTGATGGATGATTGGTTTGAATTTAAAATTTGATGGTTAGATGGATTTTATTGACTGATATATTGCCAGGTTTAATAGACTTCACAAATTGAGTTTACATCGGTGCTATAACTGACGTGGTACATTTTGCGTATTGTTTTTCATTATTTATTTAACCCCTCAGGCCTCGGGTCTGTTTTGTTGGTATGTCAATTCCGCTTTGCAATAAAATCCACATAAATAGAATATTTCTGATTGCATCCGAAAACTGAAAACTGTTTTGAAAGGTGATAAAAAACACTTTCAAATTTTATAATTCTAAATAAACATATAATTTTTGAATGAAAACCTAAAAAAGCTTTAATAATGGCTTACTTTACGTTTTTCCTGACTAAAACTTCTGAAAAATATATAAAACTCCCAAGTATTTTATTAGACAAATATATTACAAACGTTTTCGTCAGCTTGCTTTATTGTAATTTCATGTAAAAATAATAATTAATTAAAAAATTCCATATTGTTTTTTGTTCAAATTGCAGTACGAAACTTTCGATGTCATAAAGGTGTACAATTATTTTGCGGCAAAATTTTGGATTTGAATATAAAGCTTAGTATTTTTTCTTTCAGATCGTCTCGTTCTCGTTCAGATCATATCATAATTCTAACTACTATAGTAAGAGAGACAACGATTTGTCTGAGACCTGTACGAGCTTTTCCGAAAACCAAACAAATTAGTCCGAGGGGTTAATTTATTTGAATACTAAAAACATTATTCAATGTAACATATGATTTGTATATATATTTACTTACGCAAATAATCTAATATTCCGTTTTTTCTTTGTTTCAGGTAAGAGATGCACAATACGGGAACTAATTTTATAAACGTAGGGTGTATGCCTACATCTAATCTACACACAACCTTGTATTTTTGCTGTGTGTTTTATCTCTACGTAAACACCGCGAGGTACATTTTCTCAAGTCAATTGTCCAAGTAGGTATAGTCCAGTGGCTAAGACTCTTGACTCACATTCCGGAGGTCGCGGGTTCGAACCCGGCATGCGCAAATAAATTTTATTTGATTAATTTGTGTTATTTCACAAGTAATTCATTTAAAATAATATATAGTATATTTGCGGCATGTTCCAGAGTGGAAGATACTATTAGTATCGCCCTGGTGTAAGACCACCATTCAGAATTGAAACGTCGCTTGAAAATGGCTTTAGCCGTGTTTAGTGACCAGATCTGAATAGCCAGGTACTTCCCAACCTTCCTCTTCCCCACCTCCTTCCCCTCCCCACTACCTTCAGCCTCACAACATACCCCAATTGGGGATGCCATAGTCTCACTGGCTCCAGACGGGAGCAGTTGAGATTCTTGTGCGGTAAAAAAAAAAAAAAAAATACAAATTATTTTGAAAGATGAGAATAAAAAATTTTAATATAAGAGATTTTACAATCGCTGCATTTGATTATTTTACTTGGGGGACGGCTATGGGTACTGCCTCCCTTTATTAGATAACCAACGCCTCTGCCATAGGTCACCCCAAGTGGTTCGCTACTTTTGGTCATTTAACGTCGGGAGAGATGTGTTAGATAGATCTTGGCGGCGGACACGCCTACCAATCAGCTGCGTGTCGGATCAGATCGCGAGAGACCGATTTTGGGCGACTCTTTGATCTCTCCAGCTGGTCCCTTTCGACCCGTAGCGTTAGGGAAGGATTCGTACGTCCGTTACTCCTCCACACACTTATCCCTAGATTCCTACCCAAATCTCATACCTTTTTCCTTCCCAGAACATCCGCTCCTTCCTTCCCTTAAAGAGACCCTGCGCACAGCTTCCCCAAAGATGACATAGGCCCCGAGGGAAAATTATTTTCCTGTGAGGAGTTACCGTAAAAAAAAACGAGTGTGCTTTATTAGACCACACGACTGAAGTACAAATTCACTAACTTATATCTCCCTCTCAAGTTATGTTCGCCTCGCCCTACTGTTCGCCTCGTCCGATAACACTTTTCATAACGCTCTCGTCACGCATTCACCAGCTTACTCCCCAAGTCAAGCGTGCGTAAAGAAACGTTTACTTCAAAAAACTTTACCATTTATTTAATTGTTTCCGTCAACACATCCATTAAGAGCGTTTAACCAGCCAGCGGACGAAAATCCACATTTCGTCGAAAGTTGTTCTTACGATCGTGCAGGGCGGTTACAACGAGAAAGATTAATTATTCTCCGTACCAGCTTTTTAAAATTATAACTCAATATCGAATTTATTTCAATCCAAATTAGCTTTAATTTATACCTTCATCACTATTAAAATAATGTACTTTTTGTAATTATTTTTTTTATTATAAGTATTTATCATTTTTCAATAATGTCTAAATTTAATAAGAATGTTAAAAAAATCTGAAATATATTAGTTTGTAAGTGCGCAAATAAATACACAAATGGACCAATTTTCGTCAAGAAACACATGTACGTACATATTTTTTAATGATTTTATTGAAACCAAAATTAAAATTCTAAAACGTGCGTTTGCTAGATAATGTATTGATTTATTTTACTGCATGATTATATTATTTGAAATGGGTGTGGTATAATACAAAATCTTTTTTGAAAATTTAACAAATCTGCCAACGACCTATGGAATAACCTTTTTATACTAAAAATTAAAAAAAAATTCTCAATATTTATTACATGCGAATGCTAGATAAAAGAACAATCTTTCGAAATCCATTTATAATTTTTTGTGGAAAAGAGTGAATACGTCTAAAATCTGATTTGAAAATGACATATTTCTGGTTTTCTCTGGTAATGCCCTCTTAACACCGATGTTGGTTTTACAATATACAAAAGGAAATCGATACCGTGTGGTTTTTACGATGAGCTGTTGATTAAGACAGAAAGCAAGACGCATACTAGCAGACTTTTTTATTATTTTATAACGTAATAAAGTTCTACAAACTACATATAAACAAATGCGCATCTATATATTGATCTCTCATTTGTGTTTCTTATGTACCCGTACCTACTTAAAAACTGCTCTACGCTGCGCCGTATTATATTTTAGTCTACGTTTCTGTAATTAGTTACAAATCATTTCCCACTGCCTTCAACCCTTGATTTGATTCATCTGTTAAGAGCGTTTAACCAGCCAGCGGCCGAAAATCCACATTTCGTCGAAAGTTGTTCTTACGATCTTGCAGGGCGGTTAAATATTCTCCGTACCAGCTTTTTAAAATTGTAACTCAATATCGATTTTAAATATGCTTTAATTTATACCTACATCCAAAAATGCTGAAAGACGTGATGATAAAACTATTAAAATAATGTACTTTTTGTAATTATTTTTTTTATTATAATTTGTATTTATCATTTTTCAATAATGTCTAAGTTAAATAAAAATGTTAAAAAAAATCTGAAATATATTAGTTTGTCAATGCGCAAATAAATACACAATCGGAGCAATTTTCTTCAAGAAACACATGTACGTATATATTTTTTAATGATTTTATTTAAACTAAAATTAAAATTCTAAAACATGCGATACCCAGATAACGTATTGATTTATTTTACTGCATGATTATATGATTTGAAATGGGTGGGATATGATACAAAATCTTTTTTTGGAAAATTTAACAAATCTGCCAACGACCTATGGAATAACCTTATTATACTAAAAATAAACATTTTTTCTCAAAATTTAAAACATACCAATGCTAGATAAAATAACAATCTTTCGAAATCCATTTTCAATTTTTTGTGGAAAAGAGTGAATACGTCTAAAATCTGATTTAAAAATGACATATTTCTGGTTTTCTCTGGTAATACTATGTATATACTAATATTTCCATTGTGCTCGTTGGCTTCCCGTCGTCACTTTTTCCCTGTACTTTTGGTGTACATTAAGTCTCACAAATACAAGAATCTCCTGCAGTTGAAACTTTTAAACTACCCAATAAAGTATTACCTTCTCCGTGAATAGATAAAAAGCGATCGATCTGCGATAAAAATATTAGGTCCTTAATACATATGAAATTGGCGTTTTGCCGCACTGGCAACTTTGATCTCAAATATCTTCTCTTTGGTTAGGAATTCCAAATTCAAATTTGTACAGCTATTTACTCATGTATTTGTGTTTCGAAAGTTATTTATTATTTTGTTTTTTCCTTAATTGTTTTTTTTCTTTGTCTCACTTAGTTTACAAAATGGAAAACTTGAAATATCGCGTTATTTACGAGTAAGAGTTCCACCGTGGCACCAGTGGTGCAGAAACGGCTCGAAGGATTAATGATGTATATGGCGACGGTGTCGCAAAAGAAAACACAGTGCATTATTGGTTCCAACGTTTTCGTTCTGGAAATTTCGACTTGCAGAACAAGCCCCGTGGACGGCCGGAGACTATAGTTGATAATGAAGAATTGAAGGCTATTGTGGAATCCGAGTTAGCTGCAGGCTGCGGTGTTAGTGATAAAACTGTTTTAATCCACTTGAAGCAAATTGGGAAGGTGAAAAAGCTTGAAAGGTGGGTACCTCACGAATTGAGGGAAGCAAATCAACAAACGCGCGTTAGAACGCTAGACCACATACTGTACTGCACAACAGATGGCTACCAAATTAGAGGAGCTTCAATTGGAATGTCTAAGACATCCACCGTACTCTTAGGACCTTGCCCCAACAGATTTGCCCCATTTTTTTCGAAATTTGGATAACTTCTTGCAAGGGAAAAAATTCAACTCCGATGAGGCAGTCCAAACCGCCTTCAAAGATTTTATTGATTCCCGTACGAATGGTTTTTTTAGTAATGGGATCGATGAACTACCTATGAGATGGCAAAAGTGCATAGATAGCAATGGTACATACTTTGATTAAATAAATATATTATATTAAAAAAAATCGACTTTATGTTCCTCCCATACAAAACGCGAATTTCATATGTAAGGACCTAATATATCCACATCTTCGCATTTATCAACGGTTTCATTATGTATAGTTCATTTATTGTGTGATCATTATGTACAGTTCATTAATTGACTTGCTAGGTTTATAAGATCACTTATTATAATTGTTTTAAATGAGGTAATGTAACACCGCTTCTGCCCTGGCGTCGTCGCCTGACCCCGTTCGCCTAGGCTAGGCTAACCACGTGTTAACCGGGTAAGCGTGTTACGCGTAAGATGCTTCAGTCCTTATAAGCGGGATACATTCACATAGTAAATATAATCCAACGACAAGTGCATTTGCGAGAAGTAGGTAAACAAGTCGCACTTAAAAGGGTTCTTGACCAAAATCAAATTGAATATCTTGTGATATTGTCGGAAAAACATTTTTTTAATACATACTTTTAAGTAAATGCCGCACAAAAGTCGCTACCGTTCTCAGCTGTCCGATGCTAGGGGGTTATGGCATCCCATAATTGGGGTATGTTGTAAAAAGAGAAAGAAGGTTAGTGATCTTTCACTAGGGTGATCAGTAATTACACCGACAACCTTTATTCAATCAGAAGTACACTTTTAAGAGCGTTTAACCAGCCAGCGGACGAAAATCCACATTTCGTCAATACAATGAGAAAGATTAATTATTCTCCATACCAGCTTTTTAAAATTATAACTCAATATCCAATTTATTTCAATCCAAATTAGCTTTAATTTATACCTTCATCCAAAAATGCTGAAAGGCGTGATGATAAAACTATTAAAATAATGTACTTTTGGTAATTATTTTTTGATTATAAGTATTTATCATTTTTCAATAATGTCTAAATTTAATAAGAATGTTAAAAAAATCTGAAATATATTAGTTTGTAAGTGCGCAAATAAATACACAAATGGACCAATTTTCGTCAAGAAACACATGTACGTACATATTTTTTAATGATTTTATTGAAACTAAAATTAAAATTCTAAAACATGCGTTTGCTAGATAATGTATTGATTTATTTTACTGCATGATTATATTATTTGAAATGGGTGTGATATAATACAAAATCTTTTTTTTAAATTTAACAAATCTGCCAACGACCTATGGAATAACCTTATTATAGTAAAAATTTAAAAAAATTCTCAAAATTTATTACATGCGAATGCTAGATAAAAGAACAATCTTTCGAAATCCATTTATAATTTTTTGTGGAAAAGAGTCAATACGTCTAAAATCTGATTTGAAAATGACATATTTCTGGTTTTCTCTGGTAATGCCCTCTAAAGTTCCTCCCTAGAACTCTCAAGGATTTTGTAAGACTTTGTCAACTTCAATAATATGCTTACCATAACATGGTTTATTTCTCTTTAAAAGAAGTTTTGTAAATTAGTTTAGGTTTTGAAGTGAAAACTTCTTTCACACCGTTGTGATTTGAAACTTTTTTTGTTGTAAATATTACCTTTCTATCATTTTTCATAACATTTTCTATCATTCATGTGCGTTTTCCATGGTTTTATTCGAAATGCATTAGGGGTTCCTGCTGAAGTAAAAAAAAGTTTTCCTCTGGAGAGTAACGAAGGTCGAAAGAAAAATAACACCACTTATGTACAAGTACATGTTGCCTTCGTACCACCTACCCGTGTTACTAAGTGTTAACGTAATTAGTACCACTATCTTCACTTAGATTTAGCACTAAGTACCTACACGTGTCGTGTGTTAATAATTTAATTTATTATACCGTCATGAATCAGAGTACAATGAATGTACATTAATTTATCTTTGACTAGGTGAGAGGTTAGGAGAACCTGTGGTATTCTTATAAGAAGATATTAATTTGTCTTTCATCACAACATTTATCAATAGGTACATATACAGTTATCAAAAATAAAAATTTCCAAGAATTATATGAAACTAGCTGGTACCCGGCATGCGTTGCTATGCCATTTAATAAAGATATTGTTTCTCCCTGCGTGTCCTTTCCCATTCGTCCCGTTCCCCTTCCTCTCCGCTCGCGTTCCCACTCCGCCTTCTCCATCTTCCCTCTCCTCAAACCACTCCCCCCCCTTCCCCCGCCCCGCGAACCCCCTTCCCGTTTTCCCTTCCCCCCTATCAAGTTCCTCTCCCCCCTTCCTGGTTCCCCTCCCCCCCTCCCGTGAACCCTCTACCCGAGTTTCCCTCCCCCCCCTCCCGCATTCCATACATTCAGTCCCCTACATTCAGTTTTCAAACAGCTCGCGTGCCACCTATTGCAATTTTTTATGCAAATTTCATAATGCCAGAGCTCACCAGTAGTTTCATACAAACCTTGTCCTGACAATAACGAACACAATCAAAAAAGAATTATCCAATTTGATGCAGTCGTTCGGAAGTTACGCGCATACATACATTTCGGCAATTCATTTTTATTTATATTATTATTATTATATTATTATTATATTTTATGAAATTATATGAAATTGGGGATGAAAAATAATTCGTGCATAAACCAATTCTTTTTTTTAGTTAATTCTTATTTACGTCTAGATTTTCCGTATATTTCCTTGCTGCCCGAAGTTGGCTTTTCTTTATCTACTAATTAATAAATAATAAAAATCAATGTTAAAAATTGTAAAAATAGCCTTTTTGAAGTGAAACTTCTGGTTTGGATCTCGGATGAAACGGAAATGACGATTAGTGCACCTGCGACACATCAACTGCTCTCATCGGCCGCTTTGATAATAATGTCACTTTTCCTATTGGTTGGGATATGATACGGAAATTACGCGAGGTCTTGCTCATTGGTTGGTTTAATATAACCTCACGTTATGGTAAAGTTTCGCTTCTAACGCGTGTAAACTGCACTCGATTTTTTTTTATTATTGGCTGCTAAATAAATATTTTAGATTAATTTTTACTCCGAATCGGTTACATTTTAAATACAAAAAAATGCTTTAGATAAAAAAAATTCCTGTCGTTTCCATTTAGTAGAATTAAAATAAAAAAATTTATATTTTGCAACTGAGGGAGCGGGAGACAGTAATGAAAGTCGAGCAGTCGGAGTATGAGTCAGTCGTTTATTGGGCTACGTAGCGAGGGTCGGTGAAGCAGTAACCAGATGTATGCAGGGTGCAGTGATGAGATGCTGCAGGCGTACGGATGTGATGGAGATGGTGTGGTGAAGGTCAGCGAGTTGCTCGGCACCATGGCGGTGGAGATGACCTATCTTCCAGGCCGTTGCTCGACGCTTTAAGTCGCGGAGATGAACGGTGTGTGGCTCGGTGAGCTGAGCCACCAGCAGGTAGTCCTGGCGAGGCGGAGCGTGTTTCCATGGCAGCGAAGCACGGTGGGCTTCGGGGTGCCATGAAGTGGTGAGCTGATCCCTGGACTGAAGGTGACGCAAGCCTTGTAAGTCGCGGCATGTAGCTGATCTCAGGAGCTGAAGACACGATGGGCCTTAGAGCTGAGACGTGGTGATGGACCTCGAGGAAGCTGCCCTGGAGAGAGCGGAGATGCACCGGGCTCTCGTGTGCGTGCTGTTACATGGCGAGCTGTTGACCGACTGTTTGTGTGAGACTGACTGAGCTGGCGCCGAGTTTAGTCGCTTTATATATACCAGCGCGACCGGTGGAGTAATGTTCCATTCGCCGGCAATGTGCACATTGGAAGGTACTGGAACATACGCGGTGCCGAATATTCAGGCGCAATTCACAAGGCGAATATTCACACAACAAAATATAAGCGTAAAATAATAAAAAAATATATAATATTGTAGCTAAAATTGTCTATTGCAGTTTCCATTGATTAACTTTTTCCCTTTCTTACAAAATTACTCACAAAATAAATAAAAATCACTTTTGGGCTTGACATCGTGACCTGTAGACAGAATGATTTTTATTGCGATTGCCTAAATTAGTGGCGATATGAGGCACACTAACGACGGGTTCTTTAGGAAAATTTGAACAATTCATCAAATTTCGAAATTAATTTTCAATTTCTGTGAGAGTTCCTATTCAAGTTCTGTAATTATATCGGTGTGGGCCAGTTGCTCACAAAACTGAAATAATAACAGAACTTGAAAATTTACAATTTGATGAATTGTTCAAATTCTCTAAGAATACTTACATTTTTGGCTTGTGGTTAACTACGTTTTACGCACGCCGGGTTCCTAAACCGCATCCTCCGGAATTCCGGATACCGAGTAAAATTATATGTTTATTTGTTAATGCGTGCTAATAAATGCACTACCATGAATATATTGATAACAGGCATTGGCATTTAGTAAACATAGTTTTCAATAATTTTGTTAAACTAATCAACTTTTGTGTAAGAGAATGTCAAATAATGGTCTGTAAATTTGTCTTTATTGATGATTTAAGCCACCTAACCTGCAGTTCGGTTATGTTTTCTTCTGTGATTGGCCAGTGGAATTGCCTGTGGACCATTACTTCTTTTGCAAAAGAAAACCTTTGTCTTCTTCTTGTCCTGCCGGGTTGCTAATTGCTCCCAATTGCTAGCCATGTTTAGGTATATATATGGTGACGATACAATTTATTTAAATTATCTTAGCTGCTCGACCACGGAGATCGTCGATCTTGTTCGTATTTTCGTCGATCTTTGTTTATGTTTAACGTAATAATGTGTAAATCCATTCACCTTTATTTCAACTATCCCGCCCCATCTATTCCGTATTCACATATTATAAAACGTACATATAAACATCTCACTTATACACGATGTCAGGAAACTGATGAATCTAAATAACATTTAAAATCGATTTTGTTTTTTTTTTGTTGTTTTTTTTTTAGTAAATCGAGTCCGAAGTTCAAATTTTTTATGTGAAAACTTCTTCAGCACCGTTGTGTTCTGAAACTCGAATATAAAGGGACAAACACATACATCTGTACGATTTAGCCTGCGACATAATGATAGTACAATCGATCTTCTCTTTGTGCGGTGCTCCGTAGCCTCCCCGCTCTTGTCTACTTTCACTACTACCGCGTGTGAACGAATTTTTTAAAGTCGAATTTAAAAAAAACTCTTCGCTGGGGGAACAAAAAAGTATAGAAATGGTCAGATCGAAAAAACGAGTGTGCTTTAGACCACACAACTGAAGTAAAATAGATAATAGATTCTATACGATAGGAAGAGAGAAAGAAATTGTGCGCTCGCACTGCTCTCTCTTTTGCTCCTACAGTGTGATACAGCCAATAGGCCTACACTGTGTCTTAGATATACGAAACGTAACTGGCTATCAGAGAAAGAGAGAAAGAAAATGTGTGCTCACACCTCTCTCTCTTATCCCTACAGTAATACGAAACGTAACTCTCTCTCTCTTTCTATCTTCACTAACTTATATCTCCCTCTCAACTACCGTTCGCCTCGCTTTTACTCCCCAAGTCAAGCGCTCAAAAAAATGCTGTTTGGGTTCTCAGTGTGACGTTAATTAACCAGTTTCCCGCTGGTACTACGATTTTCCGGACACCGTGTATAATACATCAATGTTACTTTTTATAATGTTATATGTAGAGAGGTGCTGATTGGATAACTGCCCTGACGTGGATGAGTTGTCTAATTCCATAATAGTGACGCTCGAGGTATTATTTTTATTTGATACTTTATCTTACCTCACTACCAAGCTTCGTCTTCAGAACTACGGTAATGACATTGTCATTGGCATCGGTCTTTCCGTCACGTCACTACCAGATTCATAGAATTTTCATTCGGACTGAAAAGCGTGTAGAAGTAGACTCGCCAATATAATCAGGGGTAAATGCGATCTGCATATTATTCTTGATGAATTTTAGTTAGTTATCATTAATTTTCGTTGTATTATTTACTAGCAGACCCGGCCACACGTTGCTGTGGCTAACGAAACACAACGCCATTACCCATTTATAAAATCCACACCACCCGCTTGCCAGCTGCCCGCTGCCTGAATTGAATATTTGAATTTCTCGACTTTTCTCTACTATAATAAGCATGTTTTTATACATATAAACCTTCCTCTTGAATCACTCTATCTATTGGTGAAAACCGCTTGAATATCCGTTGCGTTGTTTAAAAGATCTATGCGCACATACATTTTGAGCGACTTCATCAAATAAAATAATTCAAATCAAATACCTACTTACTCTAGGACATCTATTTTCCAATTTCTTCCGTAGAATGAATTTCAAAAGTGACTATAGTACGGCCCGCCAGCCGTTTTACATCACACAAAAATATGTTTTCTTTAAATTTCTCGGCTTTTCTCTATTATAATTTACATGTATTATACATATAAACATTCCTCTTCAATCACTCTATCTATTGGTGAAAACCGTATGAAAAACCGTTGCGTAGTTTAAAAGATTAATGCGCACATACATTTTGAGCGACTTCATTTTATACTATGTAATGATGATGATAATGATGATAATGATGATGGTGATGATGATTAATGACTTTTAGGTATAATCCACATTCCTCCTTTTTTTACATTAGCTACACAAAGGAGGCTCCGAGGAAAATAATTCCTCTCAGGGTTTATGTTATCTTTGGGGATGCTGTGTGGAGGGCCTTTTTAGGAAAGAAAGGAGAGTAAGAATCGGAAAAAAAACGGTATTAAAATGTATTAGGTGTACTAATTTTTTTGTCTTGGTTACAAAACTCGCCCCGCCCTACCATGAAATTAGGTAGATACCTAAAAATAGTTACTATGTTTAGTTAATATCTTGCTTCTCATTTGTATCAAAATTCTTAAAATTGAAAAATATTGATCTTACAGGATGGCTTCTTATTTTTGAGAGCGAAATGAATATTGCAAACCTCTACAACTAATGATAAAAAAGGAAGTTCAAACTGGAAGCAGTTTTGTTTATTAGAGGTTTCGATGTAGTTCCGGTGAGCAGGATGCTTGTACGAGTATAACAGATGGGCCAAGTTTGATCCAGGCATTGGGTATCCGATGTTATTATGCTTAGTTATAGAGATGTTTATCATTAATCGTGGATGCCTCCAATAAACCCGTCTATCATGAGTATTTCATAATTTGTGTTATACTTGGTATGTAGGTATGTATGTATATTACGCATACTCTTTTTCATGTTTATTTGCCTGCGTTGTTAACATTATGCATTTTTGTCTAACTTTAATTAAACGGATTCAAAATTCTTTTCGACCTTATATGTTTCTAAATTGGTTTAATTTTAAAAAGAAATAATTTTAATAAGTTTATCTTTTTTATAATATATCTAAAAGACCTGTCACAATATCACGGATAGTCTGAATTTTCGACGAATTATTTTCGAAACTGGCAATTAAAATTATTTTTACATCATAGTATTAGGCACGTTATCGCCTCTCTGAATACTTCATACATTAACTTCAATTTTGAAATTGACTTATTCAAAGCAAATTTGAATTCATTGAACCTGAGTTACGCGGGACACGTGCACAACTGGCTCTAGTATTTTGTATAAACTTAGCAACAGCCATTCCTGCAAATTCTCTTTTCAATGACATCTCAACACCGGCGTTTCACATCTAGTTTTATTGGCTAAACAATTAAAAATATGTATAATATGTCATTTTAATTTATATTTAGAGGGTATAACCAGAGAAAACCAGAAATTTGTCATTTTTAAATCATATTTTAGACATATTCACTCTTTTCCACAAAAAAATATAAATTCTTTTATCTAGTAAACGTATGTTTTAAATTTTGAGAAAAACATTTTTTTTAGTGTAATAAGGTTATACCATAGGTCGTTGGCAGATTTGTTAAATTTTCAAAAAAGATTTTGTATTATACAACACCCATTTCAAAGCATATAATCAATCATGCAGTAAAATAAATCAATACATTATCTGTTAAACGCATGTTTCAGAATTTTAATTTTAATTTAAATAAAGTCATAAAAAAACATATACATACATGTTTCTTGACGAAAATTGGTTCGTTTGTTGATTTATTTGCGCTTACAAACTAATATATTTCAAATTTTTTTAGATTCTTATTTTGCTTATACATTATTGAAAAATGGTAAATACCTACTTATGATCACAAAATAATTACAAAAAATACATAATTTTAATGGTTTTATCATGACTCCTTTCGGTATTTTTGGATGTAGGTATAAATTAAAGCAAATTTGGAACGAAATAAAATCGATATTGATGGTCGAAGATAGAGTTATAATTTTAAAAAGCTGGTACGGTGAATAATTAATCTTTCTTATTGGAACCGCCTGTACGATCGTACGAACATCTTTCGATGAAATGTGAATTTTGGGCCCCTGGCTGGTTAAAAACTCTTAATAATAAAGTAAGAGAAATCCTGGATATTAGTAAATATTCAGAATATCTGAATGTTTCAGCCAACAAAACTGATAATTTCATGATCCCAGAGCTCACGTTGAAGAGTTTTTGCTGCTTCAGAAAACAGATATCCGCTATGTCATGGGAATTATAAATAATAACATTGTAAATGCTTCTTCTGACCCAGAGGAGTACTGTTTTGAGCTTTGTAACACTGGCTTGAAATGCATATTACTTAGGGTTCTCTGAAAAGCTTATCCCCGAGTAAACACGTTCCGCGAAATGTCCTGTTGCCGAAATTCTTGTCAATCTGGGTTTGCCTCAGGCGCACACCGCAAGGTAGCCAATGGGTTGTTTTGTGGCAGCATCTTGGGTTGATGGGTGGCAGCATCTGAAAGACGGTCCCATTAGAAGGGAAGAACTGTCAAATCACGTACATTTTCTACCCCATTTGAGGCAATTTAAAGTTTATGTCATAATATCGTAATATTGCCGTCAACTTGTTGTATTCTAATGTGTAATCATAGGAGTGGACTTGCGTTTCCAAAGATAAGTTTTGAAGGCGAAATAATAATGGATTAGTTACTTCAAAGTTTTGAAGTCGATAACCTTAGATGAATTAAGCAACCATTCGTCCTTTGAAGTCTGTAATTCTAATTTTTAGTATTTTTTTTCTCATAATTGAAAAAAAAATACATTATTTACACAAAGGAGGCCCTGAGGAAAATAATTTCCCTCGGGGCCTATGTCATCTTAGGGGATGCGGTGTGAAGGGTTTTTTGGAAAGGAAGAAGAGGACATTCTGGGAAGGAAATACGTATGAGGCGTGGGTAGGAATCTGAGGGTTGGTGTGTTTAGGAGTGACGGATGTATGAATCTATCCCTTCTTCTGCGGTGCTAAGCGATGGGTCGAGGGATTCTGGCTGGCGAAGTCAAAAGACTTCCTCAATCAGTCTCTCTCGATCTGGCCCACCACGCAGGTTGGCAGACGCATCGACCGCCAAGACCTTGCCAGAACTCACCTCATGAATCCGGGTACCAATGCTAAGTCATCAAACGTAGCGAACCACTTGATATGACCTATGGCAGAGGTGTTGGTTATCCAATAAATGGTGTCCATAGCCGTACGGGTGGTACTCATACCCGCCTCCCAAAATGAATTTGAATCCCCAATATTAAGAATAAGTCAAATATTTTACAATGCAATTATAGTATAGTACTTATATTAATAAACATTTTGCGTATAGTGCACAACAAAATCGGCATTGGGAATGTATCCGTAAATATGTTGTTTCGCCGAAAAAAATATTTGTCAGAAATAATTATTTCATTCTGTAATTTTTACTTTTGAAGCAGAAAACCATAATTAATCAAAAAAGTGCGTCTATGGGATAAACAAACGATTCGAATTACCAGTCCATATTGCAAAGATACCGCACCCAAATACATGACAGGAGGATCCAAGGTTCGTAGAAAATGTATTTATGTTAATGGAGTACTAAGCAACGCAAAATCGGTTCCATGCCAACTAAGAATCAAGTCAAATCAAATACTTCTTTGAAAAGTCATTAAAAGCTATAAAAATAATAATTTTAAAATAGCCCATTAACCTGACCAACGAAACCTGTTTAACTATTTTTTTTATATATTTTAATCACACTTTTAATACTAACTTTTCAAATGAGGTTCTGAGTTAATTTCATTCTGAGTTGTCCGATCACCGGTAAATCATATGACTTTGGTTTGAAAATTAGATATGTGCCTTAACTAAATGCTGTGAGTAGAATACATATTTATTTGACTTTAAAATAATCGAGTATTTTTTATTAGTCCTATTATAAGCCTAGAAAAATAAAGTATCAGCCTCAAAAAACTTCTGTAAAGTTCAAAATCTCCTGATTGTGGTTTTATTGTATAATTTTATTGTATAACTAGCTGATCCGGCGAACTTCGTACCGCCTCAGAATCAAAAACTGTTGTCAACTTATTAGCTGAATTGATCTAAATTGTTTCTCCCTGCGTATACCATACCTTGATCTAAATTGTTTCTCCCTGCGTATCCTTTCCCCTCTCGCGGTCCCTCTCCCCCTCCCCCTCGCCCCTCCCCCTCCCCTCCCCTCCCCCTCCCCCCCCCCCTCCCCCTCCCCCTCCCCCTTCCCCCCCCCCCTCCCCCTCCCACTCCCCCTCCCCCTCCCCTCCCCCTCCCCCTCCTCCTGTCCCTCCCCTGTCCCTCCCCCCCCCTCCCCCTCCCTCTCCCCCTCCCCCACCCCCTCCCACTCCCCCTTCCCCCTCCCCCCACCCCTTCCCCCTCCCCCCTCCCCCGGTTCACAGTTCAATATTATACCCCTTACAATATTGCTGCAGTTCTTTCAAAATAGGAGAATTCGTTAATGTATGGGAAAATAATTTTTCTTCGGAGTGGAACACCCTTTACTTTTAGGGGGATGAAAAATAGATGTTGGTCGATTCTCAGACCTAACATATAAGCATAAAAAATTTCATCAAAATTGGTCCAGCCGTTTCGGAGGAGTATGGCAACAAACACCGTGACACGAGAATTTTATATATTAGATATAATGTCGAAAATTAAATTCTTTAGAAAATGATCTTAAAACGTTTATGTGAATGAATTTGACACTACGTGGTGCATCACCTTTTAACATACATTTTCTACGAACCCTGAAGAAGACCATCTGAAAATGGCCCATTATCTGTACGGACAAATTGGAGTTGTGATTTCATCAGTTTCTAAGTACCTACCGAATCATTAATCGCACAATCAAATGAGGAGGGCTGTAATGTTAAATGGGAAAGAAGACGGTTTGGATGAAAGTAAATATATATATGGTAACCATTCCCGATTTAAGAGAACGTCAGAAAATTACGAAAAAAGATTTCTTGAATTATTTTAGGTTAGACCTGGTTCATAGCATCTAAAAACATTTCCACTGGGATTCAGATAGAAAGTAGCATTATCTTTTACTTACTTTTTGTGCTAAAGTATTCTTTGTTCAAATAACACGAGAAAATTCCCACATATAATTATTTTTGAACTGAAATTATTATTTTGCATACTAATTACAACTTTTTTCTTCTCACAAGCGAACGTGTTTTATCGCGATGATGAATATAATTTGATATAAATCGGTTTCAAGTAAATAATGTAGAAGATAATTCATTAATTTGGTAGAAAAAGAATTGATGAATTTAAGAAGGTTTGGTAGGAAGTGAATCTTGTTAACGCAGTATTTTGTTTAACCTTAATCTTGAGGCAAACAAATACACATTTCAAATGGGCATGGAATTATTATAATATTTTTAATAATAAATATAAAATTATTATATTTAAGTGTAGGTACCCACGCATTGTCACAAATGACAATGAAAACAAATTTGAGTTCGAAATTGGTATCTTTGATTAATTAAAAAATAAAATCAGTGTAACTCGAAATAGGCGTCTGAAGACTGAAAGACTGTGTTTTATTTGTAAAGTTGCGTGGTTTATGAGAACGTTTTTTTTTACGAGAACCGCTCGTAACACCACCCGTCAGGATCACGTTAATACATGTCAAGCAACGTGCGACTATATTGTTTTCAATAATAATGCGTCATTTTAATTTCCAGTATTTTTCTTATATTTTTAGAGCATAATGAATTCTTTTAAATGAATATGCTATTTTCGTTACAGGGTTATTTTCAGATCTTAAGTTTGCAATAAATATTATTGTTCTTTGTTATTATACTTTTAAAAGTACTAATTTCGATTATGCTTGAGTACTGCTCTCTCTGATTCATTCCATTTTAGAACTCGGAATTGCTTTGAATGTGTCAGTTTGAAAATTGGAACTGATTTCGGGACAAATTCAGGCCGTACTATAGTCACTTTTGAAATTCGTTCTACGGAAGAAATTGGAAAATAGGTGTCCTAGAGTAAGTAGGTATTTTATTTGAAGAAGTCGCTCAAAATGTATGTGCGCATACATCTTTTAAACTACGCAACGGATACTCATGCGGTTTTCACCAATAAATAGAGTGATTCAAGAGGAAGGTTTATATGTATAAAAACATGCTTATTATAGTAGAGAAATTCAAATATTCTATTCAGGCAGCGAGCAGCTGGCAAGCGGGTGGTGTGGATTTTATAAAGGTTGGGTAATGGCTTTGTGTTTCGTTAGCCACAGCAACGTGTGGCCGGGTCTGCTAGTTAAAAATATAAAGATAAAGATTGACACACTGAAATATTTACTGTAAAACATATACCCGTAATGCTGCGAATAAAAAGGTATGTATTACCACGAGCCGATCAACGAATTATGGGAAAGGAACGAAGCAAGCGGAAACGGCTGAAGCGCCGCAAATTTAGTATTTGTTTACCTCATTAACAAGTTCTGTCTTATTATGTTACCGTAATTTTATACGGTTCAGCGATCAAATAATATCCTTTACCGCCCCAAGATTGTGTATCTACACTGCATTCCAACCGTCCACTTCCCTGGATCCCGCGGGGGTTAAAACGTTACCCCTGCCTTAGTTATGGCGTTCGTTTGACGTCACCGGCGGCATCTTTATTCTGCCGCCCCCTCTCTACCCACGCCGCCCTCTGAACGAACCCCACCGCCCCGCATCCGAGCCGGCCCCACCGCCCCCTGACATACTAACCGGCTGAACTAGACCCCGCACTGGGTGGTGGTGGTATCCGAACCTAGGGGTTTGTATGTTACATCTTGATTGGCAGGTTAATGCAACCCTAAGAGTTTTTTTAGTCAAATACCCGAGTAAGCATATATTATTTTATAATGCTGATATTTGTCTACATACCTCGCTCGCAATTTGGTTTGCGATCTTTTCCGTAACAGTAAAAATAGTTCGGTAGTAAATCAAGGTTTTGTTTGTTAATCTACGTGAGGTGACGATCAAATGAACATACTGAGAATATAAGACAATAAGACACCTATGCCGATGGGTATGACATATGTTACAAATAATTCTTATGAAACTAGCATGGTGGTCGAAAAAATCCACAAATGATATAACCATAATATGCAAAGAAAAAGAAAAATTAAAAACAAAAATACAACAACAAATAATTTGTTTTTTATTTTTAACTCGTTAATCGTGATGAAACTTATTAATAATGAAAATATTATCGTGATGACGAAAATTCACGTTCTTGGGCCTGCATGCGTTACGCTACTTTCAAAGACGTCAAGAAAATTTGGGAGAGATCATCGCCACCCTTTTCTGCTCACAAATTCATGAAGCTTCGACAAATACATTTAATGTGAAATAATGAAACAAGGGGAAAAAGTTAAATAAAAAAAACGAGTGTGCTTTAGACCACACGACTGAAGTAAAACTTCAGTAACTTCTATCTCCCTCTCAATTTCCGTTTGCCTCGCCCAACCGTTCGCCTCGCCCGATCACACTTTTCATAACGCTCTCGTCACGCATTCACCAGCTTACCCCCCAAGTCAAGCGTGCGTAAAGAAGTTTTACTTCAAAAAGTAGATTTTTCAATTCACCCGCGGTAGAAATGAAACCTTCAGAAAACTAAAGAAGACAAGAGTGGTAAGGCTACGAAGTACCGCACAAAGAGGAGATCGATTATTTTATCTCATTCTCTCGCAGGCTAAATCCTGTAGATGTACGTGTGTCTTCTTAGTGTCGCTTTTTGGTTTCATCGAGTTTCAAATCACAACGGTGCTAAAGAAGTTTTCTCTTCAAAAGTTGAATACATTATTCATATATGAATGATATTCTCAGACATATGTATTGTGGGTACCTCCCTACTCATGTGTATTTTTATTCCTAATTTTATTAATCCTCACAATCGGAGGAGTTGACCATCCCCGCAGGGTATCTACTTATCGTAGCAACAGCCAGGCGACCCCCCCCCCCTCCCCCCTCCCACCCCATTAAACTTCACCGCTACTGCGCTCCTGGTTATAGGTCAATGCGTGACCCGCAAGACAAAATAATGTAGGCATAACTACTTCCTGATCGCCTTTCACCCTCCTGCCTCCTTCCTTATCAAAACGCAAGCAAAAAGTTACTGCTTGAGAAGGTAGTGGATTTGCACTAGTGTTTGTTTAATTGTGCTTGCAAACTAATTCATTACTGACCCCTTTAAGTTTTGTACATACCTATTTTATTACGAACCTTAAACATAAATTTCCCGCGTTTCTATTATCTACATTTTTTAAATATTATTTACACGGTTCTTCAACTCAAAAAAATCATATAACGCTTTCGTACAGGTTCCATGCTAACTCATAATGAAACCAACTCAGAAACACCTCAGAAAGGTTATTAAAAGCTATGAAAAAATTAATTTAAAATAGCCGGTAACCCTAACCTAACTTAACCTATTTAACCAATTTTTTAATATTTTTTATCATAACTCTTAATGACCTTTCTGAGGTGCTTCTGAGTTGGTTTCATTCTGAGTTATCCGGTCACCGTTCGTACAATATTGAAACCAACCAAACTATGTAGACACATAATGGTGCCACGACAACTCAACAAAGTGGAATTTCAACACCACCTTTTTTTCATAAGTTTTTATTCCAGTAAAAAAGAAAATAACATTTTCACTTACTTAACTAGAATATTGAATTATGTACTTTTTACATTGTATTACATAGTTTTTACATTACATGGTTTTTACATTTCATAACCTTAGATTACATTAGATTGCAATACTAACATTTACATGATATTATATTGCCATACGATATTATTCACTATCACTACTTTGTTTTTTGTGAATAAACATGAACAATTTTTTTTTGAATTTGCACACACTTTTTTCGTTTTTGATATCATCTGGAAGGCAATTATATAAATTGCCCCCCTCGTAACTAATTGATTGCTTACCGTAGTTAGTATGAATGGTGTTTAAACGTATGTTATCGTGTTGTCGTGTAAAATGTTTGTGTACTTGGGACGTTTTAATGAATTCTGTGTTTGTATGTATGAGTTTATTATTTATTTTGTATATAAGGACACATATATTGTGCTCGTATAGTTTTCTTAATGTTAGCAGTTTTGTTTCTAAATATATTTTTTTTGTGGATGTTTTGGATTCGTAGTGAAATAGTTTTTTGATTATCTTGAAAAGTCATTAAAAGTTAATGAATAAAAGAATTGAAAAATAGCCCATAACCTAGGATTATATGTACGTTCGCATGACGTTGGGATAACCTATTTCACCAGTTAAAAGGTAATAATAATTTCATCACTTTTAAATGAGGTGTTGAAGTTGCATGTTTCTGAGTTGTCCGATGTCCGTCCTTATTACGGGGCCGTCACACTTAGCTATCAAAGTTAAATGATCATTTGGCTTGGTCTATTTCAGCATATCGCTCGCCATATTTTTCCCATTGGGAATGTACGGCAAGCGATATGTCGAAATACGTCAAGCCAAATGATTTTTTATAGCTAAGTCTGTCGGCCTCCGTAGCGTAATCCCGAATGCGACTAGCACCACCTCTTCCCTTACCGCGGTCTCCTGTTCATACAAAAGTCACGTGAAATCTGCGTGCGTTCGAAATTAATTTAAAAAAATAGGTTGCTGTATAAAATTTTGTTGGATCTTTGCAGAAATCGTTTTAACCTTTGTTGGATCTTTTGTCATTCGTCATCCATAAATGATACTCCACGTGACTGCAAAGATTTCATCGACGGAGGAATTAATGTTTGGGTTAGCCACATTTTGAGCCTTTATTGACTGGTCATTATGGTGGTCGAAGCTATGTTGCTGAACTGTAAAGGTTCTTATCAAATTAATGTTTTTGAAACCGATGGTACTAGGGGGAATTCAATCGTATTAAGAATAAGAAAATCCATTATAAAATCTTCTAAGCAAGTGAAAGACTGAAACCATTTAAATAAATAAATAATAAAACCATTTTTAACATTTATAAACAAGTAGAATTAATGCTTTTTATTGGTTTATTATTCTCATTAAGGTTTCTTACGTTATTTTTAAGTTAGCCTTATTTATTTTAACTGTTGAAATTTGGTTTTCTTGTGTATTTACGTTTTTCATATTCATCTCACAATCCTCACAAATTGAACCATTTCTTTGCCAGCAACATCTCTGATTTTGTTAAAACTTTGTTTTAAGTCATTTCTAAGGAAAATTATTTTAGTTTCAATGTGTAACTTTTTGTAGAGCTTTTCTTGAGGTATTTAGTCTTAAAAATATAATTTTAATATATCCTATTTTAAATAATAATAAACTTGTATTTTATTAACTGTATGAACGTCACTATGCTGATTTACTTTTGCTGATGTTCTTTAAAAACGTTTTGTTTTTACAATAATATATGTGTAGCCTTACAATATAGTCGGTCAAAGGGGAACTAACGAAACGAACTATATTTCAAATCCCAAGATATTTAGTGTCGGCAAAAATTATAAAGGCGACCGAAGTCCGACTTTAATGTAAAGTGTATCAAGCTGTACTAGATATTTTTGAATTTAGACTGCGAGAGAATGAGATAGACTAACCGGTGTTCTCTTTTGCGGTGCTTCGTAGAATAAAATGTAAAATAATTTTAGAACTTGGTAACAATATCATAATAAATAAACTCTACAAATATCCTACTCCTGATTGATACCATGCGTTCGTTTCATTTTCTCGAAGGTTTCACTTCTACCGCGTGTGAACTGCACACATGTTTTTTTGATTTATAAACGGTATGATTCGCATGTAATTAGTTATAATTTTGTAAATTCAGATTTAGACAAAGAATGTAGATACCTTTTAAATTACGGCTTATTCTGTAGGTATGTCTTATATTATACACCACGTTTCTGTAGTTTATAAATCGGATTGAAGCGTATACACCATGCACGTTATTGGTCAACAGATAGTTTTATGAAACCTCAAACCATTTTTTTGTTTTTATCGATTATTGTATAGCTGCATTACTTACAGGTCTTTAGGTTATTAGTTCACCACGATATCCATTAAAAATAGTGTTTATTTGCCTGTGGCCTAATTCAGAAAACCATTAAAATCCTCATAGTGTAACCATTCATTGAATACTTAAATCATGCTTGTTCTTCAAATAAGTAATGTTCCATTTCACCACTCAAAATGGGGCACTCTGAATGGATTTGACATTATTTACTATTCCGTTTTTTTTTCATTTATTCAAATAGAGAATCCCTTTGCACGCTATTGTACACTTACTATATTGCACAGACATTTTTAAATTGTGTATTTTTTTTAGTATTAATTTTTATTTTATGAGTAAAACCTCAAATTGTAATTAAATGAAGACAATATTAGCGAAACTCAATCGTAAATCTGGGAACAGGAAAATCAGAATAAGATATTGGAACCTCTGGGACTCGAATCCAGGGCTTTCCGGGCCGCGACTCTACCAACTGAGCTAAGTTATCCCTATCTAATTTGGTAATTTTTAACCATATCATACTTCGGCTAAGAACTACCAACACTATCTTCATTTTCTTAAATCTATCAATTTGACTGTCCTAGGACGGGAAATCTTCCTAGTGGGACAGTCTTCCTTATACTGGTAATCTATTTTTATAACAAACCAGCTGGTCCCGGCATGCGTTGCTATGCCATTTAATAAAGAAATTGTTTCTTCCTGAGTGTCCTTTCCCATTCGTCCCGTTCCCCTTTCGCCTCCCCTTCTTCTCCTGCTTCCTCTTCCCCTCTCGCGTTCCCACTCCGTCACCTCCACCTTCCCTCTCCCCGTCCGGCGAACCCCCCTCCCGAGTTCCCCTCCCCCATCACACGTCCTTTTCCCTTCCACCTTCCCCGCCTTCCCTCTTCCCTTTCCCGCACCCTCGTCCCGCCAACGCTCCCCCCGCGTTCCATATATTCAATTCCAGTACATTCAGTTTTTAAACATCCCGCGTGTCACCTTTTACAATTTTTATTCACATTTCCATTTTTCATGTATATTAAATTTGGTACCTAACATAGGTACCTATTTAAAATATCTAAAATTCTTGATTCGATTCAAACTATTAGGGGAGTACCTACTTTAAATAAATTTATCAACTTAAAGATTTTCAAAAATAGAATTCTGATTTAACAATCATTGTTTTGCAAAATGTCATTCTCAAACACGCGAACTGTCAAACGTGCGATAGTCGTTAGGTTTTCTGAAGTTATCCAATTTTCTGAGCAATTTTCTTAATTTTTCTCTCCGTAAGAACCATCCTCGTACTTCAAGGAATATTCTAAAAAAACAATCAGCGAAATCGGTTCAGCTGCTCTCGAGATTTGCGCTTAGCAAAACATTCAGCGATTCATTTTTATAAATAAGATAAATAAAAAAAATGAACCTCAGATCATAGAATAATATACAAATATAGTAATGTACCCGTCATATTAAAAATGTGAGCGGTTTTTTCTTCTGTCGATCAATCTTTGTTCGCATTTAAGGGGCTGTCACACTTAGCTAAAAAAGAGCGTTATTTGGCTTGGCCTATTTCAGCAAATCACTCGCTATATATTCCCATTGGGAATGTACGGCGACCGATAAGCCGAAATACGCCCAGCCAAATAACGCTGGTGCTTTTATGGCTGAGTCTGCACGATATTTATGTAATTCAATTTGTAAACAGTAAAACACTTCATCATTGTAAGATGCATTATTTAGTGATATTAATATCTTTTCTTAGTCTCGTACTATGCTTGTGTATTCTTTATGTAGTTTTTGTTGGTTTTCTGATATGACCCTGGGGCGACTGTCAAGCTCGCCTAAGTAGTTATAACACCACTAACTACGGGTTTATATGATATGGTAAGAAGTATGAAAAGTGAATCTGTCATGATCGACCAATTGCTTTATTAAAAAGCAATTGCAAAAGATTTATTTTTAGCATACAGTCCTGTAAGAAATTCTAAAAAATGTTTAGTTAAACCATTGCATTTCCCCGCTGACTTGATAACAAAAATGAGACTCTCCTCTGCCGTTTCATCTTATTTTTCTCCTTTTGATAATCTTTTCTCATGACTATAAATTGGTGGTAATATTAAAAGTAATAATATTTCTTCACGGTAATTATATTTGAGCCGTTTAGCTTTACGCTATCGCTTTAGAAATGCTGTATGAACCATATTTTAAGGAGATAATGAAGTGAACCTGGGTCTTTAAGAGACCCACACGGTAAGGAGAAAAATTTCAAATTCGTGTCGTTTCATCGTCTAACTGTACAAGAATGAGTCCTAAAAGCAACCCTTTCTCTCGTAGCAAATGTCAACCATCCACGAATACGGGCACGCGTTTGACATGTCTCCTGAGTGTATAGGAAAGGCAAGCGGGAAAATGAAGTTAATAGGTCTCATGATATTTTTCCAAACAATTGTTTGTTAGAAAAGGGGATATTGAAAACGTAATAATTCGTTTATCCAAAGATGAACTATTTTTAGAAAATCATTTATTTCTCATCCCGTTATGACTTTTCTTGTAACAGTTCATCAAATACATTTCCCCCTTTTTATTATAAAATTAATTAGGTCTTTTTATGATTGAATAACGTGTAAAAATGTAACGAGTTTTCGTATCCAAGGGCGGTTTAATAAGAACCATTTATAGCATTCTTTGAAATTCATTTCCGCGAACCGAGAATAATTATTTACTGATTACAAAATTGTATATCGTGGGGCGCACGAAAACTGAATAATACATGTATTTTAATAAATAAACGTAAAACACGTGACTTTCAAGATTCGATAATCTATATTATTCTATATCTCATTGCTAGAAAACTATTAAAATATATTTAATATTTACCATTTTTTAATTTAAACAATCAAAAAATTACAATTAAGCGTTTACTGGATACTACATAAGTAGGTACAGCATCCTTTTAACGCTGAAGGCATTTCAAGCAACCTAAAAGATAGCAACATTTGAGAGAATATTCCACTTTTCACAAATGTTTTCTATTTTTGGATCGTAACATCGTGAAGCCTTTCCATCACTACATGACGTATCAAAATCTCTAATTCACAAGGGTTTCTCAGTTTCACGGAAATTCAAATGTAACGTTGTCACCAAATGGACAATCAAAGCTATTTTGTTGTTTTTGTAACACTTGAGAGTCCCCGTCAAGCGCCAATTCTAGATTTGTTTCAGCTTTTGACCAGAATGTAATAGCAGAAAAGCACATATTTGCTGCTGTCATATTTTTCAACTAATCACTAATTGATAGGAAGCTGAAACGAACTTAGATCGGCGTTTAAATGAGATCTTTTAAATGTAAGAATAAACAAAATGGCCCTGATTTGACGACAAATATTACTTTGAATTTCTGTGGAACTCCCTCAAGTATGTGCGATTATTCCTTTAAAAACTGCGTTTAAATCAATTAAATTGTCCTGAAACACTGCCTGCATTAACGAAACCTTTCAGTCTCAGAATCAAATTGGAATCCAGTAAGTGTTGTCCTAGGCATGCCACATTATGCAGTGCACTCGGATCCAATTGCAGGGCGCTGAATACAAATTGGTCGCTGGGGAGCGCGATGATGGGGATCGCTGGATCGGAGGAATAAATTCCTATTGTGAGTCGCGCAGACGGCTGTTCGGCAACACCCTTAGCCACGCTCGGGGAATTGCCATCCGATGCTGGAGAACCATAAAGAAAGGCTGCAAAAGAAGACGCAAAAATCTAATCTGTAGTATTTTCTTCTGTAAACAAATTTACGAAGTGATTGCCACTTGGTCATATTTTGAATGACATTCATTTTAATTCACTAGTTGTGAGTCCACTTGTTAAAAGTCTAAGATGTAAGTCACTAGTAGATGTAAATAAATATCAGTTAATAGTTAGTTGATACTTCGCTGTAAACCATTTTATAATTATTTTATCATTATATATGTTTATTAATGTAACTAGCTGGTTCCCAACATGATTTGCAATGTCATTCAAAGAAATACATTGTTTCTCCCTGAATCACCTTTCCCGTGCGTTCCCGTTCCCCACCCGCGTCCCCGTCCTAGCTAGCTTTATAAATTATTGTATGTATGTTATTCTAATGTATGAGCTATATTATTGTAAAGTTTCATTAAAATCCATTCAGTAGTTTTTTGCGTGAAAGAGTAACAAACACACTTACATCCGTACCAACTTTGGCGTTTATAATATTAGCAAGATGTATTTGTTCAGCACCCACGAGCGAAATTTTTTTACGAACCGCAACTGAATCAGCCAAATATTTCATGACTAGCTGGTACCCGGCATGCGTTGTATGCCATTTGATAAAGAAATTGTTTCACCCTGCGTGTCCTTTCCCATTCTTCCCGTTCCCGTTCCGCTTCCCCTTCCACTCCCGCGTCCCCTTCCCCTCTCACGTTCCCACTCCGCGAACCCCCCTCCGAGTTTCCCTCCCCCCTCCCAGGTTCCCCTCCCCGCACCCTTGTTCTCCTCCCCCCCCCCCTCCCGTGAACACCCGAGTTCCCCTCCCTCCTGCCGCATTCCATACATTCAGTCCCGGTACACTCAGTTTTCAAACAGCTCGCGTGCCACCTAAATCATTTTTATACAACTTTCATAATGCCAGAGCTCACCAGTAGTTTTATATAAACCTTGTCCTGACAATAACGAACATACAAAAAAAGAACTATCCAATTTGGTTCACTCGTTCGGAAGTTATGCGCGTACATACATTTCGGCGATTCATATTTATTTATATAGATAGATAGATAGATAGATAGATTTAGATGTTTGGCTATTTTATATTGCTTTACTTTCTCAGATGCGACCATCCTACCTCCACCTTCGACCAAAAGTTCTTTATAAATTATTAAAGCTACAAATTAAAGTTATTGTCAATTAATGTTAATGTCAGGCTCCTAACTTCCAATGAATGGTTCATTATGAACAACGAAATCTTCTTTACGAATTGATATAACAAGTACCTACTTAAATTTAACGTTTAAATAGGATACAATCTACCAAGCACAGATGAAAGAATCGCGGAAAATTCCATGCACTGGAAAAAGGAACAAACGTTAATAATTTCCCGCCAATGCCGGAGGGAGGTTGAAAATGACAACGTGCGAACGCCACTCAGGAAGCTGAACGTTATGGATCGACTTACATAATTTATTTCAAGGGGCCAAGGAAAACGTGAACTCCGCTTTACTTCCAATCAAAACACCTGCATAACAGCTAGCGAGCTTTTTAAAAATTCATGATGTAATAGCTCATTTCCCCTTTAATTTTCATATCATTTGTAAAGTGGCGTGTTGTGTAATACAAACTCCTGTTACAGCATACACTTTTCTTAATGTATGGTTCCACGTCCTCGTTTAGAAAAGTCAAGCAACAAACTATTTTTTTTTTCAATTCATCGATCACCTCCTTCGTTCCTACAGTGGTTAATTTTTCGATTTGGCTACGATTTTGGCATTTTTATAGTAAGGTGATAAGAACTCAAAACGCCTTATCGCCGCATGTTGTGTATTACTACCGTCGTCGAACTACCACTCTTTGAAAAATCTGACAGGATTCATTTAAAAAAATAAAATGCAAAGAAAAGCAATTTTCCTAATGAATAATATGAACCGTATAATTAGTGTTTGCTATTATGATACCAAAATTTCCGAATCTAGGCTAATCTTCCCCGATGCTTTCAAGTCCAAATAAAATAAATACTACGAAAATAATGGAAAATACCAAGTCAAATGATATGATAATAATAGTATTTTTTGATTAAGACCCAAAAGCCAAAAGAAATATCTATTTTTAAACGTTTGATGTGCACAGTTTTCAAAACATAAATTGAAGAACAAACATTAAAAAGACTAACAACTTTCTGGCTGCTTCCCCGTAGGGCTATGCAGATAGGATAAACCGCCTCACAACTCTGTTTTGGCACACATTTCTTACTTCATTCACATTCCTTTATAGTCTCTTACATACTCCTCTGTTCTGAATTGACAAGACCCGACCTAAGTATTTGACTCACTTGATCGAGCCATGTCTTCATTGGGCTTCCCCATCTTATTCCACCATTAACTTTGCGGCATATATTCTCCTTACATGCTCAAAATACTTAAGCATCCCTTTTTTTTCAATGAAAACTTCTTTAGCACCGTTGTGATTTTAAACTCGATTAAACGAAAAATAGCGACACTAAAAAGAAGCAAACACATACACATATGGGATTTAACCACACATATAGGATTTAACCTGCGAGAGAATGAGATAGTATAATTAGTCTCCTCTTTGTGCGGTGCTTCGTAGCTTATCGATCTCCTCCTCGTGCGGTATTTCGTAGCCTATCGGTCTCCTCTTTGTGCGGTGCTTCGTAGCCTCCCCACTCTTGACTACTTTAGTTTTCTGAAGGTTTCACTTCTTCCGCGTGTGAATTGTACACTCTGTTTTTTTTTTATTAATTCAGTTTTTTTTTGCGTTACCAACTACATGGATGAATTACTGTGAAAAAAATCGTTGATGTTTGATCTGTCGTGACTGGTGATCAAAGACAATTTACGTAAATTTTTTTTTTATCAATTACACATTACACAAGCCCCGAATTCTTTCCGGATCTCCATATTTTTGTCACTTAAACACGTACGTCTCAGTAATCTCATTTCTTCAACCAACGAAATCATTTGAAACCCAAGCAAAAAACGTTATGAAATTCCCTAGATACCGACTGCCAATATATTGGGAGTATTGGTACCACCCGAGTGACTTATTCCCTCTCCCCATTGAAATTTTCCTCTTTTCCTGTCATATACAGAAAATATCACCCTTTTCATGATTTATTTTTGTAGGATTTAAAAAATATTATTTCACATTCAAATATGACACCATTCAATATTGTCCTTAATACCTACCTATGCATACTAAATCATTTTTGAGTAAGTAACTACGAGTACCATGTATAGAAAAACGGAATAAGAAACGTACTATTGGATCACCTATTCCTTGGAATAATGTGGTTTAGGTAGAGACTGAGAAGATACTGAGAGAGGTTCGAACCTATTGTGCCTAGCTAATAGCATATTTAGCTTATTAGGTTTAAGTGTAAAACTTTTATGAACGGCTCTCAAGAATTTTGTTAAATTAAACTTTGTGTAAGACGATTGTGGTGTGACTTGTGCTCTCTACAGGCAGCAGCACGAATGCTGGATATAATCGCGCCATTTAGATTATATCCCCAGCGATCTAACTAATATTCGCTACTAGTCTGTGATTATTCTGGCCATTCTTCATACATCACAGAGTAACCTGCAAACAGCCTTGCTTAGTACGAACTCCACGCATGGATCGGAGCAATCATATAATATGAAGACAGCGTACACCGCCCCCTTCCCACCCCGCGCCTGCAAGCCTAGAATTTAGGTCGCGACCTACTGACACACTTAATCCCCCCTACTTCAGTCCCCTTCCTCCGCGCTTGCCCCTCCCCACCCGCGCTCGGTTAGCCAAGATACTCACCGCTATTATAGTTGGTTTACCGGATTTCAACCGAGTAGTTATGTTCCTTAGCAGTGGCGGGCGCGAGCTGCGGATCGTTTCCGATGGCTGCCCGGAGTTTCGACATCGAGGCACTTAGAAACACAAGTGTTTCAACTCTTTTTAGATATGCTTCAGTTTCTAGGTTCTTGGTCTTCACTTTGACATTCAGCGCTGGAAATCGACAGGCGGCGGGTATGGCGACATGCAACGAAACTCGAATTGCGAACACGAAGTTAAGCAACAATCTATAAGTCGGCACTTGATTAAGTGACCGTTCCATTAAACTAATCATTTATATTGGATAATTATACAATCAATTTGTTTGTTTGATAATAATATCGAACACCATTGTCCAGAGTTTACTCTTTTAGTATTGCCTTGGTGGAATAACACCAATTAAAACTAAAACTTTTATGTATCTACATTTGAATATTTAGGTAGGTACTCTCAACGTTCCGTTACCCTATTGAATCGTATCCCTCCCCCATTTCTTTACACCGGACAACTTTCCTAAATCTACTGTCTAACACTTTAATTAGGTTAGTACTATTTATTTACATTTTAACATTACGTCGCCTCAGTTCTTAATTGTACAAACGACCATTTAAGTTTTTGTTCAATCTCCACTTTAATACTAAAAATAAAGTATAAAAAAGGATAGTTAATCACATAACTAAGAATTATTTAAACTAATGAGATCTTTGCCTTTACGGAAATAGCTTTATCTCATACACCTAACATAATGTTTCATTGAAATAATGAAAGAAAACCTTCACCTCCTGTAAAATTTTCAAATGGTCGTTTGGACAATTAAGAACTAAGGCGACGAATTTGGCAGAATTCTAGAAATATATGTGCATAAAAGCATCCTTATAGTTCAAAGTCAATTTGATATTAAAACCGCTTTCAAGTAAAAAAGCGTCAAGTAAAAAAATATATATATAAAAATATTAATTTTATTTTCTTTTGTTACAGGTAAGGACAAAATACAGCATATACCTAAGAACAAGACACGCATCTCAATAGTTAATCATGGTGGGTAAAGAAATGCTAGATGCTGTAATTTTTAAGTTTAAAAGAACATTCCCAAATAACACAAAAATCTCAAAACACAAAATTTTTCAGAAAAGAAAAGAAAAAGGTGTAAGTTATCTACCTTCATTTTTTAATTTTCTTAAATTATTCTTCTACTTCATTTTCTATCACCGTAATATTTAAAAAAAAAATTGTATTAAAAAATAGTATTATTAATTTTTTTTAAACAGTGAACATGTACATAAGTTATGTTGTGTAATTATTATTAAGCGTGACAGCTGTTTCGCCTTACATTGAAGTTGTCACGTAAAATAATAATGATTTCATTACAGAACTTGTTTATAAATAAACTGTTACATAAATTGAATATCTAATAATATTATCGAATACCTATATAAATGTAAAAATCAAATGATTTGATGTCTACAAATTCAACTTGATGACAATAAATATATTAAAAATTCGAATGCTGTTTACACGCGTTAACAGCGAAACTTTACCAAAACAATCTCAACCAATACTTGAAAAGTGAGGTCATTATCAAAGCGACTAATGAGACAGACTTAACATAATTTCTGCCTCATATCTCAACCAATAGGAGCCTTTAAAAGTGACATCATATCAAAGCGGCCAATGAGCGCAGTTGACGCGTCGCAGGTGCCTTAATAGTCATTTCCTTTTCTTCTGAAATCCAAATCACAGCGGAGATGTAGAAGTTTCACTTCAAAAATTATTATTATTATTATAGCTGCATAGATGTTTCAGACCAATTTGATCGCACTGAGTACTGCCTCCGCCTTATTGGCTCGACATAATGCACAAGCCACCTTAGTGACCTTTGATATGCAGGTGAATCAGTATTACATTTGCATCGAATGCATTTCCAATCGTCAACGTTTGTTATTTCATTTGTTGTGTATGATTTGATTGTATCTACATACTTGGTGTGTATCTACTAGCGCCCTTTTTATCGACTTTTCCGACAAAGTTAAATAAAAAGATTTAGTTAAATAATAAGGCGGTGTTCTAGTCTAGAGGGAACCTTTATTGGATAACCAACACCTCTGCCATAGATCACCCGAAGTGGGTCGCTACGTTTGGTGATTTAGCAGGACACACTGAACCCCAGATTCCTACCCACCCATTAAACTCTTTTCCTTCCCAGAACTCTCCTCTCCTTCCTTTCCTTAGGGAAAATATTTTCCTCAGGGTCTCATGTAAAAAAAAAAAAAAAGACAATATTTAAAACGCATAAAGTTAAAGAGTGTTGAAGTGAGGGGTCTCAAAAAATGGCGCGCCCTGGTTGACACAATTGCAACCCTCCAAGTAATTGAAAGAAAAAAAATCATTCTTCAAACTTGCTGCAATCGCCCGAACGGCAAAGTAAAAAAAAAATTTTTACCAGTTTTTTTTCTTACGAATTTTAAAAAAATATTAAAAATTGAAATTATGTTATGGTTTTAGAGACGGCTCACACCAAATTTCAAGTAAATTCGTTCAGTGAGAACTTGAGATATCATGTCAACCATCTCGAAAAAAGTAGTTTCGAGAAAAATACTCTTAGAGTTTAGATTCTAGTTAGATTCCGTCTAAACCGCGACACTTAGACGGGTTGTTTAAAAATAATTGACGGATTCATCAAAAATTTTATGTTAATTTTCATGTTCTGTATAGGTTCCACTCAAGTTCTGTGATAATTTCAGTTTTATTAAGCAACTGGCTTATAATGATACAATAACAGAACTTGAATAGAACTTACACATAACATGAAAATTAACTTCAAATATTATTTAGATAGAACAATGTTTTTTTCTAGACTAGAATACCCCCTTAAAGGTCTAAAATTTAAAACCTTTTGGTGAAGGTACCCTTAAACTTTGTACGCTGCAAAGATGTTAGAATGCTCATATTGCCACTCCTACTTGATGTCTCTATGTTATTTATGAGTTAAAATATTATTTTTATATATGCAAGAGTTTACCGAGTAATAGTAGTTATACGGTATGTGGAGTTGTGGTGGAGTTGTATGATATCTGTCTACCCTGGTCGTTTAGATAATGTGCTTTATATTTGTGTTGATTTATAATTCTCAACACAGGCGTATCCTAGAGAGGTTGAAATGTAAACAGTTTTACCATATGAAGAAACAATAAACAATATGAACATAAATGAACACCTCTGAAAATCTGAAATCATAAAATTTGTTAGCAGACGCTTAAATGCCTACCCACTTAACTGTAAACCGTGCCTATATTTCATGTTTTTTTTTTCTCATAATAAAAAATCATTTTTTAAATTTTTTTAAAATTTGACAAAAGAATATTTGGGAGGGGGGGTATGCGGCAACGCCTCTCATGGGTCATCCCCAGTGTTCGCTACGTTTAGTGTCTTAGCAGGGGTGCCAGGGTTCATCGGGTGAGGTATGTTTAGGTATTGGGGGCAAGTACACCTACCCATCAGCTGCGTAGCGGACCGGATCGGAAGAGGCCGGTTTGGGGAGAGCCTTTGACCTCTCTAGCTGATCTCTCTCGACCCACTTGACCGTCTTGCACCGTGGCGGGAGGGATGGATTCATTCTTCTGTCACTCCTGGACAATCTAACCCACATACCATTTTCGTTCCCTTTTATTTTCTTCGGGGCCTCTTAAATGGATTTAATGTTTAAAAAAATACAAGTGTGCAGTTCACATGCGGTAGAAGTGAAACCTTCAGAAAACTAAAGTAGACAAGAGCGGGAATGCTACGAAGCATCGCACAAAAAGGACACTGATTATTCTTTCTCATTCTCCCGCTCGCTAAATCCTATAGATGTATGTGTTTGTCTCTTTTTAGTATCACTTTTTCATTTCATCGAGTTTAAAATCACAACTGTGCTAAAGAAGTCGAGAATTCTTTTTTGAAACTTTCCTCGGGCCGATTGTACCATGTTAATGAAAAATTCAAATAAGAAAGTCCAAATAAACACGTCTCATTTGAGAAAAATAACCTTTACTGAACCATTACAATGGTCCAAGTGTAGGAAAATCAGGTATTTTATTTTATTTTATTTTATTTTATTTTATTTTATTTTATTTATTTTATTTATTTTAGAGAAAGTTGACAGCAAATCAGAGATTACAAAATAATACAATAATAATATGATAATTATGCCAATTATGAACTTTCCACTGATAATAGTTAATAATAAAGTGTGACAGTGTAAGGGTATTTTCTTAGTTTTATTTTTTAGTTACAAAATATAAAAAAGGGGGGGGGGGGAGGAGGAATATAGGAATAGGATTAAGTAGTAAAGGACGGGAATATATAGGGATTGAACTTTCTAGTTTGAGTCATGTTGCTTGGTGAGTTTTCGTTTTATGTCACGTAAAGTTGAGTTAAAAATATCAATGTGGTAATAATTTAAGTTAAATGAGTGTGTGGATCTATAGATAAATGAGTTCTGTTTAGAGTTGGTCTTGCAAAGAGAGAGATTAAAGGTAAGCGACTGTCTACTGTTGCGATTTGGAACAGTAGACAGTATGAAGAAGACAGCTTGAAATGCTGTATGTAAAAAAAAACAGAACGTGCAATTCACACGTGGTAGAAGTGAAACCTTCAGAAAACTAAAGTATACAATTTTGGGGAGACTACAAAGCACCGCACAAGAAGGAGACCGATTATATCTCATTCTCTCGCAGGCCAAATCCTATAGATATAAGTGTTTGTCTCTTTTTAGTTTCCCTGTTTTGCGTTTCATAGAGTTTCAAATCACAACGGTGCTAAAGAAGTTTTCACTTCAAAAACCCATTTACTTAGAGTTTCATTCAGTCTCATCATTAAGTATCAGTAACTAAAAGAAGTCGCCTTGGCGTAGTCTGCGCAATAAGTGATTTCCAATCGATAGATACTTATAACTCTGATTATGTATATCTTTTACCAATTGTTTCAATTGAAGTCATATCCCTTTCAACTAGACTGGTTTCAGATATAGTTCGATTCTGCAATTTTAACTGTTTTAACATTTTATCAGAGAGATTTGAAATACAGTGTAAAATAAAATAAAAATTATTGAAGTCCAGAATCTGTTTTATCAAAACCAAATTAGACTTTAATCTTCAGTGTGAACATTGAATCAACCTTCGATATTAGTAAAGTCTACTTCAGCAGAACTGAATGTGATCGGTGTTCTGGACCTCGGTGTTCTGCAGTGCTCAGTAGGTGAAGTTTAATGCAACTAGGTTAAAAGTCATGCTTAAAGAGGCTTTTGCACGCGAATTTCGATCGTTTAATAAACAAGGTAGGATTAAGGAAATGCCTTGTACTAAATAAACCCCCTTATGATTATTTAGTATGTAGCAGCTAGTACACAGTACTGAATGTATAAGTTTTAGTATATATGATTACCTATATGTAGAATTTTTCAATAAAGCACCCTGTTTGGTTGGATTCATTTGATCGGCGGCTTCTGACCTCACAATAAACAAAATGACAACACCATTTTTTGGTTTGTCGATGAAAAATGTCAATGTCAGTTTTGTTTTGATGTCAAATTTACTTCTTTAGTTCGACGAAATGACACTTGATTTAAGCATCTTTAAGTTCTTTAATAACCATAGTGAAGTATTTAAAAAAAAGCTATTCATAATATCGTTTAGATTTGATGCGTTTTGGCGGGCCTTGAAAAATTAAAACTTTGAAAGTTATTTTAACTTTAAAATGTATGTATTTACCGGTATTTGTTCAAAATGGAACCACGTCCTTAGAGCGACAATGACGCCATCGTTGTTAAGATACTTATTTTGAAATACTGGAGATAAAATAGCTGAATTTTGGAACGATGTTATGAAAATTCAGTGATTATAAATACTTTTTTTATTTTTTTCAATTAATTATTTTACAACCTAAGAACATAAGAAAGAAATAATAATATTAAAATTACAATAAGTACATGAAATAAATATATGAGAAACAAAAATAATAGAGTTATTAGATTGGTTTATAACCAAGGTAAAACAACCAAAGATTGAATTGGGTTGGAGTAAGTTTGTTAATATTTTATTCTCCAAAAAAATTTACCAAATTAACATTAAACTAATAATTCCCCGATACGTTTTAAGATTTTCACGACCAAAAGTATTTTCGTTATTTGTTTTTGGGGTCTGCGTCTACCGGATCTGCCCTGATGATGGACACTGCAACGATGTCCGAAACGTTGGCTAAAGAAGTTGGTAGCGCAACACGGCATAACACTCCAAATAACGAAAATAATAATTTTCTGAAAAAATAAGAAAATACACAGATTTAGGAAATGAGATTAAAAGAATTTGGCATTCTCGGACTATAAAAATATTGCCATTTGTTATTTCGGCCACTGGCATAATACCTAGGAATCTGATTCAAAATTTAAGCATATTAGATTTGTCAAAGAATTTGTATATAAAAATGCAAAAATCAGTCATTTTAAATACATGTAGGATTACAAAGGATTTTTTAAATATTTATATTGAGGGATCGGTAGGATTTATAGGTTCAATTAGAAATGCCACAGAGCCGAACCCTCTGATATGAAAATATCTGGAGTCGGTGAATTATATTCCCATTTGGTCTCTAGTAGGTTGACATGTTGTTCTTGTATTTATAATACTTATATAGTGCAATTGCATAGCGTGGGTTGACTAGATGATCATTTGGGGAAGTGTGTGAAAGGGTTTAGTTTTTCCTTCTTTTTTTCCTTTTTTTTTTTTTTTTTTTTTTTTGGGGAAAATTTAACCCGGACATTTAAATCTGGTGCATAATTTTAGCGTACCTATAAGACATATAACAGGGTGGCCACAGACCTGGAAAACCTGGAATACCTGGAATTATCAGGGAATTTTACCGAACCTGGAATTATCAGGGAAATGTCAGGGAATTTCAAAATTTTTTTAGAATATCAGGGAATTCCAAAAATAAAACTAAATTCGTTATTTTGCGATTTGTGAAATCCCTAAGTTGTTTTATTATTGTTTTATTGCGGTGTTTTAAATAGGTACATAGTTATCTATATCCTAATACAATCCTTATATACAAATATCTTCAATGCTCCGTACATCAATGACTTTTGACTCGTTTTTTTCCTGAAGGGGAGTCTTAGTTCATTTCTTTTCCTCGTCTTATGGTGTTGCTTTGTAGTTAATAAATTTTTCTTAGAAATTCAATAGACCTATGGCCATTGATTATTTTGTAGATTAACAATATAGTATTGAAGTAAATAATTTGTTTGAATGACAAATATTTAACTCCATCAACATTTTCTTGACTGAAGTGTACCTATTTTTCTTCAATATAGTTCTCATTGCTCTGTTTTGTAGAATTGTCATTTGTTTCATTAATCCGTCGTTGGCTAAGAATAGAATGCTGCTACAGTAATTTATGTGTGGTACAATGATTGCGTTTTGCACATTTTTACTGGAGACTGTGTCAAGGAATCTTCTTATTCTTCCCAACAGTGAAATTTTTTTGGCAATCTTTTTAATAATTGGTTTTGTATTTTGAGCGAAAGTCAATTTGGAGTCAGTTATTACTCCCAAATATTTAATTTAAAATACTTCTTTCAAAACTTCACGGTCTATCAATATGTCTTTTTTTTGTTTGCGTTACTCGTTTTCCAATGTTCATAGACATAGTTTTGTTTTCATTCAATTTAAGTTTATTTTTCTTCAGCCATATTGATATATTATGTAGGTCTTCATTTAAATGATTCATTATGAGTTCATAATATTCTCCTGCTATATACAAGGTGGCGCAAATTAATCACCCTATCGGAAGATGTTATAATTTTTGCAAACGTCAATCATATTTTACATTTGTGAACTAGACAGCTACAGAATACAAACAGACAAGCAATGGAGCGCTATGCTCCGCAAGAACGTGGAATAATTGTGTCGATTTAAGCTTTAACGCTTTTAGTGATTTTGTGTCGAAAGTCACCATGAGCGACGAGGCGCATTTCCACTTAAAACGGTTACGCCAATAAGCATAATATTCGTTTATGGGGCACTGAAAATCCGCGTGTGATACACGAAAAGCCATTACATCCACTCAAAGCCACTGTGTGGTGTGGCGTTGACACGGGAGGAATGATCGGGCCATATTTTTTGAGGACGCCATTGGCATTACGGTCACTGTTACTGGCGAACGCTACAGAGCCATGATAAACGACTTCTTACTTCCGGAGTTGGATAAGCGGGGCTTGGTGAACATATGGTTTCAACAAGACGGTGCAACCGCATACACAGCATGAGCCACAATGGATATTGCGAAGGAAACGATTCCTGGTCGCGTAATCTCTCGTTTTGGCGATTTGGTATGGCCAGCAAGATCGCCCGATTTAACCATTCCAGACTTCTTTCTTTGGAGCTATTTGAAGTCGCGGGTTTATGCCAACAGCCTCAGACAATCGCAGCCCTTAATGAGAATATTCGACAGGAATGCGAACAGTTATCACCGGAAATCTTGAGGAAAGTCATGGAAAATGCGATAAAACGGGCACAAATTTGTATCAACACTGGCGGCAATCACTTGACGGATATCATCTTTTCCACTTAACATAATAAAATTGCAAAAGTCCAAATAAAGATTTTTATTATTCAAAATCATTTTTTTTATTTAGTAAAAAAGTTATTAAAAAAACAAAATTGGATGATTAATTTTGTGCCACCCTGTATATCAATGCGTCGTCTGCCATACTTTTACCATATCATTAATGTACATTATAAAAAGAATAGGTCCGAGAACAGACCCTTGTGGTACTCCCAATGTAATTTTCATTGGTTCGGAGATTGTCTCACCCGCTTTTGTGGTTTGATATCTGTTAGTTAAATAATCCTTGAATCAATTCAATGCCTTTCCTTTTATTCCATTTTTAGATAGTTTTTTTAATGATTATATCTCTATCTATCGTTTCAAAAGCTTGAAAAAAGTCTTCAGGCGAAATATCATAGATTTGTAACAAGTGTATTTTGTTTTTAATAGATTATTGTGATGCATAGAAATAATAAATGCTGTAGATGACAGAATTCCCTTTATTATTTATCTAACGAACGATATCCCCTTATATCAAATTAAACTTATCAGGGAAAAATGTAGAAACTGCCCTGGAAAACCTGGAATTATCAGGGAATTTTGAAATCCGTTTTTTGTGGCCACCCTGATATAAGCCATACGATTAATTACAAAACAAATGCAGTAACTAATTGATCATTTAACCGTTCTCTTCATGCATTCAATAATATTTGCCTTAACTCTAACAGCGACATTTTTTCGGATTCACTGCCAATGTTTAAAAATAGTATAATGCCAACGATATAAATGGTTTAATGCGCATACGTTCCCCTTTACAGATCACCACTTCCCACACCTACAAACTACACACACACTTATAAAACACGCACATACACACACTTGTACCCCATGCACATCACCAGGTAATTGTTAAATATAAAAACACAAGCAAATGAACTACTTGTTTTTATTATGTAAAATAAAAATAAATAAATAAACGTATAAACATCACCAAAGCATTGGTTTCCCAGTTTTATGTGGGATGAGCAATGTAGTTACACTTAGGTATAGTAGTATTGTGTCACGTTGTTCTAGTTGACTTGTGTAGGTTTATAAGTTGCAGGACTTCGAAAAAATCTAATGGGGTTTAGTATTTTAATAAAGTTATTTTATTAAAAGGCAAATAACTTTGTTTACATCACTTTATTTTTATACACAATCTACATGTTTCGTGAATAATTTTCACATCATCAAAAATAAATCTTTTTTTTTTTAATTGAAAGAATAGATAATACATATTAAAATCAACAAACAAGTCCCGCTAAGCCAATTGAATTGGCTTGTTAACAGTTGCTTATACTTTATAGATTTTTACATTTAAAATTTACATCTTATATCTACAGATTCAACATTTATTCATACATATCAATATCAATATCATCTGTTTTCATGCTTACATGTCTCCTTATTTCTAAGATTTCAAAACTATTTATCTGCAATGACTTATAACCCGTATGTAGTATTTAAGTCCTAAGTTTGAATCAAATGTATGATCAATTTTTAATAAATGATCTGCGAACTCAGATTCGCTATTACCATTTAAAGCCCTAAGATGTTCTTTTACTCTTACCTCAAAATTTCTGTTAGTTTTACCTACGTAAAAGCAAATACAATCCTTACAATTTAGTTTTTAAATACCTGATTTTTGTGTTTTAATGTCGCTATCTTTGTTGTTAAATTATAATTATACTTAAAATTATACTCTGGAATTACATCTCGTAAAGCAAATAGTATCTAATTAATAATGGCCATTCCACTAAATTAATAGACCAAATATTAAATAAGAAAATGAAATAGATTTTCTTTAAATGGTACATCTACCCTTTTGCAAAAGATACAAATAAACAATGGCGTAGAATTCTATTTGTTGATAACAATTATAACGATACCGCAAAAATAATAAGTAATAACATTCCCGGTACTATTCAAACGGCTTTTTATACAAAAAATAAATTAAAGAAATACATCCTTACCCCTAGTTATTTCTATGTGGATTTTCGGTAATATGAACATTGAACAACGGTTATGAACACAATAAATACGCACTATGAACATTGAACAACGGTTATGTAGTCACCCGTAGATATATTATTTACTGACAATTATTGCTTGTTTTTTTTTTGGTTCTGATTTTATGACAGGATTACGATTCCTGTGTAAATTATCATAATTATCCTTTTATTGTAATTGCGGTTAATATTCTTATTATTTTAACCGATGTTATTCTAGAGTCTAGAGTAATTAATACTTTTGTTGATGTTAAATTCCCAAAAAAAAACAATCTCTTGTAAAAGTTGCTCTCTAATTATTAAGTAGAGGAACCTTTATTTCACTTGTAGAATTTCACATTTATTATTCTTGTACAAAGTCTTCGAAGTAGGTGTTATTTTCTGAAATCCAACACATTTTTCTCATTAGGTGTGCAAGTTTTTTGTAATACCTCACAATAGTGCCTTTTTTCTAAAGCAAAACTTTGATTTGTGTCAATGGTAACCCCATTAAACATAACTTTATTTTTAAATTTTATCCGTTGTGTGCAAAAAACATCGATTTTTATTAAAAATAAAATTATTATAATAAATAGTAGCAAACATTGTAATTGGTTACTACTTACATTTGCAAGTGTAAAATATCCTTGACGTGAAATAATTACTAAACCGAGCGTTAATAATAATAAAGTTTATTTATTTCAGCTGAACAGAGCGGTGAGTGCAATACTCTGTCATATAAAAGGATGCATCTAGAAAATTACACCTTAAAAAATTATATACAAAATAAAATAAAATGGTAAAACATATTTAGCAGTTGCACTAAGATTTGCTTGACTTAAATTCTCCATGAGTGATGTGGAGGCACGCCCTGCCAGTGGGCGACCGCCTGGACGACAGTCTTTTCCTATTTCCGGCTACTCTAATCAAAGCATATCTCCCATGCATCCTTCCCTCTACGAACATCTGCGAAGCGCTGCATTGCCAAGGGAAGCCGAACATCGCCCTGTATGCATAGTTATACTATTCTCGGAGCGTTCATAACGCCTTGTGTGTGACTTGTTCATTCATTGTTCGCTAGTTTAAAGCTCATGCAGTATGTATGCTTCTTCACCGGAGGACTGCACCTGTTGAATCTCCTGGCGAGCATGTTGGCTCGCACGCTCGGTACTCTTCTTCAGCGTTCTATGTCATTTTTATCATTTATATCATCAGTGACGACTAATAATAATGTACCAAATACGTTATATCACCGACATTTATTGATTAAGCGCAGACTTTATATTTTGGTACTACGCCTTGCTTGCATTTGCGCAACAGGCGATGCGATTAATACGGTTGAGGAACAAAAATAGTATCAATTGACGAATATCGACAATTATGCTCATATTTTGAGCTAGTCACGGCAAATGTCCGAAGAAAATACCTCTTTAGTAATAATATTATGTACATTTATTACAATCATTAGTCCCTGTATGTTAATGATTTGATGATCTTCGGATAGCGTCTAAGTGTTTTGAGACAACCCGTACCCTGATAGCATCTTACCTCTATATGATCCTCTGTGGTCTCCTGAAAACTCTGGAATGGGTCTCTCTGAAGTTCGGAAGGGCTTATAAAAGGCTCGGAGATTTCTCGAGAGTGGGTCACACTCCCTGAAGCTTGGAAGATAGGGGTTCGCCCCCACCTGTTTCGTTAGTCTGTTTGAATGTAGGATTGTTTAGATAACTCTGAAAGTTTTGAGATCAATTCTCTACGTTTCGTGTTGACCAACGAAGACAACATCATCATAGATTCGTTTATCATCATACCAATCAAAGCGGCAATTATTCTTCCAGTAAGTCATACTTGGTTTAAGGTCAGTAAGTAAGGGACGACTGGACAGAATGATTTCTGATTTCAGATATATTATGCGTCGACCTTTTGATTCTGATGAAAGAATCTCTTTTCATGTACTTTTCCTTCGACGCTGCTTAGCTTCTATAATACGTGATCTTTCTTTCACGTCGGTATTTGTATTTTTTTATAGGTTTGTTTGTCGCAAATATAGTGACGAGATTTAAAATGAATCGCTTCGAAATAAAGTGACAGGTGTTGTTCCGGTTTCGGCGTTTAGAATCAGCAGCTGGCCGTCTGCTTCCAGATAAATAAAGAACCAGGATCGACCCATTGAATTTCCGATTGAATCCAGCCAAATGACTCCAACAATCAGATTCGCCAAAAATCCGGTTTAGCCACCATTACATGCATTACTACCTAAGTATAAACTAATACCTACGTGTGTAAGTTCATTTTATTAGGTCTGGATAGTGGCAGCTTGTGGCTCGTGAATGTGATGAAAAAAAAAATCTTTTTCCGCACTTTTAAGATCAAAACCATTGAATTACCTCTAATAGTTTTTTTTTTATAATAGTTATTTTTAAATGTTGTCCATATTTTTCGATGACCCTGTTTTATTGATGTGCCACGACACACCTAACAAAAATGTGTATTAGTGATTAGTGCAAAGAAAATGATATTTTAGAAGAGAAGGAAAAATAAATGAGTTCGATGGAAGTAAAGAAACTATGGATACGAAATAGATTAATAACAGAAAAGACAGAGTGTGCAATTCACGTAGAGGTGCAACCGTTATTCGTACATTCGTGCCTTAGAAGGGAAACCTTCAAAAAAACTAAAGACACAAAAATGGGAAGGCTACAAAGCACCACACAAAGAGAAGACCGATAGGCTACGAAGCACTGCACAAAGAGGAGACAGATTATGCTATCTCATTCTCTCGCAGGCTACATCCTATAGATGTGTGGATTTGTCTCTTTTTATTGACTCTATTTTTCGTTTAATCGAGTTTCAAATTATAACGGTACTAAATAAGTTTTCCCTTCAAAAATTTGAGTCCAGTTCACAAGCGGTGAAGTGAAACCTTCGAAAAACTAAAGTAGACAAGGGTGGGGAGGCTACGAAGCACCGCACAAAACGGAGACCGATTAGTCTATCTCATTCTCTCGCGGGCTAAATCTATGTCTGTATGTATTTTTCGTTTCATCTAGTTTTAAATCACAACGCTGCTAAATAAGTTTTCACTTAAAAAATAAAGTAATTGTTGGAGAAGCTTTCGTTCCAACGAGGCGACATTTCTTTGGCTTCTAAACTTGTTCAGCGGTTGAGCCGGTGAGCAGTATAAAATATCGGGGGAAAAATAGAATTAATAGAAAAATGGATTTACTCTACTAAACCGCGGAATAAACTACTCTATTAAATGTACTTTAGTTTAACTAAACCACTAGCCTGGTCCGAACGGGCCATTGGAAGAGGTATCCATTGCAAATGTTGTTTATTAAACGAAAGTAATCGGATCAAAAAATGAATCACACCACACCAATGGAGGAAAGGAATATTGAAGAATGTGTTCCTTAGGTCAGGAATTAGTAGATGAAGCGGAATGATTGTAGTGACAACACACAACGGGCTCTGAATAATCGAGTTCAAGGGTGCATAAATATGGGGGACATTAGAGGTGATTCCCATCTGTTAAATGACAAACAAGAGCGGAATAAACAAGTACTCCCAGCTTCTAAGAGGCTATCTTGACTTTGGCTTCGATGGAGACTTCGTTCTTGAGCTGGTCACTTAGAGTTACACCACTAAAATAAACACGAGTCCAAAATAATGACTATAACAGTTAGATAGGGGAAGTAAAGGAGTAGAAAGGGAAAAGTAAAATGTAAAGTTTAAGTAAAGTAACAGGGATAGAAAGATTTTTTGAGAATTATGCAATTTATCTGTTCAATTTAAACATTTCACAGGAGTGATACTAAAGTTATCTTTCACTGTGAACAGGCGGCGTGCGAAGTTATTGATGTCATTGATTGCACATTAACGGTTACCTTTAAAACTTTGAGCCAATTGTTTCATCCTAAAACCGTGGTTTTGTCAATTTAATATTAAGTAAAAACATCTTATGTATTTTCGGCTTTAGGATAGAACATCTCGGATTTATACAAATCTGTGATCTTTATTTTTATTTTAGCTTTAATCGTCATATTATTACCTTACTTGGTTACAGTTGTTAGTGGATAAATCTGTTTAGTACGTTTTAAACGATTTATTTGTTTTATTGGTTTTTATGGATTTTTTTTTATAACTTATTGACTTTTTAAAGTCTTTGTTGAGTTATCATGGAACCAGTGTAATATTTAGGTACGTCTTTTTAATAATTAATCTTTTTTGAATAGCGTTTGATTTTTACTAACACCTTTCCCCATCATTTAATGCCTATTTCAAAGCTCCACAGCTTATGGTAGATACGAAGTTATGAACTGAAAATAATTCGTTGAACTACAAAATTCTGATTGAAAAAATTGTGCAATTTCATGATAGAAAACTAATCTAGCGTGAGTTTTATGTTTGAACATAATTAAATTAATTTGGGTTTTTTCCTCAGTGCCTGAAGGGGCTAATGTAAAAAAAATAATAAGAAGTTATGTATATTAATTTAGATATACATATTGTATTATATTTAGGTATATACACCTTAGTAGAATAGCCAAATTTAGTAAAAATCATATTGAGACATTTCACGATTTCACTTTGAGCATTTTTGATCAAATTTCATGGTCGACTATATTCTCGCTGCCAAATACTTATTATGTACCAATAATGATACAGCGACCATAGAAAGTATGTAAAAAAAATTTAAAGTTAAAATTTACCTCATGTCTGATTAAGTGTTTCCAAAATTTGAACAATACATCTAATTTCAAAGTTAATTTTCAAGTTCAGTTACTATTTCAGACCTGTGAAGCAACTGGCTCATTAACGATATAATAATTATAGAACTTGAATGGGACTCTTACAGAACTTGAAAATTAAAGTTGAAATTTTGTAAATCATTCAAATTCTGTCCTTAATTATTTTGGATCGCGTACACTCAAATGAGTAGGAACCTACCGCTTCAATGTGTGGAAGCATATTTATTATTTAAATACCACATTTGCTTAATAAATGCCTATCCTGTATTCGATCAACCTCATTGCATTGATTTGTACATTGTTTGCCTGTACTTTATCGCTTGTACCAAAGGGTTGTACTGCGATCTGTGTCAAGGAGACAAGACTCGGTGTGTATTACAGATATAGAGCGCAAATTACAATTAACGATAAGAATCACTTATAAAAACCAATAAGACGATATTTCCAAATGCCTGTATTTCTTAACACAGTCTTTATTTTATTTTTTATTATTATTTTTGCTGAGAAGTTATTCCTTTGTTTGGAATATTAATGAACAATCTGGTTGAGAAATAATTAGAAAATAATAATAAAACTATGAATTACAAGGTTATTGTGAAACAGAATCTTGGCGGTTAATCATTTAATGGGGTGAAAACAAAGTACTGAGAATTTACTGGCAATTAAATGCATACGCTGAGTCTTACATAAGTAGTGTTTTACCAATTATTATTATTTTTATGTGAGTCCAACCGTCAACCGTCTGGAGCCATGCGATTGTGGCAGAAGATTGTGAGGCGAAGGAGACGGGAAGAGTGGGAAAGTATCTGCCTGTTCGGATCTCCGAACACGGCCTAAGTCATATCAAACAACGTTTTGATTTTGAATGGTGGTCTTTCACAGGTATTTCACTGAAAGTATCTACCACTCTGGAACGTGCCACAAAAATGCCTACTATATACAAATATGTTTTTCTTGGGCATTCCAGGATATGAACCCGCGACCTCCGAATACGTAACAAATCACGGAGGCCGCCGTTTCTATCGTACGGGCAGGCTCCTAAGTATGGCTTATTTGATGATTTCTGTCAACAAAAACAAACCAATTTTTATTTCATCTTTAACACAATACACATTTTATTAATTCTTCTTTTTCAAATATTTATCTAAATTTAACCCTTCCTAAATCTGCCGATAACATTGCTTTGAAATATTTTGCTGCACATTCCTGTCACCTACCTCAGCACAGGTCTGAGGTAGGCAATGTAAAGTGGATAGATAACACGTGGATTATGTTTACTTTTGGTAAACTGTTTCACTAAATAATTTATTACATTTTTTAAATTTGTATATGGATGCCGTGCAGCGTAATAATACACCAAATGTGTATGTTACCATTGTAAATTATTTTTACGTAAAGTGTTAAGTTTGTATATCGGCCGATAACCCAGTCTCAATCAGGATCAAAGCGTCCCTTTCGACGAAAATCCCTTTCGACGAAATTTGGATTCCACAAATCCAAATTTCGTCGAAAGATGTTCTTACGATCGCACAGGGCGGTTCCAATAAGAAAGATTAATTGTTCTACGTACCAGCATTTTAAAATTATAACTCAATATCGATTTTATTTCATTCCAAATTTGCTTTAATTTTACTATACGTATATATTTTTTATGATTTTCTTCTTCTTCTTTGTGTGCCGTATCAGGTCCCCCCAGCGATCACTCTTGAAAATGTCTTGAATATCTCCTCTACACTTCTAACGCTGGTCCGTCATCGTATATTTCGCAGGCAAGACATTTGTCTCCTACCAGGCCCTCGCTGACTCTCTATCTTGCCTTTCAATTTTAAATGGAGCAAGTAGTTCTTCTCCCCTCGAACTATATGACCCAGATATAAAACAGATTTTAGTTAAAATAAAAATAAAATTCTGAAACATACTCGTACGTTTACCAGATAATGTATTAATTTATTTTACTGCATGATTATATGATTTGAAATGGGTGTTTTATAATATAAAATCTTTTTTGAAAATTTTAACAAATCTGACCACGACCTATGGTATAACCTTATTATACTAAAAATAAACATTTTTTTCTCAAAATTTAAAACATACGTTTACTATATAAAAGAACAATCTTTCGAAATCAATTTATATATTTTTGTGGAAAAGAGTCAATACGTCTAAAATCTGATTTAAAAATGACATATTTCTGTTTTTTTTTTGTTATACGCTCTTAATATATTTTTAGGAATAGGCTTACCTACCAAACTAGACGAATGCCCTTATTATGATGCTTTTAAGTAAGTATCCATCGTTTGCGCGGCCCATTTCGGCCCGTTTCATACAAATCTTAATTTTGGATTTGAGATCAAAATACAATTTTAGTCCTTTTCGTGTACTCGATTTACGAGCTCCTCTATATTGGACTATTGGCTGCAGGAGAGATGGCCCAAGTTAATAAGGGTGCTGATAATGAAAGTCAGGGTTGGTCGAGGGTAGGAATAGGGTCAGGGTATTTAAAGGTTCATTTTTTACAGCATTTGTAATGGGTTATTTTTCATAAAACGTTTCGCTCAAATACCCCGTTTTAGGTATTAACATATATCAATGCGTTATCTCGGATATTACAGAAGTCATCTTGTCAGAAAGCTTACAAAAATGTTATTTTGATGTGAACGAAGTCATTATTATAGTATTTAATTAAATGAAGACAATATAAGCGAAACTCAATCGAAAATCTGAAAACAGAAAAATCAGAAAAAGATATTGACACATCTGGGACGTGTCAATATCTTTTTCTGATTTTTCTGTTTTCAGATTTTCGATTGAGTTTCGCTTATATTGTCTTCATTTAATTAAATATTACAATTTGAGGTTTTACTCATAAAGTTAAAATAAAAATAAAAAAAAAATCATTATTATAGATTTCTTTCAGTGTCTTACGATTTAGAGAAGTCAGTATAAGTAAAGTAAGCAGACGATTTGTGAGATTGAGAATAATACAGCAGAAATCAACGATGATTAAAATTCCCTCCATGACGTTAACGATGGTACCCCATCTTAGCCATTGACTTATTCGATGTCTTGTAAGGTTGAATCAACATTGACGGTAAGCTTTAAAAAAAACGAGTGTGCTTTAGACCACACGACTGAAGTAAAACTTCACTAACTTTTATCTCCCTCTCGACTTCCGTTCGCCTCGCCCGATCACACTTTTCGTAACGCTCTCGTCACGCATTCACCAGCTTACTCCCCAAGTGCATAAAGAAGTTTTACTTCAAAAACCTAACGTAGTTTCCCATTTAGCCATCAATATATTTTGATGTTTAGTAAATCTCGTGAAATACAATGATGTCAGTAAGCTTACCAAAATTCTCTTTTCGACGTGCCTCGTTTTAGTGAACGAAGTTTTCTTTTGTTGAGAATAAGGCTGCAGTTGAAAACCATGGTAAAACTCCCTCAATAACCTGGGTTGAGTATAGGTACACTGTTTACTTTATTCAATACTACAATAAGCATCTTAAAAATCCTCATACTTCACTAAATTATACATCATTAACGCTCCCCGTTTTAGCCATCGACTTCGGTGCCCTGTGTTGTTGAGAATGAAGCCCCATCAGTAATTTTTTTTTAATATTTTACTGCAACGTTAACGTTAACCCTCCCCGTTTCATCCATTGACTACGGTATCTTGTGATGTTGAGAATAAGGCCGCAGCAGTCAATTGGTTTTTTGTTTCGCGATTCGGGCCAATGTCAATGAAAATCCAACAGAAATTCGGCGGCGGTTGGAGGGGCGCGCGCCGCACTTTGGGCCGGCAGGTGCCCGTCCTAAGGGGGCCAAGGCCTCAGATTAACAACGCCGTTTCAAAACACTACTTCAATCATTGCACAACGCTTCGGGAAATTCTTCCTTCGCGCAGGCCCTCAACACAGATCCAAGTGGCCGATTCTAGCGATTTCTTTTTCTCGGATTTCCACCGCTTTTCAATCGTGCTGACCTGACCCATTTGTGCGCAAAACTACAAAATTCAAGTTTCGGCGCAAATTTTCAGAACCAATTCTCAGATTGCTTCTGAATCTTGATTTCAAAAGGATTCACTATGAAGGATTTGGTCATTAAATCAGTGGCTTTATTGGATATTCTATTATTTAAAGAAATTGCTTGACATATTTATGTTGAACGTCGATTCGGAACGGATTCGGATTTCTGGCCCATTTATACACAAAACATCAAGTTTCCAAGCAAAGTTCCTGAACCTTCTCAAAAATTCTCAGAAAAGCATAGCTTTTACATCTTGAATTCAATACAGCCCGAGCCATATTAATTGTGAAGTATTTAGTCTCCATAATGGTACATTCAAATTTTTGTCGAAATTGGTTCACCTATTTGTGTTGATCGTCGATTCGGAACAGCAAATAATTTTCGACAGATGTGGTACAGGTAGGTCATGTAGGTCACTCAATGTCGGTTCGATCAATGTAAAAACGATTTTATTTTCATGTTACCTACATATCTATTCAATTTTTTCCCAACTGCTCCCAACCCCCTGAATCCCGTGAGACTCTGGCATCCCCAATTGGGATATGTTGTAAGGCTGAACGTGGTGGGGAGGGAAAGGAGATGGGGAAGAGGAAGCTGGGAAAGTGTTGACCTGGCTATTCAGATCTGGTCACAAAACAAGGCCAATTCTAGCAACGTTTCAATTCTGAATGGTGATCTTACACAGGGCGATACTGAGAGTATCTTCCTATCTAAAACGTGCCTCAAATATACCTTACATTATTTTTAATTATTAAATTGTGGAATATGGATGTAACACAATTCAACGAAATGAAATTTGCTTGCGCACGCCGGCATTTGAATCCGCGACCATCGGATTGCGAGAGCCCTACCCCTCGACTAGGGACGGCGCCGTCAAAGTTGTTTTGTCAACCACGTTAATTTTACATCCTTTTATTTTATATCCATTACGATGTATTTGCATCATTTGAGGTTTTTCGGAAAATTGGAGTGATGGCTAATTGCAACGGTTGCATATTTAGGAATCATATAATTTGTGCAATGATGACTTACTGAAACATATTGTATGAAGCTAAAACACGATAGTTCTCAAATTTAATGTTTTATGGATAAATGTTCCGACAAAATAAAAGATAAAACCTTCTGCGTGCTACATAATATTATATTACGTTAATGGGTAAACTTTACAAGTATTTTATGCATTTATTCAAAATTGGTTGGTTACTATCTGGCAATCCCCGTGTCACAACCTTTTTTCTAATTAAAAAGTTGAAAATAATGCAATATGCTTCATGATGCCAGAATCACCGGTGATAAAGTTTTTACAATATGGAAATCTTCAGAACTACACTTATTTTGTACTGTACATATTATGCCTACAAAAATACAATGATATATATATTAAAAATTCACAACACTTAATTTTTCTATGTCCAACTCTTAAAATAAATTTGAAACACAGCTCGTGATAATAAACCGCATGTAGTCGAGTACTTAAACAACTAGCTTTGTAGGTTATTATTTTAATAAAATCATTTATAGTTCACATCAATGACCGTCATTAGCCGTTGGTTTTCCATGGATATGATAAGACGTTAGCATTCCTGATGACTTATTTGACCTACTTCTTGGTGTCTTTTGAAACGAATGATTTGCATTCTTGGTAAATCATTTTGGCTTAGGTAATCTCCGTTCATCATGTCAAATGCCTATCAACTGATAGCTAACTGCGAGCATTCAGCTCTGGAGGCATTCAATCATCTACTCACCAACACAATAAAAGCGTTATGGCCAGAGACCTGAAACATTCGCGTTTTCGATAACGCAAATATTTTCGTGAAATTCATCATTTTACGAGAAGAATGGTTTTTTTTTTCATTTCACTAGAATATTCACCTATTTCGAGCAAATAATTAAATTTTGTTTGAAAGTAAATACTTTAAATAATTCTTTGTATATATTTCACAAGTTTGAATACCCATAAAATGGAACGCAACTTCACGTTGAAAACTCCATGTACAGTTTGGCAAGAAAGTGTAGAAAATAAATGATGGCGCTGCGATCGTTTTCTAGTTTTAAATGGCAACACCAAGATGGCTCATAAGACAAAGAACGTATGTTTAAAAAAACACTTCTGGCAAAATGCATATTTCATAGCGTATTTGTATTTTCAAAAAAATTGCACAAAAAACTGTAATTTAATAGAAACAAAATAAAACAAAACAAGTTTTAAGTGGGCGTTTATTCCGATATAAAAACGTAGGTACTTAAAAATTTAAGTCTATTAATTCAACACACGACATGTAATTATTGTCTTCGTCCTCGTGTGATTCTTCTTCTTCCGTATCTTTATCTTCATCCAAACGCAGTTCATCGATATCATCATATATATTACTGCCTCGGGCATAATATTCTGCCTCAATTTTCATCACGTGTTTGCAACAATTTTTCCAATCATCAGCACTTATGCTATTACATAATGCCCATTTTCCGTTTTCCCGGTGTTTCAAATTTTCCATCTGCCTTTTCCCCTTCCTTGACGATTCGTCTTACCGTTGATTCAGATTTACCTGTGTGTGAAAAATCATTTAAATTATTATTATAGAAGGGAGTTTTAAAAACACACACTAGATAATATTCACTTGGAAAGAAAGAAAGATAAAACGAGAAAAAAATATCTTTTCTACGAGTTTAATATATTTTTTTATTGAGTTATTCCCTTTTTCCTGTGGCCGCACATTAACTGTCAAAATGAAGTGTCAAAATCAGATTTTTTTACCATAACCTCAAATCAGATTGTAATGGTTATTATCGCTCGAAAATTGGCATAAATCTTGTAATACTAATGAAATTTATTAAACAAACTATACTACGTACAAGTCATTTCTGCAGTTCGTTTGCAAACATCTTCTAAATTAAACAGACGCTTCTTCGCGTGACACTCGGCTAGGCAGTGTTAAAAAACGCAGAATATAACCCCTCTTGTATCACTATGTAATAATTTATTCATTTTAATTAAATTCAGGCAAACAATTAATAAAAATATTGTCAAATCAGCGATATTCTACTCAGATTTAAGACAATAAATCAACCGTAACACGTAATAATATGACAGCTATAGGAAACGTCATATAATTCGGTGTTGCTATAGTAATGAACACGTTTAGTTCCAATTGATTTAATTTCTACACTTTCTTCTATTCTATAACATAATGCCCATTTTCCGTTTTCCCGGTGTTTCAAATTTTCCATCTGCCTTTTCCCCTTCCTTGACGATTCGTCTTACCGTTGATTCAGATTTACCTGTGTGTGAAAAATCATTAAAATTATTATTATAGAAGGGAGTTTTAAAAACACACACTAGATAATATTCACTTGGAAAGAAAGAAAGATAAAACGAGAAAAAAATATCTTTTCTACGAGTTTAATATATTTTTTTATTGAGTTATTCCCTTTTTCCTGTGGCCGCACATTAACTGTCAAAATGAAGTGTCAAAATCAGATTTTTTTACCATAACCTCAAATCAGATTGTAATGGTTATTATCGCTCGAAAATTGGCATAAATCTTGTAATACTAATGAAATTTATTAAACAAACTATACTACGTACAAGTCATTTCTGCAGTTCGTTTGCAAACATCTTCTAAATTAAACAGACGCTTCTTCGCGTGACACTCGGCTAGGCAGTGTTAAAAAACGCAGAATATAACCCCTCTTGTATCACTATGTAATAATTTATTCATTTTAATTAAATTCAGGCAAACAATTAATAAAAATATTGTCAAATCAGCGATATTCTACTCAGATTTAAGACAATAAATCAACCGTAACACGTAATAATATGACAGCTATAGGAAACGTCATATAATTCGGTGTTGCTATAGTAATGAACACGTTTAGTTCCAATTGATTTAATTTCTACACTTTCTTCTATTCTATAACATAATGCCCATTTTCCGTTTTCCCGGTGTTTCAAATTTTCCATCTGCCTTTTCCCCTTCCTTGACGATTCGTCTTACCGTTGATTCAGATTTACCTGTGTGTGAAAAATCATTAAAATTATTATTATAGAAGGGAGTTTTAAAAACACACACTAGATAATATTCACTTGGAAAGAAAGAAAGATAAAACGAGAAAAAAATAACTTTTCTACGAGTTTAATATATTTTTTTATTGAGTTATTCCCTTTTTCCTGTGGCCGCACATTAACTGTCAAAATGAAGTGTCAAAATCAGATTTTTTTACCATAACCTCAAATCAGATTGTAATGGTTATTATCGCTCGAAAATTGGCATAAATCTTGTAATACTAATGAAATTTATTAAACAAACTATACTACGTACAAGTCATTTCTGCAGTTCGTTTGCAAACATCTTCTAAATTAAACAGACGCTTCTTCGCGTGACACTCGGCTAGGCAGTGTTAAAAAACGCAGAATATAACCCCTCTTGTATCACTATGTAATAATTTATTCATTTTAATTAAATTCAGGCAAACAATTAATAAAAATATTATCAAATCAGCGATATTCTACTCAGATTTAAGACAATAAATCAACCGTAACACGTAATAATATGACAGCTATAGGAAACGTCATATAATTCGGTGTTGCTATAGTAATGAACACGTTTAGTTCCAATTGATTTAATTTCTACACTTTCTTGTCAAACTATACATTCCTTATTTTTTTGATTTTCGCCACTCTATTTGCCTCCAAATACTTAACACTGTATACTTAATACTTAATACTTAACACAGCCTTCGCTCTGGGAGAAACCGAAAACTGGTTGGCAACTCACTTCACGGCACAACTCAATTTATCAACCTCCTGAGCAATTCTTTTTTGATCTGACAATCGCAAATTACTGGACAACTTCGTCGTAATCCGCTCCCATGGCAACTGAAACGCGACGGCCGCGGCAACCAGCATTGCTAGTCACCGCGTCGCCCTTGAAAAGTCTTTAACGAGTTGCCTGTATGCGGACCGCCAGTGAAATTTACAAGTTCCTTTCCTGTGGATAGCGAATGAGTGGCCAACTGTTATTTTTTTTCAGTTTCTCCATAAGCGGATGGCCTTACCATAACATAATTTTTTTTGAGAAATAACACGACATTTCCCAAAATAACACAAATTTCGTTAAAAATAACACAAAATTTTCAGATCCCTAGTATTGACACATTTCTTTCTGATGTATACCTCAATATCGTAAAATAGGTAAAGGTATTCATTTCAAGGCTGAATTAATTATTTATGGGAAAAAATAATCCACGTTACAATCCCATATTTTATAGCTCTTTCGCAATCATGGTAGGCGCCTATCCTACATGAAATGTTTCAATGATATTGGTTTAACGGTTGTAACAGAAATATTCATTAGATTTGGTGAATCGTCAATTTTTCATTTCATACCAAATCATTATTTCTGCCACAATTTTGTAGCCACGATCGGTGGCTACAAAATTGGTGAAATTTGTTAATTCTTTTCCATTCCACCTAAATTACAACTACCGTCAAAATAAAGCGAGTGATACAAAAAATAAATAGTCAATTCGAAACAGTTCAATCTTGACCAGCTCTCGGGCTCAAGGATTCATCGAATTAAATTCGCGTCTCAGAAGTTGAACGGAGGCTGCAGTACAAGGATTAGGATTATATTTTAACAAATCAGGGGTCTACAATTTTTTTTTAAGGATAGCAGCTAGCTTTTTGAAGTGAAACTTCTGTAGCCCCTGGAATTGGAATTCGCGTGAAACGTAAATGACGCATACAGGGTTTTCGAATCATCAATCTCCTATCACGTTTCCTATTGGTTGAGATATAAAATGGGAATGGCCGCTTTGATTATGACCTCACCCTTCAAGGCTCTTTGAATCTTCATTGGTTGAGATTGTTTTGGTAAAATTTCGCTTCTATCGCGAATTAACTGCACTCGATTTTTTTTAAATATCAGACTACTTATAGTGATTTTGATGTTCTACTCAAAGAGAGAGACGTTTATATGATAAAATTATTATTCTGATTTCGCCAACCGTCTTTTGGAAACAAATCACTATTTTGATATAAATAAGTCAGAGTTTTTCAATTACGACTCATCTGCTTAACGATTATGCAATGGATATCGAAGTTTTCAAAATCACTTATATACAGTTCAGCAACTATCTTTTGAGGCATGTCACAAAATAATAAAACTGCCCCTTCCCCTCCTCCAGGTATGAATTACGCTCTGTAATTCGTTTTTTTGTTTGCAAAGAACAAAAAAACTGGGAGACATTCATTCTCAGCTGCATAAAGTGTACGGAAAAAGTGCATGAGTTCGAAATGTTAGTTTAGAAGGTCTCGTCCCTAATCACAATTGAGTCCAAGAATTCCTCGAATCGATCTAGTACCACTTAAGGAATTCAATCCGTTGTTGTTTGTGATCTTTGGTGAGCATTTTTGGAACCCACCTTGCGCAGACCTTGTGGTATTCCAATTTTTCTGTCAAATTGTTGTCAATAGTAGTCTTACTGATATGATCACATCACAGAACTCCGAAAAAATTAATTACAGAGCGTTATTCACACCTGGCGGGTGCGGCAAGCGGAAGCTCCATCGCGGACGGCTGCCACGCCGAGGCTAAGCGTCACAGAGAGTGCAGCGTGGTAGGCATTTAGCGGGGGAGGGGGGGGAACCGGGCTACACGCCAGTATCGCGCGTAAAATCGTTCGCCGCAACCGTAGAACCTTGGAGACCTTATTTTACGGACAGCCCTCGTAGATGATATAAAATTGTGGTGTGTTTAGATTTTCAAAGAACTTTTGAAACAATTGATAGAAAAGGAGTTATCAAAGAAATATGGATTGAAAAGGAATATGGGAAAGAATGAGAATGGTCTAAAATTAAAGTGGTCTATGACGGATAAATGGGTTTTCTTATTGAGAAGTAGAATTGTTAAAAAATATTGCACCAGAACAAATAACAAAAATGTATCAAATCCAATTGAAAATACGCTGGGGGTACCGCACGAATCGGTATTGGGCCCGAAATTGTATATACTCTACATAAATGATGTACTAATGTTGTAGAAATACTAAAACATTGCAAAGACTGTTTGCAGAGGATGTTCTGATTTATATTGCGAAAAATAATTATGAGAAAGAAATCAAAAAGATTAATGGTAACTTGTCTACTGTGCCAATATGGCTTAAACTAAATAAATTAAATCTCAATAAATGAATATTGACAGCAAAAATACGCATGAGGATTCAGACGTTAATATTATTGATGAATAAATCATAAAAAGTAGAAGAAATTCAAGGTATCATTGTAGACTCAAAGCTGTACTTCTCAATAAATGCACTATACAACAAAATAATATCAATTGTTGGTAGAATCAGCGGCAAAAGGTAAGTAAAGAAACATGTCAGATAATATTGGTAGTGAATATTTGAAATGCTGTACAGGACAATAAATCCAAACATGTCCTTTACCTCGAATTTTTTTTCTTTCGATCTGCGTTGTCGAAATATTTAAAGGAAAACAAGCGCATCTTTTACAACGTACAGATTTTACAAAAAATTTAAAAAAATACCGTTAAAGATGTTAAATAAGGTATCACTTACACTATAAAATACAATCGTATTTTAATGAAAACGGGCTCTTAAATGGAATGAAACCAATAATGTTGTGATCAAAAGGGTTTCTTTCATATTTATTTCATAATTATTTGATAGTCACTTTAATATTGCATAAGAAAGATTCGCTCTAATGTAATCGCTTATAAATCTTTGTTTTTTTTTTCTCATTGTTTATTTTTTACACCTATTTAAAAAAAAAACCTAAGGACATGTATTATTTTAATTTTATATAACTAATGATATAATGAATGAGAACATTTTGTCTGATCTCTCAACACTTAGTTATTAATTCATATATTTTTATCACTTATTATTTTGTCTGTTTATCATTTTATTTTTAAATTTTATGATTTTGCTTTTACTTAACTGTTTTGCATGACCGATATTTGCGTGTGTTATTTTTATTAAATTGTGAAATTATTAACCCCGATACAGGCGAACCCTAGTGGGGTTAATAATTACATGCTAAAAAAAAAATAAAAATAAAAAATAAAAAAAAATCCAAAAAATGTTAGGTTTTCTGAAAGATCTTTTTAATTTTGTTCTATAATAATAGCTCTACCAAAACAGGAGATGTTTTTGAAATGAAACTTCTTTAGCACCGTTAGTGACTTGAAATTCGGGTGAAACGGAAATGTGTCACAACTCAGTTCTACACAAATACTCAGTTCTAATATAATGCCGTAAATTCGTACCTCGGCGCTTGTCTTCCATAGCGTAGTTGGCAAGGTGCCTAGCAAGTCTCAGTGGTCACAGAGACAGACATAAAGCGAACGGGGGTTCGAATCCTACCAAATCCAAAAAAAAACATTTTTATTTTGTGAAATCGATACCGATTCTTCAAACCACTTAAAAAAAACTGTGAATTGCACACTCTGATTTATTTTGACACAAAAACTTTCTTTTCGCTCTCCTGAACAATTATTTTATTTCCTTTACAGCATTTCAAATATCCGCGATCGTTATGCTTCTAGGTACCTAATTGGTACAAGGAAGCCACTTATATAAATTATTTGTTTAGAATTCTTAGTGTTCTTTATTGTAGCAACAGGAATATAATATTATTGGCCCAAGGCGCATTTGTCACAGTTGCACTCCCTGCGCTACCTTTCGACATTAAATATTCTTTAGTAATCGCGTAATGCTTTGATGGTGGTAACTTAAACTGGGTTAAGGCGTTTTTCCTTGGGGAGGCAAAATTTTTTCATTAAATAATAATGCATTTCCATTCGATCCATTTCTCTTGGTAGAATGAAGGCAACGTGACTTTAATGTAGGTCTACCTTTTACGTCAAAAGTCTTCACGTGGAAATAAAATCGTCACGTGGAAATAAAGTCTTAACGAAGTTAATAAAATCGTTGCACAATAAGTTGATTACATGTTGTAAAAAACCCTGAAAAGATCATGTGTAAAATTTAAAACACGTTTTTTAGTAAGGGTGGTTAATGTTTAGTATATTAGAAATACCACTAAATTGCAATACATTGTTAAGCATTTGTTAAGATTCCTTTGACCTTCAGTAATCATGTTACGAGTTCTTCGCGATAATCTCTTGATTGACTCTTGACAATCTTACGATAGCTTTCTTAATAAATGCAAAATGATTGTATATAATTCCGTCAGTTTACTTCCGAGTCGTCTATCGGGTGCCATCTCTCCGGAATCTTCCAATGCATTGGGAATAAAATAAGAAGTTTTATTGAAGAGGTATTATATGGCACGAATTGTGTGAATTATGTTAAATTATATTAATAATTATTATTATATATTCCTGGATGCGGGGAGGATTATGCAACCCCTCACGTCCCATATAGGTAGTAAGATGATGTGTAAAAATAGCTAAAATTTTACAACTAGCATCATCATAATTTTGTCATATGGTTCGGGGTTGTTTTTTCATTATTACTTCTGATCTAGATGAAGATTCTTAACCCACTCCCCACGAATTGCTTGTGGATTCGCGCCTCTTTATTGCATCCTGGCCAAACATTTGCTTGTTCTTATCCTGTGAAAATAAACATCACGGTTGTGTCTGTTTCGAAATGCATATTTTTAAAAATTTAATTGCTTTTTAATAGTTTTCTTTCGTCTAATGGTCGCGCCTGGATTGAACTTTTCTTCACTTCACTTTTCACAACTTCATTTTTCTTTTAATCTATTAGGTAGGTTAATGTATGGCAAGGTGTTGTTTAATATATAGGTGAATACCTGGTTCCACGCTCATACCGCGAAACTTTGAAGGGGGGATTATTCATGAAAACTTTGGAAAAAATTAACCTTTTTTTCATTAGTGCCTGAGTGAAAAAAGTTATGATTTTAATTTTTTTTATTTATTTATTTGAAAAAAAATATTTATTTGAACAAAAATGTTTATTTGAACAAAAATATTTATTCGACCAAAAATACATATACATTTTGAGAAACCTTTGGGACTTGACTGTCCAACTAGGAGATTTCCCATTTTAGGACAGTCAAATTGCCTGGTTTAGTTCACATTAGATAGGTACAAACTGTTATTTGTAGAACTTAATACTAAATGAATGAGGGCACAAGTGCTGTTTACATTTTTAATTGTTAGATTCACAGTCAAGTACATGGTTATAAAATCAATAAAGCAACTAATTATAGTATTAGTAGTAAAAAGCTTCTGAAAATACTTACAAACTTTAAAAAATTAAAATGATAATATATTAAATCTATAAAGAAAAAAAATAAACTCATGGGTTCATGACACGGAAAAATAAAAAATAAAATCTTTCTTCGATATATTTCCCATCCGAATTAATTTATTACTTTCTGTGCATCATGCTAGTGCCACATACAGCTATAAAAGATGTAGCTTGGCCTATTTCAGGATATCGCTTGCCATATATTCCATTGGAAATGTACGGCAAGCGATATGCGAAAATACGCCAAGCCACATCTTTTAAAACTGTGACACATCTGTTACTGAGTTTAAAAGCGTTAGTTTCTTTCCACCTGATCAGGTTTTCTATTTAAGTTTTGAAATGTGAGGGTGCCTTCGACCGGAGATACTTGGTCGAAGGAGGGTGCCCATTTAGTTGTCCGTGCAAGGTTTATTTACGTAACATTTAGGGAAAGGGGGTTAACAGTAGTGTATACAATGATTTTATTCAAATTATATGAATTTTCCCATCTTCGTTGCTAAGTCCATATAATTTTCGGTGCACGACCACCGACCTCCATAACACGAGCATGTGCCTAGCATGGTGGCCGAAATATCCCCAAAATAGAAAAATTAAAAAAAAAAAACAATAATATATGTAAAAAAAAATATAATTTTATTAAAATTATTGTATTCACCATAGTTTAGGAAACAATTGTTTGAATGATGGCCGGTTGCAGTCAGAAATAAATTAAGTTTAGTGGAGATAGTTTAAAATTGTTTTAATTTATTATTATGATGGAATTTCACCAAAAATTGTCAGCATCAGAATAAAAATATTTTTAAAAAAATTATTTGTATTTGCATCCAAAGGGCAAGCGTTAAAAGGGTAAAATTTATCGTTTTTTTTATTCATCCAGTTCGCCACTAAATAATCAAGGGTCTATTTTCTCCTAGGGCCAAATTATTTACCTATACCCGCTGTGTTAATTATTGAATAAAGATTTTTATCAAACGTGTATATTTTTTTACATTGTAATAAGAGGTACATGAATATAAACAAGACAATCGCTGTATTGTTAATACTATATGTAATTTACAAGTATGAGTTTCATTCTTCGAAGTGTTGAAAACAAATACTACTACATCCGTGCGTACGATATGTATTTGTTGCTTTATGAAATCAACAGTGTGGGTGTGTGCGTGACCCAGTTAACGTGGTTTAAATAATTGAAAGTTTTTTTTGTTATCATCGCGTTCAAAACTATTTTCGTTTCGCGTTAGGCAAATGAATTTTAAAACACCTGTAGAAATAAAAATATTTATTTGTTATCATTTATTTATTTATTTGATTTATAATTGTTTCCCCCGTAGCCATCATAATTTTAGAGAAACGTGTTGCTATTTATTATCTGTATAAATAAAAGTGAATCGCCGAAATGTATGTACGCGCATAACTTCCAAACGACTGCACCAAATTGAATAACCTTTTTTTGTGTTCGTCATTGTCAGGACAAGGTTTGTATAAAACTACTGTGAGCTCTGGCATTATGAAATTTGTATAAAAAAATGTAATTAGTGGCACGCAAGCTGTTTGAAAACTGAATTTACCGGGACTGAATGTATGGAATGCGGGAGTGGGGAGGGGGAGGAGGAAGAAGGTAGGTGGAGAAGGGGGGGAAAGGGAGGGGGGATCGGGGGACGTGAACACGGGAGGGGGATTCGCAGGATGGGGGAAGGGTAGAGTGGAGTAGGGCGAAGGAAGGTGGAGGAGGTGGAGTGGGAACGCGAGAGAGGATGGGGACACGGGAGAGATAGGAGAGGCGGAAGGGAAACAGGACGAATGGGAAAGGATACGCAGGGAGAATCATTTTTTTTATAAAATGGCATGGAAACGCATGCCGGGTACCAGCTAGTTTAGTATAAGTATGGATAGAAGGAACCTTACGATTGCAATAAGAAAAATGATTCATTGACTGATTTATATAATTTTGTCTGACAAGGTATTTCGGATTTGTAAACATGCTATTTCATAATATTTGACTGAAACGTAAAAGGTTGAAAGGTATTTTATCTATGCAAACATGCTAATTTATTTAACTTCTCTGGCACACAAGGTATTTGGTTTGCGATGGTGCTACAGCAGCATAATCTGGAAAGCAAACTTGTGCTTTTTTATGTTTTTATAAGATGCGTAGTTCAGAAATGAACGATATAGTTTGTTCACTAGATATGAGAACCAAAAAAGTCGGTTGATTCGCAGAAATTCAAGTGTAACGCTATTATCAAATGGTCATTCTTGGCCTTTTTGTTTTTTTTTTACATTTGAGGTCCATATTAAACGCAGATTCTAGTATGTTAGTAATCGTAATAAGCTGACAAGCTGACTTAACAATATGATCGTTTTCCTTTTCTGCCGATCACAATTTCTTCAAAAGTTGAAACGGACTTATAAAATCGGTTATTTAATAAGAAACTTTCAACTTTCCAAAAAAAAAAAAACAAAATGGCGCTTGTTTGCTAATTGATGTCACCCGTGAATTTCTGCGAAACAACTGGGCTTGGACAGAATAGATTTTCAAAAGTGACTATAAAGTTAAATGGAGTTAAACTGGCTACAAGTATAAGGATGCTGACATTGAACGCAGTGCTATTTATACAAAAAATAATAATCAACCTAGTATAAAATTGTATAAATAAAGACGTTTACAGATATAATACAAGGACGTGGAATGAAATCAAACTTACAAAAAATGATAAAGCCAATAAGCAAAACAGTGTATTCCCTTTGTGGAATTAACTATTATAATGCGCTACCGGACATATAAAACTCCACGGAACCCATGAGGGTGATTAAAAAAAACTTACGTAACAATTAATTTATGGAAAATTCCCGACCAGCTTACAGTCAACAAAAAATGCATTTATACAATACGTAATACAGATTGTTTTCATATTAAAAAAATAAATGTTGCAAAAGTTTTCTATTGGTCAACCTTCGGAAAACGTGCTTTGAAATTGCATGTTGACGTTGGTCGAAGGCTTCGCAGGATTGACGCTTGTGCAGCGTTTGTTTACTTTCGAGAAAGTTGCCAATGAGTTTTGTGAATAGATTCCGTTCCCTTTGTCAAGTGCTTTTAACGGATTTTATACGACTTCGACAAATACTTTAATGGTTTCTTTGGTACCTACTTAGTTCTCACTCTTTTTGAGGTACTGTGATTCTCTTGCTTTCAGGAATTTTTTTTAATTAAAAGAACTGAGCCACGCGCAGCGGACGTTTTTTGAATACTCCTGCGGGCTTTTTACCCCTTAGTGATTTCCCTTGCTAATAGATTCCTGAAAAGTGTTTAATACGCGTGTTTCACATAGTGCATAATAATAATAACATTATATTTATATAGCGCAGTTTTGTAACATTTCACTTCAAGTGCGCTTAACTATAATAAATTTAAAAATAATCCTGCAGTGCTCCTTATAATATTGAGAAAATAATAAAAGAATATACAGTATTTACAAAATAATGACAGAACAACAAAATTAACTAAAGAATATACAGTATTTACAAAACAATGACAGAAGAACAAACTTATCAAAGATAGTGCTATTATAGCACACACGGAACAATAATAATAAAATAGACAATAGCGGTGCTATTGTAACACAGTAAAAAACACGAACTTTAAAACTAAAATATAATATACTAACAGAAAGGCAGTTTGCGTTTAGAAATGAGAGATATTCTGACATAAATTCGGATACGAAACATAAAATAAAAATACAATTATGAGGAAACCGAAACCAAACAATTACGGGAAGCTTGAGAACATGGCTTATTATAATTACGTGTATTGAAAAAATGTTAGGATTCATGAATGGTATGATTTTTAAAATAATTTTGTTTTTAAAGCCCGTTTAAATTCAGCCAAATCCTGGATATTAGTAAGAGCTGGGGGAAGTTTATTCCAAATGAGAGGGCCCGTTACATGAAAATAGCGATCATAGTAAACAGCTCGATTTGACCTAGAAAGTTCGATTAGACGATTAGTAACATCTAGATCTGCTGACCTTAGAGTAAGCTGTCTCTCTCGCTTAAGTTTTGTCGGACACATAGTTCCGATATATAGGCTGGCGCCATTCCTTGCAATGCTTTGAAGGTCATTAAGCAGATCTTGAACTCTATTCTTTCAGGACATCGAAGCCAATGAAGACGATCCCTTAGAAGCGGGGTTATATGACAGTACTTAGGTTCACCAAAAATCATTCTCGCCGCAGCATTGAAAACGGACTGTATTCTATTTAATTGTGTCTTAGGTAGGCCAGCATATGCACTATTACAATAGTCCATTCGTGAGACAACGAACGAATTTATGAGGGACTTTGCTCCATCAGTGGGAAGGCATCTCCTGATTGACTTTATCTGCCGTAGATGGAAAAAGCCAGAACTCACAGCTTTTGAAATTTGAGATTCAAGAGAAAGACTATTGTCTAGAGTGAAACCCAGAAATTTTATTTCTGTAGAAGGAATTATATCTGTGTCCTGAATACGGATTGCATACCTTCTCAAGTCGCGAAAAGTACGTAGTTTTTTCGCTTGGCTGCAATTTGCAATTTTTTTTTAATTTTAAACTGATTGAAATTGGAACTTGGTTTGAAAGTATTTCCATAGGACTTAAAAGAGTTCATCTCACGAAGACTTCTATTAAGGTAAGACTCACTCACATTACAATTTTATGTATGGCTTTTTATGATCTGTTTATTTTAACCTAATTTTGTTCCCAAATTTAGCGGTCTGTGAGAGCGGTGTTCAACTACTAGCCCACTAAATTTGAGGTGGTATGGTACGGGGATTGTTGCTATATACAAAGGTTGCGAGGCACTAAACTCCGATTCGAGCCGTTGTTAGACGTGGGTAATGTTCGTTTCATATGACTGTTTTTGTCGCATACACCAATGTGCACAGGATTACAAAGGGACAAAGGTTGGAGAAACGACCTTGTCAATTTTGATTTTTAAATATTTATTTTAATTGTTTATGTTTATTAGTCGCTTTTGGCGTTTCCCATTTTTTTCCCGCATGATCAGGTCTTGAGTCGTTCCACGAGATTATTATGTCGGGGCCCCTTTCGGTCCAATCTCAAGTGATAAAAAACAGAAGAAGCAAGATAAAGCCAGAAGAATCGAAAAGAAGCAAGAAGGTGAAAGCAGATACTACGATATCCTAGAATACCCAAGAAGGTGCAAGAAGAATCACACCATTCCTACACAATATAAAACAACTAATATTATTTAATACAAAAAAAACATAAGAAACTGGCTATAATCTTTTTAACTTTTAATTTATAATTTTTGTCAAATTGAAGTCGATTTTATATTTTGATTTTTATTGTTTCTCTTTTTATATTAGCTATTAACAATCTTTTGTTTTACTATTCACAACTGAAAAATGTCCTCTACAACACAGTTGAACTCCTAGTGTGGAGGACAATATATTATACCTTTGTAATGTAAATGTACTAAGAATAAATAAATAAATAAAAATAAAATAAATAAATCAAGCAGAAGGCAGAAAAACCAAGAAGTTTGCAAAAAGATGCAAGTTGAGATTTAAAGAGCCAAGAAGAATCAATGTGAAGCCAGAAGAACCAAGAAGAAGAAAAAATGGCTAGTGGAAGCAAGATAATGCAAGAAGTAGAAAGAAAATAATGAAAAGGTCAAGAAAAAACCAATTAGAGCCATGTCACAAAAAATAATAAGCAAGAAGATACCTTTAGAGGCACAAAATTAAAGAAGGAGTTAGTTGGAAGCAGAAGACGTGGTAAGCATAAAGAAATAAAAGCGAGAAACCAACGTTCGATCATCTCCTTTATTCTTGTACCTACGTACCGGTCAATTTAACTCCGCAAGAAGACGCAAGAAAAGCCAGACAAGGCTAACCAAGATGGGGGAATAATATGCAAGTAGAGACAAATCGAGCCAAGGAGAGACAAGATACGAGAAGTCACAAGACGAAACAAGACAGGCCAAGAAGAAGAGCAAATAAGATACTATAATAGACAGAAGGTTAGAAGATTCAAAAAGAGCGAAGTGGAGACGAGAGGAACCAAGAATAGGGCGAGTATATGCAAGAAAGGGTAAGAATAGGCAAGAAGAAGCAAGAGGAGCCAAGAAGAGACGATGGGATCCCAGAGGATCCAAGAAGAAGCAAGAAGATATAAGAAGAGCGAAGAAGAGACGAGAACATTCAAGAAGAGACAAGCCAAGCCAAGAAGGGGCTAGAAGATCCAAGAAGAAGTAAGAAGAGCCATGAAGATACTATAAAATCCGAAAAGAGACGCAACGACAAGAAAAGCCACGAAGAGCCAACAAAAACCGAAAAGAGACGGAAGATTCGAAAAGCGGCAAGAAGAAACAAGACGAACCAAGCAGAGGCGAGAGGATCCAAGAAGATCCATGAAGATCCAAGAAGAGACTATAAGATCCCAGAAAAGCCGAGAAGAGAAGAAATAAGAAAAGACAAGAAAATCCGAGAAGAGGCAAGAAGAAAGAAGGTGAGAATAAAGAAATGCGAAACAAATCATAGCGCTCAATCCATTCCTTTATTCCTGCGCATCCTAAATTCCAATATTGGCTTATTAGGTTGCCATGTGTACCGGTCGATTAAACTGCAACCTCCTTCCCATACTCTGAATGTTCCAAGTCCTAACAAATCAGTGCCCCTCGGTGTGCCCGTCTCACCGGGACAGGAGTACAATAATGGCTGGGGGTACAATCCTATCATATCGTATATTTGTTAACAGTTTGCAATAAATTAATAAAATTTCACATGACGATTATTAATGAAAATAAAACAGAATATGCAGTTTACACGCGGTAGAAGTAAACTAAAACCTTCAGTAAACTGAAGTAGACAAGAGTGGGAAGGCTACGAAGCACCGCACAAATATGAAACCGATTAGTCTATCTCATACTATCGCAGCCTAACTCCTATAGATGTATGTCTCTTTTTAGTGTCGCTATTTTTGGTTTCATCGAGTTTCAAATCACGAAAGTGCTAAAGAAATTTTCACTTCAAAAACTTTTATATAATTTTCATTTTTTATTATTGGCGCATCAGAATCTGGCCTTATAATTAATTCTTAATAATATTTTTTTGATTTGGTATCACTGGCTCCAGACAGCAGTTCAGACTTTTGTGCAATATTCACGTAAAAAAAGGCTATTAATTCCTTTAAAATTCCAACCAAAACCCTGAATAGCTCTTAGCCATACGAAAATCCCCGTGCTGTCAACGTGGGAATTCTTATTTTGTACATAGGTTACTACGTGTACAAGTTTGTCTGGGTAATATTATGATAGGTTATGATTTGTTGTGTTTGGTTAGATTTTCGTCTTTTAAAATTTTCAACGACGCCACCGATTATGTCAATCTGATAGGCCTATTGATTGTACATATACCACGTATTGTAGTATTCCGCGTAATCAAACTGCTTTATAACGCTATCTGAGATGGCTTACTTAGATAGCAATAATATACCTAAGCCTCTATTACGATCTACTTCTTTATCGCCTCAGTGCAGACCACGCACGAGTTTCAAAAATGTGCATGAATTTGTATATTTTATATTAGTAGTTGCTCGCCTACCTACTTAAAGTGATAGATACTGGCTAAATTTTATGAACACCAGTAGCATCCTCCACAATGCATGTATTTTTTGTTTTTTTTTTTATTATTATTTATTAGCGTTATAAACAGTCTTTTTAAATTCATGTATTAAGAATATGTATGTCATTGACTAATAAAATAACGACAATTAAATTTGAGACCAAAAAGAAAATACGCATGTCTAATGTATACAGTTCTGATTCTGTCGAATCCCGCCGACTGCGGACTGATGACAATTATGCGTTTTCTGAACTAAGAGGGAGTCCGCCCTGTTGAAGTTCGTAAGATCGCAATTTTGATCACAGACGTCAATATGTCTACCATAAATGAATTTGAGGGAAAAATTGCGTAAGTATGAGAATTGCGTGCTTGGATTCCCAAAATGCTGAAGAGCAAAATCGTGTGGAAAGCGCTCAGATCTCTTTTTTTCAGTTTTTTCAACCAAGGCGAGGTTTTTTGGTTAAAACAAGGGTTCAGCACCTAACCCCGGAATCAAAAATGCAATCAATGACATGAAATAATTCAAATATTATTATTATGCTCAATTGGGATAATAATTTGGTTATAAGGCTGTATGGGGAGGGGAAGAAGATGGGGAGATGAAGGAGATGGAGAGAGAAAGGTTGGGAACTACCCGATTATTCAGATATGGTCATCAAAAACAGCTAACGCTATTCAAGGATTTTGTATGCTAGTTTTTAGTTATTTCTAGCCTTTTTGAGGTGATATTTCACAAAAAATATTGCCATAATGATTTAAATTTGATTTTTGCATTCATTTCAATAAATTGTAAGTAATTTATTGTTGACTCTGGCCAAGAATTTTATAATATTATTATATATATTATATTATTATATATAAAGGCAAAAGTTTGTATGGATGTAAGTGTGTTTGTTACTCTTTCACGCAAAACCACTGAATGTATTTTAAAAATTCTTTCACCAATAGAAACATAAATTATTTGCGAGTACTAAAGGCTATATATATATTGGTAAGCTCTGGCTTTATGAAGAAACTCTGGCGTTATGAAAATATTTATTATACGTTTATTGTCCAGACGAAACGCAAAGCGTTGCTAAGTAATTGTTTGACGTGCGCTGTCATTTTGTTATTTGTTTAGGTTACTATGAAGATCTCTTTGATAGTTAATATTATACTATATTATAAATGTGAAACTGAGCGTGTTTGATTGTTATGTTTTAATAGGTGGCACGCGAGCTGTTTGAAAAATGAATGTAACGGGTATTGAGGGGGTGGCGCGAGCAAAGCCGGGGGCAAAAGCTTATAAATTATATATGCTTTTTTCAACATCAAATATTCAACATCCTATTTTCATGTAAAAATGTTCTGTTTCAGGAATTCTCGTTTTGGCTTGAACCAATTAACAAACACTACCATAACAGAGCCATGGATCTACTAAATCCTGAGAATGTTTCCATCAAGACGGAACCAGTGCCCCAGGAAGAAGGCGGAGGTTTAATGCTGAATGCAGGTGTAGATTTCGATCTTCAAGATGTCAAAAAGGAATGTTTACAATATGCGGAAATTACTCATACAGCCAGTTAGTTGCATTGAACGTATTAAAAATTATAGATAGATTATTATTATTACCCTTTTCTTCACCTGAAGCATCATTTGGCGGAAAACCTTTGGAGAGCTTGAATTTTTTTTTAAATAACTACCATTCCGTTCAATGCATGTGGTGAGTCGTGGCACAAGTTTCTTTATTCCCTCCTTGAAGAATTCTCCCGCCAGCTCCTTCCCCAACTTCAGAACCACTTTCTGCACCTGCTCGTCGGTTGAAAATTTATATTCATCCATATATGTCTTCAGGAAGGTGAAAAGGGTATCACAATATGGTAGTGCATTGATGGTCTCAACCTGAGGCAGAAATTCGACCAAAATGATGCTTTTGCGGTCCCAAAACACTGAGGCCATGATTTTTTTACCCGAAATGGTGTTTTCATTTGGTGAGACGCCACTTTGGTACGCGTGAGGGGAAGGGGACGCGGGAGAGGAAGGGAAATGGGACGAATGGGAAAGGAAACGCAGTGATAAACATTTTCTGTATTAAGTGGCATAGCAACGCATGCCGGGAACTCGCTAGTATCTAAAATAATAACAACTGCAGGCCACTTCACAAGACGAAATCTTAGTGAGAAGGACTGTAAACTACATATAATGATGTAAAAATTTGCTAAAAATCGAAATTAATAAATAAAAATAAAATGCAAGGTGTCCGGGGGTAAAGTGCATTAACTTCGGGAGTTGATTCTACACGATCTTAAAAGTAAAAAAGATAAATAACTTCTTTCAAAATTCCTTTAGGGGTAGTTTTGTGGTAAAAAGATAAAATTAGACAAGTGTGTGGGCGGCATTAAGAGGGCATTACCAGAGAAAACCAGAAATATGTCATTTTCAAATCAGATTTTAGACGTATTGACTCTTTTCCACAACTTCTTCTCTTTTCTTCTTTTAAATATAAATATAAATGTAAAACCCATGCAATATCCAGTGTTTTGAATATAATGTCCTCCACGCGCAAAGACGTATCTTCCCCAAGCATAAATTTTCTAATAAAGTGTGTTTTATCGGAAGTGTCCTGCAGGTAAGTATGTTTCTGTATCTATTTGAAAATAATAAAATTAGATAGAGCCTAGGATTCATAATAAATTGTAAAGCGCCCTTGAGGTGATTTTTCACAAAAACGGCGCTATACAAATTATCTTTACGCACCAGATTTAAATGTCCGGGTTAAATTTTCCCCCAAAAAAAAAAAAAAAAAGAAGGAAAAACTAAACCCTTTCACACACTTCCCCAAATGATCATCTAGTGAATCCACGCTATGCAATTGCACTATATAAGTATTATAAATACAAAACAATACAAGAACAACATGTCAACCTACTAGAGACCAATAGGGAATATAATTCACCGACTCCAGATATTTTCATATCAGAGGGTTCGGCTCTGTGGCATTTCTAATTGAACCTATAAATCCTACCGATCCCTCAATATAAATATTTAAAAAATCCTTTGTAATCCTACATGTATTTAAAATGACTGATTTTTGCATTTTTATATACAAATTCTTTGACAAATCTAATATGCTTAAATTTTGAATCAGATTCCTAGGTATTATGCCAGTGGCCGAAATAACAAATGGCAATATTTTTATAGTCCGAGAATGCCAAATTCTTTTAATCTCATTTCCTAAATCTGTGTATTTTCTTATTTTTTCAGAAATAGTTTTTTGAATATTAGGGATATTATCTTTACGCACCAGATTTAAATGTCCGGGTTAAATTTTCCCCCCAAAAAAAAAAAAAAAAAAAAAGAAGGAAAAACTAAACCCTTTCATACACTTCCCCAAATGATCATCTAGTGAATCCACGCTATGCAATTGCACTATATAAGTATTATAAATACAAAACAATACAAGAACAACATGTCAACCTACTAGAGACCAAATGGGAATATAATTCACCGACTCCAGATATTTTCATATCAGAGGGTTCGGCTCTGTGGCATTTCTAATTGAACCTATAAATCCTACTGATCCCTCAATATAAATATTTAAAAAATCTTTTGTAATCCTACATGTATTTAAAATTACTGCTTTTTGCATTTTTATATACAAATTCTTTGACAAATCTAATATGCTTAAATTTTGAATCAGATTCCTAGGTATTATGCCAATGGCCGAAATAACAAATTATTATATAATATTATTATTATTATTAAAAAAATTATAAATGGATTTCGAAAGATTGTTCTTTTATCTAGCATTCACATGTAATAAATTTTGAGATTTTTTTTTTAATTTTTAGTATAATAAGGTTATTCCATAGGTCGTTGGCAGATTTGTTAAATTTTCAAAAAAGATTTTGTATTATACCGCACCCATTTCGAATAATATAATCATGCAGTAAAATAAATCAATACATTATCTAGCAAACGCATGTTTTAGAATTTTAATTTTAGTTTCAATAAAATCATTAAAAAATATGTACGTACATGTGTTTCTTGACGAAAATTGGTCCATTTGTGTATTTATTTGTGCACTTACAAACTAATATATTTCAGATTTTTTTAATATTCTTATTAAATTTAGACATTACTGAAAAATGATAATTACTTATAATCAAAAAATAATTACAAAAAGTACATTATTTTAATAGTTTTATCATCACGCCTTTCAGCATTTTTGGATGAAGGTATTAATTAAAGCTAATTTGGATTGAAATAAATTCGATATTGAGTTATAATTTTAAAAAGCTGGTACGGAGAATAATTAATCTTTCTCATTGTAACCGCCCTGCACGATCGTAAGAACAACTTTCGACGAAATGTGGATTTTCGTCCGCTGGCTGGTTAAACGCTCTTAAAATTTTCCGCTGTTACGATACGGACCAAACACAACCAAGTATTATTGCCACAATCGTGTCCGGCAGGCTCTCAGCAGGTAACATCGAACCATTCGTACCTCACACTAAGGATTTTAGGTAGGTACTTATTTTTGTTTCGTTAATCTTTTTTTACTCCTACCATCATGTAGAATCACCTCCCGAAGTTGATGCACTTTACCCCCGGACACCTTATATAGCGTTCTTGATATATTTTGTGCGAAAACGCCATTTAAATTGAAGGTGATTCTTAAAAGAACTTAAAATCTACTCTTTCACACATGGCGCTAGGTAGTGTTTAAAACACCTTTTGTATGGTATGCTTTAAAATATTAAGAAAAAAATATTGTTTGCGCTTGTACCTACGCAATATAATTATGAATAAATAGATTTGTCCTTAAACCAAGTCAAATCTTTCAAGAAAGGCATCCAAATACAATATTATAGCGGTGACGGAATCCGATATTGTATTTGTAAGGCTTTTTTAAATTTGAGTAAGTTTATTGACAAAACTATTTATTCACGTTAAATATATAGGGTATTAAGGGACGTACTTGACTTACTTTAACCAGTGATTCCTGACATTATTCTCCCTGCGTGTCCTTTCCCTTTCGTTCCCCTTCACCCCCCCCCCCATTCCTCTCCCGCGTCCCCTACCCCTCTCCTGTTTCCACTCCGCCTCCTCCACCTTCCTTCTCCGCACTCCACTCTCCCCTTCCCCCGTCCCGCAAACCTCCCTCCCGAGTTTATCTCTCCCTCTCCCAGGTTCCCCTCCCCCCCTCCCGCGTTCCATAAATTAATTCCGGTACATTTAGTTTTCAAATAGCTCGCGTACCACCTATACTATACCATTATATCTACAAATTTCATAATGCCAGAGCTCACCAGTAGTTTTATACAAACCTTGTCCTGACAATAACAAACACAACAAAAAAAGAATTATCCTATTTGGTGCAGTCGTTCGGAAGTTATGCGCGTACATACGTTTCGGCGATTCATTTTTATTTATATAGATAGATATAGATATAGATAGATAGATAGATAGATTCAGAAGACCATCTTAACAACATAGTTTAGACCGTTTTCAGCGAAGCAGTAACCAGAAAACATCGCTGACCCTGTACAAAACAATTAAAAACACTGTCTAATAAACCAAGATAAAATATTTATTAATAAATCGTTTTGTCAACAATAATAACGTGTTGTCATTGAAGATATCAATGACTAATTTGCGAGCAGATAAATCCTCTCTTGTCAACATGTATTTGCCCCAATTCTTACTATCTTGCCCCCGTTCACACGACATGACTTACTTCTCACTTGTTTAGTTCTCGGTGCTTAATATCAGGAATCATAAATGTTGTTTCCTCATTTAATATTATAAACACTTATCTCTCCGCTAGTTTCGTTTGAATAATAAGAGATGTCGCCATTGTACGGACTGTGGTGCGGCGCACGGTGCGAGGCGCGCTGCAGGAGCTCCATGCCAGAGCATCTCACTTTTTCCATTAATCCAATCCTCATTACGGAGGTGCTTCTGCACTGCCGCTCATTAACATTCAATGTGCGAACGCTTTCGTAACGGTATCATAACGAATACTTGAGCTCTTAATCTAAAAGTAGAGATGAAAATGTTATGTGCGGTCGGTTGCGGCAGGTGACTTTTTGTTCCGTTTGAAGCCCTATTTTCTCCTTGTAAAACTTACATTCATAGCAAACTTTTCAATAAATAACTTTTTTCTTTTACAATTAGCTGCAACCAATGGTTACCTAAATATAATTTCTGCAGAAGTTTTTGTTTTGAACATAGTACAACTTAACTTTTTATTTTTTGAACTAAAACTTCTTTATTATTGTAGAAAGCAATCACTTCGTGGTTTGACATATTTAATAAAATAAAATACTTTTTTAAAACCGCGAGATTTATTAATTTAGTAACCGACTATTATAATATTATAATGGGCTTTAAAAATTCTTTCACTAATAGAAAGCTACATTATTTTCAAGTAATATAGGCTACATATATTGGTAAGCTCTGGCGTTATGAAATTATGTATTATATATTTTGTATTTATTATACTTATATAATGCAATTGCATAGCGTGAATTGACTAGATGATCATATGTGGAAAAATGTGTGAAAGGGTTTAGTTTTTTCTGTGAGGATGATTTAACCCGCACGTAAAATCTGATGTTATAAAATTAATAAATGTCTATACTAAATTATAAATGTGAAACTGCGCGTGTTTGATTGTTACGTTTTAATAGGTGGCACGCGAGCTGTTTAAAAAAATGTAACAGGTATGGAAGGGGGGGAAAGAGGGGTTCGGGGTTTGGGGGAGGGGATGGGGGGTTGGTGGAGAGAGGGTTGAGGGGTTCGAGAGGGGGGTTCGGGTGAGGGGGGGGGGAGTGGAGATAGCGAAGGTGTAGGAGGCGGAGTGGGAAACCCCCTAATACTATGCGAGCGAAGCCGGGGGCAAAAGCTAGTGTATAATAATTATATAATTTTCGAAAATTAAACATATTTTCGTTTTTGGTTGGCTTTGTTTTGTTTTCGTTTACCCAAATTTTAATTAAGAAGTTTAGATGTGATTGTACTAGGATACGTTACCCTTAACTTTAAAGGGTAATTAGAAACTTTCAATAATTTCCGACATTTTTCTAGGAAATAAATAAGACCATAGACAAAAAAAAGTTTTGATAAAAAAAATATCAGAAAATGTAATTCACACGCGGTAGAAGTGAAACCTTTAGAAAACTAAAGTAGAAAAGAGTGGTGAAGCACCCCACAAAGAGGAGACCGATAATACTATCTCATTCTCTCGCAGGCTAAATCCTATAGATGTTTATGTTTGTCTCTTTTTAGCGTTGTGTTTTGTTTTTGTTTCATCGAGTTTCAAAGCACAGGTGGTAAAGAAGTTTTCCCTTCAAAAATTGTGTAAATAAACTTTTTTTGCATCTTAATCTGCTCAAGACGCCACGGGAGTGATAATATCGACTCTGGAAGGGATAAATTTTTCCATTGCAGGTGGATGGCCTATTAGCGATTTATCCTTTCCAGTGTCGATATCTTTAATCCATTATAAATACTGTTTAAATGTTAAGTGTTTGATAATGCACTGCCAGGATATTTCTCGTTCGCCAGTTTTGAAATTCGCACTTTTCTACGTTTAAGGATGATAACTCAAATGCAGATTGAACCCATTCTATATCAAGTCTCAATCATACAAAGAAACAATAATAAAATAATACAAAAAACAGCAAGCCATCGAGTAAAACAGATTTCCATTTCATTTGACCTAATTTCCACGCAATGTACGTTTAAATATCTCGTTTATTATAATGAATTGCAATGCTCACTCTCTGAACAGCGTAACACAAAGTTATCTGGAAAATGAGTACAGGCAGGTTTCGGTTTCGTCGGGTGCCGCGCAATGAACAGAGGCGCAATGTTTGGTTTTTCCTTTCGATGACACAGAAACCTTTTTCTGTACTCGGCCATTAATCAAACATGCGGTACTCTTACTTTCCTCCGTGCCACTTTAGTCGGTGCCATTCGCACATCACTTTCATTATCATCGAGACTCTTCCAACCTTGGCTGATTACCTCGCCGTCCGCCGTTAGAAGTAAACCGTGCAATGGGCACAATCGTGTTTCGCTTTCGGCTGGTGTCAACCGTGGAGCCGAAGACGCCCCCTTATGTGTTCTTGTAACTGTTACAGATGGATGACACAACCGGTATAATGTACTGCGGCCGCATACCATTACCACCTTTGCAATAACTTTCCTTTTCTCCGCTGTCTCTTTCTCTTGCCTTTTGCGCTGGAGATCACTTTCTTCTGTGTTGAATGTTTTTATGCAATTCCGAGAGAATAATTCACCGCAATGGATGTCGTGTGTGTTGCGTAAGGTACTTTTCTTCTTGGAATATGGAATCGCTCTGTTTTTATTGCAGTAATGTTATTTTGTAATAATCGAATTTTGTAATAAGTTACTTTGATACGTTTAACGTTTTCACTTTTTGATCTTGGTCTTAAGTCGGTGTTTTTGCGGGACTGTGTGAAACTATGAAACAAAAACGTGCCATGTTGTTTGTGTCAATATTTTCTTTAGCATTTCAAAATTAATCTTTAGTCTGAGAGTTAGTTGTGTTAAATCATGCCTTGGCTCCTTTTTTATGATAATTACTGATAAATTTGCTCAATATTTAAGTATGAACGAAACCCTTGTTCCAAACAGGTCACTGGTAAGTTGGTAATTAGCTTTGAAGCTTATTACCAATAAAGGATTTGTGAGGTTGATCTATTAAGTTAATGAGATGTGTAAAAAAGGAATTGATTATGTAATTATCTTATCTACACCGATGACTGTACCTATTTACCTACCTGTAGTCTGACCAACAACTAGACCTCCATGACCCATTCCCGAGCAACTAGAATACTTGCATTATTGCCTTTAATGATTACACAAATAATGAATCTATTTCTTACGGGCCATTTGGGTTTTTAGACGATTTCTCCCCACTTGTAGCCTTGGCACCTCGTTTCCAAACAACGTGCTCTGTGACATTATTTATTGGTCGGGATTAATCTTGCAAATCTCATTCAAAACATGTGTTTCTATTTGGTTCTGAGATTACTCAATCGTCTTGAATGCCCGTTGTTTTCTCAACAAACTCATTTTGAGTATTGGACTTTGTACAATTTTCTTGGTGTCTGAACTACCTATTTTTTTTTTTTATTTTCATGTGAAATTCCCTCCACTGAAATAAAAATCGCACAGTGTAATCTGAAAAGTAAAAAAAACATTAGGATTTTGAAATTAGTCACTTACTCTTATAAGGTTTTTTTTTAATGTTTGCGAGCTCCCTCTATCATTCGTATTTATATAATACATTATCTCCCTTTCGAACATTCTTCAGTAATCTTAATCTACTTATTGAAAGGTAACAGCGAGCTCTGGCATCATGAAATAACTCGGGAGATTTTTTCTTCTGGGATTTCTGTATATATATATATATATAGAGTTGGTTAAGGAAACTCAACTTTATTCCATCAAGAACCATGGTGCTTTAAAATTTTCAAGTGTCCAACATCATTAAAATTTCAGTATATAGGCCAGATGCTTCACAATCTTAATATGTAATGTAATCTTCAACACCCCTCTTCCTTCTGCCTCACAATATACCCCCGATATTATGAAAATAATTATTGGTTCGCCTGGCCCCGGGCAGTTGGGAATTTTGTAAATTAATGCCTTTCTTCTCGTATTAAAATAACGTTACGAAAGAATTTTGAACCTCTGGCGATCCAAGTGATAACTACTAAATGTTAATAAAGTTATCTATTTATTTAAATGATTCGTAGGAAAATCTTGTGGAAGATCTTTGATTCGGCGATCACCGAGCATCCGCTTGCCCATATGTCACATGTCCAACGAGACCATAAAACCACGGTCTGTAGCCTGCGTGAAGAAGAGATGTATGCTAGATCTAACCATTTCCAGTCGGCGACGTGTGACGGCGATCTGGGCGACCCCGACCCGCGCTGCCAGCCATCAGCAACAGTGCCACTGCCATCTCCAAGTGGGTCAGTGGGTCGCACTTTTGCGCGAGCGGATTCGGGACGAAAAACACCACAACGAGAGTATACTCACAATTTTTTTTTTTTTTTAATTTTACCAGATATTTGACATCCTTTGGGCGTTACTCCTACATGTGCTGTATATACCTATGTTGAGATGATAATACAAATATGTTTAATTCCAGATAAAGATGCGGTGTTTTTACTGCACATTGTTTATTGTGCAATAGTTTGAACTCCGTATAAAGAAAATATTTTTTTATAATCAAAACAGGTATTTTATTAGATATTCCTCATAATTTGGTTGTTTCTTTGGTCGTTGTAAATGTAATGTTTATTTGAGTTGGTCGAAAAGTTGCAGGTTTGATTTTTACCAAAGTGCAACTTGTGAATTTGGTATGTCACTATTATAGATATTGCGATTACCTATGGCAAAAAAAAATATTTCGTTCAATAGTTCCCAATGCGGCCACTCGGTGCGTTTGGGAATGTGCGCGAACTCTTCTTCCCCTGCTGTTCGTCATCCTCAAATGACATAATTTCTAAATCACAATCTAAACATATCGTGTTCTCCATGAAGCAGGATTTGTTTCTTTATCTAAGGGGGCATAAATTAATTACGTGAGCTCAAAAGGGGGAGCGGGTCCAGCAAAATCTCACGTTACTTGAAAAGAATATTCGAAGTGGCCCAAATTTATCTCACCAAGGGTGGGGGGGTCTAGATTGGAAGAAAAATTGCTCACGTAATTAAATTTCCCCTAAGATCTAACGTACGCGGGCAGGAAAACATTGTCGAACGGTGGGCTCTGGCTTTAAAAAAATTACATCGATTTTTTTAAGGGAATATCTAGTTAAACGAAACTTTTTTCCATGCAACTACTTTTCATCGTGAACTACGAAACTTCGAAATATCGATCGTAAATGTGCTCCAAGTTATTCAGCTGGAAAGTCCAATAAACGGAGAAAGGATGGTTTTAAAAGTTTACCCGAACCGAGTCGGACAATTCCAGATAGTTTCTGTAGTAACCGTAACTTGACCTATAACTTGATTATAAAAACTACACTGACAACTGAAAATTTTTAAAATTTAGAAAAATATTTTTAAAAGAGAAAACATATATCTTATATCTACCTCCATCTATTTATCTAAAGAAATATGTCCGTGGAGGGAGGCGACGTGGATATGATTTTTTATACAAATCTACAAATTTATTCCAAGATTGATGTAATTTTGAATACTTGATCTTCAAAACAAGAAGAGGGTGGCTGTATACGTGCGATTTTAAAAACACCATTTCCCTTTTCTCATCCCCTAAAGCAGAATTTTGATACTTCTTCATGAGGTATGGGGGCTCCATCGAAGCCAGAGTAAAGTTAGCCTCCCAAAAACTGGGCGTACTGTACAGGGCCCGCAGATACTGCGGATAGGACACAACTGCTAACCCTGTACAAATCGCAAGTGCGCCCCACGGTTGAATTTGGCAGCCACCTCTGGTCTGGAGCTCCAAAATACCTGAAAAATACCCTCGACTCTGTGCAGAAACGGGCGGTCCGTTTGAAAGAATCTCCCATCTTAACAGACGGATTGCAATCTTTAGAGCACAGGCGTCGGGTGGGAATGCTATCCTTGTTCTACCGGTATTACAATGGAAGATGCTCCGAGGAACTAGCATCATTTATCCCTTCGGCACCGGTGCATAGTCGGGAAACACGCAAAACGCGTGCCCAACATTTCTACACAGTTGACATTTGTCACATGAGAACGGGTCGTTTCTTCGACTCGTTCTTGTGTTCAACAGCTCGGCTGTGGAATGATTTGCCGGCCTCTGTGTTTCCTCCTTCCTACAACATGGGTCTCTTCAAGGCCAATGTTCATTCCTTCCTCTCCTCAAAAAGACCCTCCACACAGCATCCCAGATGACATAGGCCCTGAGGGAAATTATTTTCCTCAGGGCCTCCTGTGTGGAGTTAATGTAAAAAAAAAATGAAATTTTTGCGCACTTGACGTTGAAAATAAGTGGAAAACTACTATCTGCTCATCTGATTTCTAACAACTAAACTTTACTTCATAAAGCCCGAGCAACGCCGAAGACTTCTGCTGGTCAACAATGAATACGATTTTTCTTTAATTTCCTATTTATGGTTTTCTTCCGAAGTGTTTTGATGTGAGTGTGATGAACTTGGCTTCTCCTCTTGTGTATCTTTATCGCACACGAGGAGTAGAGTTGAGACGGGGCTATTCCTCTGAAGCTCGCTAATCCACGGCTAATTAAGCGAGCTATCTCGTCCAAGGTCAGGCTATTTCCCCCCGTCAGCGGGTCGCGTCACAACTCACATCTCGCAGCGGGAAACTGTCACGTGTATTTCCTACGCTTCGTCATCCTGTCACACGGACGCATGTCTTTTTACCAGCTGTCTTGTGTCTATCGAAGCTGGTAGTAAACTTCCTATGTGTCAAAAATTAGAGCATTTTTTAATGCTTAGATTTTTTCACATTTTTTATTACTTTGCATTCTTTTCGCTAGTACCGTTGTGATTTTTATGGCTTTTCAGATCTCGTCACCAAAGCGACTGATGCCATTTCTAGCAACTTTTTGATTCAGAATTGTAGTCTTTCATCAATACGATGTTAAGGGAATGTAACGTTCAAAATGTGGTGAATATTGCCTGAACTGTGTGTATCGTATTGTTTATGAAATTTGCGCAATATAAGCAGAAGGTATTTCGTCACACCTTATAACCTAATTCCACCAATGTAATAGTAGCCAAAGTAATTTTTTAAACTATTTCATATTTTTATCACACGCACTGATCATCCTGCACCCTCACTTGTCTTATAACCTGAAAGACTGTTGAGGAAGACCTTTTTATCTCTCCAGCCGACTCTCTCGACTCATCGCCTTGCACCACAGGAGGGTGAATTCATACGACATTTACTCCTGGACACATTGACTCTCAGATTCCTACCTACCCCTCATACTGTTTTCGTCCCAGAACTTCCTCTCCTTCCTATCCCTAAAAAACCCTCCACACAGCATCCCCAAAGATAACATCGGCCCTGAGGGATTTTTTTCCTCAGGGCCTCCTGTGTGGATATAATGAAAAATACCATTCTGCAGTATTTTTATATGTTTTGTTTATACTACTAATAATTTTTTTTTGACTGAGCGTAGCGAAGTCCTGTTCCAATTCGATCACTTTGCATTTCGTTTATTTGTAAATTTTAATTTGTATTCCGGGTTCGGTCAATCTTGTCAAGATAGTAGCCGTGTTTGATAGTACCTTTTTATTCCGGACGAACTGTCAAGTCTATTACATGGAACTTTTAGTATTGTTATGTATTTACACGTGTTTTTTTATTGTTTTCAGGTCTTTCGGATGACAAATCGGACATACCAGACCTAGGTGACGTCACAATAGAAGCGTCTACTGCAAGATCCAGTGGAAGAAGTAAGTTTTGCCACTTATCAGAAATGTCACATTCCCTTTGCGAAATAACTTCCATAGCCAACCTGATATCCAATCTCTGTAAGTGTAGTAATCAGTATACATCATCCACGTAAGAATCTCTTCTTTATTCCTAACTTTGATAAATACATTGTTATTTATACCTGGCTTTCGTTTCGAACCCTTGCAAAGTAAATTTTTCGAATTACCGAATTGTGGTTTCAAGAAACCAGAGTAGCTGCTATATCTCTACCCCCACAATATTTAACTGCATATTTAATAAGTAATCAATATACATCTTTCCACGTAAGAATTCCCCCGATTTACGCATGTTATTTATTCCTAACTTTGATAAACACATTGTTATTTATACCTGGCTTTCGTTTCGAACCCTTGCAAAGTAAATTTTTGCTATATTTCTGCCCCCGCAATATTTAGCTGCATATCTAATAAGTAATCAATATACATCTTTCCACTTAAGAATTCCCCCGATTTACGCTTCCAAGAAACAAGATTAGCTGCTATATTTCTGCCCCCACAATATTTAACTGCATATCTAATAAGTTTAACAGTATCCGTTGTGCAATATCTAAAATCTGGAAGTTGAGACCGTATTTCCTATAATAATATTTGTATGTAGAAACCTGTACATACTTAGAAAAACGACACCTGAAAATGTGATGATGGTACGCCAATGGTCCAACATTGATGTAGGAAATAATATAATATGTACCTATTTATGTGGTACAAGCCCACTAACCAAAATGATGATTTTTTTATAAACCCACAACGTTAAAAAGTTAAACAATGAATTTGTTTTCCGTATACGACACGCGATACAACGATGTACCCAACTGACGACACTAACTTCTATCATTTTACATGATGTTTTGAACATTTCGCAATTTGATTCAGTTTTATTGCCTCGATTTCACCACCGCCATTGTTCGTGGATTGTTCGGCGCTTGGAGGCGACTCGAATACTTTCGGCCATTTATGTTTAAACAAAACTCCTCCAAGACCCGAAATTGCCTATTTTTTCATCCAATTAATAATGCGCGAGAGAGTAACCAGGTGGGCGGTCCAAAAAACAACGGGCAATTCTTTATGTCTACTTAGCTGCGGGCGCAATAAGAATTATTTATGCCAGTTTTAGAATTAGGCCAGGCATGTCCTTTGTGTGAAAGATACGTGTTTTTTTCATCAGATTTGTATCTAGCTCATCTGGTTGCCAAATTCAAAATTAAATACTATACGTGTAGTATTAGGCTTAATCTCGACAGCGCTCTAGCCCGCTCAATCCAATAGGTACCACTAATAAGTGCTAACCCACAAATTAACAGCTTTTATAGATTCCTTCCCACCGTTCTGCGTCAGTTGTATAGGAAATATATAGTATTAATATGTGTTTTACCGTCTTCTACTGTTGCTAGCAAAAACCATAATTATATTATCTATTCAATTTTATGAAATTAAATATTTCTGTCGGCAGAGACAGGTTTTCTGAAATCGACTTATTGTTTGTTTGATCTCCAAATGCATTGCAAAAACAAATCAATCGTTAGATTAAATGGAAAATCGGATCAACGCATTTATTTATTTATTTATTTATTTATTATTAATTTCAATTGCAAGGTTTGTACATGTATGTATAATGTATAGTATAAGTATAGATCCATTTTTTTTTTCACAGACCTCCTCACTAGGATTTCCTGTTCTGAGGTGGCCTGTAGTTTTTTAAAATATTTGTATTTGGTTATGGATTGACTTTATATCGGATTCATGATGTTTGTAATTTTATTATCACTTTGATCTCTCAGCCATGTTTTTACTTTTGTTTTAAATATGTTAATTTCCTTTATATTTTTGATTTGATCTGGTAGAGCATTGTATAATTTCATAGCATGGAATTTATTATTTCTCTGTCCAAAAGATGTGTTCAAACTGGGAGTAACCAGGATGTTATTGCTTACTGCCCTGGTTGAGTATTTATGTTGGGTAGTGGAGTATTCATATATGTTTTTTTTCAGTTTAAATAAAATATTTTTTGAATAAAGTTTCTGTACATTGAAGACTTGAAAGTTGTTAAATATTTCTTCCGTCGGAGTTCTAAGCGGAACTTTCAGTATTGTCTTTAGTACTCCTTTTTGGGCTATATTGAGTCGCTCTGTGTGAGTGCTCAAGGCAGACCCCCATCCAGTTATACCGTACTCTATTTGTGATTGACACAAAGCATAGTATACTTTTTTAATATCGTTTACGTTGAGGATATTACGAATGTTTCTAAAGAAGTATATGTACCTGGTTAGTTTTTTTGTAATTACATCAATTTGTGAGTTCCATCGGAGATTATCATCAATTTCAATTCCAAGATATTTGATGCTTTTGGAGTGTGCTATAGTGGGACAGAGGCATGATAAGCCTTGATTTTGTTGATAAATTCCTTGGCATGTGTGTAATTTGAGATTTAAGTCCTCCGGCGGCTGCCCTCTGGCTGTTATAGAAAATGTAAGATATTTTGTTTTATTAACATTAAGCGTGAGGGAATTTCTTTTAAGCCAGGTTTGCAGGAGACTAAGCCCGTGTTCCGCTTCTTTGTAAGTATTTATCCAATCTTTTTCGTTAAATAAAATTACTGTGTCATCAGCAAAACTAATAATTTTTCCTCTTGTTTCTAGGTTACATATATCATTTATGTATATCAAAAACAATATTGGTCCTAGTACGCTTCCTTGCGGTACGCCATGGTTGATTAGGAGAGGTTCGCTTTTTCGCTTATTAATTTGAACGCTCTGTGTACGCTCCATCATATAGCTTTTTAGCAAGTTTAGTGTTGTATTTGTCATACCAATTTTTGTAAGTTTAGCAAAAAGTATTTTGTGGTCTATTGTATCAAAAGCCTTTTGTAAGTCTATGAAGATTGCCAAAGTTTTTTCTCCACTGTCTAAACTTTTAGTGATCATATCTGTAATTTTTTCTATGGCGTCACTAGTACTTAAGTTCTCCCTAAAACCATACTGTGTTTCGGATAATATTTTATTGTCTTCTAAGTAGGATAAGAGTTGTTTTTTCAATATTCTCTCCAATATTTTTGAAAATGTGTTGAGTAGGCTTATTGGTCGGTAATTGTTTATGTCATTTTTACATCCTTGTTTAAAAATTGGTATAACAGTAGCTTTTTTGAGAGCCGTAGGGAATATGCTTTCAGTTATAGATAGGTTGACTAAGTATGTTAGAGGTACGATAAGTTCTTTACAGAGATATTTTATTGCATTGGTTGTGATTAAGTCCTCCCCCGAAGAAACATTTGATTTTAGAGAAGAAATTGTGTTTTTGATATCATCAGCTGTAATTTGCTTAAACTCGAGTTTCTTTCCTTGTTCAGGGAGTTCATTTATTAGTATAGCGTCATTACATTGTGTAGCTTGCTTTGCTAGATTTGATCCTATATTTATGAAAAATTTATTGACGTATTCAAGAATTTGGTCAGGATTATCAGCGTATGTCCTTGGGACATTGTTTATATTTAGCACGTCAATTGATGTCATGGTAGCAGATTTAGAACTGGTTATTTCATTAATTATTTGCCACATTTTCCGGGGATTTTGTTTACAATCTACAATTTTTTTCTTGTAGTAGGTTTCTTTTGTATACGTAATAACTTTTTTGCAAATGTTTCTATATCTTTTGTAGAATCTTAACATGTGTATATCGTAAGGATTTTTTTTTAGTTTCTTGTGTAACTCGTCTCTTTTTCTTATGCAGTTTATAACATTCTGTGTAATCCATGGTTTAATGTGTACATTTTTATGTGAGATTTTCTTAATAATTTTTGTGGTATTAGAGAGAATATTATTCTGAAAGAGTTCTATGAAGAAATTCCATGCATCATTTGCATTGTTCATACTTTGCAGTTTTTTCCAATCGGTACATTGTAGATTATGTTTAATGTCATTCCAGTTTATTTCAGTTTTTTCTATTGTTTGTGGTCTTTTCTTGATTTTATTTGACTTGTTTATTTTTATTGAAAGTATAGTTGTATAATGATCTGTTATAGTTGAGTTAAATACAATAGTTTGAGTAATATCTTTTGTTTTACTCATTATATGATCTATGCAACTTTCAGTGCTGTCCACTTTTCGAGTAGGTACATTTATTAAGCTTACCAGTCCATGGGATGCTAGCATCTGCAGATATTGAATTCTCTTGGGATGTCCATTTTCTAGGATATTTATATTTACATCTCCAATAAAAAATATGTTTTTCGTGTCTTTTAGAAGGCAGAGTTCCTCGTCTACGGATTTAAGGAATGGGTCGATGTTTCTTGTTGAAGGCGATCGGTAGATTGCTAATATAGCCTTTTCTTTTCCGATTTTAATTTTTAGACAATTGGCATCTGTGATAATAATTTCCTCAACTTCGGCTTTTATTTCGTTTTTAATGTATATAATTACACCATCGTTTTGTCTTTTGTTATTCAAACTTGAGTAGGTGGTATATCCAGCTATTTCCAAATTCATGTATTTATGATTTATCCAACATTCAGTAAGTATTATTATGTGTAGATTAACTTTTAAATATTTCAGTCAAATTTGTAATTCATCAAAATTTTTTCTGATGCTTCTTATGTTTTTGTGCAATATATTAAAAGAGTTGTTGTTTATCATTGATAGGTCACTTGGTTCCGAGGTTAGTATAGTGTCAGTCATTTTTTTACTTTAATTCATAAATGTTGTTTCGAAGTGCCTTTTTTTACACAATATTTTTAATATCATCTATATGTTTGATGTAGATTATTTTTTCGGTTGGCATTTTTCGAGTCATTATTTTTCCATCTTTACACCAAACGTAAGAATAGTTTTTTTCTTTGGCAGCTTTTTTGGTTTTCCAGAGCAGTTCCCTTTGATATGAGCTCAATTCTTCTGCAATATAGATTGTTTCAGTAGTGATGTCTTTTATATCTTCATAATTAATATTTTTCCTTTTAGAGATTAGATTGTCTCTAGTCGTTTTTTCAGCAAATTCCACTAGCAGTTTTGGTGGCGCATTGTTTCTTCTATCAGGAGTCCTTTTTACTTCAATTATCTCCTTGTGCTGGATATCCATTCCTGCCGCCGCCGCAACTTTTTTTACGATTTCAATCTGCTGCTCCCCATTTTTTTGGGGAATGCCTGCTATTTCTAGGAAATTAGACCGAGATTTGTACTCAAGGTCTGATATTTTTATTTCAAGTTGTTTGATAATAATATGCTTTTCCTGCTGTTCTTTCTTTATGTTCTCTAATTCATTTTCGATTTTTTTGTTTTGTAATATAGTTGTTTCTAGTTTTTTTATTATATCATCGTACTGACTGCTCATAAAATCTATGCTTTTTTGGGTTTCCTGGGATTGTTTATCAATTTTAGATATGATTTCTCTTTTCATTGATTCAAATTTTTTTTCGATAATTTGAATAATTTTATCAATGTTAAATTTGTCTTCGGTTTCAACGACAGATCCCTTTCCTCTTGTATTTGCCATTTTCCGTTTTATTAATATTTAATTTAACTTATACTTTTAGGATTTATGTTCAATGTTGGAATCAATATGCTCCTTAAGTGAATATTAATTTATGTAGATTGTCTATGACAGATAAGTATATATTGTCTATGGTTTTTTTTATTAGTTCTTACAGAAATTAATTTATGGTCACAATGACAATAATTTTTTTGCACTTCAATTAACGAATTAACTAATGATTGATTTCACTGCCACCGTCGCAATCATTGGTCTAACTTTGTCTAGCGTATCACTATTTATTATTTTTAAAGCGAGTTATGTTATTTGGTTGCTTTATTGCCACTATATTGATATTAATTACGGAGCTGTCAAAAAACCGACCGTTATGTCTACCAAGTTATTGTTATTCCTTCATTGCATTCCTTCCGTGCTTTTGATTGATTAATATTAATCCAAATATTCCTTGAATATTTCACTAAAATATCATCAATAGTTCGCCCACATATCCAGAGTAAATGTAGCGACAGTTAAATTGTCAATTTAATTCCGCTAAATGCAATTTCTGATATAGGAGCAATGCATTATGTATTGCACTGTATCTATTCAATTTGGCATCTCCGTAATTGAGGCTTTATCAAAGTTCAAATGGATGTTTCGTAATTGAGTTTTCAACAAAGTTCAAATGGTTTTATTTTGTAATGGAGGCTTCACAGTTAGAGTTGTTGAATTCTGCAACGGAGGCATCAGAGTTCAAAGGGTAAAAGGACACTCGCGGGTAATCGTCTTGCATCATGTCGTGGATATAGCTCACCTGCGATGAGAATTTGTAGCCTGCCATTTCTCCACTATGTCAATTACCAGCCAATTATAAATACGAATAAAAGATTGTGGCTTGGCACCTTGGAGACCGGGGTTGCCATCTTCAATTACACATGTATAGGACCAGGTACAACTCCAGCTCACTTTTTCTTCGACACTGTTATATCTGTCTTTATATATTGGGAATAGTAGACAAACAAGACTTTTTCTTTCTGGATCAATTGGTTGGTGCTAAACTTTTTATCAAATTGTTTTGAAACTTCATTATTAAATAACCAAGCCAATATTTATTTTCTTTCCCCCACATGCTTTTTTCATCAAATTACTTTTAAAATATTGATAACTGAACAGCTTGTCCGTTTTATAAGCATAAACAATTATTTTTAGTCACATGGTACATAATACTAACGTTTTGATTCAATTATACACTTAATTCGCTGAGGGTAGATTCCCAATTGTTACTTGTTATTATTTGAAGATTTTGTGAAGGCGATACATCGACTACTTTACATACTCTAACATGAGATGTTGATCCTTAATGATGAATTTGACTCCACCTCTGGTCTGGTGTCTAAATCCTTCAAAAATTTCTCGTCTCTGTTGAAAAATGATCAAATACATTTTTAGAGTCCTCTGTCTCAAACTGACAGTTTTCTATTCTGAGTGTACAGCCGTAGTACACTGTGCTTATTTTACCGATTATGTTATTTTAAGCTACGTCCTTTATTTCTAAAAATTACTTACGCTTTGAAAATAGAATAGATGGTGATTGATAGTAGCATTTGTACAAATGTGAGAATTTAATTTTCGTACTTTAATTCTGAAAATTACTAAAACGTTCTGAAATTAAAGGAGATGGTGGTTGACAGTATTATACAATGAGAATTTTTTTTGCGTAATCTTTTTCCCTATTTTCAAATATCCGGTATAAGTTTGTGGTGTTTATTTTCATCGAGACTGAAAGTATTTTCTACGATAATCTGTCCGCATTTATTAGTGTCTCACAATATTGGCATAACCCATATAACTAAATGCCATTCTGTTGTTAAATATGTTGACAGATGTTTTGCCTCACCAACACTTGAAAACATATTTGCTCTTCGCGTTCCGTGGAGTATCGAAACTCCTCTTCCCCCGTGGCAACAATCGAAGAATCGATTAATTTGACATTTTAGTTCTCACATCTTTCATTTTGATATTTTTTAAATTATTTTTTTTAACTACCAGAGATCCCCGGCGTTTACACAGAGACACTAGTCACCACATACCATCGAATTTGTACGAATAGTTAATAACTACAATAGTATTGTTTATTTTTTTAAAGATCCGCCTTGTAATTATTATTACGAGTGTGTACAAATGGATGACCTATGAATCGTATCAAATTCAAACAAAAGAACAGATCTATTAATAAATGTATATTCTTCAAACTAATTTCACACTTTTATATGAAACTATCAAACTACATAATTACTATTTAAACGTCAATGCTTTTTTGTACCTATCCTATGTACAGAACAGTAATCCAATAATTATTTATTTATTTACACCTACACAAAAATTGTTTCCTATCATTCGTAGTTTGTTTAAAATGAAATCCGGTTAAATATTAAAAATTCCCGTAATAACCCTTCTTGATTCCGATGAAAGGTAAGTATATTTAGTTTCACCAAGCAATGTTAATTTGATTTTATCGAAGGAAGCATACTTTGTGGTGTGACTTTATATATTAAAGGAAAAACACACACTTTGATATAATAAGCCCTGATGAAGCTTGAGCTAAGCGAAACCTGGTTGGCTGTTAAGAGGGCATTACCAGAGAAAGCCGGAAATACGTCATTTTCAAAAAAGTTTTTAGACGTATTGACTCTTTTTCACAAAAAATTATAAATGGATTTCGAAAGATTGTTCTTTTATCTAGTGAAGTTATGTAATAAATTTTTAGAATTTTTTTTAATTTTTAGTATAATAAGGTTATTCCGTAGGTCGTTGGCAGATTTGTTAAATTTTCAAAAAAGTTTTTGTATTATACCACACCCATTTCAAATAATGTAATTATGCAGTAAAATAAATCAATACATTATCTAGCAGAGATATGTATTAGAATTTTAATTTTAGTTTCAAAAAAATCATTAAAAAATATGTACGTACATGTGTTTCTTGACGAAAATTGGTCCATTTGTGTATTTATTTGCGCACTTACAAACTAATATATTTCAGATTTTTTTAACATTCTTATTAAAATTAGACATTATTGAAAAATAATAAATACTTATTATCAAAAAATAACTACAAAAAGTACACTATTTTAATAGTTTTATCATCATGCCTTTCAGCATTTTTGGATGAAGGTATAAATTAAAGCTAATTTGGATTGAAATAAATTGGATATTGAGTTATAATTTAAAAAAGCTGGTACGGAGAATAATTAATCTTTCTCATTGTAACCGCCCTGCACGATCGGAAGAACAACTTTCGACGAAATGTGGATTTTCGTCTGCTGGCTGGTTAAACGCTCTTAAATGTTAATTCTAATAAAAAGTGGTGTTTTACGAAGTGTGTTTTTTCATTTAATATCTCGTATAATATTAATTTACAAGCACTCATTTCCTTCTCAACTGCAGACATTTGTATCTCACAATTTAAAGCTAATTTTTAGATGTATTTGAAAGTTTCTTTTCAGTTTTTCTACGAAAAATGTGTAATTTTTTTCAGCTGGAACAAAAAACAAGATAAAAATTTTTCCCTTTTTTTATTTTCTCTAAGTAATATTTAAATTTTTAATAAAGTATCGTATCATAAGGGAACGTACCCGTACGACGTGACCTGTTCAGGCGGGGTCTTCAAAATACCACGCTTGGTACAAATGAGCGACGAGTTGCTTAGGTTTTTGGTCACCGGGGGGGATGGGGGGGGGGGGGGTTGAAAATTGCAAAAAGTTGGTCACGTAGTATGGGTACGTTCCCTAGCCTGACTATTGCAGATTGTAGCAACCGTTTTGCATTAAAAAAAGAGTCTTAGTTTTTAGCTTACAAGTTTCAAAATTTTGACGGAAAATTAAGAAAATCGTGGAAAGTTACAATTTATCCACCAGCTTAAACAAAAATATCTCAATAAGCTTCCCTAACTTAACATCACTTACGTAGCCCTTTTGGGTGGTAGTTGTCAGATTGTCAGGTTGTCGGGTTGTCGGGTTGTCGTTGGGTTGTCGGGGGGGCTCGCTAGCCTAGCCGCCGGCACATAACCTGCGCAACCCACCTGGGTGACATCACCGCCCGTAGTAGGGGCCGCGCGCTGTGCTCGCTCCGCCGTGGCCTACTTAGCCGAGCTGAGCCACGCGAGCATGCCCCTGGTATTGGCTATGCGTAGCAGTTGACGATGCACTGATTTTTCTGTTCCGAGCTAACTCTTTACAAGCCTGGCTGAATACTTTTTCAATATACAATTTGTGATACACATAAAATCATTTTTACTAGAAGATGTTACCCGGTTTCATCCGCATTTTCGCACTCTTTCAAGGGCATGTTTTCTTAATGAATAATATTTCTAACGTGCTAGTTTTCACAAACTGTTCCATAGAAATTTCTACAGAAAGTGGAAATACCAGATTGTTTTGCTTTGGTTTTACATTTGTATTTTTAGTAATAAAAATTACGCGTATTAAATAAAAAAAACTAACTTATATCTCCCTCTCAACTTTCGTTCGCCTCGCCCGATCACACTTTTTGTAACGCTCTCGTCACGCATTCACCAAGTTTGATTATTTATTTATCAATTACTCCCCAAGTCAAGCGTGCGTAAAGAAGTTTTACTTAAAAAATAATGCAAGTTGGAGCTGAAAAAAAATATGAATCTAGTTAAGTGTGTATGTACATGTAAGTACATATATAAATATTTTATATTTATGAAAAAATACCATCATTAACGGCCGTTGTTCCCAATCCTACTGATCAACTTTTGAGCCGACATTTTGGCTCAACACTCCTCAAATGCACTAATAAACTCTTCCCAACGCAACTCTCCAACCAATAGGCAAGTAGAGCGTTACTAAACAAACATTTAGCTATCGGTGGCTTAGATTGATCCATCGAAAAGTTGGAAACAACGGCCGTAAGTAATTTTAAAACTTAACTTAACTTTTCTTAACCTACAGATTTTTTACAGAGATGGTTATTAAGTTTCGATCTGCATTGTGTTGACCTTTTAATGCATCTTAGTTTAACGACGAATTTAATCCAAGCTTAAGGACATTCCAAACCGAACTTTAATCTCAACTACGGACAACATAAAACATATATCTTTAAAATGTTTTTGAAGTAAAACTTCTTTACGCACACTTGACTTGGGGAGTAAGCTGGTGAATGCGTGACGAGAGCGTTACGAAAAGCGAGGCGAACGTTAGTTGAGAGGGAGATAAAAGTTAGTGAAGATAGAAAGAGAGAGAGTTACGTTTCGTATATCTGTAGGGGCAAGAGAAAGAGGTGCGAGCACACTTTTTCTTTCTCTCTTCGTATCATATACAGTCCCTGGCCAAATTATTAGACGCACTGCAAGATTTCATGAAAAATATTAATTACCGGGTGATATTGTACCGTTTTATTATTTTAGATTGATTTTTTTTATTTTATTTTTATATTATCTAATCAATTACCGATTTATTTGACATAAATAAAACAGCGTTAATTTAGAAAAGCACAAGTTTATTAAGTTTTAAAGAAAAGTGAAATTTTGAAAGATCGCCTTTTCTACCCATAATGAAAATAATCTAATTACTCTTTTAAAACACTGCATACAAAATAAACTAATAACTCTGAGTAGTATAAAACTGTTAAACAAACAACCACAGTCCATAGAGCCACAGAAATACGAACGTACCTGACTCGATTCCGATCGCGACTGATACAGGTTTGTACTTGTTTACGTTCATGTATCACTTTGTCAACACAGTGTTGCCATATGTTAAAAATAAATACAAAAATGTAGTCTACAATAATTCTTTTAAATAAAAATCAATAATATTGTAGTTTAAATATACCATTATTGCATAAAAACTCTTACGAAACATAAAATTACAAAAAAATACAGTGCGTCTAATAATTTGGCCAGGGACTGTAGATGGAGCTTATGAAGTTTTACTTCAGTCGTGTGGTCTAAAGCACACTCGTTTTTTTGCTAGTAACAAAAAGTTCGCTTAGGTCGATACTAAATAACAACAATATAAAGTAGGTTAATACCAACACATTATCAATTTAATTATGCACGTAGGCTGTTATTAATATCAAAAAGAGGGTAATTACAATTCTCTTTTAATCGAAGATAAGATTGGTGACCCATTTAGCTAAAATATCACGTATTCATAATATTAACAGTAAATTGTAAGTGTATTTCTTTGACTTTATGATTTGTGCCGTCTTCAGGTGTTATTTGGGAACCGTCCTGAGCCGTGAAGTGTTAAACTGGCCTACACGTTTTTATTACTATCGCAACTTCACAGACACGTTCACAAAAATCGTGTGATTGTGTGTTGTATTCATTAAAATCACAAAGTTGTATTGAAACGCATGACCCGGTCTCAACAGCCCGCTTGAACGTAATCCAAAAGAGGCACTCAATAAAAAAAACCACACCATTTATCAACCAAACCCAAAGTTAATAAAAAATTAAATATTGATATCACGATTTTTTTATACGCGGTTTTAAATTACCAATTGAATTGGATTGTCGTTAATTTTCATGCAGGTATGGGTGAGTCAATCGTTCGGGCCGTTTGGCTGTGTGCAGTATGAGAATTTGTGATAATATGTAGTAATGTGTTAAATAAAAAAGTAGGTCAGAGACGTATTATGATTTCGTGTTGTGTAAACGTATTTGTGTCAGCGAGTTATCTATTTGAGGATTTATCTTGTATAAATTCATCGACGTGCAAGCGATCGGCTCTCGTCATTTCGTGTTTTATTATTTTAACGATCGAAAATCAATAATTTTGAAATGGAAAACATTCAGAGTATAAAGCACGCTTTAAGATTGCCGGTTAACGTACACTATGAATTTAAAATTGCCTACCTAAGGTTTTATTTTCATCTTCTTAATATTACTAGCTACTTCTTAATTTTCATGTTGATGAAAATCATCAACCAATCTTTTCTAATTATAAAATATTAAAGCCTTCTCCTGCTTGCTTTTCCTTTCAAGTGATTTTGTATTTTTTTATTAAAATTAAATTTCGACATTATTATTAAGTTTTTCAAGTATTTTAGATTTATATTTGTGACAACTATTTCGGCTTACAAGGCCATTTTCAAACTATAAGTTTATAGTTTACAGTTTTAAAATAGCCTTATAAGTCGAAACAGCTGTAACAAAAATAATACTTGCATTAAATTTAATAATAACAAATAATAACATTGTTTAATTTAATTTCATTTTTCTTACTTTTTTTTATTTAATTTTTTTTTTTACTTTATAATTTTGAAGTAAAACTTCTGTACGCACGCTTGACTTGGAGAGTAAGCTGGTGAATGCGTGACGAGAGCGTTACGAAAAGTGTGATCGGGCGAGGCGAACGGTCGGGTCTTTACGCACGCTTGACTTGGGCAGTAAGCTGGTGAATGCGTGACGAGAGCGTTATGAAAAATGTGATCAAGCGAGGCGAACGGTCGGGCGAGGCGAACAGATGTTGAGAGGGAGATATAAGTTAGTGATGTTTTACTTCAGTCGTTTGGTCTAAAGCACAAAGTTAAATGGAGTTCTACGAATTAAACACAAAAATAATTAATATTTTGTATTTAAATCAAAAATACTTATTTTTGTAGGTTACTTTAATGATTTTGATATTTTTCATGCAAAAATCACAATGAAATACTATGATCGTAGTATACATATATATTATAATGTACAAGTTGTACCTCTAAACTAGTATGTAATAGGTGTCAAAGTTAATAGTTATGACAATGGTGGAATATGGACAATATATAATACAGGTCCGATATGGGTACCTTGCGGCACACCACTGGATGCAAAAAAATCATATGATGATTCCCCATTTAGTTTATCACTAAGTTTTCTGTTTGAAAGATAGCTTAAACCAATGCTACATATTTCCACGAACTCCAGCTTTAATCAGTTTTTCTACAAGAAAGCGCGACAAATCTGTCATCAACCTTTGCCAGTTGTCGAACGCTTTGCCGAAGTCTACTTGAAGCTTCTTCGCCATTGCATTGGAATTGAAATTTTTGAAAAAAAAAAATTGACGAGAAGAATTATTAATCACATTACTCAACAACGATAATTGATTAATGTAATACATTATTTGTATAACTTCATTAATTCCATTTACGAAACTTCGTTTTAACTTCTTTCAACACAGAAATACAATAATACAAAAAATATGTTCAAATGATACAAATTCATTAATAACATTGTTTTACGGTTCCACGTTCTGCCTATTGTATTGTTTCGTTTGACCGTTGATCTTACGCGTGGATAACCTTTTATAATTCCATTCTTATCCGATGAATATGCAAATGATATAACTATTTCAACGTATTAATTAAGGGGTGCCAGTATTGCCTTCGAATCGAAAACGGGAAAGTATTTGCTGAATACTTTTTTACGTGGTGACCTGTCTTGAAACCCAGCGTTGCCAAACTGCTACACAAAACCGGAATATATTTATTATTATAAATTAAGATTTGCCTCTCAGATTTGCAGTTAAATTCAACAGCACGTTATTATGGTTTGCCTACAAATGCAACATCTTACTTTGCTATATTTATTGTACATCTAAAGCTCACTTTAATTGGGGCGGTGGTATACCTATTGCTTGTAATTATTAGAGTTTCTTTAAAAAAAATATTTTTTTAGTTCTTCAAAGTAGATATTATTGCTTACAATTCAATTTTTAACTTTACTAGGATAGATAGCCTGTGTTGAGGATAATCATTACATAGTATAAATGAAGTCGCTCAAAATGTATGTGCGCATAGATCTTTTAAACTAAGCAATGGATTTTCATGCGGTTTTCGCCAATAGATAGAGGGATTCAAGAGGAAGGTTTATATGTATAATACATGCTTATTATAGTAGATAAAAGTCGATAAATTCAAATATTCAATTCAGGCAGCGGGCAACTTGTGGTGTGGTTTTTATAAAGGTTGGGTAATGGCGTTGTGTTTCGTTAGCCACAGCAACGTGTAGCCGGGTCTGCTAGTAATTATGTAAAGTAATAAAATAACTCAAAGTAATACATGTATTGAAAGAACAATATTGTTGTTACATTAATGTTTCTTACAAATAATAGGAAGATAAATACATCAACATGTAGGGTGGCAGTAAATCTAGTTTATAAGTTCCCCAGACATTTTCGAATTTAAGGAACAAATTTATTATATTATACGTGACATTTAGATACATTAATAGGGCTTGAAACTGTGAGTAATTGTCGTCAAACATGTCTAATAGGCTTTCTTATATAAGATATTTTAAATAACTTCTCATCATTTTTGTTATTTATTTACGGGTTGAAACTTCTCATCAGATTACGCAGTTACCTAAATATCGGTTCCATACACGTTTTTAATAACAAAAACAGTTGTATAAGCAACTGTACGTGCGACACCAAGCAATCTTTTTGAAGTGAAAACTTATTTAGCAACGTTGTGATCTGAAACTCGATGAAACAAAAGAGCGATACTTAAAAGAGACAAATACATACATTTATAGGATTTAGCCTGCTAGAGAATGAGATTGAATAATCGGTTTCCTTTTTGTGCGGTACTTCGTTGCCTTCCCACTCTTATCTACTTTAGTTTTCTGAAGGTTTCACTTCTACCGCGTGTGAACTGTACACTTGTATTATCTATTCCATACTGTTCTTATTATAAAATATATCTATATATATAAGTATATGGCCGCTCATTTATATGAAATGAAAACGTAAATTAAATTTAAAATACATATTTATATTAAAAGACACACCTATATTAAAAAAAAAACTAGCGACTAATGTCAGTTGTATTATAAATAAGAGCGATTTGCATTGTGACAACTTTTCTCCAATTCACCAAAACTAGTTTTCCCAAAAATATTATTATAATAAATCCTTATTATACCTATCACTTAATAATATGTAGTTGCTAATTTCCTATACCATTACGTTGACTTATACAGAATATCGAAAACGTCAGGTTTTCTCGAAAAAATAAATCGAAAATTTTACTTATATTCCATCAAACATCCTCCTACAGGAGATGAGATAGCTCTGCTGTACCTACATAAAAAACCGACTTCCAGGTGCTTGGCGCGCACTGTTATACTTTATGACCTACATATATAGAGTTATTATAATAAACCTGACCAAGTTAATATTACCTAATCTCTTATCCTGAAGAAAACTTTATTTTGAAACATGTCGATAATATAATGGTGTTATACAAAGTAATTTGTTTTCATTGAATTAAAAATGACGCCACAAATTGAATTTGCTAAGTTTGAAGAAAAAACAAGTTAATCAATAAACGTATAAAAAAAATACATAATTACTCATCAGCCTCATCATTAAACTACCGAATGAAATATTCGAAAAGACACATAAGATAATATTATAGTTTCGACATTGTAAATAAGTAATTGTGTAAAAATGTTATTAAATAAGAATTGAAAGCTTTATTTCATAAAAATTCTGCACTCCTAAATTCTCCATTCTTTTAAAATTAATATCAACTGAGGGTACTTTTGTCCATAATCTTTTTACAAAAAATGTAAAATCTACTGTAATGGACGATAGCAAATATAAAAACATGCAATATCTAGTGTTTTGAATAAAGTGTCATCTGCGTGCAGTCGTATTTTCTTCAAGCATAAACTTTCTAATAAAGATGTTTTTGTCAGAAGTGATCTGCCAGATAAGTTTTTTTTTTTTAAAGAAAGACAAACATTCCCGGGTTACGAATAACCCAACAATGTTTGAAAATCTCCTACTACCACCACAGAAAGCCGAAAATGTTGCTTGTGCTGGTTTGCTGTTTGTAAATAATAAAATTAGTTAGAGCATAAGAACTCACAATAAATTGTACAACGATTTTGAGGTGATTTTTACAAAAACCGCGCTCTACAAATTATCCAATCATTATTATTATTACTACCCAAATTTGAACATATATTTATACAAACTAACTTAGAAATTAGGTATCCATCATAAAAATTCATAACGTTTAAATGAAATTTATAGACAACTTAAGAAAAGCCTTTTTTCCATACTTTTCCTACTTCCTAGGTGCACATGGTGACTTATGAAGATAATTGCAGGACAGAAACTTTTAAATTTTCAGAATAATTTGTAACGGAATGACGGTTTTCCGTAATCTTTTATATTTGATAATAAGAGAGAAGATGATAATAAAACATAACTTATTATTTGGTTTAACTTATTGTTGCATCACTGAAATTATTGAGGTAGTCACCGCTCTCCATAAAGAAGAACAGTTCTTAGTTACTACACTACGAACCGGTTTGAGGTTGCCTTTCAAAAAATGTTGCACAGTTGTGCCTGAAAGCGAAGTATTTGTAGGCTCTATTATATTATCATAAATTCACCATTTACGCCTACCTCCCCTTTCTTGCGAGAGCGTCGCTGGGCACAGCGATGGAGCACATTACCACGTTAAGCGTGAACAGCGATTGGTCTCAGAATCTCAGAATGAAACACAGTGTTGTAAATGTTTAAATACTTAAAAATATATTTGTAATTCCAAGATAAGTGAAGGGGTTGGAATCGTCGAATGAAGACATGACAAAAACAACATTTGAAACAAACTCTTATTGGTGGAAATCATTATTATTCCTTAAGGTGGAGTAGGTATCCCAAGAGTAGGAAAGGGGCATTGCCATTCCGGGTGTTTTGAGGTTGATTGTTGTATTTAGGAAATATTATTTTGTAAATATATATTTTTTAATTTTCTCACCTCTTAAGTCGGTTCCTCATTACTGAGAATCGTGACCCCTACCCCAATTTTTGTGGTGGACAAGTCTTCTCCGTTCCTCGCGGTTATGCGCTGCGTGGAGAGCTGCGAACACCGATATACAGGACGCCAGTGATGCTTGGCCACTCCAGGGCATTGATGACCTTCCACTGTTCTTCTGCCTTCCACTTTGCCAGTGTCTATGAGTTTCTCCAAGTCGTGTCTTCAGTTTGACAAGCAACGTGTCCAAAGTATCTTAAAATACATTCTAGGCAGATAGTTGAGAGCCTATCTTACAGAATGAACACATTCACAACAATTTGCTTTTCCTGTACTTCGTCCATTCGAATATAGTTTGAATCCATTCTTCGGATGAGATTCATCACTCCATTCTCGTTTTTTTTCTATTCGTCCACTATAACGCAGGTATATCTTTAAAACAATACCTACGTGTAAACTTGAAACTACTTTTTTGGCGTCTTGTCTTATATTTTAAACCTTAATAAAAAAATCTGATGCGCCCCGTTTAGATTGCTTGAATTTTAGATCGATCTCTTGCGTTGTGTGACTACGTACAATAAATTCGTATCCGTGACGACTAAACTTTACAGTAGGTAGACACTTCAACTAACTGTGTAAACGTTTAAAAGTAGCGGCAGATAGGTTGCGATGAACATTATTACGATTGTATTATGTTCCGAACATTTACCTGGAGAGGTACAATTGCGTATCGGTGTTGAGTGGTCCACTAAGTGAAGTGTGCGCAAGCCTCACCTGACGGAGAATCCGATTTCATAACTCCATCAATCATGGAACATGGAACCCGTCCCGTATTATGCAAAACCAATTAAATTAATTTGTACGTTTGATATTTAGGTCGAATCACCTTTTAAAATAAAGCACGAAAGACTTCATTAGTAACACGCTAGAGTAACCTACATTTTATATAGACTTGTAATTTTTAATGGCTACAGAATGCGATCGTTCTTGCGATGTAGGTGGGTATCTACCTCCAATGAAACCTTCATACTTCTTAACATGTCCTTTGCATGTTTGTTGATATGATTTTTTTATTATGAGGTTGTGCATTTGATTCCCACTCGCAAGTCGATATAGGTATTATTCGCATGCCAATGTTCAAAAGGTACGACCTACAATGTGCCGTTTTAAGTAGGTCGTGATTAAATAGGAATGCAGTGTCACGTATAATTATATCTGCTATGTAATCAGAGCCGAGAAGTCACTTATCTAAAACAACAGAGTTAATGGAAAATAATCCGCAACACTGTCAGCGTGAATGTATCCTCTCCCAAGCCTCCCAAATTCTGACTGGACTGGATACTCACAAGATGATGAGAATAAAGACCTAATTATTCCAACTTTATGTAGAGTACATGCCAAACTTTAATTCCGATCTGAACTTGATAGGATCCATTGACCATCGACCTTACTGAATTTACAATGCCGTATGCGAAACAGAAAAATGCCTAAAAACATAAGTGCCACATAGAAAGGCGTGAGCGGGGAGACATGCCACTTTTCGGACCTTTAACTCGCCTATTACGACGATTTCGGTATCAACGTTAGGTCGGTATTAAAGTTTGACGTGTACTATAACTAACTAGAACTTCGATCAATTAATTCAATCGATTCTACAAGAACTTTGTAACGCGCAACTTAAATGCATTTCAGTCTTGGCAATGAAAGCCAAAAGAAGGCCAAAAAGATTAGTAAATACATTACGAACGCTTAAATTCGCTTAACCGCTATACAGAAATGCTACCAAAGAGTTTACTGTTTGTGTAAATCATTAATAATTTGTGTAAATATTGTGTAATATAAATTTATTCAATTTATTAAGCCTCCGGGAACCTCAAAGTACATTGTTATAGCTTACTGATGTCGTTAATTACTTCTAACGTAAAACTTTCGGAAAGGACAGTATTGTCAGAAGTCTAAATTTTCAGACTTGGAATCCGATATTTCCAACCAACCCAACGGAAATACACCTGTTTTCTAAGACTTAGTTATTACTAATTTTGTTCTGCCCCCAAAATTTTTTTTATTGTCAAGTGAACGCTTTAAAATTTGATGTCACCATTAGGTTTTTCAATGGCGTTAAGTGGTATCTAATTAGGTGCCTGTGAACAAATAATATTAATATTACAGCTTTAATCGTAATTGTAGAATGGAAAGCTATCCTTAACACCTGTTTGTCAATTTTACTACCAGCCCTATTAATAACATTGTAGATGACCTGCAAACATGTGGCCATGACAGTTACAAACATTTAGACGACTTGCTTTGAAATAAATACATGTATTGTACTGGTCCCTCAAAGAGGGCATTTACAAAAATAATTATATTGAAATAATAATTTATTTATAATCTTTGATGGGTCAGCCGTTGTGCTGGTTCCGTGTGATTTGTCGGAGGAAGCGATGAACATTTCCAGCGAAGTACTCGGTGACCCATATTTATTCGGTGTTATCATGTTTTTTATATAACTGAATACGATTGTCCTTATTACGAGATTAGCAACCACAAATATGGTATTATTTTTAATATTAGAAGCACATGAATGTAGACATGTAGGTACATACCTTATCATGTAGATACTTATTTCGAGAATTATGTAGATTCTTATTTTTCTTCAAAACTTCCAGAAATTATTCCTTTTAACTAATTGTCTAACAGTTGTCACTGACTCACTTTAACTTGATTCGCTTAAACGTGTCATGTTTTCTTGAGACGTCACAGTCTTCTTCTTCCGTCCATTCACTCCTGAAAAAATCCTGATTCGGTCGTAGGTACATGATTTAACTTTTCTAAATTCTCATTTCTGCTGCATTTGGTCCAATTCCGTCCTCGTTCTTCTGCCAGTTCCATGCCTCACAGCAATACGAAAGAGTTAGCATCAGAAGACCGGTCAGTGACTTAGCGGGCATCGCGTTTGTGTCCCACCCAGGCGTTTGCGTGTTCGATTCCTCGGCTGGCTAAGTACTAAGTACCATCACAACACAAGCAACATTTTCCGCTCACTGCAGTGGTAGGAGGAGATTTTTAAAGATTGTTGGGTTACTCGTAACCCGGGAATTTGTTTTTCGCTGCAAGACTTATTGAATGAGGAATTAATCGTCAATATCATTATCTTTTTTAATATTAATCATGAATATAATCATTGCTGAAGCGCGAAATTTCTTACCAAACCCCTACAGAACTGTCAAATGTGACAAAATGGCGGAGTAACCCTAGATTCTGGAGCAGAGGTTCCCAATTTTTTTTTCTCGTAGACCACTTTCAAAAATTTTACTGGTTTCGGTGGACCCCCTGCTGCTACATTTCTACCATACTCCCAAAACTCGTTAAAAAATGTGAAGATTAGTCTTATTAAAATAAAACATTAAGAACGTACCGTACCTTCAACAATGCAAATCAACGATTTAAAAAAAATAACAATTTTAAAGGGGGAGATGTATTTTTTTTTTTTTTTACATTAACTCCACACAGAAGGCCTTGAGGAAAATAATTTCCCTCAGGGCCTATGTCATCTGGGATGCTGTGTTAAGGGTCTTTTTGAGGAGAGGAAGGAATGAACATTGGTCTTGAAGAGACCTATGTTAAAGGAAGGAGGAAACACAGAGGCTGGCAAATCATTCCACAGCCGAGCTGTTGAACATAAGAACGAGTCGAAGAAACGACCCGTTCTCATGTGACAAATGTCAACCGTCTACAAATGTTGGGCACGCGTTTGGCGTGTTTCCCGACTATGCACCGGTGCCGAAGGGATCAATGATGATAGTTCCTCGGAGCATCTTCCATTGTAATACCGGTAGAACAAGGCTAGCATTCCCACCCGACGCCTGTGCTCTAAAGATTGCAATCCGTCTGTTAAGATGGGAGAATCTATCAAACGGACCGCCCGTTTCTGCACAGAGTCGAGGGTATTTTTCAGGTATTTTGGAGCTCCAGACCAGAGATGGCTGCCAAATTCAACCGTGGGGCGTACTTGTGATTTGTACAAGGTTAGCAGTTGTGTACTATTAAAGTATCTGCGGGCCCTGTACAGTATGCCCAGTTTCTGGGAGGCTAAATTTACTCTGGCTTCGATGGAGCCCCCATACCTGAGCTGGTCACTTAGGGTTACACCAAGCATATCAATGGAGGGCCTGTTCGGAAGATTGCTTCCGTTGAAAGAGACTTTTTTTCATTTCGATCCCTTTTAGGCGTAATCAGACAAGATTGGGTCTTTGAATCATTAAATGTAGTTGATGGATTGACAGCAAATTATCAATATTTGGCTTCAGTTCTTGTTCTTTACTATCGAAATCAGATAAATTTTCGTGGACCCCCACTTACAACTTGTGAACCCCATTTTTATCACGCCAACGTAGACCCCCGTCGGGTCTCTCTTGGACCCCTTTTTTTTTTTTTTTTTTTTTTTACAGTGAATACCGCACAAGAATCTCAACTGCTCCCGTCTGGAGCCAGTGAGACTATGGCATCCCCAATTGGGGTATGTTGTGAGGCTGAAAGTAGTGGGGAGGGGAAGGAGGTGGGGAAGAGGAAGGTTGGGAAGTACCTGGCTATTCAGATCTGGTCACTAAACACGGCTAAAGCCATTTTCAAGCAACGTTTCAATTCTGAATGGTGGTCTTACACCAGGGCGATACTAATAGTATCTTCCACTCTGGAACATGCCGCAAATATACTATATATTATTTTAAATGAATTAATTGTGAAATAACACAAATTAATCAAATAAAATCTATTTGCGCATGCCGGGTTCGAACCCGCGACCTCCGGAATGTGAGTCAAGAGTCTTAGCCACTGGACTACGAAGGTCGTCAAACCACTGAACCCTGAACCACTTTGGGAATCACTGCTCTAGAGTAACAATCGGTTTTCGGAAAGAAAAAGCAACCGTTAAAAATGACGTGAAACAAGTGGTTAAATTGATTGAAAACGCATTTTTGTGATATTTAACCGTGGCAATGTCTTTTACTCTTACTTTTTCTCTAGCAACGGTTGAAACAGACGGCACTAAGACTTCCATTCACTTTTTGGGTACTATTAATGGAATTACTATACAATTCAGGTACCTACGACCTATGCATATATTGGGAACATTATATCTGACGTATGTGGTGGATCATGCAACTTCAACACCTCCTTTGAAAAGTGACGAAAAAAATGGTTAAATAGGTTGCGTTGGGTTAGTAGAGTAGAGTAATAAAAATAACACAAAATAAATAGGTAAACAAAATAATAAAGGTATTGTTACAATTATATTTCTTACAGGTAATGGGTAACTACTAAGCTGAAGGAAGCTAATACATTATACATATGACGTGTCGTGTACAAACATGTATATTGCTTACAAGTGGTTATTGTCTTGTTCCCCCAATATGCCCATTGATATTGTAGTGATTGGGGGAACTTAACCGTAGTCCGGGACTTACTATGAATAGCTTACAGAAATTCCAGCGTCCTTTCAACGAGAAAGGGGCAATACATGTATATTACCTACTATATAATATACTCAGATATTGAATAATAATAATAGCTTCGTTGTACGTAAGCTTAGTACATAAAATAAATAACATAATGTGAAATCTATAAGTACTCAAATGTCAAAAACTTGTCGGTTAATAATAGGTTTCAAATATTAATTCAATTTTAGTAAAGTTAATTAATTGCTTGGTATTTTCTTTAGAAGCTTTGATTAAATACCATCTTATTGTTCCCTGTTCTTCATAATTTAATGTTTGATAAAATGATTCTAATTTCTAATGTTAAGTATTCCCCGTAAACGGTAACAGGTCTACTTAGTAAAGACTTCGAAAAATCTAGAATCACATAATATTTGGTTTTATTTTTAATTACATCTACATACTTGAATTTTACTTTTGATTCCTTGATTTAATATATGTATGAATGACTAGCTTTTGCCCCCGGCTTCGCTCGCATAGTATTAGGGGGGTTCCCACGGCGCCTCCTCCACCTTCCCTATCCCCTCCCCCCCCCCCCCCCCCCTCTCCATACCCGTTACATTCATTTTTCAAACAGCTCGTGTGCCACCTATTGCATTTTTTTAAACAAATTTCTAAGCTACAGCTTATATGTTATTCTGATTTATGAGCTATATTATTTTTAAGTTTCATTAAAATCCATTTAGCAGTTTTTGCGTGAAAGAGTAACAAACATACATACATCCATACAACTTTCGCCTTTATAATATTAGTAGGATGTGGAATCTTTGAAGTGGAAATTAATCCACTTTCCGACATCTGATCCAGCTGAAACTCGGCAGATAAATCCGTCATCGATGACAATGCATTCTATCAACCGACAATTACGCACACGCGTGCCGGACATATACGCATTTCTCTGAAATTCGATGACATTACAGCAGTTAATGTACGAAGTAATGTCGGTCCCCTCCGATCAGGATGTGGTTCAGTTGGTAGCGTGTTTGACTCCAGTTTCTGGATAGTAAGGTTGAATCCTCTGAACTTTTTTCAGTTTTAAACACATTTGAAAATAGACGTATTTTAATTTTAAAAAACTTTGTAATTTATGGGTTGATTTTTTGATGATTTAAAAAAGACACCATTCTTATCTTCCTTTATCAAAAATCTTTTTTGGGATTTGAAAACACCAAACGAAAAATTTTCTTTCCAAAAAACATGAAAACCTGAAAACACAGAAGGCAACCACCTCACCATTTCTCCGCAGAGGTAGGCAGATTACAGAGAGCGCCATTCATCTCTGTTTTGGCAAGTACTTACTCCTTGTTTCTAATCATCATAAACTAGATACTATTTTGTTAATACAACTCTTGTCATTGCGGTTGAAGTTTTGATTCAGCAATTAGTGCTGCGTATTCTTGGGGTATCCCCGACCTTCTTCCATCCACTTGGGCAAAATGTTCCTTTCCCCAAACATCCTCTCTCCATGTCCAAACCACCGTCACGATATTCTTAGATATTTAATTTTGTTTTTAATCGTTTTGATTCTGGAACTGAACGCATCACTTCAGTAAATCCAAACTTATCCTACTAATATTATAAAGGCGAAAGTTTGTATGGATGTATGTTACTCTTTCACACAAAAACTACTAGATGGACTTTAAAAATTATTTCGCTAATAGAAAGCTACATTATTTGCGAGTACTATAGGCTATATATATTGGTAAGCTCTCGCGTTATGAATAATCTCTGGCGATATGAAATTATTTATCATACGTTTTCTGTCCCTAACGAAATCGAATTATTGCAAATGTCAAAAGCAAACTAATTATTGCCGAAATGTACGTATGCGAATAACTTCCGAACGACTGCACCAAATTGGATAATTCTTTTTTTGTTCGTTATTTTATATAAAACTACCGTTGAGCTCTGGCATTATGAAATTTGTAGATAAATTGTAATAGGTGGCACGCGAGCTGTTTGAAAACTGAATGTACCGGGAATGAATGTGTGGAATGCGAGAGGTATGTGTGGGGAGGGGGGAGAGGTGGGTGGGGAGGGCGGTGGTGGAGGGGGAGGAAGAGGAGGATGGAGTGTGGGGGAGGAAGAGCGGAGAGGGAAGGGGGTAGAGGAGGGGTGGTGGAGTGTGGGGGGGAAGTTAAGGGGGTGGGGTAGTGGGTGGGGGGAGGGAGGGGGAGGGGGGTTGATGGGGGGAGATGGAAGGTGGAGGAGGCGGAGTGGGAATCCCCCTAATACCATGCGAGCGAAGCCGCGGGAAAAAGCTAGTAATATTATAAATACGAAAGTTCGTAAGTTTGTTTTTTGCGCTTTCACGCCTAAACCACTGAACCGATTTAAAAAATTCTTTCACCAATAGAAAGCTACAATATTGGCGAGTAATATAAGCTGTATGTGATGGTAAGTTCTGGCATTATTGTATATATAAGTAATTATTTGACGTGCGCTGTCATTTTGTTATTTCTTGGAAAATTTAGATAACTACGGATTGGAGATCCCTTTATAGTTAAAATTCAAATATCTATACTAATATTCTATATGCGAAAGTGCGAGTGTTTGTTTGTTACGCTTTCATGCCTAAACCACTAAACCGATTTTAAAAATTCTTTCACCAATAGAAAGCCACATTATCAGTGAGTAACATAGGCTATATATAAAGGTAAGGTAAGTTCTGACGTTACGAAATTTGTATATATGAAAATGTGTATTTCATACATTTTAGCAGGGAGGAAAGGCAGGGGGGAGGTGGGGTTCGCGAAGAGGGAAAAGATGGGGGGAAGGTGGAATGGAACGGGGACGCACGGGATAGGACATGCAGGGAAAATTTATTTATTTATTTGAATGGCTTTGCAACGTATGCCGGGTACCAGCTAATAAAATTATATTTTATAATCTACGTGTCTCGCGTCAAATGTGATTTCGCCACGTGCGAGATGTCCTAATTTTAACCCGTTTGACCAGTCGATCCCAAATATCATTTTTGCATACCAACAGGGTACAAGTCGAGGATAAACCTGCACGCTATTTCGCAAATAATATATTTTGGTGTTCAAGGTATCTCTCTAAGGAGCGGCCAACATAAGTAGAAGAGCAGATTCAATCGTTTTTTGTATTGCTGTGAAGCAGACATTATCTTCTCACGGATGCGCTGGGCCGACAGTCGTTTTTTTTATTATATATAATAATAACGTTTACATTTGTATAGCGCAGTTTTGTCATTTCACTTCAATAATAATAATAAGTTCGACCAAGTAAGAATAGTTTCATTTAAAGTCTGGCTGTCCGCATTTCTACCGATGTATTTTCCTTGACACTTTAAATTTAAACCATTTAAAAAAATTTATGTTATTCTTGAAGATAATATATATACAGGGTGTCCGGGGGTAAAGTGCATTTACTTCGGGAGGTGATTCTATATGATAGTACAAGTAAAAAAGATAAATAACTCTTTTCGAAATTCCAACTTTTAGGGGGAGTTTTGAGGTAAAAAGATAAAATTAGCCAGGCGTGTGCGGTCAGATTTATTATTTTCCGCTGTTACGATACGGGCTAATCACAACCGAGTCGGGCGCCCGGCAGCGTATTTACAATCCCTACCGCGTTTCAGTCGCTTTAAATTTTCAATATCAAACTTTAAATATTTAGAAATAAAATTATTCATTTCTAATATACACATTGGAAAGATTATTTTATCTAGATTTTAGAACAATTTTTGTTTTTGCAAAGTGATAAAAAATTATCAATATAGAGGTGTATTTACAATATGTGGGAATAATATTAAAATTTACATATTTAGAAATAAAAATATTAATTTCTAATATACACATCAGAAATATTATTTTATCTAGATTTTAGAACAATTTTTGTTTTTGCAATGTGATAAAAAATAACCAATATAGAGGTATATTTAAAATGTAAACTGACGTTACCGCGACTGAATCGGTATAGGTTTTGTAAATACGCCGCCCGGCAGGCTCTCAGCAAGTAAGATCGTACCTCACACTGATGATTTTTAGTAGGTACGTCTTTTTGTATGGGAAAAAAAAAGTTGGAATTCGAAAAAAGTTGTTAATCTTTTTTACTCCTACCATCATGTAGAATCACCTCCCGAAGTTAATGCACTTTACCCCCGGTCACCCTGTATATTCCCCACGCCGAAACGGCAATTATGTGAAATTCCCTCGATAGAAAAAAATTGCAAATTATGCTCCGAAAATTATTATAAACACGTTTTTCAGTTATTTTATTACTTATTAGTATTTATTACGTATGAAAAAATTCACAGTGTTTCTTTAAATGCTATTTTAAACATTCCTCATGATATTTGCTCTATTTTAAACGATTCGTATTTTATTAAACATTTTCACAATTTTGCTTAAATTTATTATTTTCAATATTCGCCTGATTCCTATATACATACATATCTCTCCTTCTTTTTAAGCAGGTACTACCAGGCCCCCTAGCATGGTCGATCGATATAGATTTTATCGAACATGTCGGTAACTTGTCATCGCTCCTGAGCACGACTGCAGGCCGCTAACGAACAACAATAATTCATGTTAAATAAATTAGGAACCCTTAGTCGTTGTGAACTGTTGTTTGTTCGTTAGCGGCCTGCAGTCGTGCTCGGGCGCGATGACAAGTTACCGACATTTTCGATAAAACCTATATCGATCGACCATGCTAGGACCCCAGGCCTTAATACGTAAAAGTAGATATTGCTAAGTGATTTTTAATTCAATCGGTTTTCACAAAATTAATCTGGACTTTTGATGTGACATTATATTTATTACGTTATTCCCAAAGCAGTTTTGAGTGACACCTCAGTTTTTAGTCGGTGAACTATTCCGTCATTGACAACTTGTTAATAATTCACTACACTTTGCCGCCAGCTATGGGTCAGAGCTGCATAAATAAATACTCAATAAATTAACTATATTTTTATTGATTGGCTCTGCTTAACGTGTTATTCAATTTGTACAGGTGAGATCTTTTTAGTAACTTACAAGTTACTTACTTTACGTTGCCATTTACGGGAAAAATCTATTTATATATTAATTTATACAGGCTGTGGAACACGAAAGAAGAGTGGAGGTTACAAAAAATAGTCCATTTTATTTGAGAGGAATCTTGAAAAATTGGCTGAAATATGTGAGTAGGAATTATTGTGTTTCGTTTTTGGAACTACACTCCAAGACGGTTTGACGATAGCGTTTTGATATTTTACGAAATAAATGCCTCAAGAATATAAATAAATAAATTATGTTCACCCTGAAAAATAATTCGATTTCGAAAGGAGGCGTAAGCGTTTTTGAAATGAAAACTTCTTTAGCACCGTTGTGATTTAAAACTCAATGAATCGAAAAGTAGCGTCACTTAAAAGAGACAAACACGTATAGGATTTAGCCTGCGAGAAAATGACATAGCATAATCAGTCTCCTCTTTGTGCGATGCTTCGTAGCCTCCCTACAATTGTCTACTTTACTTTACTGAAGGTTTTACTTCTACCGCGTGTGAATTGCATAATTTATTTCTTTTTTTACTATTATGGTTTACTAATAATACCTGGACACTAACCCGCTTTTCTTGATTTTTAGCCCAATGTTTTCGATTGATGAAATCTTTCTCCATACTGAACATTTTTAACATATGGGGAACGAACAATACGGCGTGTCTTATAAAAAATGTATATATATTTATTATTTATATATCAACAAAGTGCCTTGCGGAAGCACTTGATACGAATTTTTAACGCTTCTGAACGCCGAACATACGATCCCTCGCTTTCCAGCTTGCTCACTGCGGCGCGCAGTGCAAAGCAGATGCAGAACATAACAAATTTGGTGGTTTAAAGATTTAAAAATATTTTGTCCAAGGAGGCTGCTCATTATTTCGTAGTTTTCGGTAATTTCGATCATCTCTTAATTCTGCCGCCGTACGCTTACGCTTTTCTCGGCGCCTCTCGTACTACGTTGGGAAACTGTCGCGCACACCCGCTTACGTCCGTCTCAGTGTGAGGCTCTCCGCACGCCGCCCAACCAAGTGTGGGTGTGTACCTACATCAAACGTTTCGCTTGTGTGCGCGTATACCCACATCTTGCAGTTTATGTGTGTCCGTGTTTCTGGGTGTTTGTGCGGGCCATTTTGTGTATGTGTATGCCGGTTTGGTGAGAACTGCCGAAATTGAGCGCGCATGAGTCCATGACGGCGTTACGTCACATCGAAGCAGCTGACCTACTTTCGGTTCTGATCGACGGCGCGGGGAGGGGGCGACCTAAACTTTTCGGCTGCGTTATTCGATTTCCACATTTTGAATAAAAGTTCGATATTCGACATCTACACTATCAGCCTAACCTAACTAAGTATAACTAATTACTTAATGCTTTCGCACCTTTAATGAAATACAGCCTTCAAATTGTCTATGCATGGAGGAATTTGACACTCTTTACTAATTTTAAGTTGATACCTACCCACGTAGAGTTTTTTTTCCTGAATTCCGCAGACCATGAATATTCAGTCAATGAAGAGTCCCAACTGTCTGGAGCCAGTGAGACTATGGCATCCCTAAAATGAGGTATGTTGAGAGACTGCAGATGGTGGAGAAGGGAAGTTTATGGAGTACCTGCTCACTAACACGACTAAAACCATCTCAAAGACGTTTATATTCGAGATTTTGATCTACTCTGGAACCAGCCGCATATTGTACATGTGAAACAACTAAAAACACTTGTAAGTATAAAATTTAATTCCCAAAGTCAGGATTTAAAGTCGAGAGCTTTACCCATTCGTAGAGGAGGCCGTCGGATTGGATAACCATTCGTTAATATTTTGTGTATCCCCTGTGGAAAGGAGAGGAATCACACATACACAGTATTTACTGCTATTAATGATGAAAGCTGAGCATGTTGTACGACCTTCGTAGCGTAGGGCCAAGATTTTAGTAGGCAGATACATTATTGGTCAAAAATAAATTTGTCCAGAGAATGAAAATTCCGGTGACCGGACATCATCACTTCTTTGAAAAGTCGTTAAATAGGATGGAAAAAAATAGGTTAAATTGGTTACGTTAGGTTAGGTTTTTTCCATCGCTTTTAATGACTTTGCAAATCTATCTATATATATATATCTAAATAAAAATGAATCGTCGAAATGTATGTACGCGCTAACTTCCGAACGACTGCACCAAATAGGATAATTCTTTTTTTCTTGTGTTCGTTATTGTCAGGACAAGGTTTGTATAAAACTACTGGTGAGCTCTGGTATTATGAAATTAGTTTAAAAATGAATCGCCGAAATGTATGTACTAGCATAACTTCCGAACGAATGCACCAAATTGGATAATTCTTTTTTTGTTGTGTTCGTTATCGTCTAGTGAGTTCTGGCATTATAAAATTTGTATAAAAAAATTGCAATAGGTGGTACGCGAGCTGTTTGAAAACTAAATGTACCGGGAATTAATTTATGGAACGCGGAAGATGGAGATGGGAACTCGGAAGGGGGGTTTGCGGGAGTGGGGAAGGTGGAGGAGGCGGAGTGGAAACGCGAGAGGGGATGAGGAAGCGGGAGAGGATGGGAGGGGGAAGGGGAACGGGACGAATGGGAAAGGACACACAGGGAAAAACAATTTCTTTATTAAATGACATAGCAACGCATGCCGGGTACCAGCTAGTATTTCATATTACTTACATAATATTCAAATATTTTCAAAACGGTATTGAGTTGTCATGGAACCTAAAATTCCATGAAATAGCTATGTTTCGGTCCTAGATCTCAAATCCTGGTACTTCCTCACCTTTCTCAAAGACCGTAGCATAAATCCTTCTCTTTTCTTTCCCCCCCCCCCCCCCCTATCTTTCTCTTGTCTTTTAATACCTCTCCTTAAATTTTATTTTGCTCCCCACCTTTTCCCACACATTAGGAAGCTTTAGAATTGAATTGTGTTGTTTTTCCAAAAACTCGAACCAATTTTTTTTCATAATTCGAAAATAATACTCAACTCTCTAGCAGTACTTACCCTTACTTTTTGGTTGAAGTCGTTTGAATATTTATTATTATTTTGTTTAATTCGTAGAACTCCAATTAACATATTTTTTATTATTTTTAATAAATCAAACTTAATAGTGTTACTATTAAGTTCTGCAAATATTATAGTTTTTTGTGACGGCTGTTTCGCCGTTCAAGGCCACTGTCAAACTTTGGTTATTCGACATATCAGTGCCTCACCCAATTTATTTTCAAAGTAATCGGTTTTTATCGAAAATATTAATTAAATGTTGTAAATATCAGTAAATAAAGATTGGATAGGTATAAATAAAATTGCAAATGTTTTATAAGTCATCTTTATATTTAACTAGCAGACCCGGCCACACGTTGCTGTGGCTGACGAAACACAACGGCATTACCCAACCTTCATAAAATCCACACCACCCGCTTGCCAGCTGCCCGCTGCCCGTTGCCTGAATTGAATATTTGAATTTCTCGGCTTTTCTATACTATAATAAGCACGTATTATACATATAAACCTTCTTCTTGAATTAACTATATTATTATTATTATTTTTTATTTATATAATAATATAGTTAGCGATCGCCACTAATTATACAATGCTTGCAATGCAACACTGGATATTTGAAAAGGGAAAATCAAATACCTACTTACTCTAGGACATCTAATTTCAAAAGTGTCTATAGTACGGCCCGCCAGCCGTTTTAAATCGCACAAAAATATGTTTTCTTTGAATTTCTCGGCTTTTCTCTAATATAATTTACATGTATTATACATATAAACATTCCTCTTCAATCACTTTATCTATAGGTGAAAACCGTATGAAAATCCGTTGCGTAGTTTAAAAGATTAACGCGCACATGCATTTTGAGCGACTTAATTTTATACTATGTAATGATGAAGATAATGACATATTGATAATGGTCTTGATCGTCGAAACAGCTATCACAATAATCAAATATACCTACTTGTGAAACTTAATGATAATATTATGATATTTGATTATTATTTTTTTAAATCGTTGAATGTTATTCAGATTTCAGATACTGTAATAAATGGACCCGAAATTTTCCGCGTCCCTAACTTCTGAGAACGGCATATTTCTCGACATTCAAAGTTTCTATCAAATAATTTTATTGCTGAGCCGTTTTCAAATTTTCTGTAGAATGTTAAGTTTTTTATCGCATTTTCAGTCTCCGATTTCTATGGAAGCAGAAGTAGATTTCGAAAAATTGCCTATCCCAAGAGAAAGAAGTTCTGGTTCAAATAAACCAGATTCCAGCTCTCGGAAAGATACGTATAAATGTAACAATTTCGGTAAGTAGATACCTACATGCTACCAATATTTCAATGCCAGTCATTATAATATTTTGAAAAAATGGTAAATTGTAATAAACGAATAAGTACATTTTATATATATACATAATTAAAATTACTAATAATTTTTTTTTTTACATTTTATGTGAAAATAGTCAAAGAATTTTGAAATTATTGTTGTCATTTATAATCGTGGGGAGGTACGAATACTAGGGGGGTGGAATTCCACTAAACTTTATTCTTTCATCTTCTCATATTTCTTTCTCATGTGTTTGTTCTGATAGATTTTTTGTTTTGTAATTATAAAAAAATTTTCATTTCATAAAAAAAAAATGTTTTATATTTTTTTGTTTTATATAAGTTTTGGATTCATATTATTTTTTTATAAAATTAATTTACTTATTCTTATTATGCGGTCTCGGTAGAAGTAAAGTCACAAGGAGGAAATCCATAATTGGTTTTATTTTTGCTATTTAATACTATGTACAAACTGAAACACATGTAAACTGTCGATTTCCCGAAAACTAGTAAATAATAAATAATATTTCGACTCTTTGTTGACCAAATGTATTTTTGAAACGCTTGATTTCTTCTTCATCGTATTGGTGATATATACTCTCATTACCGCTCTAGTGAAAGGATTTAGTCGTGTTTAGTGACCAAATCTGAATAGCCCGGTACTTTTCACATTCCTCTTCCACATCTCCTTCAATCAAGAATATTCCCCTTACACTGATTTCTCCCCTCATCATTTACACAAGTCCTAATCCATTAGAGGTACGTTATTAATCTTAATTTTTTTTTGTTTTCATTTAATTAAAATAACGCCACAAAGTGAAATTAAAATTTTAAAAAATATATACGAGTATATAATAATATTTTATAGAACCACATTATTGTACTACATTTTCTACTAGTAATACAATACAATGCAACATAAAATATACGTACATACATATACCAATTAAGCAAAGAACTTCGTCTGTACGACGGGTCTTTTTTATGAAAAGGTGGGTGGAGATGAAATTCTGGGAAGGAAAAGGTGGATAGAAATCCAGGGGTCGATAGGAATCCAGGGGTCGGTGTGTTCAAGAGTGACGGACGTTTGAATTCATCCCTTTCACTGCTGTGCAAGGCGCTGGATAGAGAGAGTCTTGATGGAGAGGTCAAAACATCTACCTCTACGGTCCCCCCCCCCCCCCCCCCCCCGATCCAGGCTGCCACGCGGTTGATGGGCACCGCCACCAAGACCCGGACAATGCACTTCTGCTAAGTTACCAAATGTAGCGAACCACTTGGGGCGACTATTGTTGGTTATCGAATAAATGGTTCCTTGCCTTGTTTGTGCTTTCAGGCTCACCACGGCTTCGATTGTCTTCTGCTACTTCCATTTGTACCCTAGAGTGGCCTAGAGAACCCCAAAAAATTATTATGTTTACTCTCTTCACAAATATAATAAGTAATTGGATACAATAATTTTGTAGATCGCCGTTTACGCGAAATGTCACCTCAGGATTTTTATTAGGGGTTCCTAAATTCCAAATGTTTATTTTTTTTTATTTTTAAAGAAAAATTTATTAAGAATTCCTACTTTCCAACTGTTTATTCTTTTTTTTATTTTTAAAGTTATCTTGATAGCTTGAATAACGTTAAGACAGATTTTTTGCAATGAGATACTTCACGTTAGCTAACTAATGGTAGGGATATTGAATTTGATTTTAATTACTTTTGCATCCTTCATTGCAGTTTTGGGAAAAAAGGGTGTTGATAGATGATAGGGATGGCGAATTATATATTTTACATATTTTATTGTTCAGGGATTTATTGTATAAAATTTACATGTGCTTGAGAGAACTAAGATTCGTTTTCAAATTATTGGAAAATAAATCGGATCACTATTTTCTCATTCCTGTCAATCATAAATGTTTCCCACTAATTGAATGCAGGAAAACTTTCAATTTTGTAAAGATATGAAATATATACATGAGCAAATATTTTGTAACGTAATAGATGGTTACAATACCGCTGAAATATTATCCTCTCCTCGAAAATATTAGTTTAATAAAATTATTCTTTTGACCCTCTTAAATATTAAATACCTGAAAAAACTTATAAAATCGATCATCACCATGTCTGTGTGACCACATTTATATTCTTAATTATTCTCTGCAAGATATTTGGCATCTTCTGTGCTAATTTTGCTTCGCTGTTTATTTCACATTTTAATAAGTCTCTCAGTGGGTTAGTGACATTGAACGGGACTTTTATACATTCTTAACAAAACAAAAATATCCAAAAAAATCCCTATAATAAACCTCTTAGTGTATCCACTCTAATGGCCAGTTGTTTTACAAAATTTGAACAACTGACCAAATTTCAACGTTTATTTTCATGTTCTGTTATTATATCATTATGTGTCAGATGTTTCACAAAACTGATGTAGTAACAAAACTCGAATAGAGCTTTCACAGATCTTGCAAAGTACCTAATTTAGAAATTAGATGAATTATTAAATTTTTGTGAAAAAAAATGGCCCTTGATTATTCAGGTTAAGTCTATATTCTGACATTTTCATCTCCGTTATTGAAAGTTACTAAAAGCTAAATAAAAAATTAAAGAACTACGAAGCACAGCACAAAGAGGAGACCGATTATACTATCTCATTCTCTCGCAGTCTAAATCCTATAGATGTATGTGTTTGTTGTTGTTCATCGAGTTTCAAATCACAACGGTGCTAAAGAAGTTTTCACTTGTTGTTTTTATGTTCTGCTGCGTTGAAACAAAATCAAAATCATGCATTATGTTGAACTTTTATATCTATAACTATTTGTCTTTAATCAAGACCCGTGGACGCGAGTCTCGTAGGATCGGTTTTTCTTATTTGCCTGAATAATTTTCGAATAAATTTGTATTTATCCGTGTCAAGGGCGTTCATTACACATCCGAAATTTGTGGCTCATACCTACCAGTGTAGTTGAGAATTGAATTGTGAATAAATGTGTATGCGAAAAGTATTTTATTGTTTTTTTTTTATTATTTATTGTTACAAGTTTCTCTTACTTCTCCGTGCGTAGCATACAGGCATGAAAAAAATATTGGAAAGAGTTAACGTACCAATTATTGATTTGTTCTAATACTGCCGAAATCACGTCAACACAACAATTATTAAGAGGGCATTACCAGAGAAAGCCGGAAATACGTCATTTTCAAAAAAGTTTTTAGACGTATTGACTCTTTTCCGCAAAAAATTATAAATGGATTTCGAAAGATTGTTCTTTTATCTAGCATAGTTATGTAATAAATTTTTAGATTTTTTTAAAATTTTTAGTATATTAAGGTTATTCCATAGGTCGTTGGCAGATTTGTTAAATATTCAAAAAAGTTTTTGTATTATACCACACCCATTTCAAATAATGTAATCATGCAGTAAAATAAATCAATACATTATCTAGCAAAGTTATGTATTAGAATTTTAATTTTAGTTTCAATAAAATCATGAAAAAATATGTACGTACATGTGTTTCTTGACGAAAATTTGTCCATTTGTGTATTTATTTGCGCACTTACAAACTAATATATTTCAGATTTTTTTAACATTCTTATTAAATTTAGACATTATTGAAAAATGATAAATACTTATAATCAAAAAATAACTACAAAAAGTATACTATTTTAATAGTTTTATCATCACGCCTTTCAGCATTTTTGGATGAAGGTATAAATTAAAGCTAATTTGGATTGAAATAAATTCGATATTGAGTTATAATTTTAAAAAGCTGGTACGGAGAATAATCAATCTTTCTCATTGTAACCGCCCTGCACGATCGGAAGAACAACTTTCGACGAAATGTGGATTTTCGTCCGCTGGCTGGTTAAACGCTCTTAATCTATCCAACCTGTCTGATAAAACGAGCGTAGTAACGAGTAGTTAAATCTTATTTTGTTGTCGGCTCGTTTTTTGTAAAGGCGTTAAAGGATTCCTCAAATTACGATATTTTTTTAACTTTCTATAAATTTGGAATTCAAATTGTGTTTTCAAAGTCTGCTGTAAAAAACTCAAGGCCATTTTATGACACTGAGTTGTGGGACATTATGTATTTCTGATTTGAGAAAATATGTTTACTACATCCTATAAATAAATAATATACGTTCCTCCTGATATCTATCTGTGCTCCTTCCTCCGTCTATCTCAATTCTAAATGTTAATTTTTAAACTCATTGTTAATAAGTAATCAATGTTAGTACATTTTGGGCATACCTTATTAGGTGAGTTTATTAAATATAAATCTCCTTAAAATTACTATGCAAGATATCCTGGGGTAAAATACGCTGACTTCAAAAGATGATAATACATAAATGGTAGAAATAAAAAAAAGAGTGTGCTTTAGACCACACGACTGAAGTAAACTTCGCTAACTTATATCTCCCTCCCAACTTCCGATCGCCTCGCCCGATCACACATTTCGAAACGCTCTCGTCACGAATTCACCAGCTTACTCCCCAAATCAAGCGTGCGTAAAGAAGTTTTACTTCAAAAATAATTTGTACTTAATTGTATTTTATATTTGTATTATCATGTAGAACCATCTCTTGAAGTTGTGCACTTTATCCCCGAATATCAAAGACTTCTCAAGACAAAGGCTCATAAAGACCCCCCTTTTTGGAGGGGGACAGAAAATGATATTTCTGTATGATTTTCCTAAAGCTGTGTTTTGCTACCGTCCATTGTATCCTGTTAATAGGCGTTTCTAATTAATAAAGGCACACGTAGGTTCACGCGTTTTGAATGAACAATTAAAGCCTCTCTTTCGTAACACGATGGGAATTTAAAAAACGTTTTTGACTCGTTAACGAACTCACCTACTCACAAGTGGCGTGCTGGGACCTTTACTAATTTTAACGATTTTTCAGGGCAAAATTAATAGGACGGAAAATCATAACCAACCTGTTTTCCCGAAGGTATGGTTTTTCATACAGGTTGTTGTGGAACACTTATGAAAATATTGTGGAATTTCAACCCCAAGCATTTCCCTTTTCAAAAAGTATGTTACTGCAAGCCACCGCAACATTACCTACTTTTATTTATTTTTTTTTTTAAATTTTTATTTAGATGTACGTAAATTTTTTCATACATCTAGTAGGAAAATATAAAAAAAATACAATTTACGAAGTACACTAACCTTTTCAAATACATTTAAAAAAAGAACACTAAATAAAAAAGATAACTAGACAAAATACATTATATAAGAATCTATCTATCTATATAAATAAAAATGAATCACCGAAATGTATGTACGCGCATAACTTCCAAACGACTGCATCAAATTGGATCATTCTTTTTTTTGTCCGGACAAGGTTTGTATAAAACTACTGGTGAGCTCTGGCATTACGAAATTTGTATAAAAAAATTGCAATAGGTGGCAGGTAGAACATGAGATAGTAATCGGTCTCCTCTTTGTGTTGCGGTGCAACGTAGCCTCCCATTCTTGTCTACTTTAGTTTTCTGAAGGTTTCACTTCTACCGCGTGTGAACTAGCTAATTGTATTTTTGAAGTAAAACTTCTTTACACACATTTGACTTGGGGAGTAAGCTGGTGAATGCGTGACTAGAGCGTTACGGAAAGCGAGGCGAACAACGGTAGTTGAGAGGGAGATATAAGTTAGTGAAGATAGAAAGAGAGAGAGTTACTTTTCGTATATTACTGTAGGTGCGAGAGAGAGAGATGCGAACACTCATTTTCTTTCTCTCTTTCTCTCATAGCCAGTTACGTTTCGCATATCTAAGACACAGTGCAGGCCTATTGTCTGTATCACACTGTAGGAGCAATAGAGAGCAGTGCGCGCGATCATTTTTTCTTTCTTCCTATCATACAGATGGAGCTAAAGAAGTTTTACTTCAGTTGTGTGGTCTAAAGCACACTCGTATGTTTTTTAGTGAAACTTCTATAGCCCCGCTGTGATTTGGATTTCGGAAGAAACGGAAATGACGATTACTGCACCTGCGACGCATCAACTGCTCTCATTGACCGCTTTGATTATGATGTCACTTTTAAAGGCTCCTATTGATTGAGATATGAAACGGAAATTATTATAGCGCTCATTGGTCGCTTTGATTACGACCTAATTTTTTTAACTATTGGTTGAGATTGTTTTGGTAAAGTTTCGCTTCTACCGCGTGTAAACTGCACTCGATTTTTTTAATGAGTTGTCTTATCTTAACTTATAAAAAAACAAGTCGAGTGCAGTTCAAACGCGGTTAAAGTGAAACCTTCACCTACACAATCTCAACCGATAGGAGCCTTGAAAAGTGAGCTCATAATCAAAGCGGCCAATGCGGTAAGATTTCATTCTATCTCATTATCGCAGGCTAAATCCTATAAATGTATGTGTTTGCCTCTTTTTAGTGTCGCAATTTTTCGTTTCATCGAGTTTCAAATTACAACGTGCTAAAGAAATTTTCAATTAAAAAAATACGGAGTGTGCAATTCACACACAAAAGAAGTGAAACTTTCAGAAAACTAACTTAGACAAGAGTGGAGAGGCTAGAAGCACGGCACAAAGAGGAGGCCGATTATTCTATCTCATTCTCTCGCGGGCTAAATTCTATAGATGTACATATGTGTTTGTCTCTTTTTAGTGTCGAAATTTTTCGTTTCATCGAGTTTCAAATTACAACAGTGCTAAAGCAGTTTTAACTAACTAACCATCACACCGTTTCCCCGCAGGGGTAGGCATAGAGGACGGACCGCCAAACAACTCGGTCTTGGCACACACTCTTTGCCTCACTCAGATTCATACATCGTCTCATACATTCTCTTCTATTATTCTGACTTTTGACATGGCACGACTCAAGTATCTGATTCACTTGATCGTGCCATGTCTTCCTCGGCGTCTCCGACTTCTTCTACCATTCACATTCGAGTCGTCTAAAGCAGTTTTCACTTCAAAATACGCCTGTTTTTGATCTGTACAACATTATCAACAACAAAAAATACTAGTAATATCAATACAATGACCTAATTAATACTTCATACCCATCTTCCTATATAATGCACATGCCGAGCACTAATTTAAATAATTGGTTTCATTACAGTATATTTAAGTAGGCCGGGTCCAAGAAACAAGTTAATGAAATGATGGGTTTGTGGCAGCCCTAACCGTAGTTACGGAGAGCTAAGAATAGATGTGGGGGGGAGGGTTTGGTGCCAGCCTTGGCCCAGTTGCCTACCTGCACTACTATAGTCAAAATCAATCGTTGCGTACGCCCATGTTTATTTTAGTTATTTCGTGACAACGTCCCTTTGCCCATTTCGGTACAATGTGGCAATCGTGATTGCACGTAAATAGGCTTTGAAAGGGTTAATTGTTTTGTGGCACGCTATTAAAATTAACATTTTGTGGGTTAAAAGTGAATCATGCGTTTATAAAATTGTGTCCAGTACTGAATATATACGCTGTTAAGGGACGTACTTGACTTACGTTAACCAGTGATTTCTGATATTTGTTTGGTTTATAAAATTTAAATTAAATTTTTGGTCTCCGGTGACGTTTTTGACGTGAAAACTTTTTTGGCACCATTATGATTTGAAACTCGATGAAACAAAAAAGCCACACTAAAAAGAGACACATAGATACGTCTATAAGATTTAGCCTGCGAGATAATGAGATTGTATAACGGGTGTCTTTATAAAAGCCTATCGGTTTCCTCTTTGTGCGGTGCTTCGTAGCCTCCCCACTCTTGTCTACTTTTGTTTTCTGAAGGTTTCATTTCTACCGCGTGTGAAGTTTGCTATCTGATTTTTTTTCAATTTTTTTTTTCATTAAAGTCAAACAATAAAAATTCTTTCACGTTTTTTACTGATCACTCAGCCGAGAAACCGTCCAACCTCCTACCCGTCCCCAACTATCCAACCTATGTTTTAATGTTTTTGTAGAAAAAAGCATTGAAAATGTTACCGGACACCAAAATTTCATTTGCATTTTTTACACCAAATGTCAGGAATCATTGGTTAAAAGTGAAGTACATCCCTATACATCCTGTTTAACTGAGGAGGTTCTATTATTACGAAAACATTATAAAGAGGTTCTCAGCAAGAAAAACAAAAATATGTAATAACGTAGGCCTAATTATTTGAAATCCCGTCACATTTGACGGTGTCATCAAATCGACGATCGGCGCCATTTTGAATAAGTTAAACTTTACCATTTCAAATAATGGTTCCTGTTATCCGCTAATTCTCGACCCGTCACTGTTTAATCAAATTTTAAGAATTATTATTTGATCTACCGCGAAGCATAACGGACGTCGTGATTTTACTAAACAACCAGGCATAATTGCGTATCTGTTGTCTTAGGTCAACTGTTAAATGCCATGTTCGCTTTGATCACATTCTGACGTTAAATCAAACAGTAATGTAAACCACGACAACTGAACCGATTAGGATGTCCCTTCTCTAATATTGCAGAATAGTTGCCATATCTACTATAGAAAATGAAAAACAGTGTTTCTATTTATTGATATTGAAATATTCTTTAAATTTTGATTATTCAATGCCGTGTTTATTTTTGATTTGGAAAAATTTTGTTCCTTTTGTTTTGATTCATGTCGAAATTATTGAATTGATTTTGTTAATTGGTGTATTCTCTGCGGGTGGTTTCGATGAGGTAGGCATGTTTATGGGATAGTAAGTTTTATGGGATAGGTAAGTTATGATATAAGTAACAAGAATTACTTCTCCCGATCCGTAGAAACAATCGCACCATCATCTGATTCGGAGGTTTCTCGCGAAACGTGAAATATTTTCCAAGTAGGTCAAACGTAGTTTCGTAACATGACGACATTCATATTCAACAGCGCTTGGTCCAAATGATGCCCAGATTGGTCAGTGCTTTATATGACGCCTGAATTTTCATTTAATAAGTTATTTTGTAACGCAGACTTCGCTTTCACCACCATCCGCGTGGACACATAATTTTTATTACGGGATAATTTTTTAAGTAGGTCATCTTTATTCATGTAGGGGGGGGCTTTTAAATTTTAATTGAAAACTTCTTTAGTGCCGTTGTGATTTGAAACTCGATGAAACGTAAATTAGCGACAATAAAAAGAGGCAAATACGTACGTCTATAGGATTTAGCCTGCGGGAGAATGATTTAGACAAGTCTTTCTTCTCTACGTGCGATGCTTCGTAGTCTATCCACTCTTGTATATTTTAGCTTTCTGAAGGTTTCAATTCTACCACATGTGAAAATTTCAAAGTACTAAAAAAAATACACGTGATTTTGGGGGGGGAGGGGGGGTTAGTCGAAAACCTCACCACATATCACCAGGGGGGGGGGGGTTTAAAAGTTGCTAAAAAACACCACGTGATTAATGGACGACCCCTTATTTGAAACTCGTCGAAACAAAAAAGGTACACTAAAAAGAGACAAACACATACATCTACAGGATTTAGCCTGCGACAGAATGAGATTTAATAATCGCTCTCCGCTTGGTAGCCTCTCCACTCTTGTCTACTTTAGTTTTCACTTCTACCACGTGTGAAGTGCACACAGTAATTTTTTTGAATTATTTTATTATGCATTTTTGTTTTCCGGCGTAGGTATGATTCTGCTTGAAGATATGCCCGGACACAGTGGAAAAACGATATCCCCATTTTAGTAATGGTGTCAGACTGATGGGAGGGAAATATCAAGGTGGAGAAGACAGGACAATCAGATCTGTTTAGTTATCGCGGACATTTCAAGCAACATTTTATTTTTGATTCGTGTTATTTCAACAGAGCGATGCTGAACTGAACTACCACTCTTGAACGCGGCGCAAATCTAGGTGTCTACTACACTTAAGTACATTATTTTTATTGAAATTATATGAAAAAAATTAAACACTTACGCAATTATTAAAATAAGGTAATTGAAGTTGATTATTGAATTATTTAATTATTTTGGGATAAAACACTTTTACAAGTTATGCTTTAAAAAATTAGGATGAATTATTTTTTATTATAAAGGCAAAAGTTTGTATAGATGTAAGTGTGTTTGTTACTCTTTCACGCAAAAACTACTGAACGGATTTTAATGAAACTTTACAAAAATGTAGCTCATACATCAGAATAACATATTATATATAGGCAATTGTAATATGTAAGCAATATAAAAATTGCAATAGGTGGCACGATTAGAAAGATATCTATAATTCTCTATTCGAATCAAATTAATAGGGAATTATTATTAGTGAGTGGTTAGAGTGGTGAGGGGGGGGGTTAGAGGGGGGAAGATGGAGAGGGGAGGAGGCGGAGTGAGAACCCCCTAATACCATGCGAGCGAAGCCGCGGGAAAAAGCTAGTTATATTGTAAAGGCGAAAGTTTGTACGGATGTTTGTTACACTTTCACGCAATAAATACTGAATGGACTTTAAAAATTCTTTCACTAATACAAAGCTACATTATTTGCGAGTAATATAGGCTGCATATATTGGTAAGCTCTGGCGTTATGAAATTATTTAATATACGTTTATTGCGTTGCTAAGTAATTGTTTGACGTGCGCTGTCATTTTGTAATTTGTTCAGGTTACTATGGAGATCCCTTTGATAGTAAAAATTCAAATACTGAAAATAAAATTATCTCGGAAATCATAAACATTATTTTCCGTAAATATTTTGGTTCACCGTCAGCGTACCTTTGTAATTTCTAACCTTAAATTGTCGTAATTTTTATAAAATTAATAATTCGTTTACTAAATGTATTTTGTAGGACAGTGTTTGATATGAGACCGGCTTATCGACACAAATATGGCAGGTCGTGTTCCGGTAGCAAGAGGGAAAATTAGGTACATATAATATTGTGAAGTAATAAAAGTGACGTCTCACTGATGCACAACTTTACCGGATCATGTTTTAAAGCAGTATTCTATGACCGTTATTTGTTTTTGTGTTCCATGAATTTTGCTTACTTCCTATACGCAAAGGGGCGTAGAATGTCTAATGAAATTGTTATGAAAAGGTCAAATGGATTAGAAACACCATCACACCAACCGAAATAATAATTTGCTAGCTGGGTAGGAAAGCAGTGCTCTAAAGAATGTTGATAAATAGGTACGCAATGGGCTTCTCCCAATTTTTTCTCGCGCATTCAAAAAATTTCTTTAATTCGACAAACCATTGACCGTTTATTCATCTAGCTCTCACTCAAATGCCATGTAATATTGTTTTATGTTTTATTACAAGACTTAGCAGTTTTGCTCGTGCGTAATATTTCCTCGAAAATATAACGAAACACGCAGCGCGTTGTTACATTTGCATGGGTTTTTGTCACAAAATGTGTGAGTTTTGCAACTGGTTTGCAGAGCGGTGTAGACAGACGAGGAAAGACCCGATTTTACATCACAAACCACGTTATGAACGTTTTCCAATTTAAGGTAAATATAGCCATAGGGCATTGAATAATATATGTAAGATGCGTCTCTGTTCTTACTATCTCATTACTCCCAACTCCTAACCACTCCTTCTATCTCAAAACATTTTCCAATGTTAGTAATTGTTTTTCATTAGAAATTAAAGCTTAGGTATCATCTTCAGTATCCCAAATTATTTGAATCTTGAGAAGAGAGATTGCGTATAAAATGCCAGAAGTATGGGGATTCTATAAAGTAAGAATGACTCATGTAGCTATTGGGAATGGATGCAAGATAAAGTAGATTGGGAAAGGTTCCACTGGATAGCGATACTTGGCATTCTCGCAGTATTTAGGTCGAAAGACCTCTCAGAATTTCATGACACGGCACTTCTGCGTCATCTTTACAAAGAACATCAATTTTCAGACGTCTAGTGATTGCCAAGGATAATTTTCAGTAAAAAATGGATAATTCACATAATGTGTTTCTTCGTTTATAAGTTGAACTATATCAATTTCTGTTTATTATTTTTTTCTTCTTAAAACCGCTTTATATTATATTTGTGTAAGATCCATCAACTTGATTTTAACATTCAGTAATAATATGCCTATATAAACATGAATCGATCGAATGTATATTTTATCGAATATAACAACGCTTTTACAATGAGAATCGATCTCGCAACCTACGTTCTCAAACGTAAAATGCGTCGCCTATTAATTGACTGTGCAGATACAACATAGATTAATTATTTATTCTAGGACATGATTTTCCTGATGTTTAGTAACTTTTATACTTATAATATATATGTACATACATATAATATATCGATTATTCGATTCGATCGAATAGTCGATTAGTCAGACATCTCCAAATATTAAGTTTTGAGATGATTAGAAAAACAATGTTCGAATGCTCGAACTATTCACACGTGTCTGTGTTTTATATATTAAATACGCTGTAAAATAACACCGGGAGGCATAACGGTCCAGTACTTTCTTATGACATTTTGAAATATCCTACCAGCGACCCAGTAAACATCATCATTTTGTTTAATTCACTACAAGTTTTTGGACATTATAACTGATTTGGAAGCTGCTTGAGAAGAAGAAGAAGACTTATAATAATTTAAACCTGTTGGTGTACTGCCATTTATCTATTTTTGTAAAAGTAAACAATTTATTTTGAATCATTGGCAATTTGTGTTTCTAAAAATATGTTTCTAATGCCGTTATGTCGTTATGCGAGTATTTAGTTAACGTGCTAACCGCTTACCAATATTTAATCGAATGTTGATCATATCATCGTAAGGCATATTTTTTCAAAAACGTATTACTTATTTAAAATTTAAAACACCGTTTACTTGAATAATTAAAATAAAATAAATTATTAATGTTTTTTTTTTGAAGCGCTAATGAAATCATCGTAAATTGGGTCAGTTTTCGAACACAAGTTAGGAAACACTGTTCTAGTATCTAGATGTAAATATATAGTAGTATAATATATTACATATTTTGATCGGGGATAACTTGAATTATATTCATCGATCGGCAGTCAACAAGTGGTGTTATTCTTTTGGAAAATGTTGATCAGCTACAAACATATCTGGAATCTCCCTGCAACGTGATAAAGCCGGTGATAAATTGTTTTTAAAATGGGAACAAGGCCACCCTCTCATGCACCGAAGTACATAACGTTTGTTGATTATGTAGGAAATGGATTTATACGAATGATGCACTGGGCGATGTAAATCTTAAGTGTCGGACTAATGTGACATTTTTAGCAGTCCGGTTGCTTTGCCATGTACCTACAGGTTTAATAATGTACCTATATAATGTAAAAGCAAGCCGACTTCTTCCCGTAGGTTAAAGCTTTCTACAGATGTGCCATTTGCTGTAGTTGTCTGAAAGAGATTTATTTCCGAACCGTCATCTTATTATTTTACGGTATTTATTTTTGCACCCTCTGTGATGCTTAGTCTCGGTGTGGCAGCCGTTCGCGATGAAACTTCCGCTCGCCGCACCCGCCAGGTGTGAATTACGCTATATAATTAGTTTTTTGTGCAAAGAACAAAACCCCAGTAGGAATTTATTCTCAGATTCTTGAAGTGTATGAGTGCGAAAACGTGCGCAAATGGTGTTGAATTTAAAAGCGTGTCGGACGGCGATCGGTTTCAGACGAAAAAATTGCAAACGTGGAAAAAACAATGATCGATGAAAAATGCTCACCGAAGATCACAAACAACAACGGGCTGAAGCAGCCCGCGAATTCCTTGATTGCTAAGACATCGATGGCGAAAAATTCTTGGACTCAATTGTGACTGGGGACGAGACCCGGATACACTACACAACACCGGAGAGATAAAGGAGCAATCCCAGTGACGTCATTCTGATTCGCCGAAGCAAAGTTTAAAAACGAATTTCAAAGCGTAACTCACACCTGGCGGGTGCGGTGAGTGGAAGCTCCATCGCGAACGACTGCCACGCCGAGACTAAGCATCCCAGAGGGTGCAACGTGGTGGGGATTTTGCAAGGGGAAATCAGGCTATATGCCAGTGTTACAAGATTGCGCCTAAAATCGTTTCTCGCAATCGCAGCACTTTGGAGACCTTATTTTACCGGCAGGCCTCGTAATATAAGAAAGCAGGGAAATAAACATAAGTATGCTATTAATAATAATTGTTACAATTCCGTGCTAATTTTTGATTGGATTTTTATAATGTTTTCCTTCGTGTCACGTAATTTCTGATAATTGCCTATTGTATTTTGCAGGAGAGATAAAATACTTGCAAATCTATTTATTTTAAATATATTTTTTGTATATATATCACATATAGAGTACGTAACTACGTTTGAGTAATTTTTTCTTCATTCATTGCTTTGAATGAAACATAATTTGTGGGTTTTTCGACCACCATGCTAGGCACACACCCGTGTTATGGTGGTCGAGTATTGTGAGTTCAAAAAATATATTATGTACCTGTATACAAAAATTTAGTATAAATATACAGTAAACCGATTTTTGTACATACTCGCGATTGCATATTCCATATTACCAGATTACACAAACATCACAAACACATCCTGTTAAAATCTTATAAGGAAAATTTTGTATTAATAAGTAGTGTTTGTTTGTTATCTGCTTATCCCTGCACAGACACGGTTTGGTGGTGATTGGTTTCGTAATTGCGGATTAGCAGTTGGGTACTTGCACAGATTTTCGGTATCGTTTGAAATTTGGCCCGGTAAAAATAATAATGAAGCATTCGTATTCAACCTCAACCTAGTTACTGCGGGGTATAAAAAATATATTCCGAATGTGTCGGCCGCTGATAAAACAAGACTAGATTAGCCCATCACTTAAATTATCAACATTATTATTTTTAAAACATAATCTTATGTCTCAACGCTTCCATTCAAACAGATTTGTGTAATTTTTTTTTAATATGGCGAAGGACCAACTTTGTGCATTTGATGTCAGTGGTAACATGAAATGCATTTATTGCAAACAATCTGTTCTTTATAAAATAGCCCCAGTTCTTTATTGACACCATTCGAGCATTAAGTAGGTTAGATAAAATCGCGGCAGGCGCAGAATAAAATGAAATCGATGTTAATTGTTAGCAAATGATATTTTGTACTTTAATAAAATTGCAAAAAAAGTGTAGAGAACACAGGGACAAAAAAACGTTCTCGTACAGCTTGGCATAATATTATATGTATAAAGTTTTCCAATGGTACTAAAAATTTTCATTACACTGGCAACACCAAGCTACTCATTTTATCTATAATATATGTTCTTCGCATTCGAGTTTGACGGTTCGTTTTAAGCAAACAAGAGTAATGTTTATTTTGATGTATTCGTACATTTCAAAAAAACAAAACAAAAAAATACCTTTCCGTCTAATTATCGTCTTAATAAAATTGTTAAATTATTGATTCTTAGAGTGTGATGGAATCCAGATACTAATATCTACAGCCTGTATGTCGGACGAATATCTACAGCTCAGATGTTGAACTAATATCTACGAACTTCAGAGTGTTGACTAATATCTACAGAGCTAAGGTCGGACGAATATCTATGACGGTCCCAGTGTTGACTAATATCTACAGAGCGTAGGTTGAATTAATATCTACAGAGCGTAGGTTGGACTAATCAGCTAAATGTGTCCAATAGTCCGATATTAGGGATTTTTACATACATAATTACATAAATTAAGTTTTTTAAACTGCATACTCAATATTAAGTTATTCCAATATGCTATACATGATTGCAAATCCAACCTCTGCCAGTGCTGTAGATATTCGTCAACACTTTGGTTCTCATAGATATTAGTCAGCAGTTTGAGCTGTAGATATTCGTCAACACTTTGGTTCTCATAGATATTTTATTTTTTTGGAATTCCTGTAGATATAAGTAGACGCCTCCGTGTGATGTACCTACTTATGTACGTCATTACAAATCAGCGCTATTTCAATACTACATTTCAATGGTCCGTCAAATATTATGCCGCGTTCACATTTGCAAGCAAGAGCGCGAGACAGCCATGAATTATGGGAAAGAAACGAAGCAGCCGAAAGCGGCCTTTCGCGCCGATTACGGTTGCTTTGTTTCTTTCCTATAATTCGTGGATCGGCGCGCAGAATCGGCTGGCATGTGTATGTGCAACCTTAGATTGGGTTGTTTGGTAAGCCGTGCACGACGGTCATCAAAATTTAACTAAATGCTGACTGGCCGAGAATCGGAGACCGTTCAAATGTCTGTAAGTTAATAATTGCGCCAATTGCCTATTTGATGACAACAGCAAGTGTGTCATAGTAATTGTAGTCATAGTAGATAGTGCAAAATTCTAAAATCTGGAGAATATATTCGATATCGACGTTACCAAATAAATATTACCGGCCTGTTACATAGATTTTGCATTTTTAGTTAGTAAGTCCCCTTGTAAGTGCCCATTGATTTGTTACAAGTACAATACAGTTTTATGTGCTATAGTTACGAGTTACCCAACTCCGATAGTGTACCGTGCTACAACGCACCCGATACGCTCTTACAATCCGAATTGGACTTCTCGGCGGAGGCACCGCGGTGATACGGCACGCTCTACGTGCGGCCTTGGGGCCAGTCCGAAATCTGTAACTTTGGTAGGTATCTGATTTTCTCTGATGCAGAAAATTTTAAGTGTGCTGAAGCAGTAAATACTCGCAAAGAGTGAGCTCTAGCGTCATACAATTTGTGCAGAGTTTTCAGACAGAAATCTCTTAAATTTTTATGTATAACAACGTAATTTTAATCAAGAGCAAAGTACATTTTTACGCAGCATCGTGTTCATTGGTTTGATCAATTGCATTTGATGCATTGTATATATAACTTCTAATAGTGATCGCGGACCAGTAGATGCAATATTTTAGCCACGCGCGCCTAAGTATCCTATGCACTTACCCTCCGCTTATTAAAATCAGGTCAGTTACATTCGATCGAAAATAAATTCTAATACGACCGTGCGCGTAGCACTTTTAAAGTAATAATCCAAAACAGCCCGTCGAGAAAACAAAAATCGAGAGTCCGAGGTCCAATAATAAGAAAATTATAATTTCACAAAATATAACATAAATATGATAAATTTACGAAAAAAAAATCTTCTTGGAATTTAATGACTACCAAAATCCAAAACAGAATGCTGAAAACTTTATTTTGGGCCGCAAAAAAACTCTAATTGGACAATATTTTATAAGTTTGTACAGCGCCCTTGAGGCAATTTTTCACAAAAGCGGCGCTGTAAAAATCATCCAAATATTAATATTACTATAGGTATGTAGCCGGTAAAAAATTCGAAATTCTGCAAAAAATTTCGTAACACTTTTTCGTGTTGAAATATGTTTTTGGGTGCATGCAGCTTGACAGTTACTACCTACTATTGAAATTGAAATCATATGTCAATCGATTTTAATTGAGGGATGCAGTCAGTTTTGTCTTTTTAATTTCCAAATTCTTGTGAGGAGTAAGATGTTAAGATTTACCTAATAATAACTGAAATTTCATAGTTGTGATCACTTATATCTAAATAACTAATTCACCAGTATTGAGACCAGATGTAATTGACGTAGCCAAGAATTTCCTCTCTTTTTTCCCAACTGATTTTCGAATTCAATTGTTCGAAATGCAATTTTTCGAACTTCAATTTTTCGAAAACATATTTTTCAAACATCAATTCACATCAACATCGACCCAACACTAGTTTTTTGAATTGATATAATTATGTATACAGTACATACAAGAGCATTTTATTATAGGATGGACAATGTCAACTAACCTAACCTAACAGTATCTCGTTAGTCATGAGCAAGTGAAATATATATTAATAAATTCGAAAAATATCTCTTTCGGCCAATTGCTCTATTCGAAAAATTAGTCTTTGAAAAACTGAAATTTGAACACTTGATTTCGAAAAATTGAATTCGAAAAACATGTCTGCACCCAAGATTTGGCATTCTATCGGCAGCTTAGATAGATTGTCAATCCCACATATGGCATTTTGATAAAATGCCACACAGACCATCCCCAATAGAAATCTCTTTGTTTGCATCTACTACTTACTTAGATATTATATTATACTCGTATACAACGTATCCCCCCACGACGCGCGAGTCCATTCTATTCCCGTCCCGCGAAATCAGTTCAAGATTAGTAGTTCACCTAGTTCCCAGATACTATTTCTGGAGTTACACCTACCTTACTACTAACATTAACGTAGGTAGACAAGGAACGGTAAGTCGATGAATGAATGCATGCCTTCGCGGTGAACTACGAGTATATTCGCCAAGCTATCTTTTCGCGGTAAAGGATCTTTCTTCCCACCATCGTTGTTCTTTATGTAGTAGAGTACCTAGTTTAATTTTATTTTTATTCGAACAATAATGGTTTTCTTTGTATCTTCTAGCAAGCAATTCTATAATATTAAAACAATTCTATTTTCTTTTTCTGAATGCAGATATCAAAAATTTCAAATTTGTTGTAAAAATTTCATGTTGTCTCTTTTCTAATGATAACTGCTGTGGTAACGATGATGGTCATTTGCGATATTGTTTTAAACAAGATAAGATCTTTCAGACTTCCTATTTGATCCGGGCTTAGCTATCATTGGAAAAGGATAGTTAGGTAATGGTGGGGAAAGTCGGTACCCGATTCTGTGGATTCATTCGACTACCAACCGAGCGTCTATCATCTATCACTTATATTCAAATAAGAATTTACAAAATAATGCTGCAATATCTTAGACATCATAAGGATCACTGATCCCTTAGCTAATAAGCTAGGGAAAGAGGAAAGTTGGAAGACGCAGTAGAGACCGAATTCGTACCTCGTGGATTAAAATTTTTCGTTACTGGTATGAGTGCAGTTTTGCTGAGCTGTTGTGGACTGCGGTCTATCCTTCGTGATAGCATTGATAGCCCACCTCAGACAGAAGAAGATTACAGACGAAAAAATCTGAGTGTGCAATTCACACGCGGTAGAAGTGAAACCTTCAGAAAACTAAACTAGACAAGAGTGGGGAGAACCGAACAAAGAGGAGATGGACAGGCTACGAAGCACCGCAAAAAGAGAAAACCGATTATACTATCTCATTCTCTCGCAGGCTAAATCTAACAGATTTGTCTCTTTTTAGTGTCGTCATTTTTCGTTTCATCGAGTTTCAAATCACAACGGTGCTAAAATAGTTTTCACTTAAAAAACTAAGATTTTTTTTCAAGTGAAAACTTCTTTAGTACCGTTGTAATTTGAAACTCGATGAAACGAAAAATAGCGACCCTGAAAAGAGACAAACACTTACTTATATAGGATTTAGCCTGCGAGAGAATGAGATAGTATAATCGATCTCCTCTTTGCGCGGTGCTTCGTTACCTCCCCACTCTTGTCTACTTTAGTTTTTTGAAGGTTTCACTTCTACCGCGTGTAAATTGAACACTTTGATTTTTTTTTAATTATCCAGAGATCCAATTGGCTTTAAAATATATTTCGTTGATATCCATAAGTACCTACTGTTTGAGAGAAAAGTTTTTTTTTAATTTAATTTGCATAGTTGGGTATAATGTTTTTAATGTTTGTAATTCTTAGAAACTACTTGAAATTTTCAAGTAATCTCTTTAAAAAGTTGCACCAATGTCATTTATGAATTCGGCTATTTCGTTTTGATCGAGTGATCAAAGTTTCCAACGAGTCCAAGGTCATTGCGCAATGATTCACAAAAAGTGTGCCTCATAATGATTGTAATTAATTCCATTCAGTCCATATTATGCCATTCAATTTGGTACCTGCCTACTTACCAGATAGTTTTTTAACCAGTTTTGAAAATTCAATATTTCAACAGAAATAGTATTGTAGTCTCTCCGTGTACTGATAGCATTTCGAATAGGTTTTGAATTTTTTGAAAAGTTATTCTTGAATGGACCAAGTCAAACCGAGGAGAATTTTAAAGAGATAATGTCAATTACTGTTTTAAACATTAGGTAAGTGTCACAAGTAAAAGAAACTGAATAAATGTCATGATCTTTATGTTTGTTTTTCTTCCACGGCCCGAAATGTCTGTTCTGATATGTTTTTACAACAATTTACGTCTCAAACTTTTGCCAGAGCTTTCAAAAATCTTTTGATATCTAAAGTTTTCAGAAAAAAATCCCCCTAAAGATGACCCACTTTTCGAACTTCGGGCGCCCATGTATTTTTAATAGCTTCGGAAAACTTTTTGCTCTCATGTTTTGGTTTACTTGCAACACTTCAAAGGTGAACAGAGTACCTACCTACGCCTTTGTTCTGTGCCCTACGGATAGGCACCTACCTGTGCATATTATTTAGGTCAGTAGGAAGGTACCCACTTAATTTTTACTTGTTCTAGAAATAAAAGTTATACTTGCGGTATTAAAAGTTAGTATTTTAAATTACGAATATTTAGATAATAGGATTTGTGCCTCTTGCGGCAAAAATAATCACGAAAAAAATTATTATTTACTTACATAAATCTGGTTAATATATTTTAAACGATGTTTAGTAAACAATTTGGTAAGGCAAATTAATGTCCTGTAAGAATCCAGTTCAAGCTCTGCTGGATGGTATTTAAGGGGATATTTTAGTCTAGAAAAAAATCATATTACGATATTTATTATCTCATTAAAAGTATTTTTCGAAATTCTAATTATTTTAAGTATGTCCATTTTGTGCCGTGTAGTGGCAATTCGATCGGTTCATACGGAATCTTGCTAGAATCTAAATAGAAAACGCTTTTTCACGAAACTACCTTCTTCGAAACGTTTGTCACGAAATCTCAAGCCCTAATGGACCGATTTTCTTTAAATTTGGCATGATTTTTTTAATATATTTATCCCTCTATGGTATGAACCAAGAAAAAATTCAAATTTTTACTATTTTTAAAAAATTCCGAAAAGTTAAAAAAATAACTGAAAAATCTATGTTTTTTGAGTAGCCGCGTGAAATTTTTTTTTTTTTTCATTTTTGTTAGTTCCTACTGTAATTACATGTGTACTGATAAAGAATCTACCTTTTTTATTTTTCTTATGACCAGAAGGTTTGAAATCATGACACGATGGACTTTTTTTTTCACCTGTAGTTACTTATCCAGCGTATAACTTCCTAAAATTATATTTTTTGTTAATTCTTAAAATATAAATAAATATATTCCAAAAAAAATTATTGTTAAAATATTAATGGTTTGTTTTTATTGACCGTCAAAAAATGCCCGAAATTTGGGGTTCTAGACCAGAGTACCCCCTAAAGTTCCTTAACGGAATGGCTCCCGCTTACTTATCGGAATTGTATACCTATTCCAGAAAATTCCAATTCTCGACAGTCATCAGCTATCGGAAGGTTGAAGGAACCAAACCCAGATACAAAGTTCGTGTCAGGACCTAAATCCTGGAAAGGACTGCCATATGACTTAACGGAAAACGGATCACAGACTTAGCGGCGTTTAGAGCTAAACTTATAACTTATGTTTTTGACTTAATGGATACATTAAGTCAAAAACCTTTCATCTTCACCTTCACGGCCCGCGACATTGTAAATAACTTTTAGTGTAAAAATGTAAAAAAATCTTATTTGTAAGCTTTTGTAAAGGTCATTTTATAAAAATTCTCCAGCCCTAAAGAGTCCTAAATTCTACAGTCTTTCCAAATAAATATCAACTCTACTTTTGCCATTAATCTTCTCATAACAGTGATGGGGGTAGCATATGTAAAATGCGAGAGAAAGATGCGTAAAAACATTCGTGCGACAGAGAATAGCGTGGGCGGGGAGGGATGACCTTAAACTCGCATAATGCGACGATTTCTGTATCAACGTCAGGACCCCCACCACGGTCCTTTGTTCCGATAACTTTCGGTAACTTCTCAGCGTTGCGGACCACAATTGCGGACCACTAACGTACAAACAGTTAACGTCAAATATATTAAGAACACTTAGTCATTGTGATCTGTTATTTATTCGTTGGCGGTCTACAGTGAATCTAGGGAACGATGAGAAGTTATCGAAAGTTATCGATTAGGATTGATAGGAAAACTTTCGGTAACTTATTATCGTTCCCTAGGACAACTGCACATCGCTAACGTACACATAACAGTTGTCTTCGACTATATTAATAACACTTGGTCATTATGAATTGTTACTAATTCGTTGGCGGACTGCAATCATGCTAGGGAACGATGAGAAGTTACGGAAAGTTATCCTATCAATCCTTAACGATCGACTATGCTAGAGGGGCTGGTCGGTATTAAGGTTTGGTGTGTTAAGTATGCAGTGGGTAGTGGGTATCGACCTGCAACATTCCACCCAAGTCAACTCCGTTAAACTTTAGATATTATCGCAACATATTGCATACGAAAGTTGAAAGCTCAGAATCAGAACCGATAGAAAACAACCTTGGTGTTCCGCAAGGGTCGGTATTAGGTCCAATTCTAGGACTACTGCTCTACGATGTTATATTTGGCCAGTGAAGGAAATTTGAACAAACTAGAAGTTATACAAAACAAAGCTACGAGATGTATACTGGGGAAAGGCAAATACGCAAGGATTAATCAAATGAGAGAGGAGCTAAATTGGATTCCAATTAAAAAGAGACTACTATTTAATGTGTTAATTTTTGTGCGTAATATTATGAAAAATCAAATACCAAAATACTTTAAGGATGAAATTGTTTTTAATGGAGACATTCATAATTACGAAACAAGAAATATAAACAGAGTTCGATTGCCACAAATGAAGAAATCAAAATCACAGAACTGCCTAATGTACAGAGGACTACTGATGTATGATGAAATGCCTGAAAGTATGAAGAATGAAGAAAGAATGAATGTATTTAAAAAGAAATGTTATGCTTACTGTAAAAATATTTAAATTTTTTCAAATGAAATGTTACATTATGCTTATTAGTTTATATTCATGTAGTATAAACTAACTCAATAAATAAATAAAAAAATATATAGATAATGCAACTACAACAAGTATGCCAGGATAAAGGAATGATGATACGTTAAAAGATTTAAGAATAAATGGAAGGGGTAGCTGGTTAATTTAAGTTTTAGTGTTCAAATATTTAAGTACAAGTGATTAACCGTAAGAGTAGTCATCAAAACATGAATTACTTATAGTCGAGAAATATCGTCCTTGCTAGCTCGATTAAAAACAACTGCAAGTATTCATGGTCGTGTCACGGGCCACTCCAAGTAGTAAAATAAATTCATCATCAATGTAAATAATTGCAGTCTAAAACAAACAAATGATCGCTTCATGCTTCAGCAAGGGCTATTGATAGGAACTAAGGTCGACAAGTCGTCACGATGCACGCGCAAAATTAACTTATTTTCCACATAGTGTACTTACATGTGTGTCCTCATTACATAATTTATGTAACCATGTGTTTTTGAAGTGAATACTTCTTTAACTCCGTTGTGATTTGAAACTCAATGAAACGAAAAATAGCGACACTAAAAAGAGACAAACAAATACGTCTAGGGGATTTAGCCTGCGAGAGAAGGACATTGTATAATCGGTCTCCTCTTTGTGCGGTGCTTCGAAGTTTCCCCAATCTTGTCAACTTTAGTTTTCTGAGGGTTTCACTTCTACCGCGTGTGAATTGCACACTCTGATTTTTAACATGATTTTATGCTAGATCTTCGTTTGGGATTCTGTTTGTGAAGTGATTAATATAAATATATTTGTCGAAACCGAGAGACTAAACTTTATTTTTTTGGGGTTTTAGTTTGTTTTATCATTTGTATATCCCGAATTTAGGGAAAATTTTGAAAATGCGAAAGCGGGTAATAGGAAGGCTTGAAATCACTTGGCAATTCAGATTTAGCTACCAAACCTAACTAAAGCCAGTTTAAGAAATGTTTCTCTTCGAATGTAAGTAATTCTGAGAATAAGTCTCTTCCGCCATGGAGATGCCTAAATGACTGCATATAATGAAAATTGTATTCAAAGGTCATTATCTTTTAATTCTAATTTGGGAGGCGGATTTGGGTACCGCCGCTCCGGAAACCATTTATTGGATAGCCAACACCGCTGCCATGTGGTTCGCTACGTTCGGTGGATTTGACAACCTAAATGATTCGCTTAGCAGAAGTGCTCGGGTTCATGGGGTTAGGTTTGTCCGGATCTTGGCGGTGGATGCGTATGCCCACCGTCACCGTTCGGTTCGGAAGAGCGGTTGAGGGAGACCTTGTGACCTCTCCAGCAGGACTCTCTCGGAACATCACCTTGCGCCGCAGTGGGTGAGAAAGATTCATACGTCCGTGTGGACACACTGACCCTCAGATTTCTATCCATCCCTCATACCCTTTTCCTTCCAAGAATTTCCTCTCCTTCCTTCTCGTAAAACAGACCCTCTAAACCCCTATCATCCCTAGGCCATAGGCCCTGAGAGGAATGATTCTGAAGAAAAATAAATGTATCTAAAAATAATTAATTTTTAAAATAACCTTTTTATCGCCTATAGAATCTGTTTGTTTTACAAATAAAAAAAAAATGGAAAAATAATTCTAATTCATGAACTCACAAATGAAAAAGCGTTTCATGTTAATGATCCCTGCGCGGAGCGAGACGGCCATAGCTGCGACGGGACAACTAGCAAACACGTTCAAGTTTACTAGGGCATCCCTTGAACAGGTTCAACAGAAGTAGTGTCTCCGGTCTATGCGCTATTCCTCTATACTTGCCAGGAGCGACGATCGCGTACCTATACCACAACATCCAAGGAATCTATAAATACTTACAAGCACACTGTAACCGACGCACTCCGTCAGCGATAAAAAACCGTACCCAATATTATTTTTTGAAGTGAAACTTCCACAGCCCCGTTGTGATTTAGAATTCGGATGTAACGGAAATGACGCATTGCAGCACCTGCGAAGCATCAACCTCATATCTAGGCTCCTATTGGTTGAGATATAAAACGGAAATTAAGCTATGTCTGCGCTCATTGGCCGCTTTGATTATGACCTCACTTTTTAAGGCTCCTTGGTTCTTCATTGGTTGAGATTGTTTTGGTAAAGTTTCGCTTCTACCGCGTGTTAACTGCACTCGAATTTTTTTATTATGTAAGCCAAATAATCAACGAAATCGAATAACATGAAAGTATTCGATCTCCTCCTTCTACCACTTCTACTACGATAGATGAATATTGGTGAATATGATTATGCATTTTGTCGCTTGTGCAGATTGAGGACTTAACATAGAATTGAACGATTAAAACCGCTACGTCTGGGTAGGAAACCGTTCTACCAAACTTGGATAGTTCTACCAAATAACAATAATAATAGTCTCTAATAAATTAAATTATTTTCACCAGCATTACAGACTCTAAATTTAATGTGTAATATAAGAAATTACATATTAATTATATTTGCAAAATAAGAGATATTTACAAAAATAACAACGTTTTTTTTTTAAATCTGGCTGGCAGTGGCGAATATCTCCTCAATGAGAAGAGATTCTTTCAAGAGTTTCCTTACCAGTATATTTTTTTCTAATTTCTAAGATAGTCTTCAGAAACGTAGAGTCTCACGCGCTTCAAAATAGGTGAGATCTCGATATATCCTCGCAGCAGTCTGAAGAAATGGGTGGCGGCATACCTTCACCTACCTTCTGATCTGCAACGTGTGTGAAGTCCGAGCACGCCCTGAAGAAAGTCAGTTGGGTATAGACACGGATGGTGGCCGCACTCCTTCAGATCATCTACTATCAGATTGCTGCACATTTCTCTATTTCAGGCATCTATAAATTCATAATATATAAATACATGCACACATATATCTATGCTAAAGCAAAAATGCCACATCTCTAAATAACATTAATCCTACAATTAATACCAACATTGATTCTACAATACACACCAAATAATTATTAGAAGAACTTATTTAATAATTGAAGAGATTAACCACCTCGCACTGGGTAACCTTGAACCTGTTCCTTGATATTTATGCATTCCGACACGTTCGTAGATTAGAACCCCGCGTTGTACCTTACACCTTACTGCATCGGATATTGAACCTTTTTCCCGTTATCAAAGACACACCTTCAGCTGGATGATAAAATTCATACTCCGTCTTCTCGCAAAGCGTACTAAGTCATAATGATGTTTTTTTTACTATTTTCTCCTATATTTTTTTTTATTTCGAATCAAACAAAATATATGCGAGAGTCTAAGTACTATATGTACAATGGCACTCTTAAATATAAAGATTTATCTGATGTAGAATTGCACACTTTTAAAAGCCATTGAGATGCAGCAATTCCTTTACCATGTTTTCCATTTTTACATTGTTTTAAATTTTGTATCTCACATTCTAATGAAACACTTGGGCGAGTTCATTAACAATGTTTAATTGTGTAAACGTCTACCTACACGTATCAAGTACAATGTATTAATACCTATGTTGAATATACTCCATTCCAATTCATTTCTTCTCCCATTAATGTCGGATATTTTCTTTTTAAAACTGTTTAAACAAAATCTTGAATTAATATTCTTTGATCTACAGTGGAAAGAACTCGGAATTTTTTTTGTTATTCGCCTGAAAGATCAGCTCCTTAATTCGCTGAAAAATATTAGCGACAACATTATAAACACAAAAAACCCGCTTTTACGTTTTTTTCCTTAAATTCCAGGAAGGTTTAGAGACTTTGATATTTCACGAGCCTAAATCGTACAGACGATAGATTTTTCAAACTGGGACAGTGTCCAGGTTGAATTCAAGCTAGTCCAGCGGGTCCGGCTTAAAAAAAGCGGCCTAACAAAAACAAACGCTTTTCAATTATAGATCAGAGTTCAGGCACAGCTTTTAAGAGTAATCTTTAATAGTGATCAATTTAATTTATCCCGATTTATTTTGAGGCACAACGCCGTGTTGGGCTACCTCCTTCTTTACATGATGATTTGATTTGATTGTATTAGTTGTCTACCCTTGTTTAGTAATAGGTTTGCCTAGTGTTGTGTTTATTTTAAAATCCCACAAATCCCATAAAGTATGTATCTCACTTAAAATAGGCACACACTCCACACCACACAACGCAAGACTTCATATACTGATATCACCGAAGGCCCCTCAGTTTCATGTTGACTGTCGGCCGAATCTTCCCGGATGAGGTTTTTCATGGTTTCCTCATACCCGAAGGCAAATGCGGAAGAACTCCAAATAAAAAGGGCATGACCGCCTCCTTCCCACTCCCAATATAACACAAACAGACACGTGTGTATATATATGGCCCCTGGCTGCTGGTGCTGATGCTTGCTGACGTTGATGCTATGCAAAAATGCAATTTTAGTGGGGTTTTTAGATAACAATTTTTCCCTACCGATGAAACACAAGACCTCTATAATAGCCAGGTAACATTTTAAAATACTCTTGCCCACATCAGATAAAAATTGTTAGGCGCAAATGACGCCGGACTTTAAATTCAGTAAATTTAAATGTTTCACCTCTTCAAGGAATACAAGAATGTAGCAAAACAAAATATCTGTTTATCTGTGACCTACATTCTAAAAGAACTTGGGAACTGTTCCGTTTAGTTATTAATTATTATTTATTCCTCCGGCTTCTGACGATAACCTCTCTGATTGTGCATTTCGACGCGAATATATCCAAATGCACACACATGCACTTTGATGTGAAATGTGTTTACACACGCTTGTCACCAGCTCTAAACGCTTTTATTGGGATGCAGTTCGACAGTATACTCACACTGAAGTACCGCATCCCACATCAATCCTAATTATTATTTGTATGTATTGCATCCAGCAAGCTTCGAAGGCAATATCAAGTTACATTTATGCAGTTATTCGAAACTATTGAAGCAAGAATAATTGAGAAGTTTTGTGCACAGGAACTGTACTTTAACGATGCTTTATTACATTCGTATTCAAAACCATGTTGCTTTGTGATTTCTGCCTTAATTACCAGTTTAATTAGTATTTCTTTAAAATGCTGCATTCCTTATTATATATTATTTAGTGAAAATAATTGACCTACATAATATTAGCTGCAATACGAATAAAGGACTAAAGAAACATGCAGTTATGAGTATTACAACATACGTTGCCAAATAAACCCGCGCCATGCAAGCATTGTGCCGCAAACTCGTTCTGTTTTCAGCTGATCTGTCCGCAATTTGCATTATGAAAATACAAAAGTTCAGCTTCAGACAACAGTGTAACCTACATGGATCATATTAAACATTAAATACACTCATGATGTTTCCTCTGTGTATTGTGTCTTAACGTATCGGTTCTTCTATCGAAAACAGATCATTTCTGTGAATTTCCATACGTCCACAGAGTTAATGTTTAATTTGATCTAACGAGGACAACAAAACTTTTCCTATTTCCATCCAGCTAATAACGGAATGATCTTTGATACCCACTTTTAATCTCATATCACGACCCAACATAGTAGAATCGTTTGGTTTAATCGCTGTGCAGCTCGCCGAGAGGTTGCGTCACGGACCCTCTTTTAATCTTTAATCGAATCAGTCTGATGAAAGCGACAACGTAAATGAAGGGTCACTCATTGGGGATGTTGGTTGCATCGGTTCAGTCGAAGGAGCAGAATGGATTGACCCGGTGCTGATCTGGCACGCCGGGTCTCCCGTGGAACGACAAATACTTGTGATGTCTCGACTGGTGGCTTTCGACGATTGTCAGTATGCATCGAAACTGGGTCACCGCCATCATCGGAGCTTGAAATAGATTATAATATGTGTTCGCTCTTGCGTCTTGTGATCGGACGATCTGCTCGTCTTCGTTGCTCGCTCTTCTGACACATCTTCGTTGTATTTTTACTTCGCAGCTTCTGTAGATGAGTAGACCTCTTAATCTGCCCTAACTATATTATGACCCTTTCCAATTATCTTCCATCTCAGTATAGAAGTTCTAACGTAGGTACCCATTTACATAGTTAGACACATGTGCGAGATTTTTTCAAAACATCTGTTTCTGTTGTTATTTATATTTGTTTAAGTACGTACGATGAGTTTTGTAATATTATGATGCATTTGATGTTCATCGATTGTCGGATTTGAAGTTAAACAAGAGGTAAAGGCAACAACTTCGCGTAAATGATTTAATGGGATTAGATGAGTTTAAATTGATATCCCAATTCTTTCCGCGTACAAGATAAAACCATAAAAATAATTAAACCATTTATCCAAAAAGTTAGGGTTATAAATTTCCACAGCGCTCTAATTGCGCCAAGGGATATAAAATTTAGCAGAACATGAGACACTACTAATATAGATGAATGCCACCAGTAATTGGAATTCAAAGGGGGAAACCTGTGTGTCCTAGGTACCTACCCACACCCACCTACCTACTACTACCCGATTTCTATGCCTGATTGATATACATATTAACATATTAACAGCCTATGGTAGATATATGTACATATTAACAGCCTTTCGATTGATAAACAATCGTGTATGTAAAACCTTACTAATAGAAACGTAAAAATAGAAACTGACACAAAAAGTTCACGGAAAGATGTTTACGTTGATCATACAGCCAAATAGGGTTGTTTATCTGTTGTAATTATTATTTTATAAAATTTCTCCATCGATTTTCGGAATATTTCCAAGGTTTTTTAAATGAGCTATATACAAGTATATCTTTTATAAGATGTCCTAAAAACAAATACCTTTTTTAAAACTAGATACAATAACCTTTTAGATTTTTGTAATTGAAATATACTTAAATATTTGTAAAATTAATTTTAAACATGAAAATTTAAAACTAAAAACACATACATTTTTACAACACATTCCTTTTATTTAGGGAATCTGGAAGAAAAGTATCACTTCACTTTTTATCTAGTGTGTACAAAAAAAAATAATATTTCCCAGAGAATAACCAAAAAAGAAGTTTCTGGATACAATGTTTGCTTCTAGGATTTATATTAAAACCTACACGTGCGTAAGTTTATTTTATTCAAAAAACATAACTTTCATAGAATTCTTATTAAATTAAAAATCCACTAATAATGTAACCATAATATTTATGCAATGAATAAAGAAAAAATAAAAAAAAATAAAAAAATCTCGCGGTAAGAGTCAATTTAAAAAATAGTATGTTTGAAATTACCCCATATTTTCAAGATGTGAATTTCAAGTGTCAGTCTGCTGAAATGCGACGTTGCCAGCTCTTTCGGAGTACAGGTAAAGACATTTTTATTAGTACCAATCGAATCTGAGGTTGTACAAGGTACAGTCTTTAAGCAGTATAACTAAAACACCGTTTAACAGTTGATACGAGCTTTTATTAGTAAGGCAACAAGGTACTCAAGTGAAAATATTTCTTTTGGGTACCTACGCCTAACGTCAAATTAACAGTTCGCATGATCGAGATTAATATTTCTCGGGTGATGGGATAATTCTACCCAACATAATTTTGGACATTTTAGCTGTCCACGGGGACAACGGGACAGAGTACCGAAAAACTGGACGGTACCGTTAAAAACCGGACGTATGGTCAGTTTAGGTACCTATACCTAGCCTAGGTGTGCCATCTGCCTAGGTGGGAGGACAGGTGCTTTAGTTCATTCTTGTCGTAATCTGTTGTGACTGGTGAACAACAAACAAAACTTTTGATGCAATTTGTCAAAAAGACCTTCACAACAAAAACGCTGGATTGTGTGTGGTGTTGAGTGTTCCGCAATCCTCTTGAAGTGCCTTACTATCGAGCTTCGCCAGAGTAAAATACAAATGTTGCACTTGTCTTATCTTCTGCCAACTTACGAAAGTGACGTTGAAAAAAAGTTGTATTTGTTTAGAAATTTCACCCACTAAAATCTGTGCACATTTCATGAACAATTGGTTTTCACCATTTTATATTTATAACTACGGGTGGTTTCTACCCGGCTTCTCCCGAGTTTCAATACTTTTTTTTTTATTATTATTGAAAAATGCGATTAAACAAAATGGCTGTGTTATAAAATGAATATTTCAATGCTCCATGGCCCATCATCGTAATGAGGTTTTGAGATGAAAATATGTTTAAGAGGGCATTACCAGAGAAAACCAGAAATACGTCATTTTCAAAAAAGTTTTTAGACGTATTGACTCTTTTCCACAAAAAATTATAAATGGATTTCGAAAGATTGTTCTTTTATCTAGCATTCGTATATAATAAATTTTGAGAATTAATTTTTAGTATAATAAGGTTATTCCATAGGTCGTTGGCAGATTTGTTCAATTTTCAAAAAAGTTTTTGTATTATTCCACACCCATTTCAAATAATAAAATCATGCAGTAAAATAAATCAATACATTATCTAGCAAACGTATGTTTTAGAATTTTAATTTTAGTTTCAATAAAATCATTTAAAAATATGTACCTACATGTGTTTCTTGGCGAAAATTGGTCCGTTTGTGTATTTATTTGCGCACTTACAAACTAATATATTTCAGATTTTTTTAACATTCTTATTAAATTTAGACATTATTGAAAAATGATAAATACTTATAATCAAAAAATAACTACAAAAAGTACATTATTTTAATAGTTTTATCATCACGCCTTTCAGCATTTTTGGATGAAGTATAAATTAAAGCTAATTTGAATTGAAATAAATTCGATATTGAGTTATAATTTAAAAAAGCTGGTACGGAGAATAATTAATCTTTCTCATTGTAACCGCCCTGCACGGTCGTAAGAACAACTTTCGACGAAATGTGGATTTTCGTCCGCTGGCTGGTTAAACGCTCTTAACCTGAAAATGCCACAAAGAAAAATCTCTGCATATGTATGTGCATATATCATGAGATTCACAAGGCATTGGAACAAATTTCCAGCTTACTATTATTATGTTCAAGCAGTAGATAGCAGAATCATTTCTTGTGAAACAAAACAAATAAAAGAGTGAATTCCAAATTTTTATTTATCGGTGACACACTCTCCGAAAAGTAGTGCAAGCAAAGACATTGAAGTACAACCCACCAACGGGAAAGTGATGGTTTTTGAAGTGAAACCTCTTTAGCCCCGTTAGCGATTTGAAATTCGAATGAAACAGAAATGCGTCACAAAAAATTATTATTTGACGGTCCTCGGTTCTAATATAATGCGGTAAATTCATGACTACGCGCGGGCTTGCAATAGCGCCGCGGTATGAAGAACAGCGAACGGAGGTTCGAAACTTACCAAATTCAAAAATAAAATAAACATTTTTATGTTTATTTTATAACCACTTTAAAATGAACAGGCAAAAGAAAAGAAAGCATATCTAGCGACTTTCTAGTTTCACTTCTGCTGCGTGTGAATTGTACACTCACATTTTTTTTTCGATGTACGATGCCGCCCGCGCCGCCCCTGTAGATACATACACTGTTATACGCAGATTGGTTGACTCAAAATATATTTCAGCGATTTTAACTATTTTTTAATGAGCGTACCCCTTCAAACAACCTCACGTACCTCTGGAGGTACGCGAACCTCTAATTGGAGTAACTTTAAAACAGTAAAATACTAAATAAACTACTAGTAAAAAAAAGATACTATGAAAAAAAATCTGGTTTGAGTACTGTATTGTAGGACTACTTCGGGGTATGAGAGGACTGCGGACGTGTGTCCCAATCTATATTTGAACAAGTATCGCTATGCACAAATTCATAAACTTAAATATACAATACTTTGACACATGAACACTTTTATTGTTTTGTGTCTGTGTACCGCGCCGATTTCTTTGTTTCTGAAATTCGAAGTTAAATTTAAACATGTTCCGGTCCAACCCGCGGTGACTGCCGGCCGCCTGGTTCAGGCATTGAGGACTTCGCCTTCCTTTGTCAACTCGGCCGGATGGTACAGTGGAAAGGAGTCGTAATTCGTACTCCGTGCGGGTCTAAATTAATTCTCGGCGTGCACCGAGTGCCGAAGTACCTACTTGACTGTGTCGCACGCAGTCGCAGATCGCGCCCATTCTGCGGCTCCCATTGTTACTTGATTGCACTCTGTTCAGTGTTTGGTGGAGTAGGCTGAACTATCGACCTGACCTAAATTATTATTACTCTCTTTATATTTCCATATTTGGAAATATCAGCAGAAATCGTGCATGTATGACCCTATATTGTAATTATTATTCTAGTAACAGCATTGTACGGCGCAATTTAACATTTCATCTGAAGAATTTTATTTTATTTTAAATTACGCAGGGGTTATTATTAATTCAAAACATGCGCTAACAATTTTTCCATCCCGAATGACCACTGTAAAGATAAAAAATTGCCAGAAACTATATCAATTATTTTAACAAAATATGTATGTGTAGCAATTGCGAATTTGCAAACCACTCTCGGATATTAGGGAATAGATTAACATTTTAAATAAATAAAAAGAAAATACTTTGTTTTACGTCACTTTATTGTTATTTTTTTCCGTCTACCGGTTTCGGTACCTCCGTACCATCATCAGGACTGAAAATAAAAAACTTTGTTTTTTTTGGAGTATGATGTCAGTCCTGATGATGGTACGGAGGTACCGAAACCGGTAGACGGAAAAAATAACAATAAAGTGACGTAAAACAAAGTATTGTCTTTTTATTTATTTAAAATGTCAAGTCACAATGTGTTTGCTTCTTTTGAAAGATTAACATTTGCTGGAAAGGCTTCTCCGAAGCTTCTATGTAAAAGAAAAATTCGAACATTCGAAAAAATAAAAAGATTTCCAGCAACATAAAGGAATTGGAAAATCAGTTATAATTTTCTGGCCCAATTAGGCATTTATACTTGGTGCTTGTGAATTTACTGCTTCAATAAGAAAAACGAGGGTGTATGGTTTTCATTGTATCAAGTAATCAATGGTACCTAATACAGATGCTTTCATAACTACAAAGTCAAAATTGTTTGTAATCCCACCAAAATCTCTCGACAGTGACCCTTACCATCATTGAAATACCAAGGCGTTTTCTGCAACTCCGCCAACTACTACTTTTATCTCGCAGCATTGTTCCCATCAACAGTTATGCAGCATCCTATCTTATTTTATTATCAGTTAGTCAACTTCTTTCTCCCTCAAGTAAAGAGTCGCTTTCAAAATATGCAACAATGCTAGACGCCGCACCGTATCACACTTACGAGGGAATACAATAGTCATAAAAACTCAGTTGATATATCCAAATAGGTAGATAAAATTACAAAGACCTATTCAATCGAAGTATTCATAATATCTACTTAAAATTACAAAATTCACTCAAATGACAAATAATACAAAGCGAGGCAAGAGACACAAGACACACAAAGAGAGACACAAATGATACACAATAATATAATTAGCTCAAAAATGTCACACATTTTTTAGCAATACCAAGAGATTTCTTCTGAATCTCTATAAATGTCGACACATTTGGGTCAGAGGGCTTAAATATAAGACTTTTTTAAAATATATTCTGGTGAAACATGCTAAGGCGTCAACAATGGGAATTGGGAACATTTATTTCAGTATTGCTAATATATATTGTAGTATCAAGATGGTCTGAATTATTTAATGTAAACATATTAGATCAATCAATTTGCCTTCTAATTTTGGAATATATATGTTTTAATTGTTCAATAAGAATGAATAATATTAAATTTTTAAACGTTGATTAGCCAAGATGATTCTTTGTGAATACAATAAAAATACACAATGCTAGAAAAAAACATTTAGCCTTTTGAACCCATCACTTCGGTCTGAAGTCAGTTTCCATTGTGCTGTTTGCCTGAAGATTATGAAACGTGTTAATACAAAGCCCAGTGTTTACAAACAATTTTCTTTTGACGGTGGTAATAATGAAACTGTTCCGTAACGCAGGCGGATAAAGGGACACCAGGAAAAGTTGACGACGGAACAACAGTACATTATTACCTGAGCAGGGTGCCACGCCGAGTCGGACACGGGCGAGCATGTGTCCAACAATGGTAATAAAATAACCTGTACAAATGAGATGCGTTATTGCCATTTATGGCAAAATAGAACCTGGACGTAGAAATGCATTCACAAATTCGAAAAAGGGGTTCGGTTTAAAATTAAATACTAGATATGTCAAATTATTATGAAATATTGATATCGTGGAACAAAAATACATCAGATCCGCGCTTAAAAAAAACTACAAATCAGATAATATTAAAAAAAAATTGAAATCATGACATTAGAAATAATATTAAAAAATTAATAAAAACTGAGTTAAAAAAAGTACCTTGTACCTATGTATTTGAAATAATAATCGAGCAATGCGCAAAGCGGAGATTAATAAATTACATAAATATTGGAGCAAAATGCATGTTTTGGATTTTTTCTACTTGCTGGCTTGCTGCCCAGGCTTGGATCGTGTTGTAGCAAGTGGTCTGTTTCATTTTATTTAAAATAAAGAAGTCAACATTGTGTTGTATCTTGTATCCCCCTTCGTATTTCTTTTTTTCAGTTTTGACTGAAATACAGAAAATTGACACTTCCGTCCTACGTTAGCATTAGTTTTCTTGCATTAGTTTTCTTGTAAATATTTATTTGTGATTGTGATGAAAATATATTGTAAATGTTATCGTTAACTCACTCTTTTGTCGTTTCATGTAAAAGTAATTATTGAAAAATTCCCAAAGTTTCATGATTTTTTTTTTTCAAATTGCGGTAGGAATCTTTGGTTTCATAAATATGTGGCCTAATAAAAGTGCGTTTTTTTTTCATTATCAATAATTTTAGTTAGACCTAACATAATAGACGCCACTATTAAAACTTTTTGAAGTGAAACATCCTTATCCCCGTTAGCGATTCAAAATTCGTATGAAACGGAATTGACGCGTACAGCACCTGCGAAGCAATATACTCCTATCAAGCTCGTATTGGTTGAGATATAAAACGGAAACGACGCGAGGTCTGCGTTCATTGGCCTGCTCACTGCGCTTTGATTATGACCTCACTTTTCAAGGCTCCTTGGTTCTTCACAGTTTCAGATTGTTTTGGTAAAGTTTCGCTTCTACCGCGTGTTAACTGCACTCGAAATTTATAATTTTCGGAGCATATCTCGCGATTTTTTATGTTCGCATTCTAGTTTTTTATATTTAAAAAATTATATGTTTATTTCAATAATAAAATTTGAGTGTTTACTTCATCTCCTATCAAAAACAGTTTTAGTTGTTGGATGGGTTCAGAAAATTTCTTTTAGGTATTTGGATTTTATAGACAAGTGGAAATATTTTGAGGGGATAATAAGGATTATAAAGAGAGTTTTTTTAGTTGGTGACATATATATTTTTTGACATCGGGAATTTATTTCAAAGCTGCCGAAACACTTTTGTTCGAGAGAAAGCCGTAAATATTCGCAATGGCTCTTTTCTCATGTACAGCTTTTCTCATGTACAGCTTTTCAGGTTTTAATGGCCGCAATAAATGCTCTAAGAACCGTAAGTCGGCTTTCGGATAAAGTGGAGGCATTCGTGCCCACATCCAGGTATCTTTGTCTTATCACTTCCCAGTAACCGAGAACACCATTATGGGAACATTTAAAAGAAAACAATATAATGTTAATACTAATAGGTTTATTAGAACTTCATTGGGTTTATCAGACTGTCTCGCGAATACAGTCCTTCCACTGATAGATCCATTGCAACTTAAATCCACGCTTTCTACCTCTTATTTCGATTATAAAAATAGTCACCTAAAGAACCTATCAGCGGTATGTTTAATTTTTCGTTAGATATACGGTATAAAGTGCATTACTTTTATGAATTAATCTTAATTTTACTTCTAAGAATTATAAAATAGGTTAGTACGTAGGTTCACATTACTTTGAATTGCATCTGTTTTAATTACTTGCACATGTTCTCCGTATAACCGCAGTTTTTATTTTTTTAATAATCATTATTTTTCACATTGGCTTCACACAGGAGGAGGTCCTGAGGTAAATAATTCCCCTTTGGGCCTGTGCCATCTTTGGCGATACTGTGTCAAGGGTCTTTTTAGGAAAGGAAAGAAAGGAAGTTCTAGAAAGAAAAAATGAAGGATGTGTAGAATTCTGTGGGTCAGTGTATCCAGGACGTATCAATCCATCCCTCCTATTGCGGTGCAAGAGAATCCTGTCGGAGAGACAATCCTGTTGGTGTCAGTCTGACTGGTCAAAATCGATCTCTCCCTATCCGGCCCGCCACGCACTAGGTGGGCAGGAGCAACCACCGCCAAGACTCAGACAAACCTCACTCACGTCACAACCTCACAATCGGGCACCCCTGCTAAAAAAACACCCTCACCAAAAATACTCGTAGCGTACGTACTACTAATTGTATTCCATTAAAACAAAGTTGGTGTAAGTCTGATAAAAACTTTATGTTGACTTTGAATTAAGCTTTACTTTTTAATATCCTTAGGCATTCCAGAAACATTATTTGTACAACCTTCACTTTATTTTTGTATAAATTCAACTAAGTCAAAGCACAAATTTGGGCATTCTAGTTATGAAAGTAACTTGAATTTCAGTATTGCTGCTACAATTATTTAACAAAATATAAAGAAAACTTTCTGAGAATTTTTTTATGTCGTTTCCTTCTATTGACAACATACAGGTACCTATTATATCGATTTATATTTTTTAAACTGTTACGCAATATCGCAACTTTCTTATACAAGAAGGGATGAAAAAAGTTGAAAGCATTACATATTTTTATACATCGTGATCACGTATGTATACAAATCTTCATACAATATATAAAGATTTGTATATATACAAATCTTTATACAATGCACAAATCTTCATAATTATTGTTTGATGAGTTTTCACTCAATTGGTAATGGACTTTAGCAATTAGCACTTGCTTTGCAAGCAATTAGATCAGGCTAAGCTGGTTCTTCATGCTATATTAGGATGTTACAATGGCGCCTTATCAAAATTTATTTAATGTGTGTGTGATTTTGTTAAGAAAAAATTACTGAAAATACAAACTATTTTAAAAAAAGCACGCCATTGCTTTGTTACCTTTCTACTTACCTGAATCTTTAAGTGCCTACAAAATAAATAAGAAATTGCTCTTCATTGTCCCGGCAGCGGGAGCTCGGTATTGAGATGTTTCTTTGAATTCTTTATTTTGACAAACAATCCATACAGGTATACGAGTAATGAATAAATGTACCAAATTACTTCTTTGTTCCCCAATTATCATTGTTTGACTAGTTTTGTTTACATGACAACAATGTTAGCGAACAATGGGCGAAATGTCACAATACTTGCTAACAGGATAAAGAAGCTTTTTTTGTTCACTGAAGAAAGTAAAATATCATTAAATGCGTACTCAAGAATATAAGTAATACTAAGTAATTCATCAAATGTAAGAAAAAGTTACTTAATGTAAGTGTTCTCTACAATCTACACAACCTTAAAGACCTGAACATTGAACATGGATACACTAATTTATTTTAACATTCATATTCTATCCTTGGCGGAAATTTGAAATGCTGCAAAGGAAATAAATCCAAAAATTAGTTAAATATGTAATTTTTTTTTTTTTTTTTCTTAGAAAATAAGTGTGTCTTTTACAATTATTTTGAATAGAAAAATTAAAAAATAAAACATCCTGTTATAATTTTTTTTTTTTTAATCTGAATCTGATCTTTTCAATGCTATTTTGTAATAAAGTGGGTCCACAAAAACAGGAGACATGATTTTTTTGAAAAAATAAATAACTTTCTTTTCGTACTGCTGACCAACTTTATATCTTTTACAGCATTTCAAACTTCCGCGATCCGTATACATCTCTTCTACAATAATAATCATATTTGGATGACTTGTATAGCGCATTTTTTGTGAAAAATCACTTCAAGGGCGCTATATTTTGGTTTGGTTGGGCAAAAATGTAGATTTTTAAAAATCAAATATTTATTATTTTTTTTCTATTTTGAAGATGAAATCTTTGTAAACATTGCAATTATTTTTGATCTCATTTCATGTCTCGCTAAAATCTCAAAACACAAAGCTCTGGCTTCGTGAAATTTTGCACAATTTTCTTGTTTGTACTTTTTCGGTCAACCCACTACTTTCATCTCGAAGTCCCTTTATTAGTAACATAGTTTTTAAATATCCATTATTTTTATCTAAAAAAATAAAACGCGACAACAATAATTGTATTAAGAAGGAGCTTTGGCAAAAAATAGGTTATTTCTAATGGGTGATGATTAGTAACACTGCCTAACTGAAAATGAGGCAGGTAAACTAAACAGTGTAGTCTGAGAAGTCATGAGCTATAAATCCTTTTGGTCCTTAATCTTTACTTCCAAACACCGTTGTTAAATTGGCATACTAAAAATAAACATGCTTCTTCCCAGAACGTTGGACATTTAAATCCCTTGGAGGAACTTTAACATCCGTCTCTTTTATAGTCTTTCTCCATTGCACATAACGAAAGATTCGCTCTGCAGTAGCTATCTACTAGCAAGGTGTTATTTGGTAAATGCCAACATTTGACCAAACTCAGTAAAATGAAAGTGATCAACCGTTCTGTATTAAAATGTGAAAACCGCACGACGGTCCCAACTTCTTTTAACCGTCCGGAGACAGTAGGGCTATGACATCCCCAATTGGAATAATATGTTACATTGTAAGACTGAAGGTAATAGGGAGAAGATTGGGAAGTATCTGAAGCTAAAGCCATTTCAAACAACTTTTAGAATCTGCATAATTGTTCACCAGAGCGATTCTGAGAGTATTTACAACACTACGTATTGTCTTATATTAATTAAATGTGCTTTACAAATTAATTAAATTAAGTTTTTTGCGCATGCTGGGTTTCCAACCCAGGACCTCTAGATTCACTGTCGAGAATGATCACAGTTCTACCATGAAAGTCTGAAAAGCGCCCCTCCGCGAGGATACCTGTCTGCGCTACGGTTTCTTACCAAAACCTGAAATAATTTAAAGAATCGCAATGGAGAACGACGCTGATGTAATAAAGCTGTGATAAAATCGACACAAATCGTTTATCATTGACCTAGTGACCAAAATATGGCAATTGGTTTGGTATGTACATGCCCAATCATATTGAGATAGGTTTGGGCGCTCGACTCGGCTGTTAGGCGCTATTGGCAAATTGTGGAAAATATTCAAAGCGCTTCGCTCTGTGTGTATTTTATCTTTCGGTCATAAATAAACCATACCGTTTGAATTTAATTTAAGTACGCTGTGTATCGTCGTTTTAGTTGATACACCGTTTTTAACGGCAATCTAAGGAAAAAAATGGGTTTATGTAACGGATCCTTCAAAGTTCCCTTAACAATATAACGCCTAACATAAACCGATCTATAGGTTAGTTAAATGAAAATATGGTTTGACCGACGGTAACCTAATGACTGATTGGCTACTATGCGAATGGACGGATACCTACGTAAAAAGCGGGTAAAGCTACGACCACAATTAATACTAATTTAAAACTATATATGTATGTATATATTTTTTTTAGTAGATTTGCTCTCTCTGTATTACGAAGAAACTTTCTTCGTTGCCTCCAGACGAGCCGCACAATGCAAGCCAGCCGCTCCCAGCTAGCAAGTACGCTAATAACTACTTAAACATCGATAGGAAGGTCCGAAAGCACTATTAGAGTCACAATTGATTTCATGTAATTTGTTTTGCTCTTCTGACAGCTTAATTATTTATTTGCTGGTTGGGAGCGGTTCACATGAAAGTTGAATCAAAGTTAAACCCTGAAACGCGGTTTGTAACAACTATTTCTTTTCTACTTTATTTGCACTAAATACCATTATTTTTTATCAACTAAGTACCTCGTTATTGCAACTTTCCCTACCACGAGTTTTTTTCGTAATTCGTGATAATTCTTGGAATTCATTTTATCACCGATATTTTATCTTGTCATATCATTGAATTGTCGCCTTACAATATGTAGCACTCTTTGTGCCAATTTCCATCCGGGAAGATATATAATTATGCTATCAGCGTTTTCCGACATCAGTGAAGGAAATATAGAGGGGGCATATCGTTGTATTCCTTAACTATTTTTTTTTAAGAAAGACAAACATTCCCGGGTTACGAATAACCCAAAGATATTCAAATACAGAATAATATACTTATATTTAATAATATACTTATATAATTTACTTATATTTCAATATCTTTGGAATAACCCAACAATATTTGAAAATCGCCTACTACCATCACAGAAAGCCGAAAATATTGCTTGTGTTGTGATGGTGGACTTAGCCAGCAGAGGAATTGAACACGCGACGCCCGGATGGGATCCAAGCGCTACGCCCACTCAACCACCGACCAGTCAAAAACATTATCAAACAACAACCAAAAACAATTATTAAAAATTACCTCTCATTGTGGAACTTTTTGGTTTTGATTCACAAGCAAAGTTACTGCACGCCATCGCTAGCCAAGAGGCATTTCTTCCTTCAATGTGAATAATATTATTGATTCATATTTCCCCTTCGTGATGGGTCGTCTAACCTCTTCGAAGCATAATAGGTCATGGCAGGAAGGGTCCATTTAACAAAATCTCATTTTAAATAATTATTTGTAATTATTTTTCTAATGCATTGTTCAAAATCTAAGCTGTTTATTTTAACTAAATCAGAAACGGGATCAGTGGGTAAAAGATACAAATTATATTAAATTACATGTTATGTGCAATGTTTTTCGCTTGACATAAAAAAAATACATGGAGATCTGTAATATTGTGAATTCATTATTGTATATCAAACTTTTTTTAAATAATAATCGCATCTGTAAAAAGGGGGCACGCATTTTTTAGAACACAGTTAAATATTTATTTTTTAAATATCATACCTTTTATTAAAATAAGGCTGCCTATCAAAGATATTATTTTCTTCAAAACTGCATCAGATGCTAGTTCAATACGCTTCGGAACGACATGGCAAGATCAAGTTAATCAAAATTTGTGGAAAATAACTACTTATAATCTTATCTTTATGACACATTGACAGAATCAATAGGCTAAGGAGTTAGCGGTTATGAATTAAGGAACTTAATAAAAATGAGCAAATGTAACTCTGTTTGCTAAAATAGATTTTAAAATATCAGGCCAAACAAATGTAGTTATGTGAAGGCGATTTCAAAAAATCATTGTGTAACGTGCGTCCCGTGTGGTAGATTATCAATTCACTGGATGAATTTTGGAACACAAAATTCGACTAACCTGTCAACCACAACCCTACTGTGCATAAAGAAGTACAAATGCATTTAATTAATAAAACACAACAGACATCTACTTCAAAAATAAAAACAAATGTGGTTAAGTCATTACTCTTCCGTGAAACATGAAAAGAAAAGTGTATGTATAAATAATATGCGTACCTACGAAAAATAATATTAGAAAAAATAAAATTAAATCATTATAGAGCATTACTCAACTGTACGTAATAATACGTATACGTACTATAAATACGTATGTAATAAGTAAATGTTACGCATTTAAAAATAAAATCTACCGATAACTTACTTACATTGTAATCAAATAAATACCTGTGTAAAAATGAGAATTTTTTTTGCAATCATTCTAAATACGTGTAGGAACTCAGTTTTGTAAAGATTTACTTACATTAAAAAAAATCGAGTGCAATTTACACGCGGTAGAAGCGAAACTTTACCAAAACACTCTCAACCAATACTTGAAAAGTGAGATCATAATCAAAGCGGCCAATGAGCGCACACGAGCGTATTTTCCGTTTCATATCTCAACCAATAGGAGCCTTTAACATGACATCTTCAAAGCGGTCAATGAGCGCAGTTGATGGGTTGCAGGTGCAGTAATCGTCATTTCTGTTTCATCCGAAATCCTGCGGGGCTGTAGAAGTTTCACTTCAAAAACTTGTTTAAGAAATAAAAATACCTTATTCTCTCAGAATATTAACGAATGTGAAAAAATTGCAATGAAAACAATGGATTAATTACAATTTATTACAATATTAAATAATATAGATGTTAAGAGGGCATCACCAGAGAAAACCAGAAATATGTCATTTTCAAATCAGATTTTAGACTATTGACTCTTTTCCAAAAAAAATTATAAATGGATTTCGAAAGATTGTTCTTTTATCTAGCATTCGCGTGTAATAAATTTTGAGAAAATTTTTTCATTTTTAGTATAATAAGATTATTCCATAGGTCGTTGGCAGATTTGTTAAATTTTCAAAAAGATATTGTATTATGCCACATCCATTTCAAATAATATAATCATGCAGTAAAATAAATCAATACATTATCTAGCAAACGCATGTCTTAGAATTTTAATTTTAGTTTCAATAAAATCATAAAAAAATGTGTACGTACATTTGTTTCTTGACGAAAATTTTTCCATTTGTGTATTTATTTGCGCACTTACAAACTAATATATTTCAGATTTTTTTACCATTCTTATTAAATTTAGACATTATTGAAAATGATAAATACTTATAATCAAAAAATAATTGCAAAAAGTACATTATTTTAATTGTTTTATCATCACGCCTTTCAGCATTTTTGGATGAAGGTATAAATTAAAGCTAATTTGGATTGAAATAAATTCGATATTGAGTTATAATTTTAAAAAGCTGGTACGGAGAATAATAAATCTTTCTCATTGTAACCGCCCTGCACGATCGTAAGAACAACTTTCCACGAAATGTAGATTTTCGTCCACTGGCTGGTTAAACGCTCTTAAGGTTTTAAGCATTTTGTACACCAAACTTTGATGTATTTGGAGAGATTGAAGAGAAGCATAATATTTCTATCCAAAGAAGTCCGATCTTTGATTACCATAAGCATATGTTTAACGTTTTCCAGTAGTTAGCAAATCGCTTGCGCAACTGGCGGCGTAGGCACTTGCGGGCAGCAGTCGCCAGTCGCCAGTTGCCAGTCGCCACAGAGCATAATCACAATCAGTCTCAGCTAAGTTAGCTTCGTATGGAGCAAGTGGTAATTGGATCGCTCGCTGTGTGTGTGCACGCGCAGTGGTGAGCAGCGGCGGTAGGTGATAGGCGTTATTGACCCACTGGCTCACTGCACTTGGCCTAGTTCCCCCCGCCCGCGCCCTCCGCCCCCCGTCCCGCGCGAATAAATGTGTCGCCGATAGCTCTTCACCGATACTAGCGCGTTATTATGTCACGGATACACAACACGCGTACCTATTCATCTCGCGGCACGCACACGTGTGTATTCGGCATCGTATACACACGCAAAACACATCGCGACTATAATTAATTATCAATAATGTAGTGTACGTACCCACCTACCTCCGCACCATTATCCTATTATCATTTTTAATTCGCTTTTTTCACTCATTAGCCAAGGTCCCCTCGTGCATTCTACGGCGAGAGAAGTAGGTCGTGAATCACTCAATTATTTCTAAAAATGGAAAATATTCTCGATACGCGACTTGCGTATATTATTCTTATTTTTATATTATCTCCTTACACATACTAATGTAATGTTTATTATATTGTAAACGAATTTGTATTATCTTTAATTTATTAACTGACTGAGTGTAACGAAGTTCTGTATTATCTCGATCGTTTGACATTTCATTTCGATTTGTTTGTACTTTTTACTTTAACTAGATGTCCAACTTTTGCTGGATTGTTAATTTTGACTGAGCTTTTAGTAATCGTATCCGCCTATCTTAAGAAAATTTAAAAAACACATGTCGTTGAAATAGCGACGTTTCTTTTTTAAATTCATTGTTTAAAATAAAAATAAAATTTACGTTAAATATCATTTGGTTTGTAATTAATTATTTATATCTCGATGACAATAAAGATTTATATTTTATTACCTACATAAAAATCTTATGATTTCAGAGAAAATTTTGTATTTGATTTATTAAATACGAGAAAATTAATTTTTGTAATTCTACTATCTACAAAACTCCTAGTGTAATTAATGGCTACCTAGACATTTAGTTTTCCAAAAGCCAAGTGAGGCAGGTTATGTCCAACTTTAAATATAATATATTTATTCGCTTCCTTATTACTGTTCAATTTATGTATTTATTTATAATTTCTCACCATACATGTGTTCTTATTTTTTTTTAATATACATAAATATTAACCTCACTAGGACTAGCAGCCTGTATTGAGGTTAATATTCATAAATTTGAGTGATGCATTTACACACAAAACACTAAAATATTATACGCAGAAAGTAAGAAATAACAATATTATATTGGTGACCAGATGGATAATTTGTAACAATATAGACCATTAAACAAATCCTTAATTACTATACCCACCAAGAAACAAAGGTAGTTCAAAACAACTAGGGTGACACTCCGATTTTAACAAATGGAACTCAAACAAAATCTAGTTATTTAAAAAAAAATCTTATTATTTAAAAAACAAATATTATTAAAAAAAATCTTATTATTTAAAAAAAAATTCTTATTATTTAAAAAAGGCTAAAGATGAAAAAATAGTATGCCAATCCTCTGACAAAATGAAAAAAATGTTTTAGATATAAATAAAACTTAATGTCATAAATTTGTTGTTGTAATTGTTTAAAAAAAATGTTTACCTAAAATATTGTCACTTTGGAATATTGAATTTTTATTTTATTTACTTATCTACGCATTCCTTTTCTTATATTTTTATTAATAAATAAATTAACATATTTTATAGCAGCGTTTTCAGCTTTTCTGCCTTGGCACATATTAAAATCTCACTTCTTTATCAATTCTTCTCATAAAAGCTAGCTTCGGAACTTTACCTTCAAACATTTATAAAAAGTTTACCAGTTATGTAAGTTCCTAATATATTTATGTGTAGTAATTTCTAGTTTATTTTTTTAAATCTAGGAGACGAATAGTTTTTACCTGCTTTTAATCTTATAAAAAATGTAAATAAACCAATTAAAGATATCCACTATATAATTTTTTTTATTTATTTATTGTTTACTCGCTGAAGTCCCCAAAGTTTTTCTAAATCAGACGGAGACAGAAATTTTTCTCTTTGAACTTTAGGTGTGCAAAATTTCGTAAAGAAATATAAAAATACTTCTTCAGGGGGTGGGGATGGTAACCTTCCTCTAGTTTTATATTTATCTCGAAATAAAATTGTAGACTTGTAAAAAATTCACATCCGCTCCGTCCACCACAGATACTCTTCTTCATACATTTTTTTTACATTTCACAAAAAAAAAAACGAGTGTGCTTTAGACCACACGACTGAAGTAAAACTTCACTAACTTATATCTCCCTCTCAACTTCCATTCGCCTCGCCAGATCACACTTTTCATAACGCTCTCGTCACGCATTCACCAGTTTACTCCCCAAGTCAAGCGTGCGTAAATAAATTTGGCTTCAATAATGTCCTTACAGTTGTTAGTCCGCAATATTATGAATATTAAAAAAATGTATTATTGAGTTCTAAATGACGTTTCTAAAGCATGATAAAAATGTCTAATTGACATCTAATGACTAAAGTTAAGTATTTTAAAGTGAAAACTTCTTTAGCGCCGTTGTAATTTGAAACTCGATGAAACGAAAAATAGCGACACTAAAAAGTCAAACTCATGCATCTGTAGGATTTAGCCTGCGAGAGAATGGGATAGTATAATTTCTTTGGGCGGTGCTTTGTAGCGTCCCCACCCTTGTCTACGAAGGTTCCACTTCGTGTGAATTGCATACTCTGTTTTTTTTCTCGTTATGTAACTGTTTTGAAATCCTTAATTTTTTATTGTTTTGAAAACATAAATTTTAAAGTTTCACGAATGAAACTAGACTCGCGCGCTTAGGATAATTGCTTCTGACTCCTTCGATCTGGCTGCTCCATTGTTAGACTCACCATTCCTACTTTGCGACTCTGCAGCAGAGATGAAAACGTGCAGCATTTTTTTTAAATGAAAAGTATGATCTCCATAGAAAAACACAAGATTTTTAATTCTACTCATTCCACAGTACTTAGTGAAATTCGATTATTATATCCGAACTATATTTCATTCTAGATTGTTTATAATATTATTATGTGGTAAGAGCGATGTTATGTATAGCGGAATGATTTATTTATTGTAAATGTACAATATAATTGTAAAAACTCACAATGGTGTCGAATTGCTCGTGGAGTCTAGCTTCAACCTAAGATTCCTAGTCAAAGATTCAGCTAGGATGTATATTTTGTAATAGATGTGTTACCGAGGAGTTACCAAATCACCTTTGAAACAAAACTTACAATAAAAAAGTAAAAACTGAAGTAATCTTACAATAAAAATAAAATAAACTTGCAATTAAACTTACTGTTCATGACGTAGTTTAAAGATTAGTCTCTTCATTCCATTCATGAAGAGATATTTTGGCTTGAAATTATATTCGATAGCCTGAAGAAGACAGAATTCTGCTGAAATTCAAACCGAGTCTGCCAATTAAAAACATCTTACGCATAACTAATTCTCAAGTTTTAGATTAATATAAAGTTAAGTAGTCGTTTAAAAGGTATTCGGGCAGGTGGGAATATACTTCTAGAAAACATTTTAAAAATAATATAAAAAAATGTAGATATTGTGTATGAAATATCTTATCTATTTATATTTAACGCGTGGGTAGGTAGAGACTAACAATTCAAACACCACCCATATTTTTGGTTGAATTTCAGAAAATGATGAATGCTGTTAGAACTTCTTTCATGTAGTAATAATATAAAGGGTTGTGGGGATTAATATTGGTTTAGTCTTAATACATGTGTGTACTGCGTAGCAGGGACTGATCTAGGCTTTTCGTGAGCAAAAGCGGTAAAATTGAAAAATACGACATTATAGAAGTTGATGTTAATGTAGCCGAAAATTATTATTTTTTTAATTATTTTTTTTTTTTTAATTTACAATTTGGAAGACCGCCAGATGGTTACCGCTGCCCCAGGAACCTTTATTGGATAACCACCTCTGCCATAGGTCACCACTAGTCGTTCGCTACGCCTGGTGACTTATCAGAGGTGCCCGAGTTTATGGGGTTAGGTTTGTCTAGTTCTTGGCGGCGGATGCGTCCGCCCACTTAGTGTGTGGCAGGCTGGTTTGGGAATGACTGGTTAAGGGAGACCATTTGGCCTCTCCTGCAGGATTCTCTCAACACATCGCCTTGTACCGCAGTGGGAGTGGGACGGTTGGATTCATACTTCCGTCACACCTGGACCCACCTACCTCTAGATTCCTACCTACACCTCATACCATTTCCTTCCCAGAACATCCTCTCCTTCCTTTCCTTTAAAATTCCCTCCACACAGCACAGGACCTAAGGGAAATTATCTTTCTGAGAGCTTCCTGTGTGGAGCTATTGTAAAAACGAAGAATTTTCAGTCTGGGGAGGCACAACCACCCCAAAATAAAAATAAATCTTTTTGCAAAAAATTGACATTTTCAAAAAAAAAATACATTCGATTACATCTACATCAATAATGTCGTAATTTTCAATCTTAGCACACTAAGTCACTGAAAAGTCACGGACCGCCACTGCTGTATAGGCACATAATTCAAAGTATCGGCTTTGATCGCAGTAGCGACGAATTTTGAAACTGTAATTAACCGGCGATCTTAACAATGATATCACTGTGGTCGGTTCACCAATTAAAAATACGTTCAAAATAAAGTTATAAATTTGATCTACAAGCTTACATTTTGGTATTATTTTTTTTATGTTTTAAAATCTTTATTACTTATTCATTTTACAGTTCGTACCCACGGGCATTCGCCATTTCATGCATTAAATGCCTACAGTCATTTGGTGATACACTATTTGCAGTGGGATTTAATTGGGCTAACAGGAATGCAGACTAATATAGATTTATTTAAGTGCGGTAAGCACGAAATAGAAGTGATTGGTTATGTCCTTCTGCAACTCACAGTTTTAATTATAATTTCTTTGCATTACAGTCTTTTCGTCATGATATTCCTGCTTTCTTTTTTCAAATGAAAACCTTACGCAAGTAATTGCATTTCTTCGAATTATTAAATAGACGTATCCTTTAAAACTGAAAAACCTGCAAAGGAATATTGTTATCGACTTTTAAAATTTTTGAATTGTAATTAATAATTTATTTAATCATTGAAGAAGACAACATCACGAAGCTGTGAGCACAGAAAATAAAAAGTTAACGGTCGCAACTGGGACTCGAATCCAGATCCACCAGTCTTAACCGGACTGGCGTCTCTACGAAATGAGCTCTTGAAGCGTTATTTATAACATTCAGTGATTTTTTTCTCATATTTCAATTTAAAAATTACTTACATTAAACTCAATTAATTCTCATATTTTGAGGCTTAATTCTTTTTTAAATGTTTGCAAAGTTCTACCCGAATATATTAATTAGAAACTGGATGGTGTTTCCGATATGCTTAGTATTGCTTATCCATTTTTTTTATATGGTGCATCTATTAACTTTTTCGATCTATCCTAGAATAAATATTCAATTTACAGGGATAATGCAGTGGAGCTTATAAAACCCATAGTAATATTTAATCAGTGAAGAAGATATATCCTTATACTATTAACTTGATACTGATATTATCTTCCTAGATGAAATATTACAATGAGGCTTATAAGCTTCAATCAGTTATCCCTAAGAAATTTAATATTAAAAAGGTTAATATCGTTTATAATATTTCAATAATTAATTATTACTTAACTTGTTGCTGACTTGCATTTAAGTTTGTTTCAATTTTCTTGATTTAAAATTAAACGTGTGGGTTGTGCAAACATTTTAAAGTATTATAGTTGATTGGAAAATCAGAAAATATATTATATAATGCAAACAATAGTTTCCACTGGAAAGTAATAACTGCGACATACAATCAGTCGGCTAGGGGTGGAGAGAACCAAGTTTGGTGAAGCGGACCTCCGCGTTTAATTTATCACTCCGTCAACCGAAGTGATAAATTATTATTTCTTACCATCCGTGTCTCGGAAGTATGAGGCTTGCATATTGCTTAGTCGGTTGTGTTGTGTGCCCACGCGAAATATTTCAATTTAATTTCGGGTAAAATATAAGATTTTTTTAAAATTTTTGAGTATCCGGTTTTATAACTACTGCATATCAGAACGTGATAAACATATTGTCTTAATAATAATAACGTCATATTTATATAGCGCAGTTTTGTGGCATTTCACTTCAAGTGCGCATCTTCTTCTAAACCCATTTATATTTTTCTCTTTCATCTTACTAAGTACAAAAAATATTTGGGGCAGTGTTGCTTATCGAAAAATCAATTTAATGATGGGCCAAATCCTCTACAATATTTTTTTCATAGTATTTTGTTATAAAATAAGCTTTTGGCATTTAAAAAAATTCGAGTCCAGTTTACACGCGGTAGAAGCGAAACTTTACCAAAACAATCTCAACCAATACTTAAAAAATTAGATCATAATCAAAGCGACCAATGAGCGCAGACCTAGCGTAATTTCTGTTTCATATATCATACAGTAGGAGCCTTTAAAAGTGTCATCATAATCAAAGAAGCCAATGAGCGCAGTTGATGCGTCGCAGGTTTTATCCGAAATTCAAATCACAGCGGGGCTACAGAAGTTTCACAAAAACTCGAAAAGAGGTACCACTTCAACCCAGCTGACGGTACCCATATTAATACAACACTGACGACTTATCTTCTCTATAAATAAAAATGAATCCCCGAAATGTATGTACGCGCATAACTTCCGAACGACTGCACCAAATTGGATAATTCTTTTATTTTTGGGTTCGTTATTGTCAGGACAAGGTTTGTATAAAACTACTGGTGAGCTCTGACATCATGAAATTTGTATAAAAAATTGCAATAGGTGGCACGCGAGCTGTTTGAAAACTGAATGCACAGAATGCGGAAGCGGGGAGGGGGGAGGGGGAACTCTGGAGGGGGGTTCACGGGAAAGGGGGAGTGGAGCGGGGAGAGGGAAGGTTGAGGAGGTGGAGTGGGAACGCGAGAGTGGAAGGGGACGCGGGAGAGGAAGGGGAGGCGGAAGAGGAACGGGACAAATGGGAAAGGACACGCAGGTAGAAACAATTTCTTTATTAAATGGCATAGCAACGCATGCCGGGAACCAGCTAGTTTTAAATATAATAAATTTCCAAGTTAGTAAGGGTAAAAGCATGATGATGGATTAATGGAGTATCAAGCAAAAGTCGTGCGTTAGTTTGAACGAATTTGAGGGAAATCTCCACGAAGGCTGCACACTTCCCAGTGGCTAGTGACTACCAACTACGTATGAATTTATGTACTTCTGCCAAGTAGCTTGTAACAATCCTATTGTTATAGCAGCGGACTACGTGGAGTAGTCACGGCGCTCAGATGAGGATATTGTCACTGTGGAAAATACAAAGCAACGATGAACGGTCTATTTGGCTTTTAGCACTTAAAAAGACTAAAATGTAAGTTTAATTTTGTTGTGGAGGTGGGCAGGTGCACTTCTACGACAAAAACATGACCGAAAATGAAAACTATGTGCTCGACGTGGAGACTTCTTAAAATCAATGTCTTATCAATGGAATATGGTCATTAGATGGAAATGCTGTGTTTTTCTCATCAGTGTTCCAACAGAAGGTGCTTCAAAAAGCTTTGTTCTCACGAAAACTGCACCAAATACTTACCTACGCTTGAGAACATGTAGTTTTTGTGCGTCGCTACTGTATTTAAAGATGATAATATGTGGAATAGTTTTCCGGTTGTTGTGTTTTCTCCCTCATGTATTGTGGGTATCTCAAGACCCTGTTGGGCTCGCAGATTTCCTTAAACGGACCCTTCGTACATCCTCCCTATTATATTACAACATGACATACCATTTGTTATACCTCATGCGTTATAAAAGTAATATTGATAAATTTAATTTGTATTGTAGATTTGGAAACTCATTGCAAGTTTAGAAGAATACGTCGAATTTTATTTGTAATCAACTGTTTGTAGATAGCGGGGCATTCTTCCCACTTCAAGGTTTCACCGAAGGAGTTCGAATAAATAATTAAAATATATATTTTTAAAACTTCTACACGAATCGACTTATTTTGTAACTCGTTCTCTAAGGTTGTTTGGTCAGCGCGCACTACTGAGCCACGCTCCACCGAAAATGGAAAACAGACACCTATTTTCCACAACAATGTTGTAATCTTTGGATGGAAAATGCCAACATAGCCCACCGTCAAGGACAACAGAGGTAGATCCAATTCGAATTATCGTTCAAATGACGTTTTTAAATACATTTATTTGAATTTCACTTTTTTTATTGAATTGACGTGGAATCTTGGAAGTGGAAATTAACCTACTTCCCTACATCCGATCGAGCTAAAACACGGCAGATAGACTCGTTGTCGATGACAATGCATTATTTTGGTGGCAATCACGGACACACATTTTTCTGAAATTCGTAGATATTAAACTACTTAATTTACGCAATAAATGTTGGACTTACCAACTCGCGATTTGGCCCAGTTGGTAACGCGGTTGATTCCAATCATAAGGGTAAAAAGGCCGAAAACTTAGTCAAAATAAAAAATAAACGTATTAAACGACATTTTAAAATAGAGTTGGTAGCTGGAATAGAGTGGTTCACTGGGTACGAAAGGTTCAAATCTCAGTAAAACCAATAAATATATTTTGATTTCTAAAGACATTTGAAAATAGATGTATTAAAGTATTAAAAAAAAAATTATGGAAATTTTTTTTTTTATTTAAAAATCTGTATAACCTTTTCCACTAGTTCGTAGCTTTATAACCCTTTTCACTTAATTATCGCTGACGATCTTCAATCACCGCCGCGACTAATCGCGATATAATAAAGCTACTGATGGCGTCCGCGTGGTTGAGTTGTTCCGATGCTCGGCTACGATTCGGAGACCGCAGGTTCAAATCCCGGAATGCGATGCGAAGGTAAATTTTAATACACTCGTATGTGTTATTTCAGAATATATTAATTTAAAACGACGAGTAGTGTTTTTGCGGCATGTTCCAGAGTAATAAATAATTTCAGTACTGCCCTGGTGAAAACCAGAATCCAGAATCGAAACGTTGCTTGAAATGGCTTTAGACTTGTTTGGTGACCAGGTCTGAATAGCCCTTCCCCTTCCACTAACTTCAGCATTCAACATCACAACATACTCCAATCGGGTTTAACTGGCTCCAGACGGTTATGAGCAGTTAGAACTCTTGTGGGTTAAAAATAACATTAAAAAAATAATTATTTATTCGTGTGTACCTATACTCTATTCAGTTGCTTATTTATGTGTAACTACACGAATTCCAGATTTAGCTAATATTCCCATGACATACCATTACATACCTCGCGTTCCTACTACCTCACTTGGTAAATATAATACATAATATCAAACTGGCATAGTATCTCAGGTTCCACAAACCTATCGGATATTGACTGACACAGGGGAAGGCATATAGAATGGAATGCGACACATAATACCTATCTTGCAACACACTTCTCGCTTCATCCTCTTATAGAATATAGCTTATGTCACTCCGACTCTTGAGGGCTTTAAGGGTCAGGTTCTGTAAACGTATCAGAGATTAAATCTTATATATTTTAACAATATAATAAAAATACGAAATCGTTCGTGAAGATTTTCACAACTACTTTAATTTTCGTTTTAGGTAGGTAAATGTGTTAAAGTGCTCAGTTTTCACACCTGTTAACAGAGCAAAGAACTTAATTTACATTTTGCCCTTTGAACTTGGTTTTAATTTTTATCTAGGGAAGGAATTTTAAAGAAAATTTGTGTCAACTTCAGATTTTTAACAACCAACAATGTATAAACATATCTTTCCAAATTAGGTGGGTTATTTTCAAAGGGGCCCAGCTTTTAAGTTCTACAAACCATGAAACTCAATCTTAAAATTTATATTAATATTACTTAAGTTCCACACCAACTGGGCTTTAATCTACGTAGCTTTTCTTCCCTAATAAGGGGAGAAAAGCGGTTGTACAAACTTCTTAAAAGTTCAGAAAAAGATTTTTTAACTTTGAAAGTGAAAGCACATAAAAAACAAGGAAATGAAAATTTTGTATGACATCGGATATTATCAAAGTTTTCAAAGGACAGGGGGTGCCATTTTCATTGGACAATTCCCCCCCCCCTCTCTTTATCCCAAATATTAAAGATTACTAGTAGTACGATATAAATATTTGCCTGAAATACTAAACATAATAAGTTTGATTTGTGGTAAGTATTGCCTCCAGATCGGATTAGACCTTCGGGAATCCCTTTATTTCCACAAAAGAGCTTTATATTCATAGAGAATTGAGTAATCTCTACGTTAGGCAGATTGATAGAGAAATGGAATGGAAGAAAAGTAAAGAAAAGTACCTGAAAAACATTGCATGATCGAGTGAATGAAATACTTGAGTCGGGTCATTTTAAGAGTCAGTGACACAGAAAAGTTTTTCGAGATGTCTGAAATGAACTAATCAAGGAGCGTATTCCGTACAGATTTATGTGACGTTCAATCATCTTTGCTACTCCAACCACAGAAATGGCTTTAGTTAGTACTTTGACAAAAGATGGGATAATTTTCAACAATTTCGGTGAAATTACAACATTTTTCGGAATTATAATTATAAGTAATGTTAAACACATCTGGTTCCTAAACTCCCAGTTTGCTTGGTTTCGCAATAAATGTAATTACTATTAATAGCTTTATTTCTGTGGGTTTCGTTCGATTGAGCAAGATTAGTGATTGAGCAAGCACGACACTTCAATCCGTGTTTGTACCTTTCGGGCCGATTCTTAAGTGGTGGCTTATTGTAATTACTACGCATGTCTCCGGTAGAGCGAGAAATTTGTAACCAAATCCCTTCGGATATTTAAGTTATAATTATGTATTATTGATTTAAAGGAATTAAATTATTTTGTAATGGGATAATATTTTGTTGTTAAATTCCAAAGGGTTTTTTTTATCTCTTCGTACAAGTCAATATGTTTGTTAGTTTTTACAACAGGTACAATATGTTAGTTTTTCGGGGCACCTTCAAAGAACTGGGGTTTCCATTGAGTACCGCTCTGTCTTTTAAATTTTATTTATATTGCACGTGATATATATAATTAATAAATAGGTAAGCTCAAATGATGAAAATTATTAATTTGCCCGTCAAAGAACAGACATTGCCCATTGAAGTTGATAATGTTTATTAAAGGAAATTTTATAAATAATATTTCATCGGGTATCAAATTAAATCTCCCAAACTCATATAACCCTTTGAAAAAATATACCCCTTTTTACCAAATTTGTTATTTTTCCACTGAAATTTTCCTTTTTTACTTCGTCTTTAACAGCTTTCGGATATTGTTTACATTTTCTAACGTGCATTTTTTAAAGTTTACTCTGTTTATATACCGTCATCAAGGAATGAAACTCATAAAACCTATTTCTATTTTTGAAGTAAAACTTCTTTACGCACACTTGAGTTGGGGAGTAAGCTGGTGAATGCGTGACGAGAGCGTTACGAAAAGTGTGATCGGGTGAGGCGAACGGTCGGGCCTTTATGCGCGCTTGACTTGGGGAGTAAGCTGGTGAATGCGTGACGGGAGCGTTATGAAAAGTGTGATCGGGCGAGGCGAACGGAAGTTGAGAGGGAGATATGAGTTACTTCAGTCGTGTGGTCTAAAAGCACACTCGTTTTTTATACAATTTTAAGTAATTCATGGTGGAATTTCGTGTCTAAATTATTATGATCATATAGTAATGTATGTACCCACACTTATGTTTGAAAAACAAGTTGTTAAAAGTACAAAAATAGAAAACGCTGTGTACATGAAGGAAAAGGCTTTAAACCATATTATTTCCGATGATGTTTTTTGAATGGTTACCTGAATTTCTTTCTCAACTCTTTAATCCGCTCCACAGTATTCCAAATAATTTAATAACATATTCCCACTGGTGTCGGATGTAGCGACTCATGCTAGTACGAGGATGTTATATCGAGTTAATTTCGGAAAATCACTGTATTATATCTATTGTACTATATTGAAGTGGTTTGTTGTGCCGGTTGTAACATAACAACTAACAACGCAGTCGGTATATTTCTAAGACACGTTTATTTGTGTATGTGTATTCCCTAAACTTTCAACCACCCGGAGACAGCAATGCAACTCATAAAGGTATCGCAACACCCGACCCGGATCACAATGGAGTGGCGCAACAGCGCCGCTCGGATCGCTCGCCAACAATTTCACTTCTCGCCGTTTGTATCGGAACCTTTAAATTATTTTAACAACCTATAAAACTGAAGATTTTGCCAAACACGATATTTAAGACGACCTGCTTAAAAAATGATCCTTTCATCAATGTAATTACAAAAAATATCCTAACATAACCTAACCCAAAAATTTGAGAATCATCTTGTGAAATCTTCAATCAGAAGTACCTAGGTCCTACAACAATGAAAAGAAACTTTGATCGAAACAAAGCATAATCTGCTTATTTTATACTTCAAATGCACACTGACTTTAAACTGCGGCCGTCGTGTGATTCAAAATGATGAAAAATATAATAAATAGAACCTATCTTAAATATATCTGTTTTTATAGAAGCCGTTTTTGTTAAAAAAAAATTCCAGCAAAAATTGTCAGCAATTTCACTCATAACCTATAGGTATGAACTAAAATAGAAAAAAAATTCTCAAGATTATTCACTCGTAGGGACATTTTATTTATGTAAAGTTTTTGACTTTTGATAAATTGGCATTAAATGCGAATTATTATAATAGTTTGCTGATTTTAGGAAAATGCCTAAACCAATACGAAATAAGTTTTCGTTTTAATAAAATGTTTCACATTAAATTGCGAAAATGGCTGCAGGGGTTGATCCTTCCGGAGGATTCAATTCTTCTGTAAAAATAACCTCACGGTTATAAAGATAGTGCAATACTTTTTAAACTTAATATCGAAACAAATTATTTTTCTTCGCCGTGTTAGGCTAGATTACAGGTGACTGTGGGTTTTGTTTTTTAACACTTAAATTCAAAGCAAAGTATGTCAGTAGGTTTATCTCGTATGTTCAAAGACACAAAAGTTGATTTTATTGAAGGGATGGTAAACATAAACAGTAATGGCATGGTTCTTGATCTAGTTATCTATTTATTAATTAACTTTGGCGTGTTTGTGTGCGGTAAACACCGGTCGCATGGCTTTATATTATTATATCGTGTACTGAACTGGTATCGCCATTATTATGTAATTCCTGAGTCGCCATCGCATACTTGACCGGGTAGCCGTGTCACATGAGACCGCGGCCCGCACTTTTACAAGCAACGCCTGTATCGAATTTATAAGACACAGGTTAAATGGCTCAAGGTTACTTCTGATTTCTCCTTGGATTTTTCTCATAGATTTGAATTCAGCGCTAACGTATAAATTATGACGCCATTTAAAAATTATTTGAATTTGACACATTTGCAATATTTGTGACCACGTGCCTAGGGCCCTATATCCATTGATGTAACCGCAATTATAAAAATAACATGTCACTTTCAATCTAATTTTGTGTACATCTATTGATGATATTCTCTGTAAATCGATTTCAGTGGGATCGTGCTAATAAACTATGCAAAAGATATTTAGTTGGCACCTCGACGTTCAATAAGATACGGTTATATCGAAACCTTTATCAAAATCTTTAATATCATGTTACTTATGTGTGTTAATGTTTCAGTACAAAGCTACTAATTTTCTAAGCATCCATCAGAGATTCATGTTTGTACTGGGGAGGAAATTAACCAAATTTGTTTTATCAAAACAAATTAATAGGGACCTACCGTATAAGTAAAAGCAATAATTATTAATTGTGAAATAGGATCTGCCATTTATTTATTATTTATTTATTTATATCTATATATTACAGTTTACACCTTATTGTTAACATTTTTACATATGTAATATATTTTGAAAACATTTTTACATATTAATATTACATTACATTATGTTAGGTGTAAGGTAGGTTTGAGAAGGTGAAACTGTTGGTTGGTAATATTGTATGTTTCGTGAACACCTCACTAGGAGAACCTGTGCTGAGGTGTTTACGTGTTTATGATTAAGTGTGACAAGTACAAGTATTTATGTGTTGTAGTAGAAAGTTAGTTTTTTTTTCTCTTTTTGTTTACATTTTAATGGTAATGGAACATAGATTATTTAGAAGCCATACTTCGCATGTTTGTATGAAAATTGAGTTAATGATGAATGTAAGTTTGTAAGTCTAAAGTCATGGTTTTTTTTAAAGAGAGAATATGAAAACAATGTGCATCATAGTTGCGAATGATGAATACTTGAAGCCGGTGGATGACTTTGTGTATCTGGTAAATATGTTTACGAGATATGGAAAGGCTGATAAAAAAGATATTGAAAGAAGGGTAAAGGTAATTCTATTAATGGATGACTGAATACCGTTGGTACTAACAAAAAACTGTCCAAAGAAGCGAGTCAGCAGTTCCCAATGGAGTGCTGGTACCTACCCTGATGTATGGCAGTGAGGCATGAAACTGGAAGAGGAAGGGTGTATATGTGATCGTGTGAGAAATGTGGAGATCCACAAAGAATGCAAGGAAAATGTAAGCGTAAAGAGTAAAATTAAGAAAGGGACCCTCAAATGGTTTGAACATGTAGATCGAATGAACGAAGAAAATAGTGTAAGGAGAATATACGACGCACGTGTGAATGGTAGAAGAAGTTGGGGACGCCAGAGGAAGACATGACACGATCGAGTGAATCAGATACTTGAGTCGGGCTATGTCAAGAGTCAGAATAAGGGAAGAGTATGTAAGAGACGTTATATGAATGTGAATGAGGTAAATGGTTAGTTAGTTCGTATCTGCCATAATGTTTAAACAATTATATTAATTAAATGAAAACAAATCACTTTGTAAAGCACTACTTATTTAATCAAAATTATCTGCATGTTTAAAAACCAAACCCTATCCACAAAGTGAATTTGCGAAGATTGAAGAAATAATCTTAATATATCATTTTAGGTACCTACTACGTGTTATGACTTGCTGGGTGGCAAGTTAATATTTTATTTATCGTAACAGTTTATATGCAACGATAATAAATTGCAGTTATATTTAAAACATGTATTGTAATACTAACGATTACGCGAAGATAGCCCTGGCCCAGAGAAAAGGGGATTATATTAATCTAATAAGGCGACACAACTTAATAAATAAGCTATAAATATTTTATGCATTTGCTACATTGCAGTAACTATATTCTGTGGTCTAGGTCAAAATATGTGGAGGGCATAAAATACATTTATAATTATTATTATTTATTGGAAGGAGAATGGGGTAATGAAGTGCAATAATTCCATTAATGGAATTGAATAAAATTAAATAATCCAAAAAACATTCAGAAGAAGTTTGAAGGCGCCATTTATTTTCCCTCGTATTCGATGAAAAAATTTTAAGATTCTTTAGTTTCTACGGATTGGTTGGCCATTTGTTTGTAAGGTCGAGCTATTACAGATACTATATCAAACGAAAGAGGAGAAATTACTTTGTGAATTTCCTTACTAATTTATAAATTGCAATTTTTCACTCTTTACTACGTTTTGACTCAAATACTTTACTATTCAAAACTGATCACTAAAGATGGAAGAAATCATTTCACAATAAATTCTAAATGGTGGTCTTTTACCAGAGCGATACTGAAAGTATCTACCACTATGGAAAGTGCTGTAAATATTCTATATTTATTTCTTGATAGAAGCAAAAAAATGTAAACCTGTGTAATTTTAATAACACAAATTAATCAAATAACATTTAATAGCTCACGCCGAGAAATAAATAACATATCTATCTACAGTTGATTAGTCAGACATCGCCGACCGACAAATCCATATTTGAGTTAAATATGCAGTTACACGTAAAAGTTTACCCTCCATTTGGTACAATTTTCAGTTTACTCATGAACAAAATTGAAAAATAATAAAAAAAATATTAAGGACTTAAACCAATTATTCTGCAGAAAAACTTTTAGCGAAATAAACAAAAAAATAATTTCTGGATTACTATTGTACCTACTTCCCACATGTGTAAATTTAAAACGTGTATGTGTAAATAATATTTAATTTATGGTGAGCATTCGAATTTGGCTTTTCTCATTATCTCAAAACTTACTATCGGACGATCGTCATACATTTTACCATACTTGTTAAAGAATCAATGATATAAGACCAATTTCAGAAAGCATTTCAGCTGGTTCCATGACAACTCAATAAAGTGGCATTTCAACACCCCTTTGAAAAGTCATTAAAAGTGTAAAAAAAAATCCCATAACCTAACCTAACGTTACCCATTTTTTCATCACTTTTAATGACTTTTTAAAGGATGAATTGCTACTTTGTTGACTTGTCCGGTCACCCTTTCAGCTTATGCCTCCAAAAGCCATTACTGTCGAAAAAATAAAGGACACTAATTTCGTAGTTTAATTTTGCACATTTCAGAATTTGCATATCATCACACAACAACCTGCCAAAAAGCAACAAAAAATCGCACATTTTTGTGCGGGTGTTGTTAATACGTGCAGTACCTTATTGAAGATAGGAAATAGGAACACCTGTGAAAAGTGCAATTAGGTTTTTATTTGAATGTTTCAGCATTTATCAATTGATATGTTACCAGCATAACTCTAAACTTTAAAAAATCAAAAATAAATTACGTTACAAAATGCATGCAGACTGTGTATTTAGTATAATATTGCATGCATCGGAATACCCACGAGTTGAGTAAAGTAGGTAGGCACAGTACTGTAGGTGTCTCGAAGCGTGCTCATTCAAGTGCAAGCCTCTTACTCCGCTATTACGTGCGATCTCGTCATCTCGCGTAACATCCTCGCTCGCCGCGTCTCCCTTTCTCGCGCACCTTTCTTCGCGCCCGGTTTTCTCTTTCACCGGCGCGTTACTGCACTGCACAGTGCTGCAACAACCGACCGTGCTAAACCACTTGCGATTTCTTCGACTGGGCTACTTTTGCTTGGCTATGTGACTCAGGCGGGCCGGTCGCGGTGGCTACGTCACACGTCGTCGATGCTATAATGCTAGGCATAACGCTTCATCAAAAACCCCAAATTTTTGGTCATCTCTTTGTCATCATTTGTGTGCCAATTTGCATGTTAATGTAATTAAATAATTTATTAAATATTTGCATCAAGTTCAACATGTCGATGGGAGATACTCGTATCGTCCTGGTGAAAATCTACCATTTAGAATAGGCTCGTTGCAGCCATCTCCTTCTTCCCCTTGCACAATGTGATCATCCTCATAATGGGAATTGTCTTATCTTATTTGTGTTATCATGACGTGTTGGTCTTCCTCCGTTTTTGCCAACGTTTCTTACAGCGTTACAGTGTCCATAATCAGGGCAGATGTGTAGATCGTGATGAACGGTGTGATCATGTATGTAGAATTGATACTGTTTTGGCTAAACAAAGATAAATTGCAAAACTAAATAATAATAACCCAAAAATAAACGATAGTTCTTCTGACTCTCAAAAATCTCAAATCACATCGCGCATTATCTTATTTAAAAATATCGATGTTTGAAAGGGAATGGACAAGGTTGCGAAAATATCTTAATTACAGACCAAAAAATCTATGCAAATAACATAACTTCTTTTAGAGCCAAAAAAAAGAAAACTTTTGACGAACTAATCTTTCTAAATGATAAAAATAGTTCACTGATTATAATATGTACATATTTACCAGGCATCAAAGTTCATATAATCCCGCTTTTCACCAGCCATCAAAGCTCATTTGCTGATGAAGTGAAACTTTTTAGCATGTTTTCTTTTTATCTTGTTTTCTTTTTTTTCACTTGTTTTTGGCAAAAGTAAACAAGCAAAGCTTTTATTTTTGATTTATGTAAACGTAGTTACCTATATAGTAAAATTTTAAATTACTTTAATTAAAAAAAAACTCTTGACAGAATGAGTTATGACCTTTACTGTGCATTTTACGGTTGGCAAAAGAAAGAAATCAGAAAGCTTCCGTAAGCCATGATTCATGGCTCTCAAACGTTTCACGTAACAATGTTCAACTGCAATGCAGTAGGTATTTAATCAACTAACTAATTTATTGTAAATTATGAAGAGAAAAAAATGTTTTTCTCGATTTCTGTATTTCTTTTTAGTAAACTTCAATCCAAACAGAATACAACCAAAGCTTTGACCAACATGTTGTAGAATCTGCTTATAAAAAAAAATCCTTAAAATATTAATCCAAGATACAATCTAATGACAAGCCTTTATGACGCTACCTCCGAACTCCGTATCAAGTAGAATGTAGAGTGTTAAATATATTTAGAAATTAAACCTACCTACTGATAATATCTACGTTGTAATCAAATGTTAATGAATGTGTGTAAAAATGAGATATTTCTTACAATCAAACTGAAAACCTACATTTTGTAGGGTGAGGAACATCTCAACAAAGGAGCACTTCATCACTCCTTTAAAAAATTAAATAGGTTATGTTAGGTTAGGTTAGGAGATTTTTTTTCGTCACTTTTAATGACTTGAAAAGGGTTTTTTTAATGCCACTTTGTTGAGTGGTCATGGGACCATTATGTAGATAGCTACTTAGTTTTGTTAGACTTACATAACATACAGTTTCATTTTTAAACCGAGTTCAATGAAATTAAATGTATCCGTATAAGTGCTACCTTACAACTTACAACTAATTATTGAGAACTTTCAACTTATGCCTAAACCGACGTCAAACAAATTGCAACTAATCACCTATTAATCAACGAAATTGAGTTGATTAATGGGCGTAAAATTTTATATCGGATAAAACTTTATAACTAATAGCTTTTAACCCACCAAAGGCACAAAAGGGTATATACAGATATTAGCTATAGATATATTATACCCCATAAGCTTTGTGATCATTTAGGGTTTCGACTATAATCTGCTATCAAAATGTTTTAAAGTACGTAATCCAAAATAGCTAATAACTCCTATTTAAGTTTCGACCAATCGGCTTACCTTTCGATATTTAAATCTAACGAACGTGGTTCACGTGATTTCACAAGCTCGCGTGTTGTTTTTTTTATTTTTTTTACGTTAATACCATACAAGAGTCCCAACTGCTCCCAACCACCTGGAGTCAGTGAGATTATGCCATCCCCAATTGGGTATTTTGTGAAGCTGAAAATAGAAGGAAGGGGAAGGATTACAGGAACAGAAAGGTGGTAAACTTACCTGGCTATATCGTTTCAACACAGGAATATGTTATTTCACCAGGGCGATGCTGAGTATCTTCAACTGTCATTTAATTTTTTTTTATAAACTTGACAGTTCTGCAGATCACAAGAGTAAGGCGATGTTTCATAATTTTACAAAATATTTTTAAAAAATTTAGGGCACCCAGAAAAACAGGTCGTATTTTGTGTAACCTAGGTAGGTATGCGCAAAGTACGTATCGGCAAAAACTGATTTCTTCAATTAAACTGCAAGTACGATAATTTCTTTTTATTTATAAACATTGCCCTGTTTTGCACGCATTGCCAAAAGCGAAAAGTTTCAGTTTGCGAAAATTCATTTGTCAAATCAAGAAAATGTTTTAATCAATAATTACCTGCATAAACATCAACAACGTATCAACCAAATTTCTTTAAATGTAATTGAAGGTTTACAGCATTTTTGCTAGTGTCCAGAATTTCACAACCTTATTACGTAGGAACTTGGACTTGGAGCCTACAGCATGTTATTGGCTAATCATTGTGACATAATTTATTTCATTTAAACCTACATTTAATTCGGTCTAAATCCAGATTTGCAGAATTCACTTTTTGTTTTTATAAATAATTTCTTGATTTTCGCGGATTTACATTTGTTTATCTAGGTGACCTACTTTAGTAATAAACATAATACGATTCCCCTTACTATCTCTAAGGGTATGCAGATAACACATAGCAGCTCTGGCAAACAATCATTGATCGTATCACTCTTTTTTACTTATCTTCTTATTCAAAACTCACCAATGTAGGTCAACTCCATTTCTAATGTTCCTACGAGCAGAAGATTAATGATGGGGAGTTGGTAGTTGGGGGAACCTGGCTGTTCTGGACATTTGTCGTAGCGACTACTTGTTAATTCGTTATCACGTGACATGTACCTATGGATTGGTAAATCACTTAGCTTCCAGATTGGTAGTTATTGGTAATGGTATAAACATATACTATTAAAATGTAGGGTAAACATATGTTATTGGTTCGTTTTCTTGATAAATAATATAATATTAGTACAGTGGCGGCTCCTGACCTTTGGGTGTGTGAATATTTAAAAAAAAATGACATTATTACGTTGCTGTATCCGAAAAATATTTTTTTTTCGAAAATTTGTTTTTGTATGAACGTTTTCATGACATTTCAGTTTGGCGTGCGCTGCATGGATCTCCTGAAAATCTTCATACAATTTTTTTTCGCCTACTGCAACATCAATAATGCCATTTTTTTTATATTAGCACTCTAGCACACACAAAAGTCACTAGCCGCCACTCTACGTGAGCACTAATATTATATTGTTAATCAAGAAAACGAACCAATAACATATGTACACAATTAGTTACTAGAGCGGGTTTAGACATTTTGAGAGAAACATATAATATAATATATATGGTCGTCTTATCGAACTCCGGGAATATTCAAAATTATATAATTACTCCTGCGTTTGAACATTTTTGAAATTGTACCCCAATTTTCTCCAAAAGAAACATTTTAAGAATGTGTTTGGAACTTTACCGTTTGAGTGTGTCCCGTTCAAGCACAACTTACGCACATTTAGAAGGACACCGGCAGATTATAAATTATCGCTAGGGATTATTATTTGTCCGGCCAGAGCGGGTAATTTGGCCAGCTATTAAACTAAACAATGAGCCAACATTTGCACCCTTCTCCCGAGACGCATCTTTGTGCCAGACACAGTAATCTTTATTTGTCCCGGCTCGTCCCTTAGAGCGCTTTATTGCCGGCAATAAAGCAAGGAAAACTTTCTTTTTTTATATGCCGGCCCAATAACCGGCCCTTTGCCGCCAGGCCCGCTGCCTGAAAGGTCCGCAGTATAGCAGGGCAAGGGAATTTCAGGATTTGCTTTGATTCTCTCAGCCAGCCACTTTTATTCGTGCCTATCGCCTACCCTCATTTGTGCACTTTCAGGGAATGGATGTTTTCTAAGTCTGTTTTTTGTAACTTTATTACCAAAATCTAGGTCCTTTTTGAGCTTTCATAACTGTTACCTTTGTTAGGGTGGTATTACTTCTTAAATGATTTAGAAATATGTTTTTTTCTGTAACGGTAATTGTTATTTTTTAAAATTATTTATGTATTTGCATGATTACAAATTTTAACTGTTAGGTTAACTGTCTATCTACCAATGCTTACGGAATTGAAAATACCATTTTGTGTCCATAATAAGATTGAAGAATCGTACTGTAAGTAAGTAGACGTGTAACTTAACTGTCTCATATTAGGCAAATGCAAAGTGCCTGTCGGGTTGCGGAGGCTACAGGCTAACACGGAGGAGTGATAAGAGCGCGCTGATAAGGAGAGGCATGAAGATGAAGGAAGCTGGGGTTGTTTGGTCGGTCTGTCGGGATGCCGGGCCCAAGTGGGTCAGTAGGGCGCGCCCCCGCCCTCGGCCGCGCTCCTAACATAGACCTGGTTCGCTGGAAAGTAGGTCGCCGACTCACTTTCACTTATTACACGGGGCCCCCCCTAATCATTCTCCATTGTGCCCCCCCGCCCCGCGCGACCCGACCGCTCCGCCCGGCGGCCGCGCGTCTCCTCAGTCGCGACTCTCGCCTCACCGTGGCGGTACTGTGTTCCGGTGCGCTCTCAACAAACTCAGTAGTGACATCCCCTTGTACGCGCGAAGTCGTTTCACTTCTGATTAACGTTTCGGACAAAAATGGTGTTTTCGTTTTTCCCGCTTTTTTTTACCAGCGATAATATTTCCAGTCCGTGAAAAGGTTCCGCTAGAACCGTGTGTAGAAGTTTTCTGTGACTAAAGTAAATAATAAAGGGGTCTAAGACCCGCCTACTCAGGTGTATCAGTGAGAGTGATGATAGTAGACATGGAGCAGCAGTCCACGCTGATGCCCCTGAACATGTCCCCTTTCGGACCCGGCGAGCCCAGTGGGCCCCCGCCGCCGCAGTACGCGCTGCCGGGCCTGGCCTACCAGGGCGGCCTGGAGCAGTACTCGCCACAGTACCAGGTCTACAACATGCCTAACCTGGACGCGTCCTACTTGTTCACAGGCAGCTCCGAGGGCGGCGCCTACATGCCCGCCGCGCCCGGTCAGCCCTGCGACCAGACGGACTCCAAGGATGTCATCGAGGAGCTGTGCCCCGTCTGCGGGGACAAAGTGAGTGGCTACCACTACGGCCTGCTCACCTGCGAGTCCTGCAAGGGCTTCTTCAAACGCACCGTTCAGAACAAGAAGGTCTACACGTGCGTGGCGGAGCGCTCCTGTCACATTGACAAAACCCAGAGGAAACGCTGTCCTTTCTGCAGATTCCAAAAATGCCTGGAAGTCGGAATGAAACTTGAAGGTGAGTTTTTAAAAACTTTTCTAATTACAAGTTCCAAAACGTCAGTCGCAGTCAATAGTTCATTTTCCTCAACTACCCCTAGGTATTTTAAAAGCTTCAATATAATCATCAGTCACCCCTTTTTTTATAAATCCGCTAAGATTTTCCGCTATTTTCCTAGGACACGAATCGCTCTGGTGCTACTGTAAACCAACCCTAATTTCAAACTTATTTCAACCCTAATTTAAAGCTCATCACTCATCACCCTCCCTTACGATAGGTAATTTGAGAAAGAAATATTTGGACCCTTTAGGACCTCAATGAACGATTGATAAACGTATGAAATCAATGGATAGAACGCGCGCGTCATTGCAGCAAGACTTTAATGATAGTGTTGTGCAATTAGCTTTTTCACGTTTGGTAACGGCTTACTTGCCTAGCGAGGCGTACAGCGAGATAAGGTCAGATATAATTCTACATTTAACCGCGCAAGACAATATGAAGTCTTGATCGAACTCGGTTCATTGTTAGAACATGATAACTTTTCTTGAATTACCACTCGCTCTGTTCTCCGAGTCTACGTCCATATGAAGTACGCAACTTACAACAAATACTACGGCAACTCTTGCTTTCAGTTGGTTTATCTGATTCTGTTTCTTGGGAACGTGTTTCGCAACATATTTCATGTTATGCCCCAAATTACGATTATTAATTTAACCATGATTTTACCCTAATATTTTCATTTCTGTTAAACCAGTAAAAAAATCATGGGCATTTATAAAACACTTTAAAATCATATGTAATTTGTTTTCCTTTGGTTTGATGTGCTACATTAATTTTCTCCAAATAGTGCAATTACTTCGGTGAAAAAATTAAAAATATTTTCATAGGTAGATAATGAATAAGCTTCATTTTCACATCTTCCCAGTATATCGGAAGGAATATAAATGTGTATGTTATTCATAGTTTTTACAAAATATAAAAGTATTTTAATCTTATCAAAACGTAATTTCTCGAAAAAGTATCATGAAATTTCATTACTCCATATTATTGCATAATGGCATCGTTTTTCCACATTCATAATAAATTTATTTCTATGTTGTTTCCATTTAAACTTCGCTTAAGTTAATGCACATATTCAGCATTCAGTAGTTTTCGGATGCATTTTTGAATGAATAATAATTCGTTCCATATTTACGCGAAATTATTCATATCGTGGCCTTCTGGCCTGCCGGGTATTAACCATCAACTCGTTTCCTACTCAACTCACCCAGCCGCGAGCCGCTTGCCTTTTGCCGCCTGCACGGAATTACTGTGCCGTTTCCATAGTCTAGTCATCTAGTCTATAGTCTACTCTCATTATGTCGTAGGTAACCGATACCAGTTGGCAATACCAGCATTACCATTGCATATCATGTAACTGACAGATCACGAAGTCGACTCTACACACCAATAGTCTTAACTTAATCCGTTCCGTCTAACTAATATTATTGAGCCATTTGTTTTTTTCAGTCTATTCCATTTCTTTTCAGTCTTACCATATTTTTAATCCACTCAGCGATATATATCATCGTTGCTTGTGTACCATACGAAAATGTCATAAAGCATTAAATATTATTCAATTTCCATGTTGTTCTTGAACCGTTTCACATGGACGTGTCAGTTAATGAATCAATTGACAATTTGTGCAATATTTTAATTACATGCCTGGTGTAATATATCTAACGGTATAGTTCACTATTGGTGTAATTTAAATATACTTAAATCGCATTTTACACCAAAATTCATGCAATGAGCATGCTTTTCATGTGTCCTAACGTAGTAGTTAATTACCGGTGTAATGGTAAATTAGCAAAAATAGTTACCTGAGTTAGCTAAAATAATTACCTGCATTAGATTATCATTATCGTTTTTGAAAATGGTTCTGCGCATTTCGCGTTACTATGTAAGAACATAATGTTAATTGTGTAATTAGCTTAATAGTGCATCGGGTGTGTTTATTTTCAAAGCACTGCAAATATCCATTACTCTCGTTTGATTTTTTATTTATTTATTTTTATGTCTCGATTGTCCAACACGTATTTGATATTTCAAAAATAAAGCAATTCTGTGATAAATTAACTCTTTAAATCCAAAAAAAAGAAATAACACTTTATAAATGCGATATTTAGTGTGGTGAATACTGCAATAAATGATTGAAGTAAAATTGTGGCAATAGACACGTTTAGACATTTAGTTGGTTTGTTTGGAATTTCCGCTGCGAAGGGAGGTGGGTGAAGAGTGAACAGTGCGCCGAGCGATTCGACTCTGCGCAATAGCTCACATCGTGCTTTATCACTGTGATTGGGTTTAGCGTGTGACATTTAGTCCCAGACCCGGTTGTTAGCGCATTCTCTTTCGGCATCCCTTCCTCCTGATGTTCTTGGATAGCGATGCGCTGATAACGCAATCCCCAATAACCAGTCTGTCAGATAACATCGCTAATATTCAACATTTCCCTTTTTTCCTTTCAAACAATATTTACGAATCCTCCACGATTCTTACGATTTCAATCTCTTATCTAGCCGAATTATTATGTTCGGCAACCCCATCACGATGAAAGCAGCCGTGTTTAGTTTTTCCTTTTCAAAAGCATTAATTTTCCCGTATTTTTCTTTCATCCAGTTGAGGACTTATATTGTTTTTATCGTATTATTTATTTAGTTATTTCTTTGATATTGTTCTATGTTTACAGCGATACGATACTTGCACCTATTTAATGTATCGTAGTACTGATTGAAGCCATGTTTATTTCAGTGACTGCATTTATTGTTTAAAATGGCGACTTCATGTATATTTGCTGCATTATGTGTTAATTGCGAGTTTCTTTATATTCTTCAGGATAAAATATGTACATTGTTTTATGTTTGTTAATAGGAGCTCCTAGATAATAAAATTTCTTATTTCGGTTGCAATGTATTCAGGAAATTGACATAATTATAGTTCACCAAAAATTATTGTAGGATAGCGAAGTTGCTTTATTTTTAGATTAGGTACCTAAAGATATGTAGTTGGAATTATTGTCATTCCGAATCACATCAAAGTAAATAGATCATCGTAATATAATAGAGTCCTCGGCTCAGCTATGCTTGGTGACCTAAATTTGCAATTATTAGGTTTACGGGACCAAGAAATCTATGTTTCAATTACATTACACCATACAGATGCAACATTACCATGGAATTTTACTAGCTGCGAATTTATACTTAATATTATAAGATCGAATAAAATCTGCCCCTCCTCATTCCCAGCAATCGGTCAGAGTGTCGAGAGAACACGAGAGCACAAAGCGGCATGTCCCAGCGAGCAGCCAATCCGTTGTCTCGAGTGCAACAATAGTCGCAATAATTGCAATCGTTGAAACAATTGCCGGCCTACCAATAACAGGAGTTATTGCTTATGACCTACATATCTAAATGAATTAGACTTAAGTACTTCAGATCCACTTAGTAAAGATAGCATTGACTGGGTTAACAAAGCTAATAAAATTGTTTAAATATCTCCCTTATTTAATAAGACATTTATCATTTTCGCGGATTGTAATGTTGTACAGTTATTATTAAAGGATTGGTTGTATTTATGTCTGCCCTTTCAGTGAGCTTGACAAATTTCGCAACGCTTGAATAAATCCCAGGACATTCAATCTCGGCTCGGTAGGTAGTTTAACGTTGAAATTATTATTTACTTATTAGTAAGGACTATTCCTTTTTCCTTGCGCAACTGTTACCAAGCCCGCATTGTTGAGCATAGCGCCTTTAGGTTTTGCCAATATTGACAGTAGTATTTCGTTTGTGTTGGTTCTCTCCAGTTAGATCATAATCATCCATTTATAAAATGTTAATTTATTACTCTCCCTTTTCCCATTGTAATAGCGAGCCTGTTAATCGATTCAAAGTGCTGTGACGACTGCTAGCACAGATCCAGTCAGATAATTGAGTAATTTTCAAATGCACTTTCGCTCTTCGCGATCCGATTATCTCGTAAAAACGCGGTTTTGTTGTCTGTGTGACTCATCAAACAGCATTACGCATTTCCGCAAGATTCGCTAGATATGCTGATAAGATCCGAAGAACAATTTTTCAGTGTGTTTTCATCTTAAACGCCCCGAATCGGGGTCAGCGGTGCGGCTCTGCTGCGCGCTTGGCACACTGCTTGTGCAAGCGGGCACGCGGTGACGACACGCGGCACGCAGTCGGCACTCCGCGCTCGGGAAGTGCGTCCGCTGCGAGGCGATACCATGGCGAGCTGCTTGGAGTCAGCCAGCCTATTCTTCTGGTTGCCGAAGAGTATCTTTCGGACAGAGTTGATATTCCGTTGCAACATCCTTTTTTCTGTCCTACGCAATACAAGTATGCTACTTGTAGTGCGTTCCGAGCCCGAGCGATACTATTCCGAAATATGACATTTCAGTTGGCGACCTACATACATTTTGTTCCACCGATTATGCCAACGTACTAACAAGCACAATGTTTTTGTTTAAAATTAAACAAAATGTAATATCCCTTAGTTCGTTGAAATATTCGCAAAGTGTAATATTATTATTCACACGCTGTACTATGTAGTATGTAGATACATTAAAACATGATTTATTTCGGATATAGTAGACCCTTTATATTTAACCGAACACTATGGTTTTCTCCTTCTTTTTGTCTTTCTGTGTGTGCATTACTTCATAGCGCATTTTCTATGATCGATACCGTATTACTTGCGTCTCGTATTTACATAAATACATTATCTTTGTATGTACGTAGGAATTCTGAGCATTGGTGGCCGTGAATGTGGCATTCCATTTGGAGGTTATCAGTAACTAGGTCAGCTGGCAAATTTGTGACTTATTGTGGACCACCTGTTGCAGCCTAAGTGTTGATTATTTGTCATGCACTACATTCTGACCTATCTCATTTGAATTAAATTATATATGTCTCAGAGCCGCTAAAATGCATTGGGTTAATTGGGTGTAATCTCTGGATGGCGCTAACTGTTGTATCGTTTGATTAGCCGAGGTTTTCTGCATTAAAAGGGACCAACAACCTACCTCTTTTACAAAGCTCTTTTTCATTTATATAGGATTTTGCTACTACATACTCACAACTAATATAGGAAATTGTAGGTAGATAAACACGCATGCATGTAGAGTAAAGTAAATAAAGAAAAACATAACAAGTAACCTTAAAAGAGAGTGGACGCATACAATAGTACAATGTTAATGTTAAGTTTGCGATAAGTATAAGCTTAAGGTATTGTGACATTCGTGTGGTAATAGCATTTTTAACCTCACTGGATCACTTGTGTTAGATGTTTTGCTGTGTACTTAATGTACCCGTGAGACCTTGACGAGAGATGGCGGGCTGACAGGACGCCGAGCTGGTCTCGGAGACGGTTCCTCGCGTTGACCACGCTGACCAGAGCCACCGCGAGATGGCAGCCTTTCACTTTTCACTAGCGCCGCATCTCGTTAATAGTGACCCACTTTCGGAACGGCCTTGACCGAAATCCGAGCGCAGTGCTTTGTTTTAGCAGGTTTTTTTTTATCGCGCTGACACCATTTCTGACGCCGGCGGCCTTGACACGTTTGTCGAAGGTCCGCGCGGGGCCGCCCGCCTTATCGACCTTATAATTGTTGTCTTATCATCTCCGCGACTGATCGCTTATTTATTATTTTTATCTATGACGAGCCGACTAGTAGATACTGTGAAGGCGGAACTATTTTTTCTATACTAATTATTAACGACGACTTTGAATGAAGGCGAGTCTTGTTTACTATAGCAGCTACTATCCATTGTTCTGTGGTTTCGGTTTCAAATCACTGAACTAATGAATGACTAATTGTGATTTAGTAGTGGTTTCAATTATAAACATTAACCACCTTTAATGAATTTTTCTCACCATTTTTCTTATTTATGTTTTTCTTCTGTAAGTGGGTCAAATAACAATAGCAATTTTTACAATTTATGAATAATTCTCTTGTAGATTAATACATATTATTTCAAGTTTTTTTTTTCAATAAAGGATCCTACCTAAATACCAAGTATTTATTTGTTAAAAGTCTAAACAATAGCAGTGGTATTCAATATAATATAATGAAGGTAGGAACTTGAGACTGCGTATCTCTTGATCGTGTTTTGAGCAGATATTCCCATCTGCGTCGATCCTCTGGGCGGATATCCTTTCACTCAGTCGAGGCAGATATTGTTATGAAATCGAGTAATCGTAAGATGAGTTGATAATTTCGAGAATATTTGGCCTACAACTACAACTATTAATATTATTTGGCCTCTAACTATAAACAGTAAACCTTTTCTATTGCTGGAATATTAGTAGGAACATCCATTTCAGTACAACCCTTAAAATATTCGCTTCAAATAATTTAATAGATGGGTTGTTTCAAAAATTTGGACGATTCATCAAATTTCAAAGTTTGTGAAAGTGTATTAAGTACTGCCATTATTTCATCATGGACTGGTGGTTTTACAAGTACTTGAATAATAATGGAACTTGAAGAGGACTGTTATAAAACTTGAATATTATCTTTGAAGTTTGATGAATTTTTCAAATTCTGTGAAGCCACCAGCCCTAAATCATTGATTTATTTGTGGAAATATTTGAAGAATCGATCAATTTTTAGATATTTTGGGATACGACCGACTAATTTTCAAAGAAATCGAATGGAATACAGCTTTTAATCCAAATCGACCAATTCATCTTAATTATAAGTATTAATAATAATTTATATGTTTTACTTCTTGAAAATCGCAATTCTTCAATTTTTTTGATTTAATATAAATTTTAGGTTAGGATTGCTTTTATTTTTTAGTTTTGAAGGTATACAAACTAACATTGATTAAGTAACATAAAATCGTAATTTAAAATCATTACCACAAAGATAATTATATAGAAAGAAAAAATCTTACGTAAATCATAAACGGAGTGTATGGAACGTTTTACATGATTTTTTTTTTCGTACAGATTTCATACATTTCGTCTTTCTAGTATTAAAAAAAGGAAAGTGGGTGTTTCTGAATATTTGTCAGCTGTCATTGTTTTACGGATTATGTAATTGATTAATATGTTAAAATATATTTTTATATATATTTTTAATCTAGGTAGACTAGACTGTGTTAGTTACTGATTGTGAAAGCATGTTTATGTACGGTTTTGTGAATTTTATTTATATATTTTTTATATTTTGTGACGGATACTTCCATATAATATCATCATTTTATAATCTCCTGTCAAGTTAAAGCTGTTTCCATTTTTGACAATAATTAAGTACCGTCCCAAAATGGCAACTATATCTGCAAATCTGTATGAAATCTTAGGTATGAAAATATTGATGGTCTATCTAATGCCTACAATACACGACATCTTTTTTCAGCCCGATTCCAATTAGAGACCAAAGTCAAAAAATTTCACTCTACGCGCTCGCTATTTTCATATCTACGATTTCAATTGTCATCACTGCAAACAACATATGAACCATGCTGTTTGCTGTGATGCCAACTGAAATCGTTGTTATGAAAATTGAGATCGCGTAAAGCGAAAAATGTTGACTCTGGTCTCTAATTGGAATCGGGCTGAAAAAAGATGTCGTGTATTGTAGGCATAAGCCAAGATTTTCTATATAGGTTTCGAAATAGATTCCATGTGGAGATCGGTATGGAAATAAGTGTTGTATAAAGCTGGCTTAAACGACTGCTGCGTATTAAAACATATAATATAAAATTCTAGTTCCGCGATTTTACTGGCCAGAATACAGTGTAATAAATACGGCAGAGCTCGCAGTGTGTGGTGTTAAAACTTTCCGCTCGAGATTGTCAATTCCTCCTTCCAACTTCCAGCCTGCGTCTGTGTTCGATGTTCTGTATTCTGCGCGGGGAATGTAATAATGTAGCGTGGAATAGTATGTTAATCGTATTAGCCCGTTGATTGTATCTGTCGGCGATAATTGACTTCGAATCACTCCACGCGCTCGGGGAGTCTCAGAGCTCAAAAAGCATTTCTCATTAAATGTTCTTAGATCGGATGTTCAGTGATGAACTTTGTCTATCTATCTTACAAAATGGTTTTATCGGTTATGGAGGGACTTTTTAACCTAGTCTCTCACCTCTAAAAAGGCCGGAACCTTCCTAATGTAACCTGTTTAACCTAGTTTTTTTCATCACTTTTCATGACTTTATGTATCAATTTTCTTGTCTGCTTGCGAAAAAGTCAGCATCTGCTCGGTGAAGATATTTAGTGGCATATGAACTGTCCCTAAGTGTCAAAATAAAAATAATATTACATTGGTAGGTATTACTTTTTAAGTCCATTGGCGACTTCTCGCAATTTTGAAAAATCAGCTTAATTTGGGTCAAAAAGTACCTAGTACCTACCAATGTTCAAAGTAAGTGTGTTTTCGAATGAAACGAACAGCTTTTAGGTCAGCTCTCTATCGTTCGTTTACAGTACCCGTAACGAGATTCGAACTTGAGCCAAAATTCCGAAAAGCCAATGATCAATATCCTTAGACGTTGCACTGCGAGAAATCTATGGTTTCACGGTTGTTTTTTTTAGAATAGGTACCAAAGGAGTTAAATACTTATATATTCTAAATCAGTTTCTTTCTTTATACCGCTTACGCTTTACGTTACGATAGAATCAAAATCTAAATATTTTCTCTAATATGTTTCTTGATTTGTTTGCACTTAAATAAATTATTCTCATCATTTGCGCCTGCCATATAGGCAATTAACATAGCATTAATTAGTATTTTTTAGAATATCGGAGGAGTTAAATACTTCTCTTTTTCAATGTACTGAATCAGTTTCTTTAATATCGCTCCTACGTTTCTTACGTTATGATAGAATCAAAATCTTTTATTTTCCTGGAGCTCTGGATTATGACTTGCACTTGCCTAAATTGATCTAATCATTTGCGCCTGCCATATAGGCAATTTAGATAGCATTAATTAGTATCTAAAAATAAAATCGAGTGCAGTTTACATGCGGTAGAAGCGAAACTTTACCAAAAACAATCTTGTAAACCACTACTTGAACCAATACTTGAAAAGGAGGTCATAATCAAAGTGGCCAATGAGCGCAGACCAGCATAATTTCCGTTTCATATCTCAACCAATAGGAGCCTTAAAAAGTGAAATCATAATCAAAGCGGCCAATGATCGCAGTTGATGCGTCGCAGGTGCAGTAATCGTCATTTCTGTTTCATCTGAAATCCAAATCACAGCGTGGCTATAGAAGTTTCACTTCACAAATACTTTTCAGTTTATACAAATTTAATTTGAATTCGCGAAACGTTTTTGATGTATACACATGTAGAGACATCATTAATTGTTTCGCAACGTGTTAAAATGGAATTGTTTTTTTTTATTCATCCAATAATAATGTCAACGTTTCCACGAGCTATTACGGCTTAGGCAACTGGCCCGCCATTGTTACCGGGCATGGCTTCACCGTAGGTACAAAAGCACACAGGTTTCCCAAGTGAGACACACCTGAAGTGTGCACACATCACTAGCGGAGCCCACCTACGGGCGCCTACTCCTAGGTGGCGTGCATACGCAAGTAATCCCGCGACGAGATGCAGTGATTGTCATAATACGACGCGAGGACTTCGGGCAAATGTAGCGCTAAATAATAGGCCACTTGCATCACATTTTTTAAAAAAATTTTCCGGTTTATGCAAATATTCTAAGACATTCTGTATTTTTTTTATTTTTTTATTCTTATTTTTGAAACCCTGGGGATTTTTTGATAATTTCAAACCGAAAAATCAGACCATTTTTTATAAACCGGAAAGACGGGACATAATTTTATAGGTGTGAAAAAACGATAATTACATAGCCGAAAATCATTTAAAAAAAAGAACGTTTTCCACACGAATGGCACAGGAGAATAACGAGGCATACCTAAAATATTACATCTCATAAATATTTTTTTCCTTGGTCCATCTTATTGATCATAAATCATTATAATGTACAGCGTCTATATTACTAAATTCAATGTAATATACTTGAACTTGTAAATTGTAATAATAATAAGAATATTATAAAATTTTATTTTGTTAAAATCAGCACCATAATCATTATACCTCTAAAACATGTACCGACATCATCTTCACGTTCTGAAGAGAACCCCGTACCCATTAATTGTACGGGGTTCTCTTCAGAACATCTGTCAAAAAATCAAACCCAATGATTAGTTCGCAGAGAACAAACAATAAATCTAGTGAACGAATTCAAAAATTCGCCTGAAATCAAAGTGATGCCATATAAAAAAAAAAATCAGTGTGGAATTTTATAAAATTAATAGGAACATTTTCGGCGACGGGACATTTTCATGTAGTGACGTAACGAGCCCAAATAATGGATTTATTTATTTAAAAATAAAGAAAAATATACATTTCTAAAAAAATTTACTAACATTTTCGTAATCTTAGTAAAAAACTCTATCCACACGATTTTTTCCGTTGTCATTTTTTCAGTCGTTATGAAGTCCATGCAAGTGGCCTATTGCCTTCGCTCCACAAGGCATTGTTGCAGTTTTATATGCACTACAAATAATTTGTACCTAATTGAGAGTACACGCTTCGCACTCCTCCCATGTTACATGTGTGGCACGGTCTATAAACGCTCCTACATATATGGAAAAGTTCCAATCATCATTGTAATAATTTCTTAAAATAATATCATTTTATGTCTTCAGCATGTTTAAAGTCTTCAAGTTCAGTTTCCTACTGGTAATGCTATTTGTTATGCAATCGCGCTGTATTCCCACGGGGTGGGCAGAAATAATGAAGCGCTATAAACCTTTCAATATATTCCGATAATAAGTTATTATATTTTTCCGTATTTACATTCATACATTCATACAGTCCCAATGTGCCGTGTAATTTTATTACAGCGATAAGTCAGGTTCAGTGCTGTTGCAAAAGGAAATAAAAATCAAGTAAATGCCGTTTTCATTTCAGTTTGAGGATAACAAATAGGTACCTACTTACTACGACGAGACAATGTATATATAATGAGACGTTGTATGAGTGTAAACGAGGCAAGGAATTTGTGCCAAGACCGGGATGTTTGGCGGTCCGTCCTCTCTGCCTACCTCTGCGGGGAAACGGCGTGATGGTTAGTTAGTTAGTTAGTTAGTTACCTACTTACTATTCAAAAGAATGAACTGTTTTCTTGTTCAGCAGTTGTAAAATGATAAGTCTAGTTAGTTTTGCAATTATTTACATCAGAAGATAATCTTAAAAGCATAAGCTGTGCTACTTAGATAGTATGACTTAATGTTTCCATTTTAGTAGTTATTACAAATTATAGTGTCAATGAAGCAACGATTCTGACGTCAAAATTCATTTGAAGACTAGATACAATCGTCATCACGCACCGGCAGCACCGTGTTGTTTGTGTTTTATATGTATTTTTTATAATCGGTGCGCCCCCCTCCCGCCGCCGTAGTATGGCGCCCCCCCCCCCCTCCCCCCCCGGTCCCGTTAAGTGGGACGAGGTCGCGCCTCAGGCATGTCTGTGTTGCGGCACCGCTGCCCCCCCCCCCCCTCCCCGCCGCCCCTCTCCGCGACAACGCCCCACTACTACGCCGAGCGACGGCCGAACGCTTTTCTTGTTATCCTACCGAGGTTGGCCGGTGATGCTAGCGTGGGAATTTTCCTCGGAATTGGGGAAAATTAGAAATTTTGTTGGGTTACTAAGGGATACATAATTTGTTTGTAATCATTTTCTAAAGTACAATAAATTCCGCCCAACGGATTAGTCGTCTATTTCGGTTAATAGAATTATAAGTTAATGTCATTTTTTATTTTATATTTATCCTTTTCCAATAAATACATAATATTTATTTATTTATTAACGCCCTTTTTCGTGGCTTTTACATTACTTATGAATAGTAAGATATACACAGCTTCATTGTACATAACTGCAGTAACAATATTAAACATGAATTGAAGATGTCCAATATTATATAAAGTATAAATAATGCATTTTATTTATTTAATTTGGTTTCACTTTGGAAATGTGCAGGTTTTAGGGCAACCATATAATTATTTTGTTTTTATTTTACATACCTACTTCCTTATTTTTAACTAACCGCTCTCGTTTCTCATCATCTTTCAGTATGTACTTAGATTCATAAAGAAACCCTCACCCACGGATGTTTGTTAGAACTGTTTTATAAGTTAATGTTATAAAATAATAATTGTTGATTCCTGAAAATAAGGGAAAATCGAAATTGGAAAAAATATTCCCACGCCTGGCATTACCGAGACATCTTCGCGCTCCCGCCGGTTTCAGCGCAGGCGCGATGCGGCCGCCGCGAAAGAGCGCGAAAAGTGGCAGAACAGAGCAGAGCAGAGCAAAGTGGTGACTAGTGACTGGTAACAATACTGGCGAAACGCGTTCTCGCCTGTTTTATGATATTTTTCCGCGAAACGACGCCCCGGAGGCTCGAGCCGCCGTTTCCTAGGAACGCCCGCCATGCTGCCGCTCCAAGGACATCGGATCACCGATGATTAGCACTGGCCTTTATCCCTGCCGACCGGCGGGCGCAGGTTGGAGCGGGTGAAACTCACAAGGCCACTTACATTATGTATTTCTCTAACCAAAACGGAAATGCACCTTGATACTTTTATTACATTGCAAACGTTGACGTACGAGTATATTTACTTTACGCAGATAAAAATCTCCTCACCAAGCTAGATAGTTAAACAGAAGTCATATTACAGCTGTGGAAGCTGAGATTGATAAGGAAGTGTGACCCATAGCTTTTCGGAAGCATTCTGTACCATTCGGAGTCCAATTTCAGTTGCCAACATCTCAAATTGTCCGAAATTTTGTTGGTATCACGTTCACCTCATCTTTTTTTTATACCTATCTTAATATTAATCTGTGAATATTTTCTTATTCTTATATTACTTTTTTCGCACAAAGGTCCGAGTTTCAATTACCCGGATCCAGTTTGGTCAATATACACGACTATATTAATTTCATGTATCGTTTTGATTTTGCTGTGATCTTTCACTAAGACGATTCTGAAGACTGCATAGCACTCCGTGTATAATCGATATCTATAAGGCATTGTATAAAATCGTCTCTGATTGTGAAACTACGATACAATGACAATAAATATTACACATTGTTAGTTTTGTGATAGCTGGTTGTAGGCACTAACAGATTTTTTATATATTTTTTAAAGTTAAAATTTCTTTAGCATCGTTGTGATTTGAAACTCTCTGAATCAAAAATAGCGACATTAAAAAGATACAAACACATACATCTGTAGGATTTAGCCTTTGAGAGAATGAGATAGTATAATCGGTCTCCTCTTCGTGCGGTGCTTCGTGGCTTCCCCACTCTTGTCTACTTTTGGTTTTCTTGTGATTTTCTCATCTCAGGCTTGTATTGGTAATATGAAAATTATGCATTCTTTAAATTAGAATGTAAGAACTAGACACATAATATTGTATAGGAAAAAATACTGAAATATAAGAAAGAAGAAAAGATACAATTTATTTTAGGAACGTATATAAAAATATTAAAAAATAAGATTTGACCTGTAAAATTGTAGGTACAAATTATTTTATATAAGAAAAATTAACACAATTTAATCATGGTATGTACTCATCTAGAACAGAACATGTTTTATGATCACATGTTAAATTTCAATTTAGTGATACGAAAGATATTGATAAAGTAAGTAATTTTTTAAACAGTATTAGGAACTCATGTATTCTTTAAAGAAAGTTTCAAATATCCAAGGTTGGACTCTTATAGTGAAAAGAAATAGAGAATTATTTGATCTTTTATCAGGGTTGAATGTATTGCATATTTCTGGAGCGATGAACCAGAATTTTATTGAGCGAATGTGGTTTTAGTTTTAGGAAGCACGCACCCCAGATTTTTGCAGAGCTTACGTTGTCTTTTTACTGTATCATTGAAATGTGCCTCCCAGCGTAGTTGGTCGTCTATGATTATTCCCAAGTATTTAACTTCCTTTGTTGATTTCAGGGTAAGGTAGAAATATTACATTATCTTAGCACTATATACACTTGTACCAGGACTCGGCAGGTACCATGATATAAACATCCCGATTTTCCCACGAAATGATAATGTTCTCGTGTATCTTATTGTTTGTATAAATATCATAATATTATTAAAATCGCTTCCTAACACTCGCGAAGAAATTATGGTTGTAGAATGAATGCATCATCAAAATTCATTTGGTTCTAATCGACGTATTACGTAAATATTTATAAATAATTGTTTAAAGTTATTATTTTTTTATGTTTATTAATAATATCAATATAAAATATATATTTCTACGTAGATACTGCATATTTCTGAACTAATTTCCTTGTTCGGATAAATTCGTGTTTATGTTGAATATTTACAAACACAGAAATATTATAATCGTAGAATAATAATTATGTTGTGTGTTTTTTCAACGTTCAAATAAATTTTTAAAATCAATAAACAAATTAAACGAAAATTCCCATGGTTCAGCTACTTAGTGATCTGTGTAAAATAAATCAAATCAATGTTTCTGTTACATGCGTTATTTATGTGTGAGAGAGCGATTATTAAATATAAAGCCCACCTTACGCCGAACAAAGGATGAAAAGCCCATACGAATCCTTAGCAAGGATCATTTTTTTTAATATTAATGGCGAGGACAAAACACCTGCAACCAATATTAATGACTAAAATCAAAAATCTATGATTTATTTACCATTTTGAAATAGCAGAATACCCAAATGCTCGAGAGTATGACAATTTATCAAAAAGTCAACATTTTGAAATAGAGACATCTCTAGATTTTTCATAAAGGTACAGTAAACGCCAAACTTTAATGCCGGCCTAAACTTGATGCGATCCATTCTCGCGCAGTTACTGACTTTACAATGAACGTAAGCGAAAGAGAAAGATGCGTAAAAACAAACTTACTTGTACAGAGAAAGACGTGGACGGGGAGGCATGCCACTTTTCTGACCTTAAACTATTGCAACGATTTCTGTATCAACGTCAGGCCCGTATTAAAGTTTGTCGTGTACTATATTTGCTGAGTGATTCGGGTGAAAATTAATATCTGTGGTGTGGCTTTACCTATCTTCACACGCGTCTAACAAAAAACGAGTGTGTTTTCGACCACACAATTGAAGTAAAACTTCTTTAGTTCCATCTATTTGATAGGAAGAGAGAAAGAAAATGTGCGAGCGCACTGCTTTCTCTTGCTCCTACAGTTATATACGAAACGTAACTCTCTCTCTTTCTATCTTCACTAACTTATATCTCCCTCTCAACTACCGTTCGCCTCGATTTTCGTAACTTTCTTGTCACGCATTCGCCAGCTTACTCCTTAAGTCAAGCGTGCGTGAAGAAGTTTTACTTCAAAATAAAAATTTGTAAGGCTTGTAAATTTTGAAAGAGGATATGCACTGAATCGAATCCGTGTAGGAACTGCAAGTGCACCTTACTCGAAGATAACATTTATTACGAGGCAGTATCGGGCAAGGAATACTCGCCCCACTGAACACCGCTCAAACTGCTCGGGCTCAGTGTTCAGTCGTTCAGTGCTCCGCTTGGTTAAAAATCTTCGTGAATGAAGTTATGCTTATAATATCTGTAGACGGCGACCAACAATGGGTTCGGTTCTCAGGAGAATCACAAAGGGACGGCGGTAGGCACTGCACGGTCCGCTGCCGTCCCTTGGCTGGGAACGCGTTGGAAAGGGGTCACAAGTTCCTCTTTTCTTCTTCTATCTCGAAACTTTCACGATTTCACGTGATTAAAATCATTATAACGGTACTCGCTCAACTATAATTACCGTGTTATAAATGCTCCTCAAATTATTCAAACTTTGCGTTGTCCGGTGTAAGTTATACCTACAATAAAAGGACTTTTAAATTAAATTTAACGTATTATGGCTTAACGCTTCCACGATATTATTAGTAATAATTATTGAAATTATGTTAATAACATGATATTTTTTAAAAATATATCAATTTTCAAGCAATGTACGGTCGATAAAACGTGATGCGTATTGGTAGAGCGTTAACCCGACAAGCGAATGATTCTCTTTCGATTCTCAGTCGCGTCTAATTTTGTGTTTTTCTAATTCATACCTACTTTTAACATTGTTAAAATAAAATTAATATCATGAAAGAGTTATTGTTATTTATTTTTGGAGTGTTATGCCATGTTCAGATCTTTCAGTTAGATCACACATCTGCCATGAATGGATACTGTAACGTTGTCCGAAACGTTGGCTAAAGAAGGTAGCGCAACACGTCCTAACACCCCAAAAATAAATAACGATGACACTTTTGGCTGTCAAAATTTAAAATCATATCTTAATTTTTTTTATTTATTTCTTTTTGTTTATATACTTGTTTCTTTAGTGTGTACTTATTTATGACTGTATGGGACGTGTGTTTTGCACTTTCCTCCACATTTTTTTCTGTAAAGTATCTTGGAATTAGTTAGTTTAAGTGCTTATACGTAACTGGAAGTATTTAAAATGTTTCATTTTGAATTTGCATTCAAGTGCATTTTCAAACCTCGTTGAAACCCATTTTACTTGAATGTGTTTCAAACGAAATTATCTTTATCGAAATATTGACGCCTTGCAATTGTACCTACTTGGTGGTAATATTACAGAGCTGCAATCTATAACACCAAGAAAGTAGACACTTAATTAACATTAATATTCTTTTGACAAAAATATATATATACGTATATTATTTTTTTTAATTATTATTATTAAGTTAAAAGAAAAATAATATTTCGCTTTCTTAACTTAAATACAGAGCATATAAAGTATAGTAGTACAAGTATAGAAGTAATATTTTTAATTTTGTTCCAACATCTTAAGTTTCAATAGTTTTTTTAAAAGGTTTTTATATTAATAAGACTTTCCAAGATACAAACATCGAAAGGCGACAAATTATAAGTATGTATGAAATGTTCGCGTAGTTAAATTGTTTGCCTAAGATTTTTTTTAAGTGAAACTTCTTTAGCCTCGCTGTGACTTAGATTTCGGATGAAACGGAAATGACGATTACTGAACCTGCGACGCTGCGCTCACTGGTCGCTGTGATTATGATGTCACTTTTAAAGGCTCCTATTGGTTGAGATATGAAACGGAAATCACGCGAGGTCTGCGTTCATTGGTCGCTTTGATTATGACCTCACTTTTAAGTATTGGTTGAGATTGTTTTGGTAAAGTTTCGCTTCTACCGCGTGTAAATTGCACTCCATTTTTTTTTCTCCCTTACCACATGAACCAAGATATAGGTACTAGGTATCACTTTTTTCAATGGCTGACAACTATTATTCTTAGTTCTTTTAATATCTTAGTAAAGTAATTATACTAGTCGTTTCTTAACTTAATTATCTGTTAATAATTAGGATGTTGACTGTAAAGCAGAAAATTCTTTTGGATCTCACTAAAATCTCCGAAGTCTTGACATGGGTTAAAATATCAACTTAACCTTAACAAAATTAGATTGGACAGTAGTTTTTCATAATTTTTTTAATGTCTTTCTGCTCTCTACTTTAAGCTTGAGTGGGAATCATTCTGTTTTAAACTTTGTCAACATACATGAATAGGTAGCCAAGAACGTTTTTGTTTTGGTCCTCTTTAATTCCATTCAGACAAAAGGAGGCATTTTATCGCTTCCTGGATCTTCATTCTTGGAAGAAACCGCGAGGTGTGTCGGGTTGGAGGGTAAAAAATGGAGGACCAAACATTTCTTTTGTTTATCGGCCTTACTAGTTTCGCCAGACAGTTAGGTATGTGAAGAAAACAGTTACTTTAAAAATACAAACTATAAAATAAGTTTCGTGATTTAGTTTGTCCCTAGCTAATTTGTACGTCGCGCTTTGGTAGAACCGAAGACTTAAACGTGGTAAAGTTAGTTGCAGTTTGTGTTTATCATTGTTCAAATCATGAAATCGAAGTCATTCTGAACCAACAGGAAGTTAACGTTCATCAATAGTTTCAGTTTTAATTCTAGCAGTCTAGTTAAAACTGTTTCGTGCGCATAGAAAAGGTAATTGCGCAATCATGTAAATACTTGTACAAGATTGTTATGTGTCTTTTTTGCATTTCATTGTGCTGCGATCTATTTGCAATGTGTGTACTGTTCTGTATATGTATCTATTATACTCTAATTTGGTTTCTATCTCTATTATAAATTTTATTTTGGCTAAATAACAAAAAAAAATGATGCGGAATACATAAATGGTTTTCAGCGGGAGTATTATTTTTAGTAGCCATTTCAGAGTAGTTCACATGTTCCCCGGTGTCGAGGTGGCGCCACGCACAGCTCCAAGCGAGCATCCAATTGACAATAATAATGGGTGACATTTGCCTTGCTTCCGCGGCCGAGCAGAATGGACTGCGTTTGATTGTTGGATACACGACCAAAATTTGTCGGGTATTATTTTGATAATTCAAATGTTACTTCTCACTAGGTTATGCGATATTTATATTTTTTCGTTTGAATAGCATTAAAAATCCAGGATTTAGGTACACGCGGTAGGTACCGTTTTATTTGATAACATTATAATTAATAAATAATTGTATTTTCAAGCACGTGCCATTTGGAAGTATGTAGTGCAATTAGAATTGTTGGGCAAGCCAATTGAGATATCATCTGTCAAATGTCAATTTCCACTCAAACGAATAAAATTCAACCAATAAAAAGATAACTAAGTAATATTTATGTAACAACAAACCCCAATGAAATATGAAACATATAAAATAAAGAGGTATCGTTCGCAGGTGGAAATTGTGCTCGGATCACCGCTCTCCCAATTGAACTACTAATATTATTTATTTTTTCAATGATTAAATTTATATAACATCGATGTACGAGAGCTTAAAAAATATTTTTCAATCTATTATACAGTTAACTAGGTACTTAGTAAAAAGTGAAAACCTTAGTCCGGCATGAATCACGGGCCCGAGAACTGCCGGATACATTCTGCATAGCTATGTTCTGCAAGAAATTTCCGTGCAACAGTGCAGTTGGCGTGTTATTTTTAGTTAGCCGTACTCGCGTGCATTGCCCAACAATTGATTCGCAGCCCGTTTCGCCGTACACGGCTAATTATTACTAGCAGCTAGCACACTGCCCTGCGCCAACGCAAACAAAGCCGTACAAGGATCGCGGCTCAATCCTCCGGTAATTTACAAGAACCGAAGCTCATCTCAAAACTTTCAGTGTTTCATTCTGTCGGCGAACGTCAAGCACGTTTATTGCACAGTGCACAGATCTGTATTATTTATAACCAAACGAGCTGGCCATAACTTCTTGCTGCAATTGATGACGTTTTAACAAGTAGGTATTCCGCAAATCTAATGAAATGAGAACACGCGAATAAATTACCCGTTGTGAGTGCCGCTCGCGATGGCGTATTAATGCAAATTTTCCGCGCAATCGGCTCTGCTCCGCAGGGATACCATCGCGGCTATCCAACCGAGCGTGAATCATCGATTTTGTAGCGATTTAGACAATTATTATTTGGTCGCACAATGCTCGATCACACAATGATTGACGATGAACTTTAGCCGATATGTCCGTGGGGCCGTGCGGTTATTGTCGCAGTACGAAGTGCGAGAGGTAATCTGCACCCTTCGAGGTTTGACAGCTCTCGTCAGCGCTTTTCTTTTTTGAGAGTGGGCTAGGATATTGTCTAAAGTGAAGAAATATGGGTTGCTAAACTGCAGCTCGCATACCAATCGTATTATGCAAGCAGTTCCAAGGACGAAGGAAAGTTGATACACGGCAAAGCCGCTCCGGTAAGCAACTCCGCGGTGCGGCCAGGCATTAGCAACCACTGGGTCCCTGGCTTCATTAGGCGGCGGCAGTCATGTGTCGGACATAATACACACCAGCACGGTATCGGCCACGTGACGGGCAGGATGCACCACCACCACCGCCACCGCTGCCTTTACATTCATTACGCTCTCCATTGTTGCTAAAAAATATAATTACAATTTTATTGCAATGCCACTAACTTCACTCTCCATGCCTGTATGTTTTAGTTGTTGGAAAGATGCCAAAACATTATTTTGATGTATTTACGAGTACATAGTGACTGCATATTATTATGCTGTTATATAAATTTAATGGCAAAATAGCAAGTCCAAATACCTATTTGCATAGATGCAGAATGCATTAAGTTATCCTCTTTATTAACGTGCACAGACTAGGTGCTTCCATACAAAGATTCCTACGCACTTGCTATATACACAGTATGTTCGCATACAAGTACAGCGCGGAGCACATTGATGGATTTATGGATTTTCATAATTTATGATTTTGCATTGCGTCTTCATACCGTAACAATATAATATTATTATTATGCATTTATGTTGTTGTTCTTAATTTCCTAGCATTTTCATCCAATGTTTCTGTGAATCTTTATACTTTCCACGGTGATCATAATTGATTGCTTCTTCCCAGCGTACGATACGACACCTGCTCGGTTAGGTCTAGTAACTCCTAGTTAGGTAACTAAACTCTTCTGGCCACTAGTTATTTGGCTCCTTGATCGCGGGTCGAGGACAACTACTCCTCAGTTTTCCGTCCCCAGCTGGCCATATGACTAGCTGTTTAGGTTACTAAGTAACAACGGTCTTAGCAACTAGCCGTCGGGTTCAAGTCCCCGCTAGAACTCGAACCCTTTCTACGAGTGTTCGCCCACTTGTCTGCTACCTGCAATCCACCTGGATGGGGTATTATTGTGAGTCAGTAGGTGAATAGTGGATGAGGTGATGGACATTTGGTATAAAGGTGTGCTTTGTCTAGTTGCGGTGTATTTGAGGCTTGATCGATGATTAATTCCCTTCGTGTCAGTGCCTCGAGTAGAACGGCAACTTGATATGTCTTGATTTAACTGTGCCAGTGGGTTCAGTGGGTGTTTACCTGTCCCTCGCTGAGTATACGGCTGGTTGCCGAGAAGCACAGCACGCAACAACACTGAACAACTCTGTGTTCATACTCATAGCGATTTATTTTCCTACAACAGATGTTGGACATGTAATAGCTATAAGCTGCTTGTTTGTGTTTTTGTTTGTTGTCGTTCCAAGAAAATATTGTTAATGATAATAATCAAAGTATTCCCATAATCTATTGTTCAATGTTTTTTACATCAAATTAAAAAAGTAATTTGTATATGACATCGGCCGGCTTTGTGAATGAACATGGCGAAATAATTCTACTTTTTTATCCAAGATTCTTCGACTTTATTTGTTTCAACAATATTCGCCGTAGTTGCAATTCATCTATTTGACTTAGTTGTACAACCAGAAACACTATTTCCCAATGTTTACATCGGCGTCGTCGAGTGTTTTCCGATGTATTTTCCTTTTCGATATTTGTATTTCACAAGTGTTATAGGTAGGTAGGTATTGCATATTTGTCGAGTGTGTAAAGAAATTGCATTGTCGGGTTACGACAGTAAGCGACAAGGAGGTACAACCAATCATCTTTTCTTGCCATTACTTTCCATTGACTCCGTGTGTCGGCTGGGTGTACCACCTAATGCAAAGAAACCGGTTGTCTTCTTTATCGTGATGGTTACTCACTGCCCCGCTAGTACCTTTTTACGATAATCCATTAAAATGTTAATCATGCGCGTTGAGCAACAATCGTTACCAAACCGATTATTACAACGAACCCAATAAAATTCTTAAATAATCAATGTTTTAATATCTAATACTAGATATTCGTAAAAAACGCAATAATCTGGCGTTAAAGTAGGTTAAAGACATAAACAAATATTTCACAATTCAACTCGTAATAATATTGATGATTTGTATATTTAATGAAAACAAAGCGATATTTTATAGGTCACCAAATTATTAGGGTCTGTTTTCTGGCCTAGGTATGTAAATATAAAAATAGCAGATAGTATCGCTCCGTGTTGCAGCTAGCACTATTGTTCGCGTGTAATACTCAATTCATGCTCACGTCAGTACTCAGTAGTCACTGTAGTCGTAGGTAGGTAGCGACGTAGGTAATGTATTCATTCCCATTTCTATAGTTACTTAATATCTAGACATGTTAGCTGCTGCACACTGTACAGTAGCTGCTGTAGTGAGTTACTGGTGCTGGAAGTTAACTCTAGTTCTTAAAGCTATGTGGCGTTTTGTCCCACTTTAAACTTTGCTGATCGAATTATTACACTGGCGCAACGCGAAATGTTTCTTTTTCAGGCAGCTTCAGGGTGAAAATTCATGAAAAAATCGATGTAATTCATTTATAATGATAACTATTCGCTTTAAACGGTTATAGTACTTCATTATACAATGCAATTGATTTTCTTTTGTGTGTTCAAGAATTCGCACCCTGTTAGTTTATTATCACTAACCTACTTATTATTGGACTGGGCCGAATTAAAATTTAATGCGTTTACTTTTGTTTCATTGTAAAATATTATCTTGCGTTCTAAAAACTGGTATTCTTGTTGTTGTAAGGTTTTTCCTAAAAGGGGAGTGGTTAGACTATGATATTTTACAGTAATTCACTCCTGTTTCAATTCAGTTCAGCGCCTAAGGTGTCTGCGAACCCTTCGAGAAATCAATTTTAAATGTTACAGCGGAAGTTGAGTTTATTGTGTTGTGGCTATTTGTGTTGTAAACGCGAAACAAACGTTCGCCCTAAAGGGGTCCAGTTATTCACTGCTCTCAGAAAGTCAGTTTTAGTCGATGTGGAGAGGAAACTTGAGCTAGGTAAGGCTGATTGCGCAATGACGAAGTGAACTGTATATCTGTAAGTGGACTGTAATTATGTTGATGAAGGAGATGGCGTAGGATTGCCCCGTGTAATAAATGTGTCTGTTCCAGCTGTGCGCGCCGACAGGATGCGCGGAGGACGCAACAAGTTCGGCCCCATGTACAAGCGGGACCGCGCGCGCAAGCTACAGATGATGCGCCAGAGGCAACTGGCCGTGCAGACCCTGCGCGGGGAGGCCCTCGGCGGCTACGGCGCGGGGGTGTCGTACCCCACGCTGCCCATCAAGCAGGAGATCCAGATTCCGCAAGTGTCCTCACTCACGCGTTCCCCAGACTCCTCGCCTAGCCCCGGCGCGGCCGGAGCATCTGCGCAAATGAACATGGTCACACTGGCACCGCCCGCCCCGCAGCCCGACAAGGGCTGGCCCGCGGCGCAGTCCACCACACGTTCCCCCGTCACCCCCGAGCCCTTCCCCTTCGAGCCTGCCCCCGAGGCCGGCTCTACCACAGAGCCCCTGCGAGTGTCCCCTATGATCCGCGAATTCGTCCAGTCCATCGACGACCGGGAGTGGCAGAACTCCCTGTTCGGCCTTCTGCAGAACCAGACCTATAACCAGTGCGAGGTGGACCTCTTCGAGCTAATGTGCAAGGTCCTCGACCAGAATCTCTTCTCTCAAGTGGACTGGGCGAGAAACACTGCGTTCTTCAAGGATCTCAAGGTGAGTTCGCGACGATGAACCCTGCCTTCCCCTTGCTCTGTTCTCTCTACATCTGTCTATTACCATGTCATTTATTTTGTCGATGCGTTATGTGCGAATTGTTATTATTGCTAAATTGTGTTTTCGTTTTTCCAATAGTATTCAACATTTGCTGTTGATCTATTGGGAAATCGTATTGTTTTTATGCGTTATTGTGTAACTTTTTAAAATACTTGCGATTATTTCACTGTTGCGAAAATGAAATTTACTTGCGATGCAGTAGTTATCACTATGTTTTTATTTTTGGTGTTCTGGAAGGTTTATTATTTTTAATTTATTTCTGAGATAATAATTCAAATTATAATAAGACAATAAACTTATATTGTTGTAAGTAAGGGACTCCAGTGAGCTATATAATATACACCAGTGCGTTATAGCAGTGTGTAACTCTTGCAGCCATCAGTCGGGTTATTTGAATATATAATGACCCATTTAACCTAATAATTGAAGATGCCCTTAATATGTCGTGGATTGAGTTTCATAATATACGGAACAACATAATATTAAGTGACAAATCAGTGTTTTACAGCACTCTGTTTACCACTTCTGGGTGTAACTCAATATTATCAGCCAACTTTCATTTCCCGACTTTGAATGAGATTTTGAACATTCTGCCACATTATTTCACATACGAAATATTTAGACAAGACTTTCAGCTGTACAATACCAACGGTGAAGTAATCATGGTGTAACCTCCGGCTTACAAAGTTATTGTGTCAACAATTGGCTAGATTTCTAACGTGGTCTACCCAATTACAAATATTCAAAAATAAAATGGAATATTACACTTTCTTTAACTTATTAGTGATTTTATGGTCGATTTATATTTTTTTAAATAATTTTGGTTGATAATTTCAATAATAACAAAGTCAGATAATCAATTTCGAAAAAGCATGCGGTCGAGCAAAATCCAGAAAATATTTCATCGGGGAGATAATTTATTTTGACCGAGATAGCGGCGTATTATTGCCAAATTGGTGACTAAACTGAGTGAGTTGATAAGTCTGACCTACTGGCGACTGCGACTGGCAAGAGTGGCAAGTACTGGCAACACGAAATGTTCGTAGGTCCCGTAGGGCCACAGTTTGTTCTCTTGCGTAATGCGCCACCACCATTGCGGCTTGCGGCCGACAACGTTGCCGTGCACCCACTTATAGCGGAGCTGGCACTCTCTCGTTTCACAACGCTTATCGTATCCGAATCACACCTCACACTCACACTTCTTCACCCGCCAGGGGTTGGGGCTCTTGTCACACATCACGTATTATTATTATTACGTGTCCCAATCGTTTAGCTAATTCGTTACTATTTCGTCGAGGCATTCTCGGTTCATTAACGCAGCGACTACAAGTCTAGGTTAATCGGGCTCTAATGTTAGCCGGTGTAACATAAAGCAATGTACAAATGTATTTCTTATTGATACTTAAAGTGCCATTCGATTGCAGTAATCGCTGACAGAACACGTTAGTTTTCTAATTATCACGAAAAGTTAGCAGTAGGTGTTTGGTTTATTATTTTAAATGGGTACTCAAAGGAGCTTTTCCTCGAGGAATTCCGTTTGTGAAAACGCCGCTAGCACACGGCGTAAATGGTAATTCCTTCCGAATGCTGGTTGGATAAAAACACGAATGATGCGCTTCGTAGCACACAATAATAAGCCGTCGCTTTGTTTTGGGAACCGAGAGACTTCGTTGGGAAAATATCAAAACGTTAAGACGCTTACTTCACTTCATATTCGGGTGGAACAGATACGATTTTGCGGGACATCACTTCCACAACTCGGCTGGTGTGTTATAATTGGGGCCAGTGAGTAATGGGTACCCAATGGGTTGGTTTACCTCTTAATTTAACGTTAAAAAAATTGTTCGCGAGATTTTCGTGCAATCTCAATTTATACATCTTTTGTAGATTATTAGTTTCTACATACCTACCTTAATTAAAGTTCTCGACGGCGGTCCCATTTATAATGGAATAGGACGTTTCTCAAAAGATCAAAACAAAGTGCTGTATTCCTTTTAGGGTTTCGATCCGGATACCATTTTTCATTTGAACTCGGTGTGGAAAGTAACACACGCTGCGACACGTGTCAAGGCCAGCACATGTCCATCACTTGGTACATAATTTATAAGATGCCAATCCGAAAGAGTTTATTTTAAAACTACGTCTCAATCGACTGAAAATCGATACCGGCTTGTCGACTCTTTCTGTTGATGAATATTGAGCTACATCTACTTGTGGCGCAGATCGTTTAATAACTTTTTTCCGCAATTATTCATATCGCGTGTTTTCGAGGTGTAGATAATAACTTTTTGTCGAATGTTAGAAACAAAGATCGTACACGCAAACATCCTGCATTTTCCTAAAAAAAAGCTGTCAAAAAGCGTCTTCTTTCCTTATGTACTTATACCACCTTTCAATTAGATGAGTACCTGAACTCCCGCGTTGTGGCAGTGCCCCCACCGAGTTACTGAGGTGCTCCGGTCCATTCCTATTTATCCGTAATTGGAAATCTCTACCATTGGCCGTCAACTTTCACCGTAGAGTTCATTATCAAACGTAATACTTCAAGAAAAGTAGACCGTTTCGGCTCAACGCTCTCGGTTCTGTAATCTGTTACCATATTACGAGAAGTGTAACTGCCGGTAATCCAACCACTTTCCTTTTTCTCAAAAGCCTGTGTAAATATTAACCACGGTTTTATTTCGTTGCTTGGTTTTTATTTTTCTTTAAATGATGAAACTTTAAAGTTTCCGACTCAAACTTGTTCCTTATACAATAGAACGCCTGTTGGTATTTAAAATATTACCTTATTAGCCAGAGTTACCGCAGTTCTCGGGTGTGTGCGTACTGTGTACGAGTGTCAGCAACGACACCGCTAACAAAGGCGGCACCTAAATGGTTGTTTGCAGTTTCACGCTCTTGTTTGCAGATTATCGTTATGTTTATTTGCCAGCCGCCCGACGGCAACTTTTGTCGATACACAAGGTAGTGATTTAAGACTAATCCATAACTACACTTGTGCCTTTTATCATACTGTTTAGTAATTTTGCACCAGTTTCCGTATTTCGAAACTTAACTATAACCAGTTGGTTACAATTTTGGAAAATTTCAATCAAAACGTAATCACAATCACACATTACTTTACCGATTTAAAATGACCGAAGTATGTAGTAATATTTGATTGAACTCGATTCATCTGAAATTGTAAGTTTTGAAAGGGGTGATGCTGCGTCGTACCTAGTTCTACCATCTACATCGCGCGTTGTGTTCGTCCTCGCGGGGGTGAAATACCGCACCAGTTAGCGCGCCAAGTAGAAACGCACTCGCCGTCCTTGGCTCGCCTCTGAAACAGAGGGGAATAAGGTTACCCTTTCTAGGCGGTCGCCCGAATGTCTTGACATCGTTTGATAGTAATAATTGATAGACGGATCCGTGCCGTGCCGTGACTTCCCGTTGCGGTGTTGGCGTCCCCCTCTGGCGCTGGCCGCGTGCACTTGACACGCTGACAGTGGCCCAGTACTTGACACTGACACCGGCCGGAGAAAGTCGGAGAAATTCAAGCAACCAACCCAGACAAGATATAGGCACTGTAGGCAGCCATTGAAAGCGTATTACCTACCTATTACGTTCACGAGAGCTGACGTAACGCAGCGTGGCGGCGTAATGACGGACTAGTCTTGACACTATTTCTTTGTACAGTCTGCATAATAGTCTATTGCCTACTTCTGATGAACCCGATTCCAAAAGACACTTCTCCCGAAATTGGCTTTTACATCGAAATGAGGTCTAACAGATGTTACAGAATTTCGAATCTTAATGATAACGAAAAAAAAATCTTTCGAAATAGGTAACTTCTTAATAATTTCCTCAGTTAGGTACTTACTAGATTCTAGTTGGATATTTATAATGTTATTGAAGTTTTATAATTTTATTAAAATACTAGCGCAGAACCCTTGAAAAATCATAGTATGTAATACATAAATTCAGTTTAAAAAAAAACGCTTATTTTTAATTTTAGGTTTAAACATTATGCATATAACGAGCCCTTACGTACTTTACCGCTTGTCTGAATTTGTTACGAACAGTTCAAATTTTGAAAATAATTTATTAAATTCAAAACAAATTTGAGTTCCATGGCATACGAGAATACGATACTCTCTCGTATTTAGAGTTCATTACACCGTTCACAGCACACAACCAAAATTGTTATTTTTAATTGACTGCTTTCCGTAAAAGTTCGAAGTAGGTACCTGAAACCGTTTTCCAAGAATATGTCAACATTTTTTTTTTCTTTAAAGAAAGACAAACATTCCGGATTACGAATAACCTGACAATATTTTAAAATCTCCTACTACCACTAAAGTAAGCCGAAAATGTTGCTTGTGTTGTGATGGGAACCAGCCGAGGAATCAAACACTCGACGCCCGGGTGGGACGCAAACGCGATGCCCACTCAGCCACTGACCGGTCAATCTTGGCATTAATAATTTGTTTATGGTAGTTATTATATTTTTAGTTATTTTTTACGTAATAATAATAACCTTCAAGAACAAAAAATATAAAGTTACATCAAAACTTAGTGATAATGAAAAATAACAAATTGTACAATATTTGCCATTTGCTATGCTTACATAGTTACTATGTTGATAGTATTGATAAGAGCAATGTTTGCAACCTTATTGCCAGTTGCACCGATTATTGCAGTGTTGTTGATTGCATTGTTTGATGCTTCTTTTTCCGCCAGGTGGACGACCAGATGAAGCTGCTGCAGCACTCGTGGTCAGACATGCTGGTCCTGGATCACCTCCACCAGCGGATGCACAATGGCCTCCCTGATGAGACCACGCTCCACAACGGCCAGAAGTTTGACCTGCTCTGCCTTGGCCTGCTGGGCGTCCCGTCGCTCGCCGAACACTTCAACGAGCTTCAGAACAAACTCGCTGAGCTCAAGTTCGATGTGTCGGACTATATATGTGTCAAATTCCTCCTCCTTCTTAACCCAGGTAACTATCTTTACTTTGTGATTAACAAATATCAGTTTAAAAAAATACCGACTGAAACAGAAACAGGAATGTTTCAGGATGGTAATTAATGATAAATGGATCCATGGCATGACTTCCCGTTGCGGTATGGAAAGAAGGTTTTGAAAAGAAGATCTGGAAAAAATGAATGTATAGTTAAAATTATGTAAAACTCGTTCGGAACTTTTCCCTGCATGAACAGAAAGATGCAGACATTTTGATAAATCAAACCATGAAGACTATGAATACTCCTTTTGTTATGTTTTTTGAATAAGGTATGTAGTTCTTTTTAAAATTCTAGTTACTCCAATAGCTAAACCATAGCTGTATACGTTACATACGCATATGTTACACGTTACATCTCAAAACAAAGGTGGCATCATGACTTTTAATTGTGACAGTTCAAGGACAGATTAAATTAGACAGACTTACAATCCTTCCGCTTTGGAAGATGCGAAGCATTGGAAGTTTGAGAAATCGTATAATTAAATCCAAAAATCATCCTGATTATTCATACAACATCTGATGCAACTCACCTCACTGTTGTCACGGAGTGTATCCCATTTATATAGTCTATTATTTAATAAATCATTTGTAATCATCTAGTGAAGCACTACACAAATTTGGATGATACATGCATATATTTCTATATAATTTGGATACTATTTTGTTGATGATTTTTCTCCTCTCTTTGTAAAGTTTAGTCTTAATTAAACTTATCTCATTGACTGTGTGCTAATAATTTCTAGTCTTTTTATTTTGTTTTAGAAGCGATGCGTCTTTTTATCCCGTATAAAACATCCTTGTAAAAAACTGACTTTCTTTCCTGATCTGTTTCAGATGTCAGGGGGATAACAAATAGAAAATGCGTCCAGGAAGGTTACGAGACCGTCCAGGCCGCTCTACTGGATTACACACTGACCTGCTACCCGTCCATTCAGGTAAGCTTTCCATTCGAAATCACTTCTATTCATTAATTAATTCATTCTTCGGTCTTTCCTATTGAGATCGGGATAATCTCGGTGCACTGACCTAACTGGAGCTATTGACTGTTGATGTCGTACATGCCTATTCAAGTTCCATTACGTGCAGGATGACCCGAACACAATTCGTATTTAATGCTCTGAGAATTCAAAGGATCAAATATCAAATGTATCGCTACAGCACTTATTTTCTACTGGACAATTTTTGGTTTCTGATTAAATTACTTTAAAGTGTCTAATTGCACAAAGCATACATAACATTTGTATATACATATTTTAATGTTCCTCCAATTATTCATTTTTTGGAGGTTAATAATATGTACATGGTTAAAATATCAAGTTTCTTCTTTTACTATTTTGTACATTATTATAATAGCGTTTCGCTGAAAACTGAGAACCCTTAATCCTCAACTACTGCAAATCTTCCAAAGAACGTCAACGAGGTCGCTCATTGTTGAGAGTGGCCCTAAGCAAAGGTTCCTCTATTTATTTTAAAGTGTCCCACAATACACCCTGGCTGAATTAAATCTGCAAGACCCATCAATTCAGTTTCAATGTTGATAAATCACTGTTTATTGAAATATTATTTATACAGCTTCGTTAAAAAAAAATGTATGCAAAAAGGGCCATGTCAAGAGTCAGAATAACAGAAGGGTATGTACGAGGTGATGTATAAATATGAATGAAACAAAGAGTGTGCGCCAAGACAGGGTTATTTGGCGATCTGTCCTCTCTTCCTACCCCTGTGGGAAAAAAAGGTGTGATGGTTAGTTAGTTAGTTTTTATGATAAGAAACCATATTTTTACACGTAGACTAACGGTATGATATTTCTATTCCAGGACAAATTTAGCAAACTCATAGTGGTGGTACCAGAGATTCATGCGCTGGCGGCGCGCGGCGAAGAGCACTTGTACGGTCGACACTGCGCGGGGCAGGCGCCCACACAGACGCTCCTCATGGAAATGCTACATGCCAAGCGCAAGTAAATTTGGAGGTAAGAATCGTAATCATATCCTTTAGCTACTTACTAAAACTAGGGAACTGAAATCTTAATTTGATAGATCGGATTTTCCATTAATATTTATTCACACAGAGGATTCAGACACACAATTCAGATAGATGAGTCTGAAGACCACTTAGCACTGAAGCTTGACATGAAGTCATATCTACATAAATGTACATATTTGAAACAAATTAAATTATTATATTGATATTTCCTTTAAATGCTACCCTAACTAACCCATCTCTCCTCAAATTAATGTAATAATGTGTATATGTACTAACCAGTGGCGGCTCGTGACTTTTGGTGTGCTAGGGTGCTAATATTAAAAAATGGCATCATGAAAAATAATTTTTTTTTTTTCAAAAATCGGTGTTTTGTATGAAGATTTTTCAGGAAATCGGTGCGGCACACCGCCAAACTGAAACTTTCTGAAATTTTTCATACAAAAAACTGATTTTCAAAAAAAAAATAAAAATTATTTTTCGGCTACAACAACATCAATAATGCCATTTTTTTTAATACCAGCACTCTAGCACACCCAAAATTCACGAGCCGCCACTGGTACTAACACAACAAACAGGGAGGACAAAATACTGAAATAGGTTCTGGAAAATAATGTTCATTTCTTTCCATCTAAAAAAGCAATTCCTTGATCGTAGGACAGAAAGTTTTTTTTGACTGTGTCAAATTGAACATCACTCCATTGCTTTATTATAGCCCAATTATGAATTAATTATTAGGTCCTTATGTTATTTATTTTGTTTATTAGGTGTCTGAATAAATTTGTTTTATTAAAACTGTACTCACAAACAGACATTTTAATCATCTAAGGTACATACTCGTAAATAATAAATAATAAAAACTGTTGAGTAATAATGCATGTGTTTTTATTTCCAGGTTCGAATCGTCTTGTGTAATGGAATTCAGAATCCGGAGTAAAAAGTGGGTTAAATTACTTAAAATATGTTGATTTTTCAACATTAAATGTAAGTGGATCTCTGATAAGTAAATTGATATTGAAAGCTTTATATAGCGGCGATTTGTTGAACTCATGTGTGCTAGTAGTGACCACCATTAATTATGGTGATATAAGATGTTTAGTAGTGAATAGAGCACTGCTGTGACTACACCTTTATTGTAAATGTTATATTTTCTGCAACCACATAACTTAATGTAAAACAGAAAACATATTGTTGTTGTCTTGATGTTACCATATATATCACAGATTTCTGACGGTGCAAGTTATGGAGTGGAGTGTTCAGCATTTATAAGAGAGTACATTTAACGAAATGGTTTTGTGTTAAATACATATTGACATTGTGAAAATTTTATATTGTTGATCTGGAGAAAATTGTTCTGTACCGTGATGTTGTTGACCGAGTGTCAATTTGCCTGTCAGTCAGTTACCGTTAGTTCAAACTGGAGAGATATATGTTAAATAGATGTCTATGCTATACTGAATATTATAAATTTGTTGTCCGGTTAATGTTAATCATCAATCGATAGGAATATTGAAGAATTTGTGACGTGTAATTATTAAAGATCAATTAATCGGTGTTGTCTATCCTGTATGGAATACCAAATCATTTGTAAGATCAATAGATTGATGTGTACCTTATTTAATAGTTACTTTGAGATCAATTAGAGCATTTCCTTGTCTATGGACCCAGATAATCCTGTCTATAAATATCCACATTTTCAACTTAAATGTTTATTAAACACATCACTATTTGGCAACACTGTGGGGATAAGGATTGGCTGTACAACTGCAGCCAAACCACTTTAATGTGATATATTTAGAGCATTCTATTAATAATTCTCTCAGGATGGAGGACATCACAAATTCTAAATGTTACACAATATTAATATTCAAGAACCCATCTCACTATTTCTGCTTTACCAAATGCATTGTAAGTTATTATGTATACCTACCTTAAAGCGGTGTTTCCCAAACTTTTTCCCGTGGCCTGGTTGCTTCTCATTCGCACCCACTTTTTTTTAATCAGTGGTTGAATTAAACGGATTTTAATTTCATTAGAGTTCTCGAAAATATAGTACAATAAATAAAGTTTTGCTCATACAAAAATGCAAAAAATGCAATCTACTAAAGCGGTATTATTTATAAGTATCATTATATTGACAACAATAAACCTTCAGGAAAAGGGGATTAATTGTTGCAATGTTAAAAAGTATTGTTGATTTTTGTTAAAAAAAATTAAATCACCCTGGTTTTCGTTTTTCATGAGACCCATCATTTTTTTTACGTGCCCAGTACCTACCAGGTGGCGACTCATAATTTGGGAAACGCTGTTTTGAAGGGTTTCTATTTGTTCGATGAAAACAATTATTTTTGTATCTTTTGATGCCCTCGATGTAAAATGTAAGTTTTTTACACACTGGATGAATTTTCGATGATCGAAGCAAGAATGCTTAGAATTAAAAATTGTAAATATATGTAAACAAATATATATATGTATTATAAATATTGCATATTATCAAAATCTTTATTTTTACATCAGAAATTTTACGACGTAAATTGTTCACTTCAGTTTTTTTTTTTTTATAATGGTTGGCACGGCTGATTCCTATGGTAGACAAAGTTTACAAGAAACGTTAAATTATCAAAGAAATGTATAAAGCATACCATATATTTTATAAAGTTTACAAATTGTTTTAATGTGAAATTGTTTGGTTTTGTTTTGAGAGTTTGTTTAGTAACAGTTGAAAACAAAAAAGGTCATATCTTTACTTTCCCATCAAACCTGCCACGAAAGTGTGCTTCTAACATTATACATTCGCATGTCTCATTAAAAGTCAAAAACAATCATATATTGAAAATATAGCACATTCATTTTATTTGAACCACTAACTTATCAGTTCCTGATAATTTTCTAATATTATGTAATATTCTTTTAATGTATGTACTTGTGAAAATATTTTTTGATAATCTTAATGTTTTTGGTGGTTTTTTGATTCTCTTTTTTTTTGTATAAATGTGTGCATATATTATAATGAAAATGACATCGGTACTGCTGGGTGTTAGTTATCTTAATTAATGAACTATTGAATTTTCAGTGTATGATAAAGTGATTTTCTTGTACAGACAAGCTTAATTATTGTGATAATTGCTGGTAAATTAATTAAGCCCTTTTCTTAATCCTGAAATCATTTCCGTTTTATGGGAACTGAGTGCAACTTTCACAAGCTATCAACAATATTGTTTCGAGCGGTAATGAGCTAAGTGTTGGCTGAACACAAACAAAACATCTTAACTTAATTGCCAAAGTTCATTTGCCAAAGCTAACCATTTCAGAACAAGACATGAGAATTGTACAATGACTACTGATTTATTTTGTAAAAATTTCATCTGTTGATTTTTGTAAGCGCAGTCCACTTTATTAATGATATTTTGACATCCAGTATTCTTGTAAGGTATATGTATGTATATGTATATTATAATATGTAAACACAAACTTACACATACACTGACATGTAATTTCAAGGTTAGATAAGATTTATTTAATGTTTATTATAAGATTTAATGTGACATAAGAAATTGTAGTTAGGGTAAGACCACAACATCTTTGTTCATTTATAGTTTTATTGTTGTTTATTCATAGGTTTGGTTTTAGTAATTACCTTTGTTCTTCGAATAAATTTTGCTTTATTATCAAAAAAGCTAGCATGTAACATGCCACTTTTTTCGTATGCACGATAACTAAATATTTTTTAAGTTTATTAAGTGAGATAGTTGTCTTTGGAAGAATGATGGAACATTCCAACCGGGATTAATGGGCATATCTTATTATCATGTAATTTTCGTTAATTCTATCTTGTGCAAAAATAACCTAATTCTTCTCGTAATAATATGCAACACTCACAAAAATCATTGATAATCTTTTGCCTGAATGTTTAATGCTATTGGTAATCCAGTTTATTTAAAAAATCAGCTTCCGATTGCTGAAAATGTTGTGAATGTCTAATGAATGTTATTAACATGCGTGTAAATGAAAGATCTCTTAGAGTTTTATTATTGTCTTTATTTGTAATTACCGTAATTTCATTTTAAAGTTGTAACTTTGAGTGGTATAATTATTAACCGCAAAGAATCATTCTCAGATGCCTACATATTTTCTTGTGATGAATTTGAATCACTACCTACCGTCAATGTTTCAATTATTTTCATTATTTCACAACATCACTATTTAGTTTAAATAACTCACACCACTTAAACATTCCAAATGATGAAATGATTCTGAAATTGGTTATAAATCACATGCGAAGTGTGAGTTGCAGTACTTAACTAAAGTTCAGAGTTTCAGCAACTCTGTTACGGAAAACACGTTTTGTTTCATGCATTTTGTGGGTAGGATAAATTAAGGATAACACTGTTTTAACTTCTTACTTACGAACATATGTTTTAAAGGTTTAGTGATAAGTTATGAACTTTAATAATTCACCGAGCAAAGGTTTTGTGGTCGTCGGTACTACCTAATTGTGTTATTGGTTAATAGTTTTGCTTTAGTTATGGCTAGCATTACGGCAGTGAGATCTGTCTGATGTACTCCCTCCACCCGTTCCGTGCACTTTTCTTCAGCTCTGCATATTAACATGAATGTTGGTGTTCAAAAATTCTATAAATATTATATCTACACCTAGTTTATATGCATAACTTTATTTTTTTGCTTGTAAGTTGTAAATATGAAAAAGAAAAATGTGATTGTTAACTATTTTATATTTACAATGTCCAATGTTAATGCAAAATATTATAGTGGTATACATTACCTTAGAATTGCTTTGGAGTTTCTGTTCTTCAGACCGAACTGTTAGAAGATGACAACCATGGGCATAGAACATATTTTTGTAAAACATTTTTTTAACAGTTCTTGAAATTATTGCCTAGATTGTTACTTTATTGATCATAAACATGTAGATAATAAATATGGTGTCCTCAAATAAAACTCTTTTTTCACTCCCGTATCATAATGTCTCTGTCCCATAAGTTTAGTTATTTAGTATCATGGTTCACGCTTTAATTTAACTTTTTCTTATTTCGAATTGTATTTTATTAAACTCGTATAGCTAATTATTTAGTTAAAAGGCCCTCATGGCTTTGTGTTTTTCTAAGAAATGCATCATTTCATTTAGAAATTTAGTTTTTTATATTTTATTTCAACCAACGGTTCAATTTATTGATTCCATTGATTGAATGCACCATTCATAAGAACTTCCAGGCAAATCATTTTAAAGAAGACATATTTGAATGTACATTTGCACACCGATAATATCGAAAGTTTCAAAAAGGTTTTTAAACTTGTTTGAATCACCCGCCCACAACCCCCTCTTCCCGCAAATGTCCACAGATACTGGATGTGTAGTAAAGAAGCTTCCTAAAAAAACAAAATGACTTAAAAATAATGTTTAATACATCTGGTACACCTTTACACAAGCAAAAGTGTCTTTAAAATGATTTACCTGTACATTTCTTAAATTTTAAATCATTTTTCTCAAATTTATGTCGTAACTTACCTTTATGTGCAATACTAACTTAAATTTATTTTACTGTTACCAAGGCAGCCCTGTTACATTGTTTTAATATACTTTTGAAACTATCTTTATGGGATAAACGAATTTTGTATTTTGGTATCTTCACACTTCTTTGATGTAATAATGGTATGTATGTAAAACATATTTTAAATTACAATTCACATTATTATTACACGACCAAGTAAAAGAAATTTGTTATTATTCGTCTTTAACCTCTCGGCGAGTTAGTTTTTTGCAATTTATTTGTTCCTGAGGAGTAATATACATAATATCAGTTTATAACCTTATATTTTAAATAAAAAAAATTTATGCACAAACATCTACCCGAATAAACCTGACAAAATGATGCATGTTTTTGTATTTGTCAACATTTGGTTTTGCATCACAAATCCATATTATTCGTAAAATAAACAATTAATTTGAATTTTGGCAGCGGACGCCCCAGTGCGTCTATACACCTTTGACTTTTTATCTTGGACCTTTTTCTTTCGGACGAACCATTTTGTCCATACTCGCTGAGAGGTTAATCATTTGTATAAACCAATCATTTAATTTTTAAAAATTACCTCATATTTTCTGCTTCTTTTGTATTTTTTAGGGGTGACAAATTTATGAATCAAAGATTAATTCCATTATGAATATGAATGAACAGAGTTCTTTAATACTTTTATTTCTATAATCAACCATGGACTTTGGGTTCTGACAAAGTGCAATAACAATGAACTAAACAGATCCAGTTCAACACAACAAGAGAGTTATTTCACAGCAAATAAAGGTACCACCACTATAGTGTTGTCTTATTTTGCGTTATATGAAATTATTATTTCATAGTTTATTTTTTAATTGTAAATAACCTTAGTTTAATTTATAAATAAATATATATATATTTTATTAATGAAATCGAAATGTTGCGGTCACCTAAAAACTGACAACATTTTCAAAAACTCTTCATTTTCATAAAGTTGGAGATAAGTTTACACGTTACATCCTGATTTTGTTAAAATCTTAAAACTTTTGTAAATATTTTGATAAGCACTTCATATTATAAAGTTAATGTGAAAATATTTTGTGTGATTTGACATGAGTCACTAACGAGTCAAACATTTTGAAAAGGTTGGTTTGGAAACCATGTTTGTTTTATTTACCACAACATATCTTACTAGTTTCAAATCGTACGGAGCCAAGGTAACTCAACGCACCTTAAACAAACAGTTCATTTGGTATTAAAGAATACCAAATCATGAATTATTTGCATTCAGTACTATGTAATTTAACACATCATTTTCTTGAACACTACCTTTACGTATTTGAAATAATTATTTATTTCTTAAAATTTATTTATTTTACAATTCTGAAGGATGTTTGGATTGATTTGACATAATGTGCTGAGAACCATTACCCTCCTTAGGACAACTCAGTGGCCATGCCTTCTTTATAACATGTGTAAGCAAACATACATAGAAATAAATCATGTTCATTTAAGTATTTCTTATTTTTCTTACCTCTTTTTGTCCAACTCTCCTGTTTTCCTTAATCCCCATTCTAATACCTCGGCAAGACTTTTCCCGTGTCGAGAGAATGAGAGGAAACTCTCTTTAATCTAGTATGGCGCAGTTGTTGCTTAAAATATTATTACTGCACTCAGGGCCGGACTAAATGTTTTGGGGCTCCTAGACAATGCACGTCTAGGGGCCCCTTTACCCTTTAGCCGATGCGGGCCCCTAGGCAGTTGTCTATACTGCCTTATTGATAATACGTTCCTGATGTAGCAGTAAGCAGTAAGTGTGCATTTATAAGGCATTCATATTTGAATCAACATTGACGATATCTAGATTTTTCTTGAGATATCTGAACTATCTTGTGTTTGAAGAATTAATTTCCCGCGACGCGGGGCCCCCGGGTAGTTGCCTCCACAGCCTTAAGGATAATACAGCCCTGGCTGAGCTTCCCATCGGGCTTTGCGTCCTTGCACCAACACTGGTGCATGCATAATGCTTTATATTGTTTTACATGTAGAAGGGAAGATAAAGTCTTTCTGTTAATCCAGCAACGATCTTATTCTGCGCTTATATTATTAGTAACATAAAAAAGGCTGATTTACTACAACGGGGGAGGGGGGGGGGGGGTCACAAATAAAACTAAAACACTTCCAACGGTTAAAATAATTGATTGATAATGTTTGGTTCGATTTTTTTCTGCTTAAGTATACACAAGTTTGAACAAATATTTCAATTTTACATGCAAATAAATGTTCATTCAAAATAAACATAAGAATTCTAAAAAGCTTATTTTACCATAGTATATGGCTCATGTCAATAATGGCATTAACTACATAGGTACCAGAGGCGGCTCTAGGGGTCCAGAAGTGGAAGGTCATTTAAAAAAATGATATTACCTCTGATACAATATCAAATTAAATATAATAATATTAATTTGTAGGAACCTCACGAGTTTGAGAGTCAAATTCACCCACATACGTCAAATTACGTTTAATATAGTAAATTATTTCATGCGACAAGCGTAAAATATGCGAAATCAACCTACGTTTCTCTAACCATCTCTTTCAGATGCATGATATTCAGCATACTCTCCTCCTCACGGCTCTGACCCAAACCGTCTTCAGAATCCGAAAACTCTTACTAAAAGGGACATAGCGCCATCTCGTTTATTGTGTAGTGCGTAAAGAGACAGAAGATATGATATAGGGGCATTTCATAATTTGACCCAGCCAATCATAGTGCATGGGAAAGAAAGCTTCCATTTAAGATGTTAGATGTCACTACTTGCCGCTGCCGGCTATCTCTCGCGGTGCATTTCAAATACATTAGAATAATACCAGTTGTTTTGATTTGCTTAATATTTCATAATAATATTATGTTTTACTGTCATCTTATAATTTTGGGAGGTTTTTGACCAATTGACCTGAGGGAAGGACCGCCACTGATAGGTACATTAATTTTTTTTAAATTACAAGTGTGCAGTTCACATGCGGCGGAAGTGAAACCTTCAGAAAAATAAAGTAAACAAGAGTGGGGAGGCTACGAAGCACCGCACAAAGAGAAGATCTATTATTCTATCTCCTCTCAGGGACTAAATCCTACAGATGTATGTGTTTGTCTCTTTTAAGTGTTGCTTTTTCGTTTCATCGAGTTTCAAATCACAACGGTGCTAAAGAAGTTTTTCACTTTAAAAAAAAATTGTCTTCACAAGTTCTGATGAATAGAAGTTGCTGTTTTGGACGTAAATTTAGTAATATGTAACTAACAATATGACAAATTATAATATGTACCTTTATTACGATTATAGAAAACTCTTATTTGTTGATATAAACTCATACCGAGGAAGACAAATGTAATGTCATCACTGCACCGATAATTTCTGTTGTGAGGTCTTTTTCATTAAATATAATTCTTTTGCAGAATAAATTGAAGACGTTTCTAGAACAACGATGAATGGCATACATAGAACAAGAACATACTCTTAACACCATTCATTCCCTGGTTTTCTAAACTTCTGATTACTGTGCTCCAGTATATACTAGAAGCGCCCACACGCCCACATACTTGCTAACATAACCCTTCCAAATATGAGGTGAGAGATTACAATACTGAGGGTATTTATTTTTTATTTATTTTTCAGGTTCTCCATAAAACAGTTATATACCAAATTATTATCGAGAAGATTACAAAATTTAAAAGAAGAAAAAAAGTCCTTGGGGGCAGTTTCACTATGTTGTGACGTATGTCAAAAGATAGTTACTGAACTCTCTATAGGTAACATTGAAGATGTCGATGCTCAATGCAGAATCGTTAAGCAGTTGAATTGTTCTGTTTAATGGCGCATTCTGAAAGGAAGAAGTTCTCGCTTTCGGAGCATAAAAAAGTGCGTGAGATCTCCCACGAGTATATGCGTTAGGAACATATAGGTTAATCTCCTACAACATAGCTGGATTCAGTACAGTACCGGAGATCAACTTAAAAAAATATTTCCACAAAAATATTTTTCGGCGGGCTTCTAAGGTATTAAGTGCGGATGGGTAGTATGTATATTCCCTCATATACAGGTAACGCTTAAACCTTTTTGTACTCTTTTTATTTCTAGGATATGGTTTTGTTCAGAGGGGGCCCAAATAATGGAGCTGTGTTCCAGGATGCTGCGGACAAGTGCTTCATATGTTTTTCGTATTGCAATTCCAATAGTGAATGATCTCGCATTAGGAAGAACAAATCCGAGCATTTTGTTGGCGCGGAAGATAATGTCAGATATGTGAGAATACACTGAAAAAAACTATAGTAGCTTGGCATGATGATGTCGTCTCTCACCCAGTACGCCGCTTGGAGTTCAGAAAACCCTTCTGGATAGAAGGAGAGAAGCTCCTCCGATTATCTCTCACTGCAGAAGATGGTGCCCATCCCGTACACGACCCCGCTGAGAGACAGCCTGTGTTTCACAAAACTCTAGTTCGCCATCAATAGGATAAGGTGTTCTCGTAGCCGCTGTGCCCACGTGATGCGTAGATGGGGTCTAAAAGAGTCAGTGAATGCAGTGCAGTGCAGACCACCAAACATGCGGTCAAGAATGTTCGCTCCATTCATTCCTCGGCTGGATTAATGCAATTAGGGCAATGCCTGAGGCTGTAGACTGGCTCAAAGACCTAGACGTCCCCCTCTGACCCCTCCCCGCACCCAACAAAAGAAGAAGAAGAATAGAATAAAGATCTATGATCCCTAAGTATAACATTGTGAACACCACTTTGGGTGTATTTCACTACCCTCTTGATACTTTATCCATAGGATAATGTAAATGTAATAAGTAAACGAAAACTCGGCTTCTTTATCTAATACTTAGCCCCTGTTTATAGGTTACGATTATGCAAAGCATTTATATCTTACTGGTAAAAAGAGTACCATCCAATTTTTCTGAATTTCAGAATATTTATGCCCCTAAGCGTAATGAAAAACCGAAATGTATTCCTATGAAAGATCTTTTTTTCTGTAAATAAGAAAAATATTTTCGTGTCATAATACATCGATCCATAATCGGCAGAACAGCGTAAGCGCCAAACAGTAAATTGTTCAGGATAAGATTTTTTTTTATATAACTTTCTTCATTGATTCCAAAAAGGATTTTGGTTAATTAGGATTATTAATCTTTGGCTACTGCCTATATAAAGCTAATAATACAAATATCTAAATGCCTTCAGTTGTTGAGATAGTGGCGGTAACGCTTTTTTGCCTATGACCCTGACAAATTTTTTTCCCTAGGAAATGTCGCATACGCTGTTTGGAGTACGTCATTATTTTTGAAATATTTATCACATGATAATCATGATAGGCAAACAAATACCTAAATAAAATGGTTCCACGACGGTTGATCCTAAAGTTGACTAAATACAATAATTTGCAAGTAAGTATGCAAAGAGGATATATGGCCGTATAACCAAAGTCGTATCTGCAGGCATCTTGATTGAATCCGTTGTAATAATATTTTTACTAACAATAATTTCGACTCTCCGAAGGAGCAGTGAGACTATGGCCTCCCCAATTTTGGTATGTTATGAGGCTGAAGGAAGTGGGGAGGGGAAGGAGATGTGGAAAATGTACCTGGATATTCAGATCTAGTTACCAAACACGGCTAAAGCAATTTCAAGTAATAAGTCTACTACCTACACAGCACACACCAGCGTGCAAATACAAAAAATCATACACTATAACTTTTTATCCGAATACAACACAAGAGTCCCAACTGCTCCCAACCGTCTGGAGCTAGTGAGACTATGGGATCCCCAATTTTAGTATGTTGTGAGGCTGAAGGTAGTCGGGAGGGGAAAGAGATGTGGAAAATGTACCTGTCTATTCAGATCTAGTCACCAAATATGGCTAAATACAGTGACTGGATCTGAATAGCCCGGTGCATTTTCCGTATCTCCTTCCTCTATCCACTACCTTCAGCCTCATAACATACTAAAATTGGGGATACCATAGTCTCACTGACTCCAGGCGGTTAAGACTCTAGTGTTGTGTTTGGATAAAAAAATTTACATTATATGATTTTTTTGTATTTCTACTCTGGTGTTTAGTGTATAATTAGGCTTATTACTTGAAATGGCCTTAGTAGTGTCTGGGACTAGATCTGAACAGCCAGTTACATTTTCCACATCCCCTTCCCCTCCCCACTACTTTCAGCCTCACAACATACCAAAATTGGGGATGCCATAATCTCTTTGGCTCCAGAAAGTTGGGAAAAATGATATAATTTGCGTTAATAATTTTTACACTAATATTCAAATACGAACAATAAATTAAAAACATTAAAGAATTTCCTTTTAGATTCCGACGCTATTAGCCGCCGACACGTTTACACCAGTCACCAGATGGACGCCAACCGACTAAACTGAAACATTCTTGACCGACAGCGAAAACAGCGTAACCGACCACAGTCGCTTACGCTGAAAGCTACAGCTACTAAAAAAGTGTCAGGCATATGAGATAGAGCTGCAATATTTTTGTCACTGATGTAGCATTGAACAGTTTTCGTTAAAAATTGTTATTTGACAAAAATGTCGTTTACGCTGTTCTGCCGATTATGGGTCGATATCATTTGCACGATTTCTTAGCATGAATATTGAAATAGTAGTTTATTCAAATTTGTAACTCATTAGATATTTGGTTTGAATCCCAGCTTTTGTGCATGCATAATAATGTAAAATTGTGTATTGAAGTATCACTTTTAATGTAGTTTACTTTTTAAAAATACGTAATTTGTAAAGCGTTTTCTCTTTTAAAGGTGATTCTTCAACATTCGCATCTTCAACTCTAATTATTTTAAATTTCAGCTTATTATGAAGTCAAGTGTAATGTTATATAATATGAGAAGAATCTAATTTAGTTAGTTAAAAAAATCATAGATGTCGATGGTATATAAGTTTATTTTCTTTGTATGATTTTTATAATGTATTGTGGCATTCATTGAATAAGATAATATGTAGGTATTGTGACAAAGTTTAAAGACTATTCTCAGAACTCTTATCCTCTGTAGATATAACTCTTATCTCTTCTCCGACTCCATTCTGCACAACATTTTTCAAGAGTAATTTCTTCTTCTTCTGGCGCTAACAATATTAATATTAAAAAAGGGTACAAAATAATTTGTAAAATGTGTAGAATGAAATATGTATGATGGTAAATGGAGTGCCAAAACTTACCCAAACTGCACGTTCTACAATGAATCTCAGGCCACTGGTTTAGTCTCTTATAATAGATGAATGTTTCTTTGTATACATAAAATCCTCAAACTGCTTCGACTTGCAGCAATAACTTACTTCTATGTTAGCTGTCTGTACCTATACCTGTAGAGCAGAGGTTCCCAAAGTGGGTGCTGCGGACAGAGATAAGGGGTGCCGCGAGGCAGGAAAATCAAAATTGACATGAAAGAATACAAACATTTGATGGAATGGAAAATCACCCGCTAAATAAATGTGGAAAAAGAAATAAGAGTAGCTATATCAAGCCGGATTGAAAAATTGTGCAGCGAGCTGCAGGCTCACCCGTCGCACTAAACGGTTTTTGTAATTATATTTGCATTTTGTTTGTAAGTTTTCCTACCAATAAATGTACTTATTCATTTTAAATACGAGTTGCATTATTCAGTGGAGTAGGTAAAAAAATAAGTGAGCCGCGACTTGGAGAAGTTTGGGAACCCCTGCCTGTAGAGTTTTGTTGATCACTTGGTAATATTAAGTATAATTTGGAATCTTAGTTGTAAGCCTATCATATTATTTTTTTTTTATTATATGCTTATATGTACAGCGCCCTTGAGGTGATTTTTCATGAAAATGGCGCTTTATAACTCAGCCAAAAATTATTACTATAAAAAATCAAACCTTTTAATGACTTTTCAAAGGGGTGTTGAAATAAAACTTTATTGAGTTATTGTGGAACCCCATATTGTGTATGGTGTCGGGAAACTGGTGGTACAAGCAGGAATCTGGTGAATCTATAACTTTTTTTTTTTGCAACCAAAGGGTTTAAAAACCTTTTCAAGGCACAAACAACTTATATTAAACCCCTAGTGGGTGACTTTTCAAAATTATTTAAAAAAATTCCTTTGATTTTTATTAAAAACTTTGGACATAATTTACTTAAAAACTCTAGCTTTTCTTTTCAAATGTTTGTTACTTACTTGAGGCTTTCTAGAATAAACTAGAGCCTAGCTACACTTGTCTGCAAAGCTTACAATTGATGCACATTCGCCATCACAATGTCTAGCCAAGTGTAAGCCTCCCAGTCCCAATACTTATTTATCCCATAGACTCATTATGAAAAGCCTCTGTGGTGGTTGACTACTTTCAATTTTTTGTCCCATGTATCCTGCCGATGGTATTCATTATTATTTTTATTATATACGTCTATTTGAATTTTTGATTTTCTTTCCTTGGTTGAATGAATGACCCACTTCCCGATACCCGATCGAGCTAAAACTTGGCAGATAGACTCGTTGTCGATGACAATGCATTCTTGGTGGCACTCATGATCATACACGCATGCACACACGCATTTTTCTGAAATTGGATGATATTATTTTTTAAAATATACAACAGTAAATAATCGAAATAAATGTCGGTACTATCCAATTAGAATTTCGCATAGATGTTAGCGGGGTCAACTCCAGTCCTTGGGGAGGATGGTTCAATCCCCATTCAAACCAATTTTTTTTTAAGTTTTAAAATTCATTATAAAAGTTCACAGCATATTACAAACCAGTCCCAGTCAATTCATGGCTGCCAGCTGGTCCAAGAGATGGCGCTCTTAGGTCGAAATTGAAAATAAATATTATAGTAAAAAACTTTTTTTACGTTTGATTTTTTTGTCAGGTGATAAGGGTATATTTAAAGAAATTAGCTTTTTTTGTACACTTTTAATGGAATATTATTACATAATATACAAACCATTGATAATAAAGAAATATAAGATTTAAAGTTCACAATAAAATAAGGATTCCTTAAGACGAGAAACTTGGTCGCGGCTACAATTGGAAAATTATTCCAAAATTCAATAAAACAAATTCATAAAAAGGCTCCCAACTAAAAAGTCTCGCTTGTGAAACCCTTTATATACCGTAATAGCTGGCAAACTGCTGCAATGCAACTGTCTCCGTAACTAAAGTCTCTCATCTGCGGGCGCCTTAAAACTAAGGTAAAATTTTGATGTAGAATTTCGTTTGTTAATAATATACACACCAACATTTAATACCCACCATGATTGAAAAACACATTTAAAGCTACACATTTTTTATTATTTAATTTTGTTTGCATTAATTATTAATTTATTTATTAATTATTTTTGTTTTTTTTCTTATGAAAATTTGTCTCTGTTGGAATTCAGATTGTTATATTTTCTCAGGCACTGAAGTCTTTATCTCATGGAATTTAATTTCCTTATTAATTTTATATTTTAAGTATCTATGGAATATTTTAAAAAATACATACTCTACCTACGGAATATTTTTTTATAATTAAAGTTTCTTATTTTATTTACTTTTTACACTCTGTGACCTCAAAGTTATGTCGACACTGGTTTTTGAATCATCAATAACGTATTCTCCCACTTATTTAAAATAATGTTCAGTTGAACACTGGAATCTGATCAAATCAGATAAGAGAGATTGTTTTTTTTTAATAATACAACTAAATAACATGCAGTTAAAAATAATATTACAAAGAAACACCAAAAAATTAAACCATTCATATATGAAATGATGTGCAAAATTATAAAAAATATTAAAAAGTAGAAAATGTTTCAGTTGACCATTTGGGAAGATTGCATTCCGGGAATGGCGTGAACGAGGTGCCTCAGTCCTGATGAATACTTGTAGATCATCCAGAAGATGAAGCCATAGAAGAGGATGGTGACCACCTTGTCGAGGTAGTACATTCTGGATAGGAAAAATAAATATTAATTACACAAATCTTATAAGTACCTACATGTATTATACCAATAGCGGAAATTTTAAATGTTGTGAAGGATAAAATGTTAATTGTTCTGGAGAACAGAAAGAAGGCTTTTCTTTTTCAAAAAATTATATATATACTGTTTTACAGACGTATAATTATGAATTTTTATTTTAAAATAACATTAAACAGGTCTTTTGGAATACTTATTTTTTTTGGTAAATTTTATTAATAACAGTTTTTTAATTTTTCAGAAAGGTATACTTATGTTAAACTTACACATTGTTAACGAATCTGGCTCTGGGCAAAGAGGACAGTGGTTCCTTCAAGCAATACTGCCTTCCTCCGAGGAGGCATCTCTTTAAGAACTCTTTGTCCTCAACCACTGTCAGATCCATCGGGAAAACTGTCTTCTCCTTTACATTCAGACTTCCAAACAATTTGTGGAAATTGGACACGTTGAAATTCCATTCCCTCGTGGTGAAGAACTGGAGAACTTCCAGACCATCGGATATGCGGCTTTGAATACGCACCATGCTGTAATACAAACAAGGAAACTATTATATTCCTTTGCAAAGAGATTAAAACAATTTATTTATTATGCTTCTTTGAACATTCTGTTGACATTGCGATTGTTCACCTACAAATTCTATAATACAAACATAAATAAACAAATTTGTTGATGGTCCGTCGTTGAGTGAATAGTTAGTTTAGTGAATCCTTGGCTATCTGACTGCAAGCAAAAGAAGGTGCGCAGGTGGACTTCTCTTGCCATGCGCAAAATAGGTGTGATTTATGAATGGTGCACTAGTGTTCGTTGGTGGCTTGCCACTCCGGACTCACCTTCACACAATTCATTTTCTAGAGTTGATTTTGAATGCTGGTAAATAGAAATCTCCGGTTTGGTGAGTTGGTGTTAGCTAGTGTTCGTTGGTGGCTTGCCATGCCGGACTCACCTTTACGCGATATATTTTCTAGAGTTAATCTTGTATACTGGTTAATGGAAATCTCCATTTTGTCGAGTTACACTCGACGGTACATGAATTTCAATATTGTTGGCAAACTCGGGCGAGTCGAGGGCGTTATATGAAATTTTTGGTACTCACAAACGCTTTTGTCCAATGAGCAGCATGATAAAATCAATGAAGTAAGCCGGCAGCAAGTGGAAGAAGAAAACGCACAGGTCATGGACGATCTTGTGCTTCCTGATGTCTCCATCGGGGTACCAGAGTGGGTTGTCGAATGGATATTCACGGACAATGGTTCTCCCGATCTCCAACACGTGACCCCAAGTTGTCTGCTTGGTATCACCATTTGTCAAGTTGTACACTGGGACGTCCGGAGATCTGAAATTGTTAAAAGATTTCAAGTTCAATAATTAATATATTTGACAATAGTAGATACCAAAGGAAAAAAATAGCTTAGGTCCTATGTCATCTTTGGGGATGCTGTGTGGAGGGTTTTTTATGGAAAGGAATGAGAGGAAGTTCTAGGAAGTAAAAAGATATGCGTTATGGGTAGAGGAATCTGAGGGTCAACGTGTCCAGGAGTATGAATCCATCCCTCGCACTGAGGTGATGGGTCGAGAGAGTCACGCTGGAGAGATCAAAATGTCTATCTCAAGCAGTGTCTCTCGGTCCAGCCCACCAAGCAGTAGGTGGGCAAACACATCCACCGCCAAGATCTAGACAAACCTCACCTCATGAACCTGAGCACCTATGGGGAGTTTTTTTACAATTGTTACATTTCTTACGGCTTATCAGCAGTAGCTTCTCGGAAAGCGATCACAATGAGCGCATTAATGGCCATGTCCACCGGGATGACCTGAGCATGTAAGTCCGCATTGCAGTGCATGGACCTGATGACCCCCTTGCCGGCTCCAATCATGAGCCCCACCGGCCCGTTCAAGTTGTCCACCCATCCCTGGACAGGTTCTTCCCATGCTGGACACACTGGAAACGAGACAAGATTATTTATTTATTCATTATATTTTAGTAATTTGTACATTGTTTACACATTGCTAATTAATTCTAACATTACATATTGCATGATATATATTTTTCCAGTTTGATGTAGCTCTCACAATAAATCTTGAACCTTTGACTTTAAAGTTTCTGGTAGCGTGTTATAACACTTCATCCCTTTGTACAGTAAACTATTCTGCATATTCGTTTTGTCCTTTTTTTGTATCCTTATTTCCTTGCACGTCCTTGTGTTAGATCGATGCATGTCCATGTTGTATATAATTTTATTTGGTATCAGGTTGTTTACTATTTTATGGATACATATCATTGTATTAATTAAAGGTCAGCATCTGTTTCACTGTTAGCCAATTTAGTTCCTTTAACATTTTATTTACTTTTATGTATTTTATTTTTATTATATGGGTTCACATTGTATTACTCATGATGAAAAGGGGGCCTCTTTGGCCCGGAGCTCTGTAAGCCAGTAAATAAAATAATGTGTATTCTTCAATAAACCTAAAATGGACCGGTGAGTTATAGAAGAAGAAGATTATTACCAATGCTCGGCCTCGCAATGACCATGGGCATCTTGGGGTACTCATTCCTGACGAGGCACTCGGCGAGGCGCTTGGAGTAGGTGTAGGTGTTGGGGTGAACGCCCAGCAGATAGGGGGTGACCTTTTCCATGGCCTTCTCGTCCATCCACTGGATCAGTCGCATCAGGTCCTGCGGATCGGCTAGGGAGTCGATGACCTGACCGAAATATATTTTAAAATATTATTAATGGTGTATCGAGTAACCCGGGTATGTGTACTTCAGCAGCTGATTTTTTTAATTTTTGTAAATTTATGTTGCTCCTGGAACTTTGCCATCCTTGATATCGCATTATAGTGAACTTTTTTTTATAAAAACGCTTTATTGCTTTCTTACAGAATTTTTAGTTATTTTATGGTAATATGTAAATTTAAAATTATTATTTTTATTTTTTATTTGATCACCGCACAAGAGTCCAAAATGCTCCCATCTGGAGCCAGTCGGACTATGGTATCCCCAATTGGGGTATGTTGTGAGGCTGAATGTAGCTGGGAGGGGAAGGAGATGTGGAAGAGGAAGGTAGGTATGTGAGTGGTAGTGGGGCTAAGAGAAAGAGGGAGTGGGGAAGGGAATGGCGGATAAGGAGGGTGGATGAGTACCTAGCTACTCAGATCAAACACGGCTAAAGCCATTTCAAGCAACTTTTCAATTCTGAGTGTCGATCTTACGATACAGAGAGTATCTGCAAGCGTGGACTGTGCGGCAGATTTGCTATATATTATTTTTAATTAATTAATTGTGAAATTATACAGTAAAGGTAATATTATTGTTTCAACCAAAGATATTGAAATATAAGGAGATATGCTATGATGGCCGCCCGACTGTCGGCGGACTGCAGCCTAGTTTGAATACGGAATTTAGTTGATTTTTGGAAAGATGTGCAGTAGTATTGGTTAACAATATAGTTTGAATACGGAAAGAATTCATTCATTTAGTTGATTTTTTGAAGGTGTGCAGTAGTATTTGTTAACAATATCGGCGACACCAGAAAGCACAGTCCCACCCAGTAAAAACTGTCGACAGTACATCTCCTATATTTAAATATGTTTAGTTTCAAGCAATGAGAAATAATCGTGTTGTACACAAAATAATTTCAAAATTTTTAAAATTAGGTGACACGCTCTAAAGTTTTGTGATGTTTGATAAATATTTTATGAGTAAGTACTACCCCTGATAAAATAAATATATTATTATAGAAAAAACTTGAAATATGGTCTTCATTCAGTAGTGAATTTAGATATTTTATAGTTCACATAAGCTATTTTGTTTTACAATAGTTGGTTGTTACAATATTACAATAAACTCAAATTTGATTTGTATTAGTAAGTTAGCTTAGATTATGTTAGTAATATAAGTATATGATTTAAAAAAAACATTTATGAATTAACAAGAACCACGGTTTGGGTAAAGGCCTCCTCCAAAGATGCCCATTTTTGTCGGTCTTGTGCTATGGAGTACCAGTTTATGCCGGTTGATCCTTTCAGATCATCTTCCCAGCGGGCTAAGAGTCTAACCTTCCCCCTCTTGCCTGGTGGTCCTTTCCACTGGGTAACTCGTGTGGTCCACTTTCTGTCAGACATTCTCGCTACATGGCCAGCCCAATCCCATTTCAGTTTTTGAGCAAAGGTTAAAGCTTTTGTAACTTTAGTGATGTCTCTTATCTTTGTGTGTCTTATTTTGTCCATTTTTATGTTTAACATGCTTCGTTCTAAACCTCTTTGACATGTATCGATTTTATTCTTAGCTTGTCTAGTGAATTTCCAGGTCTGGCTTCCATAAGTTAAGCTTGGTAGTGGACATGAGTTCATCATTTTAGCTTTGAGAGTTATTGGTAAGTTTAAATACTTATTCCAGATTTGTTGGACCATTCTCTCTATTTCTATAATGTTGCTATTTTTCTTGAAACTTATTCTTTTTCCCAGGTAGATATAATTTTCTACGTATTCTAAAGGGTTACCTTTGATAGTTATAGGTCTCATTTGTGTATTAGTCATTATCTTAGTCTTTGTTAGATTCATTTCTAATCCAACTTTCGCACTCGCTTGTTGTAGAGCTTCTATCATGGATTGCATCTCGTTGGCTGTCTCTGACAGAAGTATCAGGTCATTGGCGAACCTCAGATCACTTAGGTAGATAGTACCTTTTATGTAGAGTCCTGTTTTACTCCAATCCAACTTGTTTACAATGTTTTCGAGCGGGTCCCCTTGTCTTACCCCTCTTTCTATATGGAAGGCGGGGCCTGAGGCTTCGAGCTTTATTCGTCCTTTGTTGTTATTGTAGATACTTTTAATCACATTTATGTATTTATCTGGAACCTCTTGTTCTTTTAAACTCTATATACTTGTGTGTGACCGAATCGAAAGTTTTTTGATAGTCAATGAAAGTTATGTAAAGAGGTCTCTGGAACTCTTAGTATTTCTCTATAATTAACTCGATGGTGTGGATGTGGTCAATAGTAGAGTACCCTTTTCTGAAGCCTGTCTGTTCTACAGGTTGTTTTGCCTCTATTATTGAGCTTAGTCTATTATTTATAATAAAGTTTGTATATATTTGGTAACAGACCAATTGGTCTGTAGTTGCTGATATTTTTTGGATCGCCCTTTTTATATATAAGTATGATATCTGCTTCAGACCATTCTATGGGCGTTTCAGAACTTAGAAGTATAGTATTAAATAGTTCAGTTAAAGGTTCTGCCAAAATTTGGTGAGCATATTTTAGTGATTCATTTTTGATGTTGTCGAATCCAGGGCATTTTTCGAATTTCAAATTCTTTATTGAGTTTATTACTTCGATTTCGTAGATTGGTTGTATAGAGTGGCAGTTTACAGTTTCTGTTTCAGTTTTGTTTGTGATTATTCGTGTTTTGTCTCTATAGAGTTTCTTGTAGAATTCAGTTGCTGTTCTGACAATATCCGTTATATTGTATAGGTCTTTATTAAGGGTTTTCCTTGGTCCTTCTATCCAAAATCGGTATGTTTTGAGTTCTTTGTATGCTCTCTTTGAGCTACCATAAAGCTGGAGATGTTTCTCTATTGTTTCTTGTCTATATTTTGCGTAGTCTCTATTGATATATTTATTAACCAGTTTGTACAGTGCGGAGAGTTCGTTTTTCAATGAGCGTGTTTTTGTTTTTGTTTTTGTTTTTTGTAGTTCTTGTCTTTTTATTTTTTTATTAACCAATACATATAATATATAATTAACCAATATATATAATATATAATATTAGTGGTAACAATATCTCCCTAATTGAGAAATTCTCGTGTTTAGAGAGGGAGCACTATCAGTTTGACAGTACTACACTTACAATAGTTGTTACAATTTGAATGTATGTATAACTACTTTTTTATACATAATGAATAATAAGTTGGCATTTTTTTTTGTACATAATGGAAAAATTTTATACTTTATATATAATGAAAATATAGGTTGGCATTTTTTTTTTGTACATGATGGAAAATTTTTATACTTTATACATACACCGCCTCCCAAATTGACTATATACGTCAATTTGGGAGGCGGGAATGGGTAGCGCCGCCCCGGGAACCTTTATTGGATAACCAACACCTCTGCCATAGGTCACCCCAAGTGGTTCGCTATGTTTGGTGATTTAGCAGGGGTGCCCTGGTTCATAGGGTGAGGTTTGTCTAGGTCTTGCAGGCGGATGACCAGAACACACTGAACCCCAGATTCCTACCCACCCTTTAAACCCTTTTCTTTCCTAAAACCTTCTTCTCCTTTCTTTCCTTAAGAAAAAACCTCCACACAGCATCTCCAAAGATGTCATAGGCCCTGTGGGAAATTATTTTCCTCAGGGCCTCCTGTGTGGAGCTTGTGTAAAAAAAAATAATGAAATATAAGTTGGCTTTTTTTTTTGTGCGTAATGTAACATAATGTGGATTTTCATACATAGAGAAAATATAAGTTTGCATTTTGTTGTTCATAATGGAAATATAAGTTGACACATCGTAACACATACCTAAATCTAGTTAATAGTAAAATGTTTTTAAGTTTTTGTTTAAAAAATTCATAATTCCTTTCGGATTGTATTTCTTTAGGGAGTAATGATGTTGGGCTGTTGTATTAAGTTTAGAGATTATTATTTATCCCAAGGTTCTCGACCTGGTGCTAAATCACTTTGTTGTTAGTTTTTCTTTATGGATTTGAAGTAATGCATTTTTTTGGTAAATTTTATTTAGTGGTAATACTTTGAATTCATCGAATAATTTTTGGGTTGAATCTTTTTAATAATATTAGCGTGCGTTCTTGTAATATTTTATGTTTTTTATTTTCTTCTATATTTGGTTTAGCAACGATCAAACTTTGTTTGATGGCCTTTTTTATTTTTTCATAGGAGGTTTGCATCGGTTTGTTCTCTTTTCTGACGGATTGACTTGATGGCTCCAAAAGAAAGCTCGATAGGTTATCTTTGGATTTTGTTATTTCATCTTTGTTTTTGATTTGTGAAATTGGACCTAGTTTTCTTTTGCGTGGCAAGCCTAATTTTACACCTGATAGGGCGGTGGTCTGATGCGTAGTTTAGGTTAAAAACTTTTATATTTTGGAACAAATTTGGGTGATTTGAAAGAATGTACCTAATCAATCTCGTTCTTGTACTGACCGCCTGGGTGATCGCCAAGTCCATCTGCGGTTTTGTTTTTTTCTTGAAACAGGTATTTATAATTGTTAGCTCGTGTTCTAGTGCGAAGTTAATAAGTCTCTGACCTCTATCGTTTCTTTCACCGTTTCCGTATTGTTTCTTAACCAGATATTCGTTTTCTCTGGGGACTCCAACTTTTGCATTGAAGTCTCCCATTAGAATGATGTGTGTATGTGCTGTTTCAAAGGCCTTTTCTATGGTCTTGTAAAATTCGTCAATTTCGTGTTCATTTGCTTTTTCTGTGGGTGCGTAAACTTGTATTATTATTATTGATATCTTGTTACTTCAATATTCATGTTGAGAGTTGCTACTCGTTCTGTTGTTCCTATAAAGCTCTCTGTATTGTTTTTTAATGACTTGAATTGTGTATTATAAATCCCACCCCATACTGACCGGGTGTAGATCCAATGTAGCAAAGTATAAAGGTGTTGTATTCTTCTATTTTGTTGCCCTGTCATCTAACTTCCGAAATTCCCATAATATCATGGTTAATTTTACTGAAACATTCTTCCAGTTCTGATATTCGGTCGTATGATGACAGGGTGTTGACGTTGGATGTTATAATTTTTAATTGACGGCTTGACTTTGTGTGATTTTTCGAAGTTTTTAAGGTTGAGCTTGAGTTTTGTATCTTTGGAGGGTTTTGGTCATAATCTTCCACGGTGACCAGCCGGGTTGGAAGATTTTTTGTGTTTTTTATTGAACTTTGTTTATTTGTGGTATCGGTGTGAAGAGAGGGGGTTAGTTGCTATGCATTTTTATTCGTTGTATTTGTATTTGTCAAGACGTTCAACATGCTTACATATTTTATTTCACTTTAATATTATGCTTGTATAATATTAAAGTGAAATAAAATAAATTATGTTAAATATTTATTGCAAGTAAATTTGCATGTCCTGTTAAACTTGGAATTAACCTTCAGGTATCTGTTAAAGCGTAGTTGTAATTAAATTCTATTGGTTTCAAACTTTATGATAATATACCTTATTATATTTGGCAATAAAAGCTAAAAAGGCGCAAACGATAATTTATTAGCCAACTGGAATATAAAATAAAAGTATTTTTTGTAAATCAGCAAAAAATCGATTTTTAAAACGACTAGAGTGATCATTACTGCCGTAAATATATTTTTAAGGTGTAAACTAATTTATTGTTTTATTTTGCTGTAAATCAATTTCATTGCGTATTTTCTCTAAATAATAATTCCTTTTCCGCTGGGACCTGCACAAGAGTAATAAAGAAGTACTTCCCCCACTTCTTTACCACCACATTTGTGACATATTTGTACACTCCTTTCTTAGTGCATTCGCTCTACTAAGCTTACGCTTGCGTCAGCCTTGCATTATTTTCGAATCTTCACATTTGTCCTCACACGATCATTCGTGGTTTTATCACGAATCGCTTTTTATCACCATTCGGTCTGCTTTCATCCTTCATCTGCCAGTTCCATGTCTAGCTTTGTATATCAGGGTAGGTACCAGCATTCCATTATGAACTGCAGGTTCGCTTCTTTGGATATTTTTTTGATAGCGCCAACTGTGTTCGGTCTTCCTTTGGAGTTTCCTGCCTTTACCCTCTTTCGATATCCCCACCAGTTGTTCCACCTTGAACAACACCTTCCATAGTTTTTCAACTAATAACTCAGTCATTCAATTTTTGTTGTTCGACGAAGACACAGAAAAGTTTCTGGTTTTTTGCCAGAAACTTCTCAGTGAGCGTTCGCAATGAGAAAACCTGGTCCATGCCCAACATAAAACTGTTTGCAAGCAGGTTACACTTTCGCAATATAAGTGATTGAGGCTAATGCAGAATTACATTAGTACTCCAGTTAGTGTGATCAAGTTGCACAGCGGGAATATCATAACTGCCTCGATTAATCAATATCTCTAGTATGAATTACGTTCTAAAAGTTTCAGAATAACAGCAAACTGAAATTTCAGAATATTCAGAATAACAAGAGAAATTTTTTTAGAAATTTCAGAATAACAAGATTGCGACCAAAAATTCCTTTATATTTCTAGTTTTCCTAAAGAATTCCAAACTAATATGTTTGTGTTGTTAGTGTATTTGGGGTTTTGTTATTGTAGATTTTTTGGGAATGTGTTTTCTCCCACATCATTTTATGGTAATACCTATTGGTACCGACGGTAGTGTTTTGTATTGTGGATTGGTGTAGAGGGTAGGGTTAGAAATTGTGAAAGAATTTAGTATGCGCTTGAAAATGTGTGTTTTTTAAAGGCAAATTATATTTTTAAATTTAATAAAACTGAGGTGGTCGAAAGTTCGGTGCGTAGGACTCTCGACTAGCGGCTAGGTGATTGTTGGTAACGAACCTATTCGAAGCAATGTATGCAAATAATGAAGTGTTTTTCATTATTTGTTTTGTCTGTAGAAGTAGAGTTTACATTTTTATTTGCTTGGTAAAGCCACGATTTATTCCGCCTAGTATTTACAAAAAGGCTAGACGTTAGGAAACTCTACAAGATTCTCTTCAGATTTTCGAATTCCTGCGTATGTTCCAGTAAGGAGATAACCCAACGTTTGTAAATCTTGGGTACTTGTGTAACGTGTAGTAAAATTTTTATGTTGAAAAAGCTATTTCATTCAATTTTATTCTATCTCATTCAAGCAACATTTCAATAATTTATGTAATATTTAGCAAAACGCATGTCGATTAAAAACAATAATTACATATAAAGTATAAAATGATGGACATCTCCAGCCTCACCGCATTAATCATCCTGTAACGCGCAAATAATGTAGTCAACCGAATTAACGCAGTATTTTTGCGGTTAGTTTTTATAAAATGCAAATCCATAATTTCCGCATTTCCACTGCAAGTAATCGCAATACGAGTTGCCTCAGATTGTGCAAGAAACGCGAAGTAAATAGTAATACGACAGCGGAGGAATGGAGGAGTTGGTTAATGTTGGAAAATTAATGTTAAAATTGATACTGCTGGTATGTCTCGTATGTTATGACTTGTATGTACACACCTTCTCGTCTAGCCTTTCCAAGTCAGCGTAGCAGAACGCAGTCGACAGGTGAACGAAGGACTTGAGGTTCTTCATCTTCCTGCAGACCTGGATGACTCTCCAGGTGCCAGTAGTGTTCATGTCGATGGCGTCCTTCAATTTGGCCTCCAGCCTCAGAGTAGCGGCGCAATGGAAGACGATGTCGACCTCGCGTTGCACCAACTCAAGGGTCGGGGTGTCCATGCCCAAGTTGTCAAAGAGCACGTCACCCTGCACGGGAATGATCTTTTTCAACGCGTCGGGCTGCTTCTCCCGAAGCCTGTGGAACATCTGCAATAATAGAAAACAATAAATTAATTATTCCGTAAAGAGGCAAAAAAAAGAATGGCTTAACTGTGTCCATTGTGGAATTATATTTTCTGGTTTAAGATAATAAATATTTATAGAACTTAACTACCCGAGAATTTCGCATTTGAATGTATGGAATGTTCATACTCGTAATCTGTGTCCCCTCTCTGATCTCTATCATTCTTCTTGCTAGAGCATGAACTTGAGTAATACATACCTAAGAATACAGCGTGCAGTTATCAAGTACACATAGTTAAGAAATAGCTTCGTTTGACGATGCATGATGCTTACTAGGTTTGAGTAAGTATTACAGCTTGACAACTAAGTATCAGATGATATTTTCCGGTATTTACATAAAAATATTTCAGTTTTATTTACTTACCGGCAGTTTCCACATATCCTCAAGTCTCAGAATGGTAGACTTTCCTCTCTTGGGCCTCATCAGGGCGTAGATCTTATTAACTCCGGGGCAGCTGTATAGAATCTTCTCGATGAGCACTTTGCCCATAAATCCGGAAGCTCCGGTGATGAAGATGTTCTTCCCCTTGTAGAACTCCGTACATAATCCCTTTTCGGTTGCCATTTTTCTCGAACTAAGGTACTATCTGAAACAACTGCATAAAAAAGAAAATAACATTATAATAATAAATTATCCACATTGTGATAAGCGTGACGCAAGATGCAATTATAATCATGTTTGTACAATCGCCAAAAACAGTCGCAAGACCAAATAATATTGGAAAAAAGTCAACAGTTTGCAAACATCATTAATCACAGCAGTAGATGCACTCAGTTCGATTAAAATGTATACATCGTTTGACGTCAAAAGTCACAATAATCATAACTACCTACGCGCAGTCACATCAATACATAGTGAATTCTATCTTTAATATTTACATAGATGCGCTTATAAACTTTATATTTCTCCACTTACCACATAAATACAGTTGCAATCGCATTGGTTTGGATTACGAATTCAAATTTTCTAACGTTCATATAATTAAAAAATATAATTTCGGTTATGATGTGAAGTGATGTGATGTACGGAACATTCTAAAAGACATAATTATAATATTTTCAGTACATACAATGAATTTATACCATCTTTCTTACATAGTTGGTGGTGCAATGGTCAGCATGGTTACCTTTCAAGTAATTGATCAGGGTTCGTTTTTTTTTATAAATTATTTTTTCTTAACTGTTTTTGTACTTTATTTTTTTTTATAATAACCATTATAAAAGCCAGAACTATTGTACATAGAAAGATATTTTATTTAGTTGGTTATTGATCTATTAGAGGTAATTACTAGAAATTACATAATACACAATATAAAAAAACTTGAACTAACCAACTATGAAATCTAAATTCTATTCCCTCGTTTATATGTGTATAATTCTTAACCACTTACGCTAATGAATTCGCTTCCATAATATTATTATATTGTATGTTAATTTAAATCGAAAAACATGTTACAGCAACAGATAATAATTATTGATAAATGCCTTATAATGTAAGGCAGCATTACAATTAATTACCTAGGCACAAAAAAAAAACATCTAGCCGACCTTTGACACTCTAACCACGTAAAATTGTTTAACAAAGGCCGCTATTTTCTTTGAACAGGATACAAATTAAGCGCTAAAGTAACTTTGCCCATTAATTAAGCCCGTTGCAGATGCCAATTACATATTGGCGTGTTGATATCGCGTGAATAATATTGACACTATTTATAGAATTTTCCCAACAGACGATTATTCAAATAAACAAACAGATTTTCTACAAACAAAAGAAAAACGCATGTCCCTTTTATAAAACATGACGCAACGCACCTTATTTTTTATTACAACACAATGTTTCCTCAGTAATGACGAACCTTTTAATATCATTAAAAATATGTAGATGTTTAGCGCCTAGTCTTGTACCTACCGGTATTTTTAACATTTTGAAGTACATATTTGAAAGTATGTAAATCGCAATTTGCATAATATACCTTCAAAAATGTCAAAGTATTTAGGACTACTCTATCAGTGTCAGTATCAGCGGAGTTCAATTACTATTCATCCCAACAAATAATAACTACATATTATCGCTTGATGTTGTAAAATTGAAAAGTTTTTGTGTAACACACCTAGGTAAATATTGATTATGATATTTTATTTATAATAATAATAATAATAATGTTTTAATTCCAGGATGTGGGGAGGATAGTGCAATCCCAAACGTCCCATATAATTATAAATATTTACATAACAGTTTTTAAAATAAAGAATTAATTACTTGAAATAGGTAAAAAAATAAATTAATATAAAAAATAAATAAATTAAAAACAATATTAAATCCTTAAACCACTCCAAAATGAACAGGCAAAGAAGACACAAAAGATACCTAGCCACTCCGAAGAAGAAAACACAAATATTAATAAGATGACCAAATGTATAGGAAAAGATGCACTGGAATTCGACGACAAAAATATGCAAAAAATCATCCATCACATTGATAAAAATGTGCTTCGTACTCTCCCCATTCCGTCTACTTTAGTTTTCTGAAGGTTTCACTTCTACCGCGTGTGAAATGCATACTCTGATTTTTTTTACTAATGACTTACATTACATTGTGTAAAGTGTTCAGGGTATGTTGTGCAAATTCCCCTGGTATTTTTGCTGCAAATGAAGTGCACAATAATTACAAACATATTACCATCATGTGATTGTATTATTTTACACCAGTGTAACAGGTTTTCCATCACTGGTCCATAGTTGACGGCCGAACCATTGCGCAAACACTTATTTATACTCAGCAATTTCCACACAGAAGATGGAAGGTACAAACAGAGGTATATTTCAATTTAGGTTGTTCAGCACTTAGAACCTACAAATTGCATTGACAAAGTGAATTACAGAAGCTTGTTGGCCAATTCGCCGTGCAACTTCTGCTGATGACTTCTGCAAATACCTACTCGTACCGTGGGGAATGCGATGTTTCATTTTCTGACATTTGAAGGGGTGTAATAATTATTAATGTGGGGAAACCGGAAAACCAGTTTTCCCTGTCTAATTCGATGGGGAGGTATTTTCATTTAATTTATTTACAACAACTATATCACTGCATTTAATTGAATTGCACTTCAGTGACATATGATAGCAAAATGTACAAATTGTTTAACATACTTAATCTTATATACCTAATTATTTAACATTTAAGCTTTGTAGTCTTATATTTATTTTACAACTTCGAATGATACACATTATTTGTTAATTTTTCCCTATTTAATAATGTGGAGTATAACCGATTTAAGGATGTGTTTTTTTTTTCAAATTAAAATTAAGAGAAACCGAAGAAAGTTAACTGAAGTCGTAGAAATGGTAGATTTTTCACGAGAAGCGTAAGACTTAGCGACGATGAAGATTCTTCCGAGATGTCGCTATTTTGTTATTGAAAAGGTGTAGTAATACTTCCATATTAGTAAATCCGCAAGGAACTTTTTTAAAATATCAAACCGGCGTATTCCAGAATTTACCAAAATAGACTTTTTTTATTTTTTTAAGTCCACAACTTTATTTTTATGGATAGGATAATTTTAAGAAAAGATAGGATTTAAACTAAACATAAGTCTTTTAGGAAACCATGTTGTAGAACCACGCGGTTAAATTGGACTCCAAGTCAGTTATCACTGTTTTATCCACAAAACTTTACACTTAGTTGCAATAACTAAGTGTGAAATAAATAACTTACCGAAGTCACTTATTCCTAAGTTGTAAAACAACACTTTATTAAGACATTTGTACTTTCTTCAACGCCTAATTCGAGTCTTTTGATGAAAACATACACTTGAAATATATTTGATCAGGAGGTAAGAGGTAATTTATAGCGAGATGTCGTAAGTAAAACCTAAAAACAGCAATCAATAGAGGTATGGAGCGTATCATGGTCGTGGAATAAAAGAATAACATTTTTTCGAAAATGAAGCATATCTAAAGCTTTTCCTCTATATATACTCATACATAATCCTATAGAACCTTAATTTACATAAAAAATAATAAGTGCCTATCTATATCTACTGACAGAAATTTAATTTGTTTAACTTGTTATTATTTTGATGTTTGCAAAATAAAGAAAAACAGTTTAAAAAAGCACATTTTGTGACATCATAAATTCTTTTATATTTCGTAATTATGAAGGAAACTTGATTGGTATTATTAGTCTTTTCTTAATGGTGTAATAAAAATGAAATAGTAAAAATTATATTGAACTTAAATATTGTAACGTTGTTATAAAATTGGCAGAGCCAATAGTCATAAAATATTCTGGTTTTAGAATTAAGTTAAACTTACGTAATATGAACTTAGCGCTGTGGATCCCGCGTAACATGGCACCTTTAGCTACCTTTACTGGATTTTCCGTGAAGCACTAGAAATTAATAGCAATTTTGCGTAAATGCTGCCACTTAAATGGTAATGCTTCGCAAACCAGTCGCTGACCAACATTGCAACGTAATTAGATGGTGGTAATTCTAAGAAAATTAAACTTTTTTTATATATACTCGCATATATAAGTATTACGTACGTAAGTATTTACCAAACTGGATATTAAATTATATTCGTGTTATTTGCGCGTAAATCCTTGAACTTGCTTCAGTAAACTAAGTCTTCATAAGCAGTGCCCAGATAGAATAATAAAAAGCCTTTTTACATTTTTTAATTTTGAAGCATATAAGTAGGTAAAGGTAAATCATTTTAAAGATACTCTTGCTAGTATAGTGGTGCGCTGGATGGATAAAAAAAACATTTTATTTTTTATATGGTGCATGTAATTTTGTTTTCTTGGAAAGCTGTACAATGAAACAACAACAAAAAACTACAAATGAACAGAAACAGAAACGCTCTAGGTGTATTTGGGCATTTTCAGAATAATTTAACTATTTATAAAAACTTTTTTGAATCTTCCAATGGTATCGGTGTGCAAAAAGCATTAAAACGCGTCATCTTTAAAATATGTGCAAATGTTTCGGTACCTATAATGTTACCAACCATCATTTTATTATTTTTTTATTATTTTAGTGTCATGTGATCATCTCTCTCAAAGCTTACATAAATAGTTAGTTTTGCAATAGCCACCAAATACAATTTCGCAAAAAGTTTTGGAAAGTGTTATGTTACGAAACTGTTTATAAGATTTGAATTAATTTATAATATCGACTGCGGTTTGGTTCAAGCCACTAAATAAAAACTTTACTTGTGACTATTATAACGAATTTTTACAAATTTGTAAAAGTAATTAAAAATATTTATGAAAATAATTATTTGTTTTTCAAAATTTTGATGTAAAATATTTGAGTTCTATTTTTAATTATGAAAAATTTGAGGGTTGAGTAATTTTATCTATAGTTTAAAAAAACCATAATTTCGTTTTTAGTTTTAAAAATGCCCAAATCTGCAAAAAAATATTTTACCGTGCAGTGCTTCAGCTGAAAGTAACATTCGCAAAAATTGTGGCTTTAAGAGGGCATTACGAGAGAAAACCAGAAATATGTCATTTTCAAATCAGATTTTAGACGAATTGACTCTTTTCCACAAAAAATTATAAATGGATTTCGAAAGATTGTTCTTTTATCTAGCATTTGCATGTAATAAATTTTGAGATTTTTTTTAAATTTTTAGTATAATAAGGTTATTCCATAGGCCGTTGGCAGATTTGTTAAATTTTCAAAAAAGATTTTGTATTATTCCACACCCATTTCAAATAATATAATCATGCAGTAAAATAAATCAATACATTATCTAGCAAACGCATGTTTTAGAATTTTAATTTTAGTTTCAATAAAATCATTAAAAAATATGCACGTATATGTGTTTCTTGACGAAAATTGGTCCATTTGTGTATTTATTTGCGCACTTACGAACTAATATATCTCAGATTTTTTTAACATTCTTATTAAATTTAGACATTATTGAAAAATGATAAATACTTATAATCAAAAAATAATTACAAAAATTACATTATTTTAATAGTTTATCATCAAGCCTTTCAGCATTTTTGGATGAAGGTATAAATTAAAGCTAATTTGGATGGAAATAAATTCGATATTGAGTTATAATTTTAAAAAGCTGGTACGGAGAACAATTAATCTTTCTCATTGTAACCGCCCTGCACGATCGTAAGAACAACTTTCCACGAAATGTGGATTTTCGTCCGCTGGCTGGTTAAACGCTCTTAAGGGTTTTACCAAAATTTATGTAAAAAAGTTCTAAATATTTATGCAAAATTTTAGAAGATAGTCGAAAAGAAAGGATCATATTGTTCTGTAGAAATCACAAAATTGCTGATTTTCTTCGTGATTAGCTTTAAAATGCATTAGTAACAATGATGAACATAGAACATAGAATTGAAGGAATAACAATTTTAACGAATGTATTATTCAAATGTGAATGCAGGTTACTTACTATCTGTTTCTTATTTTGAAGTAACTAAAATAGGACTATCTACTGCCTTACTACTACTACGAAAATAGTACTAACTACTCAAACTACTCTTAGGATGGATTGTTTTATAAAATTGGAACAATTCATGACATTTCAAAGTCAATATTAAATTCTGTAGTCCTATAAGAAATGTTACCATCCAATAAATCCAAGTACTGTGAAATAATAAACATATTAAAAAATAATGACAGAGCTGGTATAGAACTTTCGCAGAACTTGATTTGACTTTGAAATTTGATGAATTGTTCCCGTCCTTAAAGATTTTTAAAGTTTGCAAAGACTTAAGGGAACGTACCCATACTACGTGACCAACTTTTTGCAATTTTTAACCCCCCCCCCCCCCCGGTGACCAAAATCCTAAGCAACCCGCCGCTCATTTGTATGGAGCGTGACATTTTGAAGACCCCCCCCCCCCCTAAAAGTGTCACGTAGTATGGGTACGTTCCCTAAGATAATCATAAAATAGTAAGATTATTTTAATCCCGGCTCACATGCACACCCAGATATTATTACTAAAACACCGTAATGTAAGGTAGAAAATTATGTGTTTATGTACAATCCATAATATCAATGTCAATCCAATAGGGAGTGGGAACAAGCCCAATGTACCTTACCTTAAATTATTTTCAATAATAAAAATATATTTAATAATATTACTGATCCCTTGCGGGTGAATTGGACCTGCTAGCTTGCTGTATAATAAATACGTTATTTCAATAAATTTTCAAATTGTACAAAGGTAATTCGTATAAAAGGGGACAACTCAACAAAATATATATAATTATATTTTATATTCGGTTGCCAATACATTGTTGATATGCTATTTCTATAATTATATGTACTTTTCTTATTGTACAATATTTTGTAATATCTTAAATTATTTATGAAAGTATTTTATTTTAATTTTTGTAACTATACATACTGTCTATAAGCCGTTCTAAATATACAACATAAGTACATAGACTAGCTCCCCAATTAGTCCCGAGAATATTTCTCTACTAATTGGGTAACCACAAAAACTGATGAATGATATGTAACATATTATTATTGTAAACATTTACTTTTTGTTTAGACTAAGTAAACAAAGTAAACAATTTTTGATGTACATAAATATATGTTTGTTTTTTTTTTATATAAAATAAATCATTGGTGTGTAGCTAGAATTTAATTTATGAATTCCTGATTCAAAATTTAGAGTGTATTTTATAAAATAACTAATTTTCCTGTTTCCAGCTTGACTGGGAAAATATGAAAAAAAAGTGAAATGTAACTAATTACAATTACCATCTGAAATAAAGCAATAACTTTGTTTATTAGAACGATATTTGATATTGCACACACAATGTATTTTTGATTATGTAGTTTAATTTGCTTCCATTGCAACTCAGAATTACGTCAACTCAACACCTATTTTAAAAGTAATTACAATCTTTGAAAAATATAGTTTTAAAATAGCCCATAACCTTAACCTAACATAACCTATTTAAATTTCTTATATATTTTTGTTTTTCATCACTCTGACTTTTCAAAGGAAGTTATGACTTCTTTTTTTCATTTTTTTTCCACAACAATCGAAAAAGTATGTCGTCATTGGTTACTCAGACGAGTAGCTGAAATATCCATTACCCCGCCTACGGTTTTTTAGAACAAAAAAAAATAACATAAAAAATGTCACCGGAGACCAAAATTTCATTTACATTTTTTATTAATTGTTTTTGTGTTTAATTAGTAGAACTCCGTTTATTTTTTATAAATTTAATTAAAATTAATTTTGATAATAACAAGTTATTATAAAGTTCTGCAAGTATTTTAATATGCATTTTTGTACAACTGTTTCGACTTACAAGGTCATTACATTGTTTACGCCAAATAATGTCACGAATCACTGGTTAAAGTAAGTCAAGTGGGGTCGCTTGATACCCTGTATATTTACAGATGTGATACACGAAATGTGAGATCCATTGTCCTCTTTTATATTTTGTCTCACTCAATGTATACATGTAGGTATATGAGGATATGATGCTTGAATTCGGCGAAACTGGTGAGTCTTAAATCAAACAAATTGGGTGGTTACGAACAAAGTTATTGTTTTATTTCATTAATATGTCAAACCAAATGCTTTCTACCAAAAAATATCTACTATCTAGTCGATACACTTTTTCTCCGCAGGGGTAGGAAGATCAAGTCAGTATGGGCAACAAACTCCATAATTCTATAGTTCTAGCTGCTAGCTTCCTCTGTGTTTTTGAAGTGAAACTTCTTTAGCCCCGTTAGTGATTTGAAATTCGGATGAAACGGAAATGCGTCACAAAAGATGATTATTTATTACGATCCTCAGTTTTAATATAATGCGGTTAATTCACGACTATGCGCGAGCCTTCAGTAGCGCCGCGGTACGGCAAGAGAATGTCGGTTCGGGATCAAAGACGACACCGAGATCCTTCACGGATGTTACACTTGATAACGTTTCGCCCTTTATTCTATAATCGTAAACTATAATATTTTTACAACGAATGAAGGTTATTGTGACACATTTTTTGTTTTAAAAACTAATTTGTTTGCCAACGACCATTCAGATAGTGCATCCAGATCAGTTTGGATTTTAAAGCAATCTTGTAGGCAGCTTATTTCCATCATAATTTTAAGGTCATCAGCAAATAGTAGACGTTTGCTGCTCCTAACACACTTTTGGATGTCATTTATTAGTATTAGAAACAACATAGGTCCAAAGTTAGACCATTGAGTAATTCCAGATTGCGCTTGGAATTTTTTTTAATTATGTCCATTTATCGAAACAAATTGGCTTCGGGATTTTAAATACGACGAGAAAAGTTCAGTGTTGGTAGATCGAAGCCTATTTTAAACATTTTATGTTGTATATTATGCTGACTCGTGAAACGTCCCGAAATATGTATTTGATCATTTTTATCGAGTCATGCCTTCTTCGGATATCCTGGACCAATGTTTGCAATTTTGTAAGACCTTCAAATGAATTAGTTCATAATAAATAAATAAGAATCCACACGATTTATTCTCCAGACCTGCTGATTATATTAAAAACTAATGTTTAAAGTGCGAGCCTTCCAATTATCCCACCGGACTAGGAAAAACGTGTTTGAGTTATGATTACTTCTTATTTCTTATATTGAATATCTCAACACTAATCATACAACGTTGTAAGTCAATTATTGTTGTAATGCATAATTTACTGAGCGTATTAAAGTCCTGTTCAACTCGACCGTTTGGCATTTCATCTGCCTGTAAATTCCGGATTGGAAATCTGCTGCATCCACATTATTATTCGAGCAAGCCTTTATTTTGACTGGTTGGCTAACTTTGACAACACTTTTCAACATTACAATATCTACCTGCTTAAATAAAGTGCAAAAAGAATAGTCATTGAGACAGTGATGTTTTGGACAAATTACACAATTTTTTTTTTTTTAAGTTTTTTTTTTTATGAAATATTATGCGGTTTGAAATTAAGCAGGTAAGAATTTAAGTACCTACTTCAAATCTTTTCATTTCTAAGGAAATTTTGAATTAATTAAAAAAGAGAAAATTAAAAAATTATATTTTTAACACGAAATCTAAGTACCTACTGTTCACAGAACTTCTAGTCTTATCTTTAAATATAAAAATTAAAGTTTCTTGGTTCGTCTCCTGTGCGTTCCTATACCATTCATCCAATTGCAATAAAACTTTGGTGTGTTGTGCGCACGCCAGTGAAGGTTTCTATTTACATTGGTGAGCTCTGGCATTATGAAATTATTTCCCAAACGATTCATACGATTGCGATTAAATTTTGGTGATCTGTTGGGCGTATGCCCGGAAAGGTTTCCATACATAATGTTGAGCTCTGGCGCTACGATATTTATATGAAAAATTTACAACAGGTGACGCGCTAGTTGTTTTAATAATGTGTGTATTTCATATAGTTTAGCGACATTGCAGGGACTTCGCGTAATGTTGACAACTTCGACTCGACAGTCGTAACGTTCTGGCGGATAAAAAAGGCACTATCAAGCATAGCCACCATCCTTACTGGGTTGACCTAAACAAATTTACAGACAGGCGAAATGCAAAGTGGTTTAGTAAAAACAGGACTTCGCTACGCGAAGTCAATTATATGTAACTAATTAAGAGACATTCATACCTAAGCAATAACTGCTGTGCAATCAATTCCAACCCGTAATTAGTTATATATAGTGTGTGGGCTCGTTGAAATGTATCCATTATGTAGCGATATTATACGCGATAGAAATATTACACATTTTAATGAAACGTATTTTATACATGAAATCTGACAGGTATATATTATATGTACGATGTTGCTTTTGTTCATTCCTGTAGTAATATTCACAGTTTGCAGGAGATTAGAGAAAAGACTTGATTTTTCTGATTATCATTAGTAGTTACAACCCGAGTTGGCCCAAGTTTTTCGGATTTCTGGTAAAGATTAGTAAAAATGTGAAGATTGGTAAAAAAGGCTTTGGCCCAAGTTTTAACACTCTTTCGGATAAAGATTTTCTGGTGAAAATCTTTATCCGAAATTGACTTAAATTAGTGAAAATGACTTAAGCCCAAGTTTTAATACTCTTTTTCGGATTTCCGGTAAAGATTAGTAAAAATGACTTTGGCCCAAGTTTTAACGGTGACCGCCCGGACAACTCAGAATGAAATCAACTCAAAACCTCCTTTAGAGTAATTAAGAGTTGTTCATTAAGAGTGATGAAAAAATATATAAAAAAATTGGATAAATGGATTACGTTAGGTTGGGTTTTGGACTATTTTAAAATTATTTCCTTCATAGCTTTTAATAACTTTTTAAAGAGGTATTGAGTTGACTTGATTCTGAGTTGGCATGGAACCGTTTTAACAACCTTTTTCGGATTTCTGGTAAAGATTAGTAAAAATGACTTTTTACCTCAGGGTCAAATTAAATATATTAGGGCAAATTAGTATTGTCGATAAAAGCACCGTTCGTTTATTTAAATAGATCTATTTCTCTTGCAATAGAAAAAACAATAAATTCACAAATTACTAAGTACAAACTGTAGAGTGTAAATATTTAAAAAATTAAAATCTAAATAGATTCGTACTATTTGACCACGGTAAAATCAAATTAGGTTTTTTTTTACATTAGCTCCACACAGGAGGCCCTGAGAAAAATAATTTCCCTCAGGCCCTACGTCATCTTATGGAAAGCTGTGTGGAGGGTTTTTTGAAGGAAAGGAGGTTCTAAAAATGAATTAAGTATGAGGGTGGGTAGGAATCTGGGGGTCAGTTTGCCCAGGAATGATGGGCGTATAAATCCATCCCTTCAACTGCGGTGCAAGGTAATGGCTCGAGGGATTCTTGCTGGAGAGGTCAAAAGACCCCCTCAACCAGTCTCCCTGATCCGGCCTGTTACGCAGCAGGTAGGCATCGTATTCGTAAAAATTATATTGGCTAATTCAACTAAAAATCTAAAAATAATATAAAGTTAAATTTTCGTTTGAAATAACAATTTTTTTTTCTGTGAAAAGGTGCTGTGTACTTAAATTTATCGAAACCTTAAATTATTTTTTTTCTGTGAAAAGGCGCTGTGTACTTAAATTTATCGAAACCTTAAAATATTTTTTTTCTGTGAAAAGGCGCTGTGTACTTAAATTTATCGAAACCTTAAAATATTTTTTTTCTGTGAAAAGGCGCTGTGTACTTAAATTTATCGAAACCTTAAAATATTTTTTTTCTGTGAAAAGGCGCTGTGTACTTAAATTTATCGAAACCTTAAAATATTTTTTTCTGTGAAAAGGCGCTGTGTACTTAAATTTATCGAAACCTTAAAATATTTTTTTTTCTGTGAAAAGGCGCTGTGTACTTAAATTTATCGAAACCTTAAAATATTTTTGTTCTAAAATTGTTGTTTTTGTACTAACCAATTCATTGCAGCCTTATGTGTTATGGCCAAAATTCTTTAAAAAAGATCGAATAGTATGATTAGAACTATTACAAAAATTAGTAATTATCATCTTTTAAAATCTTTCTTTAACATTCGATATATTATAAAAATAGTATTCTTTACACATTCATACACAAACGACGTATTTTATTTATAACTGGTCTCAAGTGTAAGTTATTAAATTTATAACTCTACTAAAAGAATTATTATTTTTACTTTTTCTTGCGACAAACAATCGACCATGACCCACTAACATTAACTGGTTCTTAGTTTTTCTTTCAAGTTTTGACTTGGAATTTCGTTAGCAGTTAGGCACCACTCATCGTACAAGTAATTCTTCGACGGCACCATACCATTCAATAAATTAATTCGCCAATTTCATAACATACCGATTTAATTTTTATTTGATAAAAGTGCCACAATCTTTATTTCATCTATAAAATATGAACATTTCCATTTTGTGTTTAGTATCAATATAAAATATTGGCAATATCAACGGATTTAATTTAGTCGCCAGACGAATTGTCGGGTCACCTTGAATTATATATAATGAGATGTTTTAACATATCTTTTTAAATCACCACCGATATGTTATGTTCGCTAATTAAAATAAGCAGGTTGCAAAATTATTTCTATTTATTCCGATGACATTTAACTGAAAAAATTGATTTCCACAAAAAACTTGTGATTCTAGTTTTCAAGAGGACATTAAAATAAATATTACAGTCGTAATATTTAATTTAACTAACTTATTGGAAGTGATCTACAATGTAAAAATTTAATATATGAACTGTGAAACTGAAAAAAGGAACAAACTACGTGTACCATGCAGGTTGTAATGTTGCAGTGAAGTGATAGAAACATTTGCATTTATACATGTTTTTCACGATAATTAAGCATTATAAATTCAGATTTCTATTCATTATAATATGAAATATGTATTATAATAATAGCATTACGTATTTTCTAATTTTCCACATAGGTACCACCTACCACTCCTTACATTTTATATAATATCTAATTATTTGTCACATCTGTTTTAATAATTTTTTTAACCTCCACACCTTATCTCTCATTCTTACATTACCACGTCGTATTTTTTTTAAAAGCAAATTACTCTTCGGTGAACTGATGGTCAGATAAATGGTCAAATAAATTTCTTAGTACTCTAAATTTCTAAAACTGGTAATATGGAACTTCAGTGAAGATATTATGGCTTAAAAAAATGTTCACATACATCAACAAAGCTGATTCTGAAAATTTAAGTGTTAGTATATATTTCTATGCGTAGAACGTGTCATATTTGACATTTTCTATACAATGATATCGATTTTATTTCGAAATTTGATTTTAATATCAGGGGATTTTAATATACATATTGTTATTAATGCTTGGTGTAACCATAAGTGACCAGCTCAAGTATGGAGGCTCCATCGAAGCCTGAGTAAAGTTAGCCTCCCAAAAACTGGGCGTACTGTACAGGGCCCGCAGATACTTTAATAGTACACAACTGCTAACCCTGTACAAATCACGGTTGAATTTGGCAGCCACTTCTGGTCTGGAGCTCCAAAATACCTAAAAAAAACCCTCGACTCTGTGCAGAAACGGGCGGTCCGTTTGATAGATTCTCCCATCTTAACAGACGGATTGCAATCTTTAGAGCACAGGCGTCGGGTGGGAATGCTATCCTTGTTCTACCGGTATTACAATGGAAGATGCTCCGGGGAACTAGCATCATTGATCCCTTCGGCACCGGTGCATAGTCGGGAAACACGCCAAACGCGTGCCCAACATTTGTACACGGTTGACATTTTCCGCATGAGAACGGGTCGTTTCTTCGACTTGTTCTTGTGTTCAACAGCTCGGCTGTGGAATGATTTGACGGCCTCTGTGTTTCCTCCTTCCTACAACATGGGTCTCTTCAAGACCAATGTTCATTCCTTCCTCTCCTCAAAAAGACCCTCCACACAGCATCCCAGACGACATCCCAGATGACCTGAGGGAAATTATTTTCCTCAGGGCCTCCTGTGTGGAGTTAACGTAAAAAAAAAAATATAGTCGTCATGATCAGTGTATTATAAATTCCAGTATGTTTTTTTTCAGTAATGCAGATTTTGGAATATTGATAAATTGTTTATCAGATACGTTCACGGATATATTTTTGCACTTTGGTAGAATTCAATAACACAATAACATAACATAACAGTAGTGACGAGATGTTGACATTTTACATAAACTGTAAAAAAAAAATTTGCATAAGATAGAAAAACGTGACTGGAATTCCTCATTATACTCAAACACAATAAACCAAGTCTGTTTTACGCCAGCATCAAATTAGTTATTTTAGAAATAAGAATGTTAAGTAAAATCATTTTTTTGAGGAATTGCTAGGATGGTTCGACTTGAAAAAGGCGAGTAGACAATCATATATAACGAAATTAAATAAACGTGAGCCTTATTTATTTTGAAAAAAAAATATAGGAAAGACACACAGTTCAACATCCCTTTTCACAAACTTCGATATAAAGAATTTTATTGCTGTTCCCCGCCTATCTCCTTATCCAGAATGTTGTGACTTTTCAATTAAAGTCAAAGTGTTGAATTTTTTGATGTATCTATGCCTAAATAAATTTTATTCAGTTGTTACGCAAATAAATATAATATTTTCTGTAAGATAATCCTTGGATTTTATCGAATCCTTGTTCAAGCATTGACGTGACATTATCTTCCTTACATGCTTTTATATTTTCCATATTTGGCATTGCTCTATTAATGCATTTGTGCTCTCAATTCGCTGTCATCTCTGTTTTGTTTTAATACGTTTGATTTTATTGCTGAAATTAAAATGATTAATTTCGCATTAGCCACATTCATTACCCCACCGTGTACGACATTAAATTTTAGTAGATATCATTACAAAGGAATATCAAATAATTAACAAAACATCCATAAAACTTTAACAATTCATCACCGCCCGTGACGACAATGGATAATATTTTCTAACTAAAAAAATATTACGATGAATTAAAAGATTACGGAAATATACTATTCGTTTAATATTTACAACCTGTCTACCAATATTGTGTCACAGAAAATACATATAATGACATTACAATGACACCTCTCTTGTAAACGTTTTATTATGACATCTTTTTGCCAGGCTATAAATACTTTTATTACAAACTAGCTGGTACCCGGCATTTATTTTATTTTTATTTTTTATTTTACTTTATTTGGGAAACAAACAGTTGTACATATTTTATTAAATAATTACATTTGACAAACTTGCATGAACCAGTGAAGTTTCCACATTTGAGAATATAGAATTTAAAGAAAAAAACAAAAAAACTCATTAATATAAGAAGTTATACATACATAATACCTAACTAGATTACAGAAAATCAGATGAAACCAACATAATAAAATCAGATGAAACCAACATAATAATTCATACGAAAATCAGATGAAACCAACATAATAAGAGAAAAACAATAAAATAAGTGTATGCATGCGTTGCTATGCCATTTAATAAAGAAATTGTTTCTGCCTGCGTGTCCTTTCCCATTCGTCCGTTCCCCTCTCCCGCGTCCTCCTCCTCTCTGGCGTTTCCACCCCGCTTCCCCCACCTTCCCTCTCCCCACTCCACTCCCCCCCTTCCCCGTCCCGCAAACCCCCCTCCAGAGTGTCCCTCCCCCCTCCCAGGTTCCCCTCTCCCCTCCTGGTTACCCTTCCCCCCCTCGTTCAATAAATTAATTCCCTGTACTTTTTGTTTTCAAACAGCTCGCGTACCACCTATTGCAATTTTTTTATAGCTTACCAGACAATAACGAACACATCAAAAAAATAATTATCCAATTTGGTGCATTCGTTCGAAAGTTATGCGCGTACGTAGATTTCGGCGATTCATTTTTATACAAATTTCATAATGCCAGAGCTCACCAGAAGTTTTATACAAACCTTGTCCTGACAATAACGAACACAACAAAAAAAGAATTATCCTATTTGGTGCAGTCGTTCGGAAGATATGCGCGTACATACATTTCGGCAAATTCATTTTTATTTATAAGAAGATAAGAAGAAGAAGATATAAGAAGAAGAAGATTTTTGCGTATTCAAAAATCATTTTTGAAGTAAAACTTCTTTACGCACGCTTGACTTGGGGAGTAAGCTGGTGAATGCGTGACGAGAGCGTTACGAAAAGTGTGATCTTGTGAGGCGAACGGTCGGGCCACTACTAAACACTACTATGTTGTGAGTACCTTGGATGATTTGCGAAGCAAAAAAATTATTTCCACAAGACTTGTAGATCGTTACATCAAAATAATCAAATGAAATTTTGTAAAAACCTGCATAAACACAGTGTCAGATAATAATAATTAAATTTATTAATTATTAATTTTTTTAACTTTATGAGTAAAATCTCAAATTATAATATTTAATTAAATGAAGACAATATTAGCGAAACTCAATCGAAATCTGGAGACAGAAAAATCAGAAAAGATATTGGCTCCGCTGGGACTCGAACCCAGAACCCTTTTCTTACATGGAAACAGCTCTACCGATTAAGCTACGGAGCCCATATTAATTCGGTCACTTTTAACTGTATCATACTTCGACTAAGAACTACCAACATTATCTTCACTTACTTAACGCACATATTATTGGCTGCTATCTTTATATATATACTAGACTTCATTTAATTAACTAGTCTTCATTTAATTAAATATTATAATAATTAAAATTAAAAACATTTTTTTGTCAATAAATATTCACGAATTTACACTTTTTTTATTTTTATTACACTGATTCCGTTGATAAATGGGTCACTGCTCATATATATATTCAGAATTTCTCCCGCAATGCGGCAGTGGCAAATATAAATACCATATTTTTGAACATACGAGTACGCATATATGTATAAATAAATACTCGTCCCAAACTTCAAAAAGCCAGGTGACGTAAAGTTTTTAAAGGTTAATGGCTAATCTATGTGCGATTTATTAAAATGCTAATCAATTTATGTTTATGAGATGCATTCATCGAAATTTATTGATGTTACACAAAATGCATTATTTTTTTAATTGCATTAGTTTGATAATTTCAATAATAATAATATTAAAATGCAAATCTTTCTCCAAATTTTCCAAAATTCCTATAAAACCAGATGTCTGTAAAACGATGTCTACCTGCAGAAGTATATTTTATATTACTGTCAAATGATTGAATTGCCTGTTTTAGCAATTTTAAGAAATAAAAAGGAGTAAACGGTTATCGGTCTCTAAATATAAAATAGCCATTCAGGGAAATAATTGCTACCATATGAAGCAATGCAACGCATGCAGTGTGTTGTGTTAAGTCGGGTCTCCAGCGACCAAATGTTTTCAAAACATCGGAAAAAACAAAAAACAAGGGGTCGGGGCACCAGCATTTTTAGTTTTTTCCATCGGCCATGGAAACAAATACATTGTGGCTCTATCCTAATGCTTCATGTTTGCACAGACATTTTGTTTAATTTTTGTGGTAATAATTATCACTCTCATTGTGTTAAGTAAGGTATGTTTATTGCCTTTTTTATGTGAATCGTCACGGTAATTATAAAAGCGCACGTTTCGATGCGCGAAGAATATCTCCCATATAATTATCTCTTTTGCTGGTTTTTTGATATTTTCAAAGTCTTTATATACTGACTACGGTTTTAGACAAATATTTTAATTGTGTTTTTACCGAAATTTACTAGTTTTAATATATTTATTTTTAAAAAATTATAAAAAATGGTTTTTATTAATTAATATTGCCATTTACTATTGCATTTTTTAAGAAGGTGCTTTTAAGGGTCCATCCATAAATTAAATAACACGAATTTCATGATTCTTTGAACCCCCTCCACCCCGCCGCGCTGTCCCTGTGACACAACGTCACGTTTGTGAGACCCCCTCCCCCATAGTGTGACGGCACATATTTTGCAATTTTACATCTAAAAATAATCAAAACAGTGGTCCTACTTTTTTTTACGTATGACGTCACAGAGCTGATGACCCCCCCCCCTTTTCCTCTCGTAACACAATATAACTTCTCTACTCCCCCCCCCCTCCTTAAGGTGTGACGTAATTTATGGATGGCCCCTAGCTTTCAATAATGTTGTCAGTATTGTTACACTCTACTAAGATAACTGATAGGTACTAAATGAACCAATCTTTGACTCCAAAGGGATAAAATTTATAACAGCAATTCGCGACTTTCATAATATTTTAATTCGATTTGAAAATATGTTAGAAATTTATTGGGTATCGTTGACCAGCAATACAAGAAAATGCCAGACCATTGATAATGAGCAGATTACTTTCATCGATGGTAGCTCTCGTTTAAACCAGTATCTCAGACTCGCCGTTCACTCTTGGCGCGATTGAAAGAGCCTTATTGAAAACCTTTCCTGGAGCAGAAATGAAGTATTTGCAGTGTTCATGTTGTGTAACCAACACAAACACTCGATTTCCGTAGAGACTATTGCGTACAAAATGCTAAAACGACAAGTTTAGTTTAAAAATCCGCTTTAAAACATACTTCAAATAATTACACAACACCAACAAATAATAATTTCTCCGAATTCATTATTAGAATCATCACGTCTGCTTTCTTAAATTTGAAAGAGATTATTTGAGAGATGAATAATTATGAACTTGTTTACTTTTCAGACTTCTCGAGCTGACTGACACCCAAGTGCCTACGTTAAAATAGTGACAGCATACGTGATTTATGTTTTGGCGTAAAGTATTTTTAGAAAATGTGGACTTTGATCTCAACCTAACGCTCCAATAGGTACCCACATTCGAGTGGGATACATCATGGCCTGGAAGGTTGTCAACTTCTATTTGTGTCAACTTTCCTAACTACGTTCAACTTATTTTGAAACTGATTAAAACAAAGTTTGTTTTAAACTTTATAGTGAAGAAAAGCAATTAATATTCTTCTTTATAGCATATAAACATAATTTGTATAATTATTGTATGAAATATAGATATTTTTTCTAATTTTTTAGAGGCTACATATACAATTACACATGTTCAGATGTACAAGTTGGAAAATAATTTTACAAACCGCTTGTGGTTACCTCTCCCATCTCATGTGCACATTTTGATGGGTCCTGTGAGCTAAAGCGGACCGCACTCCAAGATCGCAGGCCGTCCCATACTGCCGTCTTAAATGCCTCTGGCTTTTTTTTTCTCTCTTGGGTTTAGTGGCCGAAAAAGTTAAGAAACCCACGATCTAGCCAACGTCAGCTATCAATACTAGCGTCGGTATTGACCATTGCGATAATGGCTTCTTTTTCATGACAGAATGACTAAAAAAATACCAAGCAGGTTTTTATTGACGTCGGACTGCGGTTAAACTTATCGATAGACGTCGTAATATCCAAAATTTTATGATGCAAGCAATATTCAAAATGATTTATCAAAATACACTTAACAAGATCCTATAAATAACTATTTTATATTATTTTATTTATTAACGGTCTTCTATCCAATTACAATTTACATAATAATAATATTATGTAACAGTTTGCATAATAATACAAAATAATATGAAATTAGAATAAAATCGTGAATTAGAAGTAAACTAGCAGACCCGGCCACACGTTGCTGTGGCTAACGAAACACAACGCCATTACCCAACCTTTATAAAATCCACACCACCCGCTTGCCAGCTGCCCGCTGCCCGCTGCCTGAATTGAATTTCTCGGCCTTTCTCTACTATAATAAGCATCACATTCATCGCATTCATAGACCTGGAAAAGGCTTTCGATAAAGTAGAATGGAAAAGACTCTTCGAGATTCTGAAGAGAATTGATATCAAATATAGAGATAGACGAATAATCCAGGCGCTATACAAGAATGAGGCCGCTATAATTAGATGTGACAATGATACAAAAGAAGCCAGTATAAGACAAGGGGTGAGACAGGGATGCTCTCTGTCACCTGTTCTTTTTAACGCTTATATACAAAGTGCGATTGACGACTTGAGAGAGAGAATGAGTCACAGAAAAGGTGTAAAGATACACGGGCAAAAGGTGGATATGATAAGGTTTGCTGACGATATTGCATTGGTTGCTGAAAGCGAAGAAGAACTGCAAGAGGCCTTAACAACCATGCAAAGCATTCTCCAAAATAACTATAACATGAAGATAAATAAAGACAAAACAAAGCTGCTGACTGTAGGCCGAACGCAACATCAGATGCGAATAGAGATGTCAGGAGTTCCACTAAAGAACGCCAAGGAGTTTGTCTATCTCGGGAGCAAAATAACATGGGACGGTCGGTCTAAGAGCGATGTCGACAGCCGTATACACCAGGCTAGGCTTGCTTTCAATAAAAGGTCGAAAATAATTGAATCAAATAATATAGACCTAAAGCTGAGAATACTCCTCATCAAGACCTATGTATGGAGTATCTTGATGTACGGCTGCGAAACATGGTGCCTATCCAAAAGAGATAAAAGGAGACTAGAGGCTTTTGAGATGTGGTCCTATAGAAAACTATTAGGAATTTCCTGGAGAGACCACATTACAAATGAGGAGGTTCTCCAAAGAATCGAAGGAGGAAGGCACCTGCTCAGGACCTTGTCCGAAAGGCGTGCAAGATGGATCGGCCATGTAATACGACAAGAAGGCCTCTTGCATTCCATAATGGAGGGTATGACCGAGGGGACAAACTCTAGGGGACGCCCACGCCGAGAGTACCTGGAGGACCTGCTGGTGGACGTGCGCTGCTTATCATATGCAGACCTCAAAAGAGCCGCACAAGACAGGGAAGAATGGAAGAGGAAACTAAAGAAAATTGCTGCAAACCAATCCCAGGATTGAAACCAGAGAGAGAGAATAAGCATCTATTATACATATAAACCTTCCCCTTGAATCACTCTATCTATTGGTGAAAACCGCATGAAAATCTGTTTCGTAGTTTAAAAGATTCTTGCGCACATACATTTTGAGCGACTTCATTTTATACTATGTAATGTAATGATGAGCAAAGACGAAAGAAGGAAATAAAAATAAGATAATAGATATGACAAGTCTAGTAAGTATCACAATGATATTTTTTCACAAGACAGACAAGCATTTAGACTTGTACCAAAAAAATAAAATATGAGTTGACCAGTCCACACATTCTGGTCAATGGTGATTAATATTTACAATAGGCCACTTGCATGGATTTCATAATGACTTGGAAAAAATTGTGTGGGTAGATGTTTCTACCAAGATTACGAAAATGTTACTAAAAGTTTTCAGATATTTATAGTTTTTTTTAAATAAATAAAAACATCTGTTTTTTAGGCTCCTGACGTCACTACATTAAAATGTTCCTTCTCCGAAATATTCAATTAATTTTGTAAAATTCCACAATGAATTGTATTTTTTTACATGGCAACACTTTGATTTCAGGCGAATTTTCGAATTTGACATTTACAATTCACAAAATTTATTGTTTATACTCTGCGAACTTATCGTTTGGTTTGACGTTTTGAAAGATGTTACGAAGAGAACCCCGTATATATTATACCTTCTGTACCTGTCTTATAAGCATAATGGTAATGGTGCTGATTTTAACAATTTTTTTTAATATATCATTATAATTATAATTTACAAGTACAAGTTTATTACATTGGATTCAGTCATGTGTAGACGTTGAACATGTAAAGATTAATGATCAATAAGTTGGATCAAGGAAAAAATACTTATGAGATGTAATATTTTTGGTATGCCTCATTATTCTCCTGTGCTCTATATTCGTTTGGAAAACGTCGGTTTTTTTTAATGATTTTCGGCTATGTAATTATCATTTTTTCGCACCGATAAAATTATGTCCGTCTTTCCGATTTATAAAAAATGGTCCGATTTATCAAATTGAAATATTAAAAAAATCGCCAGGGTTTCAAAAAACGATTTAAAAAAACGGAATTTCTTAGAATATTTGCGTAAACCGGGAAAAATGTGATGCAACCTATTAGTTAATTGTTGACTGAGAAAGAGCAGTTATTTTTTCCGAGTCTACGTGAGAATGTAGATATACAAATAATAAGGTACACTAGTTAATAAATAAAAATTGTTTGCAGTTCACACGCGGTAGAAGTGAAACCTTCAGAAAACTACATTTGACAATAGTTGGGAGGCTATGAAGCACCGCACAAATCTAAGACGGATAGGCTACGAAGCACCGCACAAAGAGTTGACCGATTTATTTAATCTCTTTCTCTTGCAGGCTAATCCTATAGATGTAAGTATTTGTCTCTATTTAGTATAGCTTTTTCGTTTCATCGAGTTTCAAATCACAACGGAGCTAAAGAAGTTTTCTCTACAATTTTTTTATAATAATTTTATTTTTAATACGTGGTGGAATGCCATTATAATAATATAATAAAACACACATAAAACTTATTTCCATTCAATTTTTGACCGTAACCTGGACTAACAGGCTGAAACCGGTTATGGTCAAAAATAAATCAAGTGAAAATAAGCTACATTTACTTATGTGTTTTATTATATTATGTTTATAATAAGTAATACAAGCAATTATAATACAATAAATTTAACCATTAATTAATTAATGCTCCGTCCTGCGTTTTTGAGGTTATGAATTTTGATTTCAATTTTAAGATTAAATAATAGCTATATCGTACACAATTTTACATTATATTCGTAATAAATCATAACTAAAACTTAATTTTGTTTATTTAACTAATTTGTGGATCTGATTTTTATACGCATTTCATTATCTCTGTGTTAAAGTAGACAAGTACCTACCTCAATCAATAAAAAAATTGAACAATTGACCCTCACTAATTAAAAAAAACATAAAGCAGAAAAATTGCTATCGCGCAAAAAGTAGTCGAATTACAACATTCAAAGAAATTAGGTTTTTCGACAATAATCTAATGCACACATACTAATTTAATAACCTCTTTTTAAATTTTGAAATCTGAATAAATTACTAAAATATGAATAATTTGTGTGCCTTACCCATAAATACCTGAAACGTATTGAAATATGGTTTGTTGAAATATAGTCACGTGCTGTGGAAATACCAAATAATATTAGAACGTTAAATTATTCGCAAATATTAAATATTTCTCTATCACTCCTAAATCTTTGACGAGTGATATTAAATAAAGAGACACACGATTATTGTATACACGATACGACCGATAAATTAATTTTTATAATGCTTGTCAAAATAATTATTACTTAACTTTTGAAACCGTTTTGAAAGCTTCGAAGAGAATCGTTTATATAGAGAAACGCTTTAGATTCTTATACAGGAAAATGATTAAAAATGAAAATAATGTAAAAAATGTGAACGTCAAGCGAAAAACATGTGTTTTAATAAGTGTATATATTATACATATCTATATAAGAAATGATGTCCGTTATTTTTGTGCCTGCCAATAAATATATTATTTATTAAATTAATTTAATATAATAATTTATTTAATAATGTCACACCACAAAGTGTTTGTTTCCTTCGATAAAAATATAATATTGTGAAGGTGACATCTGGTAGTTTTATGTCTCTTGGTCCAATGAACCCGAAAAAATTTTTTTTTATTGTTTTTATTTCTTGCTAGAGCAATCCCGATAAGTTACAGAACTCATTTTAAGACAGGGAGAACATAAAATTCATGGGTGGGAGGAAATACTTAAAATTTTACATAGGAATTTAGATATTAAAAATATAAGTTTCACATACAATATAGACGAAAAATAAAAGACAGGTTGAGTGGAACAAACAACAATAGAAAACAATTAAAGAAAAAAGGAACAAGGTTATACAGATATGGATGATTACAACTTAATGGAAAAGAAGAGAAAAAGAAACGACACAATTGAACATGACAAGAAAATTACATAGTTTCATCCTTAAAGGTACTTCAAAAAGCGTTACTCTTTATTTTTTTATTTTGCTGAATTCCCTTGTACCTACATATCTGGTAGCGAATTATATAGTATATAGGCAAGAAGGCAACAGAGTTCAGAGATTTTATCCCATATTTGTGTGTGCTTGAGGTATGCGGATTTTATTGCTATTTCGAGTATTGTGAGTGTGGATATCTTGATTGTAAAGTGGCTTGATGTTAGTGTGAATTGATTGTTGGGTAATTAGTGGGATGGTGCTTGTGATTTCATGTTTAGGAAGGACTGTGGTAAGAAGTTTTGAACCACCTGCAGATCAGCTATCAATTTCTTTGGGGCAAATCCCTAAATTCTAAATTTAAGTTCGTTAAACCAGATGTTAGTCCGCGGAATTTCATTTTACAGCAATAAATAAGCATATTTGTACCTGAAGCGACTTGTATTTATTTATTCTAATCTTCAATCTTTAAAAATGACGTCAATTCAAATACATTTTGGAAAAAATATTAATTTCTTTAATTCGCTATGACTACTATAACTGTGTTAGCGTTATATCCCCAAAATCCCAATTAGCCTCTCCCACCACGATGAAAGTATTACTTTCTTTTACCATGTCCACCAGTTTATGTCAATAATATAAACCTTATAGAATATTATGTCTCCCACACAAACTTCCGAAAGAATGTTCCATTTTCTCTGCTGAATGCCCAGTCACAGAAGCTCTGCAACACGTCAAATCACACAATATTAGGAGTGCCCTTATCCTTTCACATTCGCTTGCACTCTACAAAAATTATATGCGTCTCCACTCAATTTTAATAGCAATTCTCTAATCTACTCCATCACAGGTCTCCTTGTCGCTGTGTATTGCTTCAGTGGTCCTCGCCTAGATTCCGGGATCCCTAGGTATTTTTGGAAACGATATAGTGGATTCTATTGCCTAGGAATTCTGGAAATTGCCCGTGTGATATTCCCATTCCAGTTAGACTCTATTTCCATATTCTAAAAAATAAGTACCTACCTATAAACTCCAAGAGTCCTATGAATGGAATATATCAATTACAAGAAAAGGTCACCAGTACTCATTAATACAAACTTTAGTTTTTAGTCAAACCCTGGTTTCGCAAAAATTTCTTTAAAAAAACAAATAAGAAAATATATAATAACCGTGTAGAGACTAGGCCACACTTGTTGTCTTGGCCATCTCGCCAGGTGCCACGTAGTTAGCTAGCCTTACCCTTGACAATATATTTTTTTAGTGTCCTGTCAACGACCAATTTCCAAACTTCACGCATAAATTAGTAAAACTTAAAATTGAAATCCCCACCAGAATTTCCAGCCTTAAAAGTAAAAAAATCAGCTCCATTGAGCAAATATATGAACACGTGTTCGTCAAAACGAAATATCTTTGATCTGAGGCAGTTTGGTTAGAAATATTTATTTAATTTTTATTCTAAGCTATCGATATTATTATGGATATTAAAGTTATAGGTTTGTTTTAAATATGCTGGTTTAACCGGTCTCTAAGACAAAATGCCATGGCAACTAAAAATTATGACAAGATGGGGATAAAAATATTTTTCGAGTAAATTCTGTCCTTCAAAATGAGTATCCGGCAAGAATTTGTCAACCTACACAAACATTAATTATATTTGAGTATTTGTATACTGGTCGCGAAATTCCTTCGTCAAAGTTAAGATAATAAAGTGTTAATTGAAAGTGCGTTTTATGTACATAAGGAAGAGTTTTGTATTTACTCGCCGACAAACCAATAAAAATATTCATAATTTTATGGAGTCTATGTTTTATAAGTGTCCCTGCCTCAACAATGATCTCATTTATAGATACCTACTAGAGATTTGGAGCTCATTTTCCTTGTTACCCGATCGAAACACGCGTTTTCGTCAATAAAAGAAATCTTGGGAAATGAATTTGATATTCGTATTTATTTGTGTATTTGTTTTTATGTCCATGCGGGTATTTTGGGCAAACTGAAATTTAATTTTTTCATTTTTGTTATGGTTTATTTTATCACAATTATGAGACGCAATTTCAAGATTATATAAATTAAGATTTTCTTCAAATAGGACAGCGATTCATGACATATTATCACATCATGTAATAAATTGTGCTAGATGTGTCTATCGTGTATATATGTGATTTATGGAACGTAAAAATAACACTGCAAAATAATTATTTATTTTGTTACTGTCGTTGATGTAGAAAATGTCGATATCAATAGAACCTTCGTGGGCTATAATAAACTAAGCAGATTCTTTAAGCAAATTATTCTTTCCATTATGCCTTCCAAGATACGCAGAATTAACACAAGCAGATAAGAAAGGAGAGTTATAGGAGTTGACTAACTGATAGATCCATATATAGGATACTCTCATTTTCTATTAATCGGCTGTATAACCACTCTGAAGTAAATATCTTTTTGAAGTTAAAACTTCTTTAGCACCGTTGGGATAGAAAATTCGATAAAACGGGAGCGAACGACACTAAAAATAGACAATTACATACACATATAGGATTTAGCCTGCGAGAGATTGAGATAGCAATAAAATATTTATTTATTTCACGGGTTCCAATTTAATAGGATGAAACCACGGTCCAATGCACGTCTCCTTTGATCTAATGGTATAAAGCGCCTGACGAACCTTACCGGTCAGAAATTCAGTCTCCTTTGATCTAATGGTATAAAGCGCCTGACGAACCTTACCGGTCAGAAATTCAGTCTCCTTTGATCTAATGGTATAAAGCGCCTGACGAACCTTACCGGTCAGAAATTCAGGGGACCGAGGATCGAATGCTACAAAATCAAAAAATATATATATATATATATTTTGGTAAAATCTTCAAACCACTCCAAAATGAATAGATAAAGAAAACACAAAAGAAAGCGACATCTAGATACTCCGAAGAAGAAAACATCGATGATAATTAGATGACCAAATGTAAAGGAAAATGCACTGGAATTTGACGACAAAAATATGGAAAAAATCATCCTTCACATTGATAAAAAAAAGTGCCCGTCTACTTTAGTTTTCTGAAGGTTTCACTTCTACCGCATGTGAATAGCACACTCTGATTTTTTTTCTATATTTGTTCATATTAGGTTCTTACATATGAAATTGACGTTTTGCCGTACTGGCAACTTTGATCTCAAATATCTTCTCTTTGGTTAGGAATTCCAAATTCAAATTTATACAGCTATTTACTCATATATTTGTGTTTCGAAAATTATAATTCATTTGTTTTTTCCTTAATTGTTTTTTTTCTTTGCGTCGCTTAGTTTACAAAATGGAAAACTTGAAATATCGCGTTACTTACGAGTACGAGTTCCACCGTGGCACCAGTGCTGCAGAAATGGCTCGAAGGATTAATGATGTGTATGGCGACGGTGCCGCAAAAGAAAACACAGTGCGTTTTTGGTTCCAACGTTTTCGTTCTGGAAATTTCGACCTGCAGAACAAGCCCCGTGGACGGCCGGAGACCAAAGTTGATAATGAAGAATTGAAGGTTATTGTGGAAGCGGATCCATCGCAAACCAAGTCCGAGTTAGCTGCAGGCTGCGGTGTTAGTGATAAAACTGTTTTAATCCACTTGAAACAAATTGGGAAGGCGAAAAAGCTTGAAAGGTGGGTACCTCACGAATTGAGTGAAGCAAAAAACAAACGCGCGTTAGAACGCTAGACCACACACTGCACAACAAACGGCTACCAAATTAGAGGAGCTTCAATTGGACATCCACCGTACTCTCCGGACCTTGCTCCAACAGATTACCGTTTTTTTCGAAATTTGGATAACTTCTTGCAAGGGAAAAAATTCAACTCCGATGGGGTAGTCCAAACCGCCTTCAAAGATTTTATTGATTCCCGTCCGAATGGTTTTTGTAGTAATGGGATCGATGAACTACCTATGAGATGGCAAAAGTGCATAGATAGCAATGGTACATCTTTGATTAAATAAATATATTATATTTAAAAAAATCGACTTTAGGTTCCTCCCATACAAAACGCCAATTTCATATGTAAGGACCTAATATTTAAAATTTTATATTTTACAATATTTTTTTTTACTTATAGAAGTGTGTTTTCTGTATTATTTCACTTGTGTTTAACTAATGACTAATGACGTATGCTTTGTAACTTTACTTATTTTAGAAATCAATTTCATGTCTTTGATTTACCATTGTTAATATGTACAAGTAGTTAAGGGCCTTTAACCAGCCAGCGCCCAAAAATCTATATTTCGTCGAAAGATGTTCTTACGGTCGTACAGGGCGGTTCCAATGAGAAAGATTAATTATTCTCCGTACCAGCTCTTTTAAATTATAACTCAATATCGATTTTATTTCATTCCAAATTTGCTTTAATTTATACCTACATCCAAAAATGCTGAAAGGCGTGATGTTAAAACTATTAAAATTATGTGCTTTTTGTAATTATTTTTTTTCATAAATAATTATAATTTTTTAATAATGTCTAAGCAAAATATGTGTGTAAAAAAATCTTAAATATATTAATTGGTAAGACCGTAAATAGATAGACATTTTCGCTATAAATATGTGATCAGATATATATTTTTAATTTATGTTCCCCTTCCCCTACCCACCCACTCTACATTAATACCTACCCACATGATTGCTACATTAATTACTAGCAACGGCTCCAACCCTACCATAATAAAACATTGTTCGAAACTGTCAAATTAGTATAAGCTTTCCCTGAAGAAGGAACGTTTGTTCCGAAACCGGTCGGATATACGCATTACATAAGTGGTTTATACAAAGTTGAATTGTTTCATTTTTCTATAATGGATAACCACAAAGTTATAGCTACATTCAAAAATATATTTTTTAATTATTTTATTTGAACTAAAATTAAAATTTTGAAACACGCGTTTACTAGATAACAACAACTTACGAAAAATAAACATTTTTTCTCAAAATTTAAAACATGATAAAAGAACAATCTTACGAAATAAATTTATAATTTTTTGTGGAAAATAATCAATATGTCTAAAATTTGACTCCAAAATGACAAATTTTCGGTTTTCTCTGGTTATATCCTCTTAACACAACTGTGTTACTTACATTCATTTCATGTAAAATCCCCCTTGAGCGTAAATAAATATTAGGTTGGTACCTATACAGTAACTAAGGTCAGCACGGATTGCACATTTCAATACAGTTTTCCGGAAAATGCGACACCTTTACTACTATATTCATCTGAACATTTTTAAAATCACATCCGTTAAGTGTAAGAAAATTACACGTGATAATTTTGATATTTAAAAAAAGAAGTTAATTAATAATTAAATAATCACCGAAACGACTCAGTTACTAAAAGAATACGTGACGATAGTCGCATGACACTTTTTAATAACTCGTTTAGCTCATTGACCTATCTAATGAAATAAATAAAGAAAATTATACAGAAAATATGTTAACATGAAAAAATGGTGTAATAAAATTAAAGTTATGTTTGAAGTGGTTTTTGCGGTTAGATAATGTAAATTAATACTCTTTTCCAGAATTATTTTGAAATCTTGTCAAAGTTTTATTCGTTGCTTATTTTTAAGGTGTTTTGCCGTGTTGCGCTACCTCCTTCTTTAGCCAACGTTTCGGATAGCGTTACAGTGTCCAACATCAGGGCAAAAACAGGGACACTTTAACGCTGTCTGAAACGTTGGCGTTACACACGAAAATTCTTTTGGCCGTGAAAATCAAAAATCATATCTTGTTAAAGTTAATTATTTTCATTCCTCACCTTTTACCCGCGCATTTTTCCATTTGAATTATCAAAGCTCTTCCACCAATTGTGGCCCCGTTTTCTATCAGTTTTGAAACATAACTACAATTTTATATTGAAATAAGCTGATCTTGATAAAGCAGCCTTGAAACGGAATATTAACGACTGCCGTCGATGGAACCGCTTTAAAGAAAATTACGCAAGTTCACATTTTTTGTAGCGTCATGTTTATATAGCTCGCTGTTAATTTAGTAGTTCTATGAAGGCCTACATGAATTCTGCGGGGCAAAAACTCAATGCTTCAAAATATATCATAATATCCATCGCAAAAAAAATAGGCCACATACATATAAACACAAATCGCAATCGAAATTAGTATTTTTTTATTATTTTATCACATGATTTATGTTGTGTAATATCATTGTGAAAGCATTTCGTAAAACAAAGATTTAAAGTATATCATTTAAGTTTAGTATAGATATTATATGAGAAGAACCTGAACCTTATTAGGTATGTTTATAGTAATATAAACCTGCTGCGTCCTTGTTATTTGCTTTCTATGCTCGCATCTTCTCAGCTGTTTGATTAGGATCACAGCCTTGCCCCTATGAGTCTTGAATATTGAACGGCAGATTTTTTTCAGAAAAAAACTCTTAGTGAATCCCCGTTTTCGCAACTTGTATAAAAATAAATTTGCTATTGATACTCAGACTTTAATTCAAAGGTAACTCACACCTAAACAATACTAGATTTTGTACAAAGGTTACTTTAATAAAATAAAATACTTAACACTGTGAAGGAAAATGATACATACTTCGACAGAAATAATATGACATTTCTTAGTACAAACCACGATCAACGATAAAATTTCGAAGTTTGTTTTTCTAACGCTATCACAGCCCAATTAATATTATGATAATCAAATTATTTCAAAACTAATTGTTAACAACAAACAATGCTATAACGTTATGAGTTTATGTTACTTTACTTGTAGTTTTCCCGGTAACTAATTGAACGAAAATATTAATAATGATTCATGGTTAATAGTCGTAACATTGGTGTTATTATAGATAACATTAACAAAGCAAAACAATAACAAAGCGTCCCGTGAAAAAATGGTGAATCGCACAAATCGAGGTTTTTCACTTACCGTTGCGTTGATATCCGAAATTTGAAGGTAACCGTTGTGAACTTTCACTCGCGATAAGTCAAGAATGATACGAGTCTTGTAGTGTTAGCAAAAGGAAAGGTGGGTTCTCCGAGCAGAGATCGCTGGCGCACAATCGCTCCGTGGCTCTGCCAGACGCAGAATATAACCCAACTTCAGCAACTTTGCCTGCGAGCACAGTGGCCTCCTCTGTTACGTCACCGCTCGGAGTCGACTCGACTCGACTCTGTTTTATTCCTCGGCTATCGCGTGTCGCCAATCCCAGTGCACAATCGCTACTTAATGCATTTATTGCCGATCGTTACTAAGTAATCACGCTGTTTGTGTGCATTTTTTTAAACATGTATTAACCACTTGTTTCCAGTTAACGCACATAAACACAAACATAAAAACTTCGCAAGTATGAGTGGGTACCAACTTGGCCTAGTAACCTGACGAGGTGTTTCGATAATTCATATTATTAAATAGAGGTAAACAATGCATTTACGCAATCAAAAAAATCAGAGTGTGCAATTCGCACGCGGTAGAAGTGAAACCTTCAAAAACAAAAGTAGGCAAGAATGGGGAGACTACGAAGCACTTTTTTTATCGATGTAAAGGATGATTTTTTTTTACATATTTTTGTCATCGAATTCCAGTGCACCTTTTCCTACAAATTTGGTCATCTTCTTCGGAGTTGCTAGATGTCGCTTTCTTTTGTGTTTTCTTTTGCATGTTCGTTTTGGAGCGGTTGAATTATGATTTTACAATTTTTTTTTGATTTCGTACGATTGGATCCTTGGTCCGCTAAATATCTTCAGAGGTTCTTCAGGCGCTTTATACCACTATATTAAAAGAGACTTGCATGGGACTGTGGATTTATCGTATTATATTGGAGCCTAGTACTTGTGAATTAAATAAATATTTTATTGTTGTTTGTGTTTATCTCTTTTTAGTGTCGCTCGTTTCTATTTCATAGAATTTCAAATAAAAACGGTGCTAAAGAAGTTTTCACTTCAAAATTCTTTAAGTCCATTGTACTCATTATTTAAAGTGAAAATATTCAAGAAAAAAAAATTGTCGATTCCTTGTTTTGTAACACCTATCTGTGCATAAATATTACAAAAAACATTTAATAATCTTCAATTTAGGAAGAGGTAATTATGTTACATTTTATCAAAAAATGTTTCTGTATCAAAGACCGAATCTAAATTTTGATGCCTAAATTTCAACCGAGCCTTCAAGATTCAAAGCAATTTAACCTAATTGTTCACAAATAAATTAAATTGAGAAACATAAAAGAAGCTTTATTTTTAATCCACCTTGCTGTGACCTACAAATTTTTCCAAGGTCCGACAATTTCTATTAACTGCACGAGATAAGATGTTCTTACCTACCTATTCATCAATTAAAACCAACCTCCATTTTGAGTTACCCTTTCATTTACTCGAGTGTATCTAATTGCCCCGACTATTAAGTTAAATAAGTTTACTCCTCACGCCAGTTTATTAATTGTTAAGACAACTGCGAAAAAAATTATAAACTGCAATTTAAAAAGAATACAACAAACAGGTGATTCAAATATTGATGTTCTTTGGGTCCTATCTCTGACTCGTAGAATATCAATACTTACCTTGTTAATGGAAATTATACCACCCATTTTGTGGTAGGGATTTAATTGGTGCGTTTTTTTAAAGGTTGTATTAATTTTAAAACGTGGCACTCCTTGGATTCGCAGCATACGTAACAGTGGTAAGTATCGCTGAGTTGTTGGGTTAGTTTGTGATGAGCAAGGAGAAGTGAAGATGTTAAATAAAATAATCCATACTTAATCAAACAATTTTACGACAAACCGTTTTTATTCCACATGCACTAATCATATTCATATAAAGATTTTAAACTGATAATATTGTATTCTGTGTTATATTTACCCTTATCCCAAATAACACAACACAGGCATTAGCCTAGTGTGGTAGCCAAAAAACCCAAAAATCTGTAACAAATAAAATACATAAATTTTCACCCCACCCACTCTTCACTAATCCCTAGCAACGCCACCACCCCTACCACAATCCTTAGTAATAATACATAGTTCCAACCCATTATTTTGTAATTGTCAAATCAGTATACGTTTGCCCTGAGGAAGAAACGGTCGTTCCGAAACCGGTCGGCTTTAAACAAATATTCAAGTGTTTCAAACAAAGTAACATTGTTTCATTTAAATACATTTTCAACTCATATCTGATTTAAGCATAATATTATATTTTAACAAGATGTGTGTTAACCCAAAGATATTGACTGAGCCTTTTATACACTGAAATTAATGCATACCCACTACCCAGGTATGTGGATGCGGTCCTCAGACAAGTTTTGCTGGCGGTTTCACAAACCCGGACGCACAATAAATCCAAAACGAGCCATGCAAGATTAAACCTGATTATATGAACAATTTCTGCTTTATACCTAGTTGAAATGAATAGGGTCCAAAGATTTCAAGTCTCTCATACCCTTGCTGAGCAGCTTACAGTGAGTTAACGCGGTAATGGACGCAATTTACGTAGCACGCAAGTGAGACCTTTGATACCCTCGAACCCTCAACTCGAAGATAATTATTTATTATTATCTGAGAAAAATCAGGACGTGGCATGTGTATCTACTTCTACAATCTATAAGTAGTAGGTAGGACCCTACTTAACACCAGTCACCAATTAGAGATCAACCTAACCTCACTCATATTTACGGTGAAACGGACAACTCAGAATCACGCAAATTCAAGACCTCCTTCGAAAGTTAAAAGTAAAAAAAAAAGGTTAAATAGGTTACGTCAGGTTAGGTTATGGACAATTTTTTTTTCATAATTTTTAATGATTTTTCAACGGGTTGTTGAAATTGCATGATTCTATGTTGTCACTGAACCCGTATTTACCTGCGCGAAACTAAAACCTACTGGAAATATTATTGAAGTAAAACTTCTTTACGCACGCTTGACTTGGGGAGTAAGCTGGTGAATGCGTGACGTGAGCGTTATGAAAAGTGTGATCGGGCGAGGCGAACGGTTGGGCCTTTACGCACGCTTGACTTAGGGAGTAAGTTGGTGAATGCGTGACGAGAGCGTTATGAAAAGTGTGATCGGGCGAGGCGAACGGAAGTTGAGAGGGAGATATAAGTTAGTGAAGTTTTACTTCAGGCGTGTGGTCTAAAGCACACTCGTTTTCTATATAACTTTGTTTTAAGCCCCACAGCCATTGTTATTTTTAATACTCCCTAAGAGTGGATCTAATATTAATATCTAATAACAATACAAATCTATGCCTGTCTCAACACAGGTATACCCTAGTGAGACAGGTATCGAATAATGTAATGTAAACATACCTTATATAGTTAAATAAATAATAAAAAAATAAAATAATTGAAATTTAGGCATATTAGATTTGTCAAAGAATTTATATACAAAATCGCAAAAATCAGTCATTTTGAATACATGTAAGATTACAATTTTTTTTTTAAATATTTATCTATATTGAGGGATCAGAAGGATTTATAGGTCCAATTAGGAGTTCCACCGAGCCGAACCTTCTGATATGAAAATATCTGGAACGGTGAATAATTTTCCCATTTGGTCTCTTTGACATGTTGTTCTTGTATTATTTTGTATTTATTATACTTATATAGTGCAATTGCATAACGTGAATTGACTAGATGATCATTTGTGGAAAAGTGTGTGAAAGTGAAAGGGTTAACTTTTTCCTGTGGGAAAGATTTAACCCGGACATAAAATCTAAGGCGTATAACAACAATGCAAAAAAAAAATTTTTTTTCAACGTTTTGAACAGTACCTAATAATAAACATATGGCATTACGGTTGTATAACAACAAGACGTAAATAGTTAATAGCCTACTATAATTTAAAAACTGTAATTTAAAAAAATATATTTTTGTTTACTGCTTTTGTTTTAAAAACTTTTTGCCAACTATGAAAAACTGTAATTTAAAAAAATAATTGTTTCAAACATTATTTCAAACAAAATACAAATACTCATTCTAACCACTAGCCAAAAAAGAGGGATATTATAGACGTTTTTTTATTTTAAATTTAAAAAAAGTATATATTATTATTTACAAGAATCCGATTGTAGTTTATTATTATTTTTTTAATTTAAGTTTATTTAGGAAACATAAAGTCGTACATGGTACATTAAATAGTGAATATAATATAAACCAGTTTTTAGGTTCCATATACAACATTTTGTTATGGTTACCGATTAAAAGTTATACAGGTTGTTAAGGGACGTACTTGAGTTACTTTAACCAGTGATTCCTGACATTATTTGGAGTAAAAAATGTAAATGAAATTTTGGTCTCCGGTGACTTTTTTTGACGACTTATTTTTTTTTTTCAAATTTTTTTTCTTCAAAATCAAACAAAAAAAAAATTCTTCCGCACGTCGTCACTGGTCACTCAGCCGGGTGTCTGACGAACCCCTTACCCCGCCTCCAACTGTTCAACAACTACCATTTTTTTATGTTTTTGTAGAAAAAATAAAAATAGAAAACATCGAAAATGTCACCGGAGACCAAAATTTCATTTACATTTTTTACTCCAAATAATGTCAGGAATCACTGGTTAAAGTAAGTCAAGTACGTCCCTTAACACCCTGTATAGTGTAAGTAAAAATGACTTCAAAGGAAAAAAAAACAATGCGCAAAATAATAGTTTTGATTTAAGTACATTGTGAGGTCAATTTGAATTTACACGATTTAAGGGTACGGTGGAAAATGTCAATATCTCTTAGGGCATTATAAAGTCGGGTCCATAGCTTTGAAATTTGCCTTGACAGTCACATAACAACATTCAATGTTTGTCATCAACATCATTAATATTAACAATTTTTGTTGTGTTTCGGGCTTTCCATATTCGACGGAAAACATTTCCTAAACATTCCATCCCGGGTGAAGCGGAAAGGCAGGCGGGGGAGGGGGGGATAATTAATTTTTTGACAGATGCCGCGCAATACAGTCGTGTATGGAGAATTAATGGAACGGCCTTTTGTGGTTATGTGCAATAAGCGGGCATAATCACGAGTTTAAAATATTATCATACCTAAATATAATATAATAATAAAAATATTTGATAATAAAATTATAATATAATATCAAATATTTATAATTATTCTGTTTCTGACGTAAATATTTACGCACTCTAAATTCTTAATAGTAACTTTAGGACGTGCAATAAACGATATTAGTCGGAAATCTTGCCTGATAAATAAATATCTTTTAAAATATCTGTGTCTTCTCCCTGATACATCTCTTTTTCATCAGAACGCATTTAAACATTGATATAAACGCCAAAAATGTCAAACGCTCATTGCTTAAGCGTCGACACGTCTTTATCGCAGACCACAAACCAAATTGTCTGTGATCGCGCGTACTTCGCACCAATCTTTCAATCGTGTTTAGTGTTTTAACAAATGGAGGAGACGAAAAACAAAAAATGTTGATGTGATGTTTGATGGACTTTCACGGAAAATTGCGGCAAATGTTTGAGCTCTGGACTCGCCTTAAGATTTGCATATACGCCCGAGAAAAGAGTTTTGTGCGTATTTGGATTTGAAATGTTGTGTGTATAATTTTATATATAAAATATTGTAAATAAAATAGTTGGATCGTTTATATATTTCAAATACACACACACGCACACATATATATATATATATATATATACCTACAATTTCATGTACGTAGATACATGTTTTTAACTATGCGTAATAAACGATTCAAATTAACATCGTAGTACAATTTCACTACGGAACACAATCACGTGCTCACAGTTAGTTAAATGCACATAAAAACCTAAATAATAATTCACATATTGTAGCAAGAATGGAAATACGCTTTAGCAAAATTTTTGCGGAATTACGACATTATTTCAATTCATCGGCTTTTTAGGTCGCCACAATATTAAATCATAAGCAGTTTTTTTAGTTCAACGGAGTAAAAAATTCACCTAGCCGCAGATATATTCCTAATAATACAGAGGCAGGTAGTCCATGATGAGATGCACAATATGTGACCTCTCATTTGACTTATGTACATTGTCAAACCACCGTTACCACAAACGGCACAAACCAACTATCTGCAACAATAAATTATCAAGTCTACTTATCGAGTGTACACTGTATACCTACTTTGTTTACGTTAAAAATATTAATACTTATCGACAATATTCTATTCTAAACATTCGTTTTCATTTTAATGTAGATATTAATAATTGTATTTAAGTAAAAGTAAACAAATATTTTTCATTTTGACAAAGAGAAGTGCATATTAACGAGAAAACTGTAAAATTGAAATTCTTGGAAATGGCTTTCAAATGAATTTTCTATTATTTACCTCCCGGTGAATTTTATTGATATCTGAGAAGTTTTCTCCGCAAATAAGTGTTAAAATCAACATTAGCTGATCTTTTCTTTGTTTTTTTTTTTAGTTTATGTAAACATTCCTAAAAATGTAGTGTATTTTTGAGGCAGAAAACATTTTCGCACTTTTTAAATTCTGAATTCATAATGCAAACCTGTCTTATTTTTCGTTTAGACGGTAGGGGCAATAATATGTTATTTCTTTTCTACCTATAAAACTCTTGAAAATATCTCACCTGCCACTACTGTTTAACATATCTACCCGAGTTATTAAAATGGAAAAGATGTTCCATACATGTTTCCACAGGAAAGGAGCAAACTTTACCACAATGTTATTCATATTCGCATAATTTGGACATGGTCTTTTTGAAGTAAAACTTCTATATCCTCGTTGTGATTTGGAATTCGGATGAAACGGAAATGGCGCATACAGCACCTGCGAAGCATCAAACTCCTGTCAAGGCTCTGTCATTGGTTACCAGGTCTGCGCTCATTGGCCGTTTTGATTATGACCTCACTTTTCAAGGTTCCTTGATCCTTGGTTCTTCATTGGTTGAGATTGTTTTGGTAAAGTTCCGCTTCTACCGCGTGCTAACTGCACTCAATTTTTTTTTTAATTTTGTTACTTACTCCATTCTTGGTTCACAAAATTCATCACAGTTTGAAAATGTCTTAGGTAACATAAAATATAATTTATTACTGTCGTGATAATTTTTGAACAGGTATGTTATCAAAAATTATAGAGAAAATACACATTACTGGTTTATTTTATTGAAAAAACCTTCAGTGCAAGTAGTATCAGGAGGTAGGTTAATAATTGTACGATATGTGTAATTTCTATTTTTGAGGCAGAACAGCGTTTCGTAACCTTTGTATTTGAATCCAAAATACAAACTTGTCTTGTTTTTCGTTTAGGCAGTAGTAGGCAACTCGTGTTGAATACCGTAGGTACAAGATAGGTGAACGTTCGTTGCCTGTATTTATTTGTAATTTTGAAGTGAAACTTCTACAGCCCCGCTATGATTTGGATTTCGGATGAAACGGAAATGACGATTGCCGCACCTGCGACACAATAACTGCGCTCATTGACCGCTTTGATTATGATGTCACTTTTAAAGGCTCCTTTTGATTGAGATATGAAACGGAAATTACGCTGGTCTGCGCACATTGGTCGCTTTGATTGTTACCTTACTTTCAAGTATGGTTGAGATGGTTTTGTTTAAACCGCGTGTAAACTGCACTCGATTTTTTTTAAATCGGCTTACCTTTATTTTGACTTAATCTCGTGTTGTATATATATTATTAGATATATCGCTTCTTTGCTAAAAAATATTACACAAGACATTAACATATACAACATATTACAACACAATCTGGTCTCAAAATAGAGGCCAACTGCATTTCATTTTAAAAGAGTTGTTTGAATAATTGTCCATCATTCTTTTGGTTAACCTAAAAAATGATTCAAGCCAAAACTTGGTCTCACTTGAGCACAGGCCATTAAGCTCTGGTCGGATGGTACTTTGTTGTCCCGTTGTTGCGTCACTGCGAAAACATGTCGAATACCATAAACATAGTCTACGTAATAAAAAAATTGTGCAATGGTCCACGCACTTTAAGTTGTGAGAGATGATTAGATTCCCACTATATTTCAAAAATATGTTAATGTGTTGCTCATATTTTTGTCATTGCTAGCTTATTGTAAAGTTTACTGTCACTTTTGATATATCTTTCGTTTTAGCTTTTTTGCTACAATATTTTTTATTTATTTACTAGCTGGTTCCCGGCATGCGTTGCTATGCCATTTATAAAGAAATTGATCACCCTGCGTGTCTTTTCCCATTCGTTCCCCTTCCGCTTCCCCTTCCTCTTCCGCGTCCCCTTCCCCCTTTCGCGTTCCCACACCGCCTCCCTCTCCCCACTCCCCTCGCCCGCTTCCCCCGTCCAGCGAACCCTCCTCCCGAGTTCCACCCTCCCGCATTCCATTCATTCAGTCCCGGTACATTCAGTTTTCAAACAGCTCGCGTGCCACCTATAGCAATTTTTTAAACAAATTTCGTAATGCCAGAGCTCACCAGTAGTTTTATACAAACCTTGTCCTGACCATAATGAACACAACAAAAAAAAATTATCCAATTTGGTGCAGTCGTTCGGAAGTTATGCGCTTACATACATTTCAGCGATTCATTTTTATTTATATATATATATATATATAGATATAGATTTATTCGTATATATATATATATATATATATATATATATATATATATATATATATATATATCTATATATATACGAATAAATACTTACAAAATGATACTTTGTCTGTCCAACGGTAAAGGGTACCCATTTTAGGACAGCCATATTTAGTTCATAATATTCTTAACAAAGTAATGGTTTCGTTCAAGAGAATGGGCTTCTGTCAAGACAACTTTTGGGAACAATAATAATTGTATTCTGGACGAAGGGATGGTTTCTTTATGTCTTTGAAAGAATCGCAAAGATGTGTTTTTTTTCAAGGTCATTTGGGAGAAAATTAATAATTGCATTCAGAGTGAATGAGTGGTTTCTTTAGTGAGATCACAGGTAGGAGATTCTTTCTAGGCCATTTAAGAGAACATTTACAATTGTATTATTTGAATTTACATTTATAAACCAATATATTACGTATGAATTCCCATGTATTTATGTCTATTTAATTTCAATATAAACACATAAATAATATAAACTACAATATAAACTGAACTAATGAAATATTCATAAAAAAATATGTCTCCATCTTTCCGTGATAAAACCTATTAAAAGAATATTTAAAAAATAACTTGGCAAAAGATTACTTAACCATTTTAAGCTGGAAATTATAGCACGATACTGTTCTGTTAGCTATGTAAAAGATAATATTCATATAAGGCACATAAAAACGGTTTTGATTAATCTTTATCTTTCAAACATTTTATTACGTGGGCGGAGAAAAAAATGCTTGATCAGATCGAGAATTTCGGCATCTAAACTAGTTTCTGCGTACTTACGATACGTTGTTAGGTTTGGCAATTCACAAGTTAATATTAGGTCCTTACATATGAAAGTGGCGTTTTGTATGGGAGGAACATAAAGTCGATTTTTTTTAAATATAATATATTTATTTAATCAAAGTATGTACCATTGCTATCTATGCACTTTTGCCATCTCATAAGTAGTTTATCGATCCCTTTACTAAAAAAACCATTCGGACGGGAATCAATAAAATCTTTGAAGGCGGTTTAGACTGCCCCATTTTTCCCTTGCAAGAAGTTATCCAAATTAAAAAAAAAAATGGTAATCTGTTGGGGCAAGGTTCGAAGAGTACGGTGGATGTCTTAGACATTCCAATTGAAGCTCCTCTAAATTGGCAGTGTGTGGTCTAGCGTTCTAACGCGCGTTTGTTGATTTGCTTCACTCAATTCGTGAGGTACCCACCTTTCAAGCTTTTTCACCTTCCCAATTTGCTTCAAGTGGATTAAAACAGTTTTATCACTAACACCGCAGCCTGCAGCTAACTCGGACGTGTTTTGCGATGGATCCGCTTCCACAATAGCCTTCAATTCTTCATTATCAACTTTGGTCTCCGGCCGTCCACGGGGCTTGTTCTCCAGGTCGAAATTTCCAGAACGAAAACGTTGGAACCAAAAACGCACTGTGTTTTCTTTTGCGGCACCGTCGCCATACACATCATTAATCCTTCGAGCCGTTTCTGCAGCACTGGAGCCACGGTGGAACTTGCACTCGTAAATAACGCGATATTTCAAGTTTTCCATTTTGTAAACTAAGTGACGCAAAGAAAAAAAACAATTAAGGAAAAAACAAATGAATTATAATTTTCGAAACAAAAATATATGAGTAAATAGCTGTATAAATTTGAATTTGGAATTCCTAACCAAAGAGAAGATATTTGAGATCAAAGTTGCCAGTACGGCAAAACGCCAATTTCACATGTAAGGACCTAATAAATAATTAAATTGTCGAAATAAGGGCGGTACGAGTAAAAATATATTCACTAAAATAGATTAGGTATATGAAAATAAAATCAGAGTGTGCAATTCACTAGCGGTAGAAGTGAAACCGTCAGAAAACTAAAGTAAACAAGAGTAGGGAGACTACGAAGCACTTTTTGAATTGAAAACTTCTTTAACACCGTTGTGATTTGAAACTCGACACGAGCAACACTAAAAAGAGACAAATACATAAAATGGGATTTAGCCTTCGAGAGATGATACTGTAATGATAGTGATAGTGTAATGTCTGTGTCCGTCGGTGTCCTCTTTGAGCGGTGCTTTGTAGAATAAAATGTAAAATATTTTTTAAACTTTGTAACAACATTATAATAAATAAAACCCACAATTATCCTGCTCCTGATTCTCTGCATTCGTCTCATTCTCTCGAAATTTAGTTTTATGAAGGTTTCTCTTCTACCGCGAGCGAGCTGCACAAGTTTTTTTTTTTCACAAATTCCAGTGCAGGTGCACTGGAATTTCCTGTACATTTGGTCTTCTTATTAGTATTTGTGTTTTCTTCTTCGGAGTCCTAGATGTCGCTTTCTTTTGTGTTTTCTTTTGCCTGTTCATTTTGGAGTGTTTTGAAGATTGAAGATTGGATTTTACAAAAATACAATTATTTATCTTTTCTTGGATTTCGTAGGATTCGATCCTTAGTCCCCTAAATGTCTGGCTGCTGAATTTCGTCAGGCGCACACCACCAGAGGAGACTCGCGTGGGACCGTAGATTTATCGTATTATGTTGCAACCCATACCAGTACCCGTGAATTAAATAAATATTTTGTTGCTATCTCATTCTCTCGCAGGCTAAATCGTATAGATGTATGTTTTTGTCCCTTTTTAGTGTCACTCGTTTCCGTTACATCGAGTTTCAAATCACAACGGTGGTAAAGAAGTTTTCACTTTAAAAAAATTGTGTGCAGTTCATAGAATGGAGAGGCTATGAATCAACGCACAAAGAGGAGACCTATTATTCTATCTCATTATTTCTCTGGCTAAATCCTAGAGATATTTGTGTTTGTCTCTTTTTAGTGTCACTTTTTCATTTCATCGAGTTTCAAATCACAACGGTGCTAAAGAAGATTTCACTTAAAAAAATTGTAATATTAATGGATAAAGTTGAAAAATTGAAAATATTAGAAATTAGTAAGATGGATAAATTGGAAATAATGGAAATTAGAAAGAGCGTAAATTCAAATCTAAATATTATAAATAATCAAAAAATATTTTTAAATGACCCACTATTGAACCTGTTCCCCCCCCTGCTCCCCTTCCCACTCCTGCCTTTCTACTGACATCATTAAGTTTATTTATAATTAGTTTTTAGTAAACCCTGAGGAAGAGAGCATCGCTCTCGAAACATGTCGGTTTTCTAGACATTAAAAGTGGTTAAAACAAAGAAATCCTTTAAATATGGAATAAAAGAAATCTCTCCGAATTTCTTATAAACATCCATTTCTGATTACTGTCGATAAATTCGTACTCGAGATGTGGCTTATAAACCTAACCAGATGACGGCCGGCGCTCGTTGCGAGCTGGCGTTTCCCGGGGATATGACAGGTTTAAGTAAATAAAGTTTTGAGGTTGTAAGTTCTAGTGTACCTGAAAACTGGGAACTTTTTAAATGTGGAAATAATATTATTATAAAGAATTGGTTTCACTTGATCATGCCATGCTTCTCGGGCGTCCTCGGGTTATTCTGCTATTAACTTCCATCTCAAACATTCTCCTCTTACCGTTTCTGCGTTCATGTTTTCCTCAGATGTCCCCAACTTCTTCTACCATTCACTTCCATGTCATACATTCTCCTTATACCTCTTTCTATGATCATTATGTACGCCTTATTTTACCACAAATTATTATTTATTTCCTGTCTTCCTCGAGTGTCCCTGGCTTTTTAAACCATTTACTTAAAATACGATTAGTTTCATGAAATCTTCATCAAGATTATCATTATATTGTTGGAAAAATCCTGTAATAACATTTTGGTACTTTTTTTTGGAAACCATATTGATTGGAATCTATTAAAGAAAAGCAATCCCAGTATTTAGTCAGTTTTAATGATATGTATTTCTCGAGAATCTTTTCTATAGAGGGTAATATACTAATCGGTCTATAGTTTCAAACGTCAGTATGTTTTCCACGTTTGTAAACAGGTCTGACAATACTACACTTGAGTTCATCTGATATTACTGCTTGTGTTAAAATTGTGTTAATCAGAGAAGATATAGCCTAAGATATCTATGTTTCTTTTAATGTCAAACATTCGAATATTGTCTATGCCGGGAGACTTTGAATTTTTGAGAAGTTTCACTATGCTCACTATTTCTGCGAGTGATATGTATAAGCTAAGTTGTGATTCTAGTGGGATGATATTTGACGCTCTAAAATCACATTTATGTACCAATCAATCATCGATCTATTTCATCGGTCTCTCTACATGTTTCTGAACCAGAGATTCCCCCCTCATCAGAGTAAAAAGTATACTGAAAATTAAAACATGAAGCAACAGACAAATAAGTATGTACATATAAACAAAAATATAACGATAAATGGAAGGAGAAGATTAACAATTATGTTCAAAGTAATTTAAAAAATCAATAAAATTATTAGAAAATAATTATTTCATTTCTATAAATAATATCAAAAGTTTTTATAAATTCAAACAACACAACAGATGGGGATTATGAAATGTTGTCAGATTATTCACCTGAGAATGTTTGTCGTTCTTAGTTTTCTCAAATTATTTAATTTATTTTAATTTAATTTATGGTTATTTTATCAAACCACTATTATAAATACAGCAGTGTTTTGATTTCATATCTGTTGATGAAACTTTATGGTAATGTCGACGAAAAAATATTATTTAAATATCTTATCTTAAAAAAATATATTAATCATCGATTTATTTTTATTTCTTACTAACTTGATTTTGTCATGGCCACAAACACCATCGCAGGCCAGGTTTTGGGTTAGTAAGTAATAATACTAGGGCTGTACGTAAAATAAGGTATCCAAGGCGCTGCGGTCGCGAGGAATGATTCTACGCGGAATCCTGCAACATTGGCGTGTAGCCTGTTTTTCCCTTCTCAAAACCTCACCACGTTGCACCCTCTGTGACGCTTAGTCACGGCGTTGCAACCATTCACGATGGAACTTCCACTCGCCGCACCTGCCAGGTGTGAGTTACGCTCTGTAATTCGTAAACTTTGCTTCGGCGAATCTGAATGGTACCACTGGGATTGTTCCTTTGTCTCTGGGGTCGTGTAGTGTATACGGGTCTCGTCCCAGTCACAATCGAGTTCAAGAATTCTTTGCCATCGTTGTCGTAGCACTCAAGGAATCTGAGGGCTGCTTCAACCCGTTGTTGTTTGTGATCTTCGGTGAGCATTTTGGGACCCTCCTTGGGCAGACTTTTATGAATTGTATTTATTTGTATTAACTGTATGTCTGAAACCCTATTGTTTGTATTTCTAACTGGAGTAACTGTATTCTTTCCGTTATAATTGTATGACTACATTTATTTTATTATGTATTTTATGTTTTTTTTAATACTAGATGTATGAAAATTTGCTTACATCTAAATAAAGTTACAAAAACAAACAAAAAGACTTTGTGGTCTCCCAAATGTTCAGTCAAAATCTTGTCAGAAGGGGTCTTACTGACATCAGGAATCATATCACAGAGCTCCCGAACCATTACCCGTCGATTTGCAATCGTTGTTTTTTCCACTTTAGCAATTTTTTCATCTGAAACGATGGCAGTCCAGCACGCTTTTAAATTCTCTGCACCCTTTGCGCACGTTTTCGCACTCTTACACTGTTGTCCGTACACTTCAAATAGCTGAGAGTGAATATCTACCGGGGTTTTGTTCTTCGCACAAAAAATCTATTTATATTCACTCTCAGCTACTTGAAGTGTAAGGAAAACAGTGTATGAGTGCAAAAACGTGCGAAAATGGTGCAGAAAATTTAAAAGCGTGCCGGACTGCCATCGCAACTGAGCTTTGGGATTAGGGCTTAGAGATTTGGCGAAGGGAACACGCCAGTGTTGCCGGATCTCGCGTAAAATTGTTTTACGAGACCTTATTTTACGGATAGCCCTCGTACTTATATTTTCAAGATTCGTCCGACCTTAAGATAAAAATAAATAATAATAAGACATGGATAGTTTGTACATCGTCTTTTTTAGGAAAAAAATCACCTCTACGGCGTTGAACAAATTTTTGCTTTCTAGGCTCTATCTAGATATGTGTAAAAAGATACAAAAATATATCTATTAACCTGATAAGTTCATTTTTAGGTCTAGGTACTATCCATCTGTCCTTTGTTAATAATTTAATTCGCGGTTAAGACCTCCCACAACGAGTCTCTCTCGATCCGGCCTGCCACGCAGTAGGTGTGCAGACTCATCCGCCGCCAAGACAAAACTCACCCCATGAACCCGCGGACTCCTGCTAAGTCGCCAAACGTAGCTAACTTCTTAGAGTAACCTTTTTCCCGGGCCAATACATATTGACATACTATTTTTTCTTTATTAATATATTTTTTGGGACATACATTAGTTTATTTTAAAAACAACATTTTTATATAAACATTAAAAAGGTAAAGAATAATACACATAGCAGATTAACCAAAAAAAATCAATCCCACTTAGGCATCGCCAGTTCGTGGGTATACTTGTGTATTTTTAAAACAGTTAAAATTTTACTCATGTACATTGTACATACGAGTACATTATCTTTGTAGAAGATTAAAAAATGAAATGAAATTTAAAAAAAAAACAGTAAGCTTTAGACCACACGACTAAAGTAAAACTTCACTAACTTATATCTTCCTCTCAACTTCCGTTCTCGTCACGCATTCACCAGCTTACTCCCCAAGTCAAGCGCGCGTAAAAGCCGACCGTTCGCCTCGCCCGATCACTCTTTTCGTAAAGCTCTCGTTACGCATTCACCAGCTTACTCCCCAAGTCAAGCGTGCGTAAGGGCCCGACCGTTCGCCTCGCCCGATCACTCTTTTCGTAAAGCTCTCGTTACGCATTCACCAGCTTACTCCCCAAGTCAAGCGTGCGTAAGGGCCCGACCGTTCGCGTCGCCCGATCACACTTTTCGTAACGCCCTCGTCACGCATTCACCAGCTTACTCCCCAAGCCAAGCCTGCGTAAAGAAGTATTACTTCAAAAATAAATTAGTGTTTATTGATTAACAATTCAAAAGACATGTTGATAAAGATTAGACATTTGTTAAGTTACGTCAGGTCAGATGTTACAGCAGGTCAGATGTTACAGAAAGTGAATGTTTGTATCAATGGTATTTATCCAAGTCTTTATTACATTTTTATATTTGCTGGAGGAGTATAAATTTTTTACCCCCCTCCCGAGTTCCCCCCCCTCCCAGGTTCCCCTCCCCCCTCCCGAAAACCCCATACCAGAGTTCCCCACCCCCCTCCCGCATTCCACACATTCAGTCCCGGTCCATTCAGTTTTCAAACAGCTCGCGTTCCACCTATTGCAATTTTTTTTATACGAAATTCATAATGCCAGAGCTCACCAATAGTTTTATACAAACCTCGTCCTGACAATAACGAACATTTTATTTATATAGATAGATAGATAGAAGAAGAAGAAGAAGAAGATAGAATATAGAAGATAGATAGATAGAATACTAAATCAGTTTTCATTTTTCAAATAAGAGTTTAAAAATTACTTTATATTTAGGTACTAAATATTGGGAAAATATTTTCCACATCAAAAATATTTTCAAAAACCACGGCTTTCCCAATTAGCGTATGTTGCGAGGCTAAAGGTAAGTGGGGTGAGGAAGGGGATAGGGAAGAGGAAGAGGAAGGTGGAGAAGTACCTTGCCATTTAGATCTCACATGGCTAAAACCATTTTCAGCATCATTTCAATTCTGAATGATGGTCTTCAGGGCGATACTGTAAGTATCTTCCACTCTGGAACGTGCCGCAAATATGCTGTACATTATTTTTAATTAATAAAATTGTGAAATAACACAAATTAATCAAATAAAATTTATTTGCGTATGAGTACAAAATTTGAACATGAAATATTCAAAGATTCGGTCTACAATTCTCGCGTTAAAAAAATACACCAACTCATATTGTTACTTTTAAGACCACATCCGTTTTATTGCTTTGGTCGATTTTATTATTTTTGCTCTGAAATAAAATTTACTGGTCAATACTTTCTGTAATTATTGGAGGCAATATTTCCTTAGAGTCTTTTATTGCCAGAAAGCCTATATTTACTTATCTTTTGCTAATTTGGTAGCAATTTTTCACAAAAATTCACGCATCATTGGAAATATGGCGGCAATCATTATTAAAATCAGTGAAAGGACAATTTACAGTTTTTAACAATATTTCGATCGAGTTTATTAATAAGGTAATAGTTTTACGTGCCTTTCTTGATTGTAAAAGGAATTTAAAATAAGGGCCTTAATAATTTTACAAGGCTGATAAATAATAAAACCATTATTTTAGAGGAATTTTCTCAACATTTTTAGTGTCTTCTTAGTTTGTTCTTGTTAGTGCCGGGAGAGTTTAGAGAGTAGTTTAAATTTTAAATTGTAGAAGCAGTAGGGGACGCCCGAGGAAGACTTAATGCATAATGCGAAATGATATACGTAGTCGAATAGGCCACTTGCATCACATTTAAAACAAAACAAAATTCCGGTATGGGCAAATATTCTAAGACATTCTGTATTTTTTTTTTAATCGTATTTTTGAAACCCTGGGGATTTTTTGAAAATTTCAATCCGAAAAATCAGACCATTTTTTATAAACCGGAAAGACGGGACATAATTTTATAGGTGTGAAAAAACGATAATTACGTAGCCGAAAATCATTTAAAAAAAAGAACGTTTTCCACACTAAAGGGTCCAAAGAGAAGGTCCATAAGATCGTGAAAAATACCAAACACCACAGAAGAAAAAGAAAATCATTGATTATTTTCCACCCGATTCTTCACCAAATACAATTAAACTAAGTGTGATTCAGCAGCTTGGTACATTGCAACGGACATTAGATGCCGTTTAGCAGATAGCACCCTTAATACACTTTGTTTTTTAAGAAGTTACTTTCAAAATCACCCGTAATTATTTTCTAATCTCAGCAAGCCATATGTTTTCTTTTGATTATTTTAATTTAAAAAAACTGTTAATTATTTAGTAACTAATATTAAAGAATAAAGGTTTTTGTTTTCTTTCAAAAAATATTTTCTTTTAATTAACGAGATCTCGAATTTGCGATCTCGAGTCGGGATTGCGCATGAACCACAGTTTGAAAAAAAAAATGTTTATTGCGAAAATGGTGGACATAAAACGAAAATTGACGAAAGTGCAGGTAAGATACTAATATATTATATCGATCGTTTTCTTCTTTGTACATAGGTCTAACAATGGCAGTTTGTATAATATGTCTTGACTATTGACTAAGTATGTTATAATGGGTCCTAAAATATCTATATGTCTTTTTATGTCGTACATTCTTATGTTGATTTGGAATTTTTAATTTTTTTTAACAATATTTTTTATCTCAGTGAGAGATGCCTTGGGTAAATACATACTGTGAAGTAATTGTACTAGATCAAAATTGGATGCTTTAAGATCCCATCTCTGCAACATTTGGGTTATACTATCTGAGAAATAATTTACATATAGGTTTGTTACATTTTCCACCGTATGTTTAATTACTTTTAGTTTTTCTTCCCAACATTTTATTTTTCTGATCCTTGCTTGATTTGCTCAATATGTGGTAAATACCAGCTACTAGGAGTACCTGTATAATACATCTTGCTTTGACTTTAATTGGATTTATTGATAAACTTCTTTTATTTTTTACTTTATTTATAATATAATATCAAGCTAGTCTTGCAAGTTTTTGTGAAATATCACCCAGGCATCATTAGCATATACCTGTTCAGGTAAATACAACAAATACGTATTTTTATGTTCATAAAGTCACGTACATCTTTATTACAGCTGTTCTTAAAATGTCATGTATACTTGTTGAACAATATATTCCTTAATGAAATAAAACAATAACTTTGTTCATAACGAGAAGTTTTGAAAATGTTTTAATGAAATATAATATTTCTTAGTAAAATATAAAATTTCTTAAAGAAATGATATTTCTAAATATGTCAATCCACAAAGTGACTGCCTTCTACCAAAAAATAAAACGTATTTACTGACAATTTTGTAAACATGACGCCGATGTCCCTGTAGAATGCTTGTTCCAATACTGAGAAAGAAAAATATTAACAAATCAAACAAACAAATAAAACAAACAGTTAACAAAATTCTTGCTTGAACAGACTACGTCTTAATTACAATAACATGATGTAAAAAGTAGACATTTTGAAATGCGAGCTGAATAATGATAAAAAGTTCATTAAACAGTGTTTTTCTGATATGTCATGAGTAATTTTATGTTGTTGTTTAAATTATTATGTTATGAATTTAATTTGTTTTATGTACATACTGTCGGATCAGTCATACGGAATCCTCAATACAACGTTAATATTAAAGGTTAGTAAGATTTCAAAAACAGGTTTTAAAACACTTAGACTTGAAATCATTAATATTCCTTAATTTATCAATTTAAGAAGATAAAAGAAATATATACGACCAAAAAAATTAATTCAAAATCATCAACAACTTTGTTGACAACAACTATAGAAAACATTAATTTCCACTCTCCAATATGAAATATAAGGTCTAACCAACTATTCCACAACATTAATTTCTCGGAAGGACGTGCACAAAATAAAATGATATCTTTTCAGACGCGGATATTTTCCATTTGTCCTCAGGTCAATTTACTAAATGCCTAATAGAAAAAATTAAAACAATTTACGAACCCTTTACCCCTGCTGCGTGTTATTTTCTCAATCTCATTATGTTGTTTTTCTTTTTTTTTAATCGTCCTTGAACATTGTCTTATGATGTGAAAATGTGTTATTTTTATACAGGTTAGTAGTTTAATTTCATATTATCTATGCTATTTATTTAATCTGTTTTTAATTTCTTTTTTATATAATTTTTTTCATCATTTTCTACCATCTTATGTTTTCTTTAATCATTTATGTTTTTCTATATATACAATGAATTTTTGCGGAAACTTCGCTTGTTGATGCAACCATGTAATAAGTAATTACTATGATAAAATGTACTGTCTTATTACCGCGGTGGCGGAGAAGTGGTCTGAAAGTGTGCACTCTTCCCCACCAGGAATTTTCCGGTAGCGCTACAATATCTCGGTAGGCGGAATAGTTGGCGACAAGCATTATTGTAGGTACTAACCATCGAGATGCTGTATAATCTACCCATAGTTCTGATGTATACGTAGCGACGTTCAGAATGCGTTGAATAGTATTCTTTTTAAGTTTGGACTGCAGAAGTCAAAACGCCTTGACAGCATACCTGCCTTAACGGATATCCCTCTTCCTTGTCTTTTCATATCCTCGACATGAACAGAATCACTTGTTACTATTAGAAAAACATGGCTATTTGCAATCACGGCAAGCAAACGTTTCTTTCATTTCTTTTATTAAAACGGTTGACCGGCCCCGGCGCTGCGCGGCTGTCCCCTCGTCCAGAAGAAGCTACAGAAATTCATGTAGGCACCTTACAACGGGCAAATTTTAAATTGCTTGAAATGTTAGATAAGTTTTAAGATTTTCACGGCCAAAAGCATTTTCGTTATATGTTTTTGACACGTCCGAAACGTTGGCTAAAGAAGGAGGTAGCGCAACACGGCACAACACCCCAAAAACATATAACGAAAATGCTTGAAATGTTATTTTTTTATTTACATATAAAGAAATAGAATTATGCTAAGAAAGATGTTTTTTTTAATTCACCCAACGAAATTAAATTTAAAACAGCTACTCCTGAATATAGGCAATTTGGAGAGCACCGAATGCATAATTTATTGCATTATTTCAATAAAATGGGCGTTGTCAGCAGTGTTTTGTTACCGATTGACTGGATTGTAGCTTAGTGGTTTAAAAATGTTATGAGAAAGAGATAGTAAAACAACCGACATGGACAAATTACGTCAGCGAAAAAAAGAATTAGTATTTAGTATATCATGTGTAAAGTAGTGACACCTGTGGATAATCAATGGAACTGTTGTATTGGACACCAATCATTCGCAGGTTGAGCTTTGGAAAAATGACAGAGATAACATACATATTGTACAATTTCCATAAGCATGGCACTTAATTAAACTAGAGTTTTAGTTTGCCTAAATATTTGTTAGATGTCCATAAGATTCTTGGGTATTTTAATTTCGAATGGCTAGAATATTTTGATAAAAAATAGGTATGAATCTGATAAATTATTCATATAAGACAACTTTGACTTACGGTATTTTTGGATGAAGCGTATTAATTCTTGGGAAATTCAATCACAAAATGTGTCATGCTCTGTCTTATCATTGAACCTACAGGTTATTTTGCTCAACAGCTTTTCTTAAGCTTCCTTTAAATTTTACATGGTATCTTATTCAGTAAAAAAATCTCATTTCTTTGTCCTTTATCTAACCCACAAAAATTGGCTTGATAGTTTTTTTTATAAATTTCGCGAATTATACAGTGATAACGCCTTTATTGGTCTGCTGCATACATCAGAGGGACTACGATTTATGACATCCACACATTTGACAATGTTTTGTTACAGAAGGAACAGAAGGAACTGAAGATAAGAAGATATGTAAGAGAAATAGAAGCATTTTGAAGAATATAAGCAATGTTTCGATTGTGAATGGTACTCTCCGAATTTAATATAAACTAGCTGTTTCTGGGCATTATGATTGGTTTGGAGTATTATTTTGAGGTAGTGAATTCTAACAAAGCAGATATAGTTTTAAGGTTAAAACAATAATATTGATTTTTTAACGATTTGCTTCACTTGAACGTGCTATGTCTTCCTTTTTCTACTATCATTTCCTTCCACGTCATATAATCTCTTTACACTCTTTTCTTAACTTTATCTTTTTTCTTACATCTGCCTTGAATATACTCGTATGCTTCATTTTACATAAGTATTTGATTCACTTGATATAGCGCCTTGTCTTCCTCGAACGTCCCAGGCTTCTTCTACCATTCATTTTCAACAAAATGTTATCATTATTCAACATCGTAATCAGCAACTTCCAAACAATCCCAGTACTTGCTCAAAGTATTTAAACATTGATTTCGATTGAAAATTAAACTAAGAACAAAATTTTTAGATTCTGAACAATAGAGAACTCCAGTCCATTTTTTTAATGAATAATGACGTTATAACTTAAATAACTGCATTTTTATTTTTATTTTTACAGTTAGTTTTAATTGTTAAAATAATTGTTAAAGTTTTAATTTTTCAAGATCCCCCGAAAACCACCTTATGTATGGTTGACGTCATCACTCCTGAAAAATTAGTATAGGATCGGGCAATCAGCTGACCAACTGCCGCCATTTTGAATTCCGTTGTTCGAAGTAATCTTCCTAGAAGTAGCATTACTATTTTTTTGTGCAGTAGATGAATATTTTCAATAATAGAGATAAACTAATAAGAGATACCTTTAATTTTTCAATAAACACAAGCTCTATAAACAGTATGTAAATAAACGAATAAATTAATACGATGGCTTGTGTCATATCATACATTCCCATACAATGACTTTACGGTGAAGTCACGACACGTCGAACAGTGACGTCCCCACAAAAAATTTTTTTACGACCCGATTAAAAATGGACTTTTTAAAAACTCTGCGTTTAATATAATTAAATAAAACTTATATATTCAGAATCAGCGTTTATTGGTCTATATGAACATATTTAAAAAAAAAAGTGGTTTATACAAAATTGAATTATTTCATTTTTCTATAATGGATAACCACAAAGTAATAGCTACATTCAAAAATATATATTTTTTTAAAGCCATAATATTTTTCACTGGAGTTCCTTATTGACTTTCAGGACAAAGTTATGAAAGTATTGCTAAAGAAATTCTAATTTTTGAATTCCGTTTTCTTCCCCCATCTCTCTCTGGTTTCAATCCTGGGATTGGTTTGCAGCAATTTCATCTATTCGTTTCTTCCACTCTTCCCTGTCTTGTGCGGCCCTTTTAAAGTCTGCATATGATAAGCAGCGCACGTCCACCAGCAGGTCCTCCAGGTACTCTCGGCGTGGGCGTCCCCTAGCGTTTGTCTCGGTCATACCCTCCATTATGGCATGCAAGAGGCCTTCTTGTCTTATTGCATGGCCGATCCCCCATAGGACTGGTTATTTCACAAAATTTTAACAATTCATCAAGCTTTTAAGTTAAAATTGTTCTGTGACATTACTGCCAAGTTCTGTTATTATATAATTATGTGCCAGTTCCTAATTATGGGAAAAATAACAGAATTTTAATAGAATTTACGCAGAACTTGAAAAATAACTTTAAAATTTGATGAATTGTTCAAATTCTATAAAACTGAAGGCTTGTTGAAAAAATATCGATGTATCGAAATATCGATATTTTTAATTCAAAATATCGATATTTTTAACCGATATATTTTGATCCGATATATCGATACAAAATATCCAATATCGAAAATTGTATCAAAAACGATTTTTTTTTAAATTTATGTATTTAAAGTCACTAGAATCCAAAACCGCATAGAAACGAACGGAAAAAAGTAACTGTATTGGATCATGACATCTGGCGGTTGAAATTTTAACTATTTATTTATTTATTTATTTATTTATTTATTTATTTATTTATTTATTTATTTATTTATTTATTTATTTATTTATTTATTTATTTATTTATTTATTTATTTATTTATTTATTTATTTATTTATTTATTTATTTATTTATTTATTTATTTATTTATTTATTTATTTATTTATTTATTTATTTATTTATTTATTTATTTATTTATTTATTTATTTATTTATTTATTTATTTATTTATTTATTTATTTATTTATTTATTTATTTATTTATTTATTTATTTATTTATTTACTTATTTATTTATTTATTTATTTATTTATTTATTTATTTATTTATTTATTTATTTATTTATTTATTTATTTATTTATTTATTTATTTATTTATTTATTTATTTATTTATTTATTTATTTATTTATTTATTTATTTATTTATTTATTTATTTATTTATTTATTTATTTATTTATTTATTTATTTATTTATTTATTTATTTATTGTGAAAAACAGTTAACATGTATATCCAATTACATTTCACAATTTTTAGTTAATAGTGTAAAACATTAATTATATAGGTACATTAATAATGACAGGTGCTAAAGAATACCTTTATTTCGCTCTTGAAATGATTGTAGTTCGATCGAAAAATGTCAATTTCAGAAGAAACGTTTAATAGTGAGATCATTCTCCCCAGAGGCATAACCATTAATTAATGGCTTACATATCTATTGTATTTACATTAGTATTTGTGATCACCAATACTATCTCATGTGTGTAAGCACATACATAGAAATGTATGCTATTTTTCGCCATTTTTTTCTAAGCCACTCCTATGTGTTGGTTCCCAATTGTCTATTGACTATACCTTGTTCCAAACACGAAGTCCTTTTTGACAGATTAATACGCCAATAGAATGCATACAAACTTTGTATGCATCTCAGTTTACATATAAGTTAGAAGACAGCTTTTTAGTTTTTGATATTTTTGTAATTATTATGTAATAAAAATGAATAGTCATAAAAATACCTTCATTTTTATTGAGATTTTTGTACATTAAAAAAAGCAAATTGTGTACAAAAATTACTATTGATAATATTGAGCTGAATACACTATTATTTTAAAAACGCAAAATCTCTTGAAAATTTGACCGATATATCGATATATCGATATTTTTTCCTCGATATATCGACGTCGATATTGATATTTTAAAAAATATCGATACATCGATATATTTTTTTCACTTTCGACATCTCTATAAAACTGACTGGCCATTATTTTTTTAACGGTAATTTGTAATACACAGATCCATCATTCACTGTGCAGGTCATTAGTTCTTTTTTGCATTAATTACCTGCCTTCCTACTCCAAGCAGTTTTGGCTGGGTTATTTATATCATTTATACCTAAGCTAAATTATGAATGATACAATGATATAATTAATAACCATGTTACTTTATATAAGTATCATATTGTTATCAGCGTAGCTAAATGACGTGCCTCCTCAATCAGTGTTACATAAAATATTATCTTTTTTTTTTATCAAAAATATAAATTGCTTCGCGAAGATATTATATGGTAGATTTGAGATAAGAATATTAAAAGCAGTTTAAATAAACTTTTAATCTTGGCAGAAATTATGTTTTTAGTGCGATTGCAATGTTTACTTTAGAGTGATTTTTTTCAGCAAGCTACGTTAAGATTGTTGGTCAATATTATTTTTTTTTAATAGTTTATAATGTATAGGTAGGTACTTACTTCGGTAGGTAGGTACGTAGTTCAATAGTCTTAATATATAAAAATAAATGTTCCTTTATTTGTCTCTTATTTTGCATTGCATTTGTTTAGAAATATTAGGGAGCGAACGATTTTATTTTACATTTCTCCAGGTTATGAAAAAGTTGAACATTCGCACGATAGATTACAAGCCTATTTATCATCTTCCAATTCTGGGCTATATCTATTTTAGGAAAGTCTACTTGTGATTTTTTTGTAAATTTTAGTGTCAAAAACTTTTAAAATTAGAGTTTTTGAAAAATATAGCTTGTAACATTTTATATCATTTTATATCATTGATAATCAAAATAAACGAGGTCTGAAATGTGATCCTTACGGAATTCCAATATTCCGTGGGCTAGGTGTAATGAGTACTTTGTTCCAGACGCTGGTGAAGTTATGAACATGACATTTTTAATATGAAATGAAACCAATTTATTGGTCAATTTATTTTTAATATGAAACCAATTTATTGGTCATACCATTTTTTATATGAAACCAATTTGTTTTGGTCCTAAAAACATAAAATATGGATGGATAGAAATCGTATCCTGCTTTTTTAAATCTAAATTTTGAAGTGAAACTCCTTTAGCCCTGTTATGATTTTGAATTCGGATGAAACGGAAATGAAGCATTACAGCACCTGCGAAGCATCAAACTATGATATCACTTTCCAAGGCTCCTATTGGTTGAGATATGAAATGGAAATGACGCCAGATCTGTGCCCGTTGGTCGCTTTGATTATGACCTCACTTTTAAGGATCCTGTTGGTTAAGATTGATTTGGTAAAGTTTCGCTTCTACCGCGTGCAAACTGCACTCGAATTTTTTGAAGTAAAACTTCTTTACGCACGACTTGGGGAACGGAAGTTGAGAGGGAGATATAAATTAGTGAAGTTTTACTTCAGTCGTGTGGTCTAAAGCACACTCGTTTTTTTTAAATAATTATGTACATTAAATAAATAATTATGTACACACGATTGATTAAAGTTAATAGTGTGTATACGGAGATTGAAGTTTCCGTCATAATTCTCAGAATTTTGAGGACTAAGGTAAGATTTGGAATATTCAATAAATACAGAACTGTACCTAATCACTAAAATGGTCGCACATGGATTAGCCGTCAGTGCAGGAAATATCGTCAAGATCCTTTTTTGGCAGATTGGAGGAAGATTGCTGAAAATTTCTTATAATAATAATGTGTATTTATTCCAGTAGATTGGGAGATTTGTACAGTCCCACATATTCCATAAAGAGTAAACATTAGATTATAAAACGAGTATGTGAATAAAATACATACTTATACGCACGTACGTTATGATGTATGCATTCACACATTCATATTAAGGTAAATTAATTGTTTGCGCCTGTACATATTTAATATGAATTTAAATAAATAGTTTTGTCCATAAACAAACCCAAATCTTAGAGACGCTGAAAAATTCAATTTCGTATCGGTGACTCAATCCAATATTGTATTTTTCAGCCTTACTTGAAAGATTTGGGTTTGTTCATGGACAAAACTATTTATTTATGTTCGTATTAAATATGTACGGGCACAAACAATTAATTAATTATTAACCTCAATATTTTAAAGCAAAATGTGCAAAAAGTATTAAAAACGTAAAATAATTTAATTGGCGCTCTCTGTGAATACGTAGATTGTAACGTACGTGACGTTTAACCTTAATAACAACAACAACAATTAGTATTTTGGTAGAAAGAAGTCACTTTGTGGCTTGACATATTACTGAAATAAAATATAAATTTGTTTATAACCAGAAAATGTGTTTAGTTTATTTATTCGAACCGGTTTCGTTTAACACAAATATCATCAGGGTTCCAATTGAACTGATCAAAATCGGTCATGGCAATAGATTAAACAATTTAAAAGCCAAAAATAGCCCTTTTATTCGGTAAAGGGTCTGCTCAGTAATATATTTACATTTATTCAAAAATATTTGGCATGATTTAATTTTTTAATTTGCGATAATTACAGAATTAATTTTGTATAGATGAGCGGACGAAAGGAAATCAACCAACGCACAACCAGATCTTGGAATATTTGGTTTTGCCCTTCAGTTAAATTCCATTTTAGTTTGGGTATATTACAGTGGTGAATTATTTTACGGATGTAGTTGGTGTTACACGCAGCAAATAATATGTATATATTTGGGTCTGCCATACGATTCTGTATCTTTTGTGGATACGGAATCGATTTCATACGTAATCGCCTGTCACATTTGTTTGATTGTCTATGGCTTGCAATTGCTTTTTCTACGTGCTGATGTCAGCTGTCAGCGCTGTCGCCGACTTCAACTAGTTTAAAACACGAAATGCGTAAGCATGTAAGCATACACGATTAATTATTCATTTAATGTACTTTGAAAATGGTATGCCATGGATTTGACATTTACGAAGTTGGCGACATCGCTGACAGCTTACCAGGGTTGTCAATTCGCCGGGAATTCCCCAAATTGCGGGGAACTTGTGGAGAAATTGCGGGAAATTTGCGGAGAATTTGTTATTTTGTTCCCCCCAATTTGGGGAATTTAGACATTTATTGCAGGTGTTTTAGAACATAAACACTGACAACCCTGCAGCTTACGTATCAGCCCGTAGCGAATACGTATGGAATCGATTCCGTATTCACATTCTGCTGTTGCTAGAACTGGAACGGATGTCCAAATATCCTCAGTGCCCGTGGACATGCGAAATCTCTGAGCAAAAGAGATTTGGAAGTTTAGTATCTCCACCCTGGTGGTATCCAGACATGAAGCAATTATGATATTCTTTAAATCCATACTTCATGCATATTTTCAAACAATTCTTTATCATGGATTACTTCTTTTAGACAAGGTAAAAATATCAAAAAAGTTTAAAAGGGTGATTTAAGAAGTTATCTTAAATCTACATTTAATAAATAGGTAGGTACTATAATAAAGTATATAACAATATATTTACAAGTGGATAATTACCTATATATCTAGTAATGTGTGGTATTATTACTTAAAGTTTATCGTAGTTCGAAAATGTCTTAATTTTGAAAATTTATTTGCATACCTTTTTTAAAAATATATAACATGTCACTAGAGAAGTGATAAATACAGTTGATTAATCTATTGATTTCCTTGGTCCACCATTTCAGACCACGGTGGCCTTCGTCCTCGTCATCATGAAGTAGACGAATGAGATGGCCACTAGCCCCGCGCCCACTCCTATGAGGGTCCATTTCACTATCTCCAAGGTCTCCAGAACGTCGAACAGCTGCTCGTTCAGCATGTCAATCAGGTCATCTGGCAGTTCCACACCCTGGAAACAAAATAAATACATTTTATATTAAATTGGAACGTTCGCAACCAGGCTATCGCCTAGTGATGGCGATTTGCCCTCTAGCCACTACAATAAAAGGTCTAAATGTGAACACTCTCGTCCAGGCTGTCGCCCAGTGACATAATGCGTCTCTTCATCATAAATGGAGATTTCATCTCAAGTCACCGTAACACAAGTGCTAAATGTGAACATTCTAGTCCAGCGACATGGCTTGCCTCCTATGTCATGGATTGAGATTAACCCTCAAGCCATCGTAACAAAAGTGCTAAACGTGAACACTTTAATCCAAGCTGCGCCTAACGACATAGCTTGCCCCCAATATCATGGATTTAAATTTCCCCTCAAGCCACCGTAATACAATTTATTTATTTATTTATTTATTTTTACATCTATATATATTACAGTTTTCACCTTATTAATAACATTTTACACATGTAATATATTTTGAAAACCTTTTTAGATATTAATTATACATTTTATTATGTTGGGTGTAAGGTAGGTTTGAGAAGGTGAAACTGTTGGTTGGTGATATTGCATGTTTCGTGAACACCTCACTAGGAGAACCTGTGCTGAGGTGTTTACGTGTTTATGATTAAGTGTGACAAGTACAAGTATTTATGTGTCGTAGTAGAATTTTATTTTTTTTTCTTTTTTACATTTTAATAATTATTCAGAAAAAATATATATATATTTATATATATGGGACATTTTTTTTATTTTTTTATTTTTTATTATATTTACGCACCAGATTTAAATGTCCGGGTTAAATTTTCCCCCCAAAAAAAAAAAAAAAAAAAAAAAAAAAAAAAAAAAAAAAAAAAAAAAAAAAAAAAAAAAAAAAAAAAAAAAAAAAAAGGAAAAACTAAACCCTTTCATACACTTCCCCAAATGATCATCTAGTGAATCAACGTTATGCAATTGCACTATATAAGTATTATAAATACAAAACAATACAAGAACAACATGTCAACCTACTAGAGACCAAATGGGAATATAATTCACCGACTCCAGATATTTTCATATCAGAGGGTTCGGCTCTGTGGCATTTCTAATTGAACCTATAAATCCTACTGATCCCTCAATATAAATATTTAAAAAATCTTTTGTAATCCTACATGTATTTAAAATTACTGCTTTTTGCATTTTTATATACAAATTCTTTGACAAATCTAATATGCTTAAATTTTGAATCAGATTCCTAGGTATTATGCCAGTGGCCGAAATAACAAATGGTAATATTTTTATAGTCCGAGAATGCCAAATTCTTTTAATCTCATTTCCTAAATCTGTGTATTTTCTAATTTTTTCAGAAACAGTTTTTTGAATATTACAGGAATTTGGAATAGCTACATCAATGATATAAGTTATTTTTTTAATTTTGTCATGTAAAACTATATCAGGTCTATTATGACTAATTGTTCTGTCTGTTAGTATAGTTTTATCATAATATATTTTATAAAATTGATTTTCTATAAATGAATTTGGTTCATATTCATAATAAGGTACTACATTACGGCAATCAATCAAGTTATGTTTAATTACCAAACTTTGGTGAATTATTTTTAAAACCTGATTGTGCCTAAATGTATACTCGGAAGGCGCTAATATAGAACATCCCGATATAATATGTTCTATAGTTTCGGGAAAAGCCAAACATTTTCTACATAAATCATCAATTTGATTTATATCTTTGATTATATGCTTTCTATAATTTTTAGTATTAATGACTCTATCTTGAATGGCAAGCATAAATCCTTCTATTTCTGCGCTCAACTCTCCAATACTCAACCATTTGTTTGACGAAAGTTTGTCAACATACGTTTGGTTGAGATAATTGAAGTGTTTTGCGTGAATAATTTTATTTGACCAGGAATCTAATAATTCCTGGTTAGTATTTATAAGAATGTTGGCATTCTCGTCATATAAATTTAAAGGTGTAATATTTCTATCTGCCTTGCAAATTATTTTGTGCATTTCTGAGCTATTAGCTTTCCTATGGAAAAAATTTCTAAGCATTTCTACCTGATTGTGTTTCAAAGATGTTATTTTGACTACACCTCTACCTCCTAAATTTCTAGGTAAATTAATTCGTTCTATAGCTGAATTTGGATGATGGCAATTAAATTTTGTTAACGTAGTTCTAATTAATCGTTCTAAACTATCTAAATCTGTATTGGACCATTTAATTATGCCAAATGAGTACGTTAGTAGAGGTATTGCCCAAGTATTTATTGCTTTTACTAAATTTTTAGCAGATAGATTGCATTTTAAAATTTTTCTGATCCTAGTTTGAAATTTAATCCTAATATCATTTTTAATACTAGTGTGATCTAATCTATTCGATTGCGGGTATCCTAAATATTTATAAACCTCATCCCCTTTCATACTTTGAATTTTGAAATTTCTAAATATACACTCGTCTCCATCTACAATTTTGCCTTTCTCTATATGGATAGTTTTACATTTATCTAAACCAAAAGTCATTTTAATATCATCTGAAAAAATTTTAACTACCTTAATCATTTTCTCTAAATTTGATTCAGAATTTGAAAATAATTTTATATCATCCATATATAATAGATGTGAAACTATACTACTCTCTCTTGTATTACTCAATATCAATAATATTATTATTAAATTAATAAAAACAGTTTATTTTTAAACAAGTTCTGCTGTGTAATTATTGTTACACGTGACAGCTGTTTCACCTTCTGAAGGCATTATCAAACCTTCAGAAGGCGAAACAGCTGTCACGCGTAACAATAATTACACAGCAGAGCTTGTTTAAAAATAAACTGTTTTTATTAATTTAATAATAATATTATTGATTATATAATAAAAAAATTAAACTTAAAATGGAGTTCTACAAATTAAAGTTGATAACAATAAATATATAGGACATGTTTATTCATTTTACACTTTTTATAGTTTGGTTATGTTTGGTTAGGAATTAAAGTATTTTGAATAAAGTGAATATCTTGATTTTTGATCCAGGCTGTGATATGTTTTTTTGAATGTTTGTAGATGTATTTGCAGTAAGTATTTGTTTCAGAGTAATGGGCAAAAAATTAAAAAGTTTGATTGCATAATACTGAAAATGTCTTTGTCCGTATGTGGTGTGTGTTTTAGGTATGTTCAGGGTTGTATTTGTTAAGGACCTGGTTTTTATTATTGTTTTGGGTTGAATTGGAATATGGAGTTTATTTTGAAGTAAGTGTAGTAGAGCAGATTTGGCATAAAGTTGTTTTATGGACATGACTTCCAATGTTTTGTATATTTCGTTTGAATCTGTGTAGAAAGGGACTTGCAGGATTAGTTTAATTATCGCCTTTTGAATCTTTTGAATTGGGTCAATTGCTATATTTGTAGCACTTCCCCCAAGCCAGTATTCCATATGTGGCAATGGATTGACAAAGTGCAAAATATATGAATCTGAGTATTGTTATTGGGAAAAAGTTTTTAATGGATTTTATTAGGTGCATGACTCCTTTTAGTTTATTTGTAATGAATGTTATGTGGTCAGTCCAGCTTAAGTGTTTATCAATAATAACCCCTAGGTATTTTGTTTGTTTGACCCTTTCTATTTTCGCATTGACAATTAGAAGAAGTTTGTTCACAGTCATGCAGAAACAGGTCTATGTTGGAAGGAGGTTGTCCTCTTAGTGTTATACTATGTGTGATGTGTTTTGTTTTGATAGTATTAACGGTAAGAGTATTACTGTTTAGCCATTTTTTGACAACTGACAAACTTTTTTCGGCTATTGCGAATACATCTCCATGTGGCTGCTTGACAAAGAAGAACTGTATCGTCAGCGAAGGTCACGATTTTACCTTCAATTTCAATGTCACACAGTTCGTTTATGTAGATGGGGAATAATAAAGGGCCAAGTACACTCCCCTGTGGGACTCCGTACGTAATTAAGAGTGGTTCACTTATCTTGTTATCAATTTTAACTTGTTGAGTTCGGTCAGACATGAAGCTTTTAATAAAGTCGAATTCTACTCCGTTAATGCCAATGTTTTTTAATTTCTTGAAAAGTTTTTATGTGAGATTATGTCGAAGGCTTTACATAGGTCTAAATAAATTGAAATAACTTTTTTCTTATCATCAAGATTACGTGTAATGAAGTCCGTTACAGTAGCTATTGCATGTTCTGTACTTCTGTTTTTCCTGAATCCATGTTGGTTTATCGACAGTATTTGTTTGGTTTCCAGATAGTGTTACAATATGTATTAAGTATTGAACAGCGCGTCCCTACGCGATCCGACAAGAAAAGAGATAAAAAAATTATGATAACAATGATGAGTAACGTAAAATTCGTATAATTATGATAAAAAAAATTGAATCTGATAATGGTGACCAATAATACATATTATAATTACATAACTACTGGATATGATTTCAACACATAAATAAGTTATTTTTCAATGTTTGCAAAATTACCTTTGTGGCGTCATTTTAATTAAATGAAAACAAATCTGTTTGTAAAAAAAAAACACTTATTTAATCAATATTTACAACATATTTCAAAACCAATGGTTTTTTTGTCAGAATAAAATAAATTTAAATTTTATCCTGACGAAGAAACCATTGCTTTCGAAACATGAATATATTTTGAATATATGAAATTCGGGAAGCAAAATTTTCGCGCCTTTTTTTCAAGTGCCCTTGGCTACCCAGTGGTTAATAAGTGGTGACAAAGTGATTTATTTTAATTTAAGCTAGTATGAGCGCTAGCGACCTTACATAAAATCAATGGAAGTGTGATCTATACTGATTTAAAAACAAATTTATGTTGTCAACACTTCTAGGTCCCGGACAAGCCAATGAAAGTCTTAGGTCCCGAACAAGTCAATTTGATATTTGTTTAATAAAAAAATCTAAATTTGAAATCATCATTTTACTCGAATTTAAATAGAAAAAAATGTCTTTCCGCGGACAAAGCGATACGCCCACAACACATTTATTTTTATTTATTTCAGTGAACAAAATTGTATTTCAGTTTTAGTAAATAAAACTTGTGTATAATCATACATATCATAGGTCGGAACTTCGGAATAAAGGACGATACACATCATCAAGCTTACCGTCCAATTTGCTTGACACTTGATGCTACGTCAGGTGAAGGTGAGGACAAGTGAACTTGAAGACGGAATCGATATTCGATTCGTGTATAGCCACCATGAATCAACTTATTTTCCATCGAGAAAATAACAAATGGTACAAATATTGCTATTAATAAAGCAGACGCAATTCTATCTTTGTTGAAGTGTACCATAATACTTTAGTATTTTTTGTATACTTAATAAATAGATATAAACGTTATATTTTTAATGGCTTTATTCATATTTGTTTGGTAAGCACTTTGATAATCATAAAATAAAAGTGTTGAGTGCCAATCGTGCCTAATTTTCTAAATTAGACAAAAGCGTTTTTTAGTGAGGAAGCATTACTCAACAAGATGTGTTAATTTACGCACTTTGATATTTTATCGTAATAATAATACGGCGATTCTGCTTAATTGGGACACATCGGAACCCAAACATTTTGTGCCAAATAAGCGTCTCTCCCAAATAAGCGAAGTTTGGGGAGGTAAAAAAAACATTTATTCGTAATGTCTTCAAAAACTTTTAAAACTTTGATAAAATTTTGAAAAAAAAAAATTATTACTGAAAAATACTTGTGTACTAACTATAAGGAAAACAAGAAAGGAGATACGTTTTGCATCGACGTAAAATCGAAAAATTTTACCTAAGAATAAAAAAGGAAAATAGTACGTTTTTTTATTAGGTTTCTGTTCCTTCGATTTTGTCCCAAATAACCAGCAGACCCGAGAAACCGGTGTACCAATTAAGCGGAATCGACTCTAAATAATATCTCATTTAAAAAATAATAAATTCAAGAAAAATAAATATAATATAAGTCTACATCTCCTATACTATATTTTTTAAAGAAATGATCCGCGTGATCACATTATTATCGATTACAAACAGATTTAACATTATTTTCTAGGTACACTTACATCCACTGGGATTGCGAAAAATGTATGGCACATGTCATTTAGGATTGTAATAATACGGCAGGTAGGTATAAAGTTCAAGATAATATTAGTAGCTCGATAACACAAATAAAAATGGATTTTATTTTTATAGTTCTGACCCACGTCATTTAAAAAACCAGTCGTCGATTTTTTTAAAGGTTATTATCCGCTTTACAATGTAAACGCCTTATCCCAAACAACAGATAACGAAAATTAAATAATTAATTCCAGGCTAATCATTTAAAAAAAGGACAGATTCTAATGTTTTTTTTGTATTGGATATTCAGATATCAAAAATTTCGGATAGGTTTTTCGCAACACAATAATTATAAGGGCATTGTTTCATAATTAATCAATTTAATCGCCGTAAAGTGTCTTAAATAAATGTTGAAATTATTTATAACTAGCTGGGTTACCCGGATTCGCTCGGGACAACATTCGAGAGTGTTCCACATTGATGTTCCCTATTCCACAATTTTCCAGAATGTTCCGGGATGATCTGGAATGTTGTGGAATGTTCTCAAATACTCTGGCTGGGGTGCCCGGCTTCGCTCAGGGAGTTGATGTGAGATTGAAACGAAGATATTCAAATACAAAAGAGATATGCTATGATGTCCGAGCGACTATCGGCGGACTACTACATAATCGGAGTAGTTGGCGTACGAAAATAATTTATTAATTTCGTTGATTTTTTTAAGGTGTGCTTTAGTATTGAATAACAATATAGTTTGAATACAAAGAATTCGTTCATTTAGTTTAATGTTCGTTTAGTTTATTCGTTAATTATTCGTTCATTTTGTTTAGGTATTTTTTAATTGGTAAACAATATCGGCGACACCCGGAATCGCAGTCCCATCTAGTAAAAACTGCGGTTAACACATCTCTTATATTTCAATATCTTTGGATGAAGTTCCGAACCCACGACGGATCTTGCTTTACATACGCCTATCAATTGGTAGCCCTACCCGTACAAAAGGCTTCAAATTTCCAGAATAAAGTTCCAGAACATACCACAACATTCTGGAGCAACAGGAACAACTCTGGAATTTTCCACAATGATCTGGGATGTTGCGGAATGTTCCCAAACATTCCAGCCTATTTCCGATTATTCCACAACATTCCAGAATGTTCCGGGATGTTCTGGGATGTGGTGGAATGCTCAATTATACTCTAGAATGTTATGGACTATTCTAGAAATTTCAAGGGGCAAAACTCCCAGCAATTATATTTTCAAAAGCATGGCCTTCAGGCAAAAACGAGAACCTTCTTCATGGATGGGGGATAGAGGGCTACCACACAATATAACTCCCATGATCATACCGGGTCTCGTCTCTTCTTTTTAGCGGCACGCACATTGTACACTTTTTTTAATAATGTGTATTGAAGGTTAAGATTATCGAACCTTCTAGAACTTTTCGGAACCTTCTAGACTCACCAACACACTCCGTCACTCATTTTTGAAAGCTTCTAGAACTTTCTCCTTCCATAACTTCCGGAAGGAAACCTTCCAGAACGTTCTAGAACCTTCTAGACTCACCGACACACTCCATTACTCCTTCCAGAACTTTCTAGAGCTTTATCTTCTAGAACTTTCCGGAACCTTCTAGTCTCACACTCCGCTACTCTTTTCTGAAAGCTTCTAGAACTTTCTCTTATCATAACTTTCTAGAGCATTATAAAACCGTCCGGAATATTCTAGACTGACCGACATACTCCGCCCCTCCTTTGAGAACTTTCTAGAGCTTTACCGAACCTTCTAGAATTTTCCGTAACCTTCTTGACTCACTGATGTACTCCGCCACTCATTTCTGAAAGCTTCTAGAATATTCTTCTTCCATAACTTCCCAGAGCATTTGTAAACCATCCCGAATGTTCTCGAAACTTTTAGACTCACCGACATACTGCGCCACTCCTTCCAAAACTTTCAACTACTTTATTGAACCTTATAGAACTTTTCGGAACCTTTCAGACTCACCGACATACTTCGCCACTCCTTCCAAAACTTTCTACTGCTTTATCGAACCTTATAGAACTTTCCCGATCCTTCTAGACTCTCCGACGTACTCCACTACTCCTTCCAGAACTTTTCGAAACCCTCTAGAACTTTTCGGAACCTTCTAAACTCACTGACATCCTCCGCCACTCATTCGGCCGCTCAACTTTCCGGAAGACTCTTCTTGAAATTTCTAGAGGGCGAAAATTCCAGCCCTTATATCTTCAAAAGCACACCCTTTAGGTAAAAACGGGACCCCTCATCCTGCAGGGGGGATGTATATCTACCACACCATATAACTTCCTTTTCGTACCGGGACTCGTTTCTGAGTTTTTGCGGGCCGCACGTTTGTTTGGACTTTCTTTTATAGTATACTAGCTGACCCGGCGAACGTTGTTCTGCCACATAAATTATTTCTAGTGAATATTTTGGTTGTTAAATAAAAAATAACGAATGTTTTGTAAGTGTATGGGGATGGGATCTATGACAGAAAGAGGAATTGAGCGCTGTACTTGATGAAAGTAAAAAAAATGAAATAAAGAAAATCAATATTAATTTCGAAGAGCAATTGAGTGTACGATATTTTTTGTCAGTCCGTCTTTAGCCAACACAAATATAAGCTCGATGGTTTGCTCACACGAGAACATGATGCCGAATGAAATATCAAAATCGACGCTTCTCGTGAATGTTTTGCGCGTGTGTGGATGAAAGTTCGATTAAGCAGACGTAGCGCCATCTGTCATTCAACAACATAAATAATTTCGTTCTGTTTGAAATACAAAAGACGGTCAAATTTGTTCATACAAAAATACTAAAAACGCGATTAAAAATGGGAGGGTGGGGGTAGGAGAGTTAAAATTTAGGATTATAGGTATTTTTGATGCCAAATAAAAATAAATTCAAAAAAAAAAATTGTCAAAAAAATACTTCTTTTTTCTGGATAGGGACATCCTAATCACCTAGCGGTATGAAATATACTTTAAAATTTATTCTCATACCTACCAAGTATACACACTAAATTTCATAAAATCGGTAAAGCCGTTTCGGAGAAGTGCGACCACAAACAACGTGACACGAAATTTTTATTTTTATATACAGGGTGTCCGGGGGTAAAGTGCATTAACTTCGGAATGTGATTCTACATGATAGTACAAGTTTAAAAGATAAATAACTGTTTTCGAAATTCCAACTTTTAGGGGTAGTTTTGAGGTAAAAAGATAAAATTTGTCGGCGTGTGCGGCCAGATTAATTATTTTCCGCTGTTACGATACGGGCCAATCACAATCGATTCGGGCGTCCGGCAGGCTCTCAGCAAGTAAGATCGTACCTCACACTAAGGATTTTTAGTAGGTACGTCTTTTTGTATGGGAAAAAAAAAGTTGGAATTTCGGAAAATTTATTAATCTTTTTACTTGTACTATCATGTAGAATCACCTCCCGGAGTTAATGCACTTTACCCCCGGACACTCTGTATATAAGATTATAAATAATCGTCGTAATTCATAATCGGAACATTGTTTGAAATTGCTGTAATGGGATACCATATTTTAGTAGCCATTGCTTTATAAACTCCCCTTTTATTTTCTCCTCACAACATTGGGGATGCCAAAGTCACACTGGCTCTCGTGCGGTAATTCAAGATATTGAACAGGAGTGATAGAGAGTAGTCCTGGGTCGATCGTGAAAGACCTGATCGTCGAAACCCGCTCACGAGCTACCAAAGAGCGAGCGGGTTATTTATTCGTCAGCACCCTGGTCTCAAGATCCGCGACTCGCGAACAACAAGACAAGAACAACGTGCGCACTCCCGCGACCCGCGATCTACGACACATTCCTGCACCCCGTGACTCACGGACCGATCGCCGGGTGCCGGGTGCGGGTGGGGCGAGATGTGTCAGCTCCCGGAACAAGCAAACTGCGACACATTCGATATGCATTCGATCGCCGATTGCCGATCAACGCACACACGTGCTTGACAGTATCCTGCTTCCTGCCCGTGTGTCACGTCATCGCGGGATTGTTAGGTATATTCGATTTTTGAATATTCGACTAGACACAGCGTCGTTTTTAATAAGAGCTTATCTTGGTATTGTTAATCAACGGGTGAAGTGCATTTCTTTTCACATTTTGTTAGTGTTGTTTTCATAAAAACTTTTCATTTTTCGTGTGAGTGTGAATGTAATTGTGCATTGTAATAGAAACTAGAAAGTGGTAAAAGTGTAAAATGTCTGACTTTAATAAAAAGAAATTATAATAAAGCATTAGCTTATAGCTAATTTACTTATTTAAATTCTCAATAAAAGCTTCAGAACAACACGTTTTTTACAAGGTTTTTATATCCTCCAAAACATGATAAAACTTCTTTTTTTTTACCCCTTAAGCATGTCTTTTTAAAAATTAATTTCTGGGACATGACATTACTAGTTACAGGTGTGAGCAGTGAGAGAACGTTCACACAATTATAACCTGGGTTTTGTGTCGCGTATGACTTGACCGGTCTGGGCGGCGACCGTCTACCGCGCGGCGCACCCGTAGAAAGTAACTGGGTGATGAGTAATCGAGTTTCGTATTTTTTGTCGCGAAAAGAGCGGGTCTTCGCGACCCGTTCGTGACGCCAGTGTGTCGTGAGCGACCCGGGTCGTGTAAAACGATCGATCGACCCAGGACTAATAGAGAGTGCATTTAATTGGTATTTTAAATAAAGACCCGAAGGCATATAATCAGAAAAAACATGCCATAAATTAATACTTTCTAGCATTTTGATACGATGATAAATATCACGATAAGGACAAGTTACATACTGGGGAATTGTACGACACTATCTTAATTAAATCTTATTTTTATATTGAAGATTAAATATCTACTTTACAGCCATTCTTGTTGTCATTCTTAACCATATTTACTGCAATACATAGATTAAAGGATAAGTGTCAAATCTCTATACACACAAATAAAGGCAGCCATCATTTTCCAATAAAAATAATTTGTAAAGCGCGGTTTTAAAAAAAAAATCACCTTATTGCGCTAGTTATTCAAAACTCAAATGGGCATTCAAAAAACTTCTTTTGTTATTAGGGTATGTTTAAATGGACGAACTTTTTTAATAATTTATCATAATGTGTTGCTTGGTAACGCAACTTACAAACTGTATAATCGATTACTTATGTTGTACAGAATTTGGTCACAACACAGTTCTTAATTTTGATTAATAGAAAATTTAGATAAATGAAACAATTTAACTTTGTTTGAAACTTTGTTTAAACGTATACCTTTGCTCCGAAGAAGGAACGGTCGTTCCGAAACTGGTCGGCTTTACTCAAATATATAAGTGGTTCAAACAAAGTTAAATTGTTTCATTTATCTACAATGGATAACCACAAAGTTATAGCGTTCAAAAGTATATAATGGAAAATTTGTTTGTTTTATAATGGTTAATGGAGCAAAATCTCTAAAATTGAGAGTTTTGACATCATGAACTTTGGAATGCCTTTTTTATAGAATATCAAAGTCAACGCAACTAGTTTTAGATCATAACGCCTTTTCAATCATAGACCAAAGCGTTGAAGTGTCTATTTTACTTTCTGTCTTCAAGAAAAGCAAACAATAATGTAACTCCTTCGAAATCGGAAATAAAACAATCCTTTTTGAAGTGAAAACTTCTTTAGCACCGTTGTGATTTAAAACTTATCTGATACTATTCTTAGTATCAGATAAGTTGTAAAATAGTTATTGTTGATTTCTTAACCCACTTTGTGGCTGACTGCTTTACTGCTGGCCCGAGGAAAATAATAGTATGTAAAAGTTTGACCGGGCTGAAGGATATCGATCGTCGGTCAGAATTAGAGATGGATAAGTTCTGCATTTTGCCGGAGGCCTCCGAGACGCGCTTCTTTTTAAAAGTACTCAAGTTCTTGGAGCAGATCCCGGGAGCCACTCCTGACCCGGACCTCGGAGCCGGAACTCGCAAAAGAACTTGAACCCGGGTCCTACTCCCGACTCGCGAGTGGCTCGTACCGAGATGCGCGGGTTCGAACGGAGCAGGCAAACCCGGGACTTGCTCCCGACTCGCGAATGGCTTTGGTCCAAGTACTGGTTCGGGTTCTCTGGGAGTAGTCGATTTGAAAAAGGCGTAGAAGTAGGATCCGCTTCCCGGGAAGAACCCGACTTCAAGAGCCTATTCCAGCCAAATAAATCTATAAATCGCTAGTCAGAATGTCTCTTACCAATGTTGACCATGATCGCAAATATTTATAAGTGCCCATAGGCGATTTGGTCAATTTCGGATTGATATAGGGTTTTATCGATCGTCCAGGCTAGGTACCCTGGTACCTAGCCCACAATATTTAAAAGAATAAGTAGAAAATACCAAAAAATCGAATTATAAATTATTGATAAAACGGTTTTTTTTTCATAAGTGAAAAAAACATTTTAAAAAAGATAAACATTCCCGGGTTACGAATAACCTGGCAATATTTGAAAATTTCCTATTACAGTCGTGATAAATGACTTAGCCAGTCAAAGAATTGAACTCACAACGCCTTGGTTGAACATAGAAGCGATGCCACTTTTCAGCCACTGACCGATCAATCTATCAAGTATTTATGCAAAGATTTAATTAAAAGATAAAATCTTCCAATCGTTGATTCATCCATCTACACGGAAATTCAATATTTACACATGCCTAAGTGTAGGTACGCTATCAACATATTTAAATATAGTAGCAACATAATGAACAATAAATAAATCATTACGCGTATTTGCGTGTAGGTTGTCAACATAAATTACCATATATTTATGCATTCACATCAGTGACCAAAACATTTTTAAATGTCAATCCCTTTACAGACCTTGAACATTAAAATCATTTAAAAGCCTTTACGGGCGATTTATGGCCAATTTTATAATTTTCCTTATTTGGACCTTTGAATTATTGATTCGCTATTAAGAGGGCATTACCAGAGAAAACCGGAAATACGTCATTTTCAAAAAAGTTTTTAGACGTATTGACTCTTTTCCACAAAAATTTATAAATGGATTTCGAAAGATTGTTCTTTTATCTAGCATTCGTATGTAATAAATTTTGAGAATTTTTTTAAATTTTTAGTATAATAAGGTTATTCCATAGGTCGTTGGCAGATTTGTTCAATTTTCAAAAAAGTTTTTGTATTATACCACACCCATTTCAAATAATAAAATCATGCAGTAAAATAAATCAATACATTATCTAGCAAACGTATGTTTTAGAATTTTAATTTTAGTTTCAATAAAATCATTAAAAAATATCTACGTACATGTGTTTCTTGGCGAAAATTGGTCCGTTTGTGTATTTATTTACGCACTTACAAACTAATATATTTTAGATTTTTTTAACATTCTTATTAAATTTAGACATTATTGAAAAATGATAAATACTTATAATCAAAAAATAACTACAAAAAGTACATTATTTTAATAGTTTTATCATCACGCCTTTCAGCATTTTTGGATGAAGGTATAAATTAAAGCTAATTTGGATGGAAATAAATTCGATATTGAGTTATAATTTAAAAAAGCTGGTACGGAGAATAATTAATCTTTCTCATTGTAACCGCCCTGCACGATCGTAAGAACAACTTTCGACGAAATGTGGATTTTCGTCCGCTGGCTGGTTAAACGCTCTTAAGTTTGGGACATGATTTTATGCACCTACCTATTAAGATTTAGTTTGATCTTGGATTAATAATTATTAGAATTTGAAATTCCGTGGTTCTTAAAATTTTTTTATCAAATGGTTGTAATTTTTGGTAGCAAATAAATTTTCAAAGTAGATTTTAACAGTATCTCACGGAATATTCAACATTTCGTCGCCTTAGTTCTTAATTGTCTAAACGACCATTAGAAAATTTTACGGAAGGAGAAAATTTTCTTTCAATATTTCAATAAAACATTATGAAAGCTGTTACAGATAAAGCTATTTCCGTAAAGGTAAAGGTATCATCAGTTTAAATAATTCTAAGTTATGTCATTAACTATCATTTTTTATACTTTATTTTTAATTTTAAAGTGGAGATAGAACAAAAACTAAAATGGTCGTTTAGACAATTAAGAACTAAGGCGACGATTTTACAACAAATAATGGATATTTATGGAGGTCGGGTAATAAAATTATATTTCAAAAAATCTTTTGAGAAAGTAGAAAACCAATACACTCTTATCAATAATTTACGATAGTGCCGGCTTCGGTCATTTTTTTACGCTGAAACGCTTAAATCCGCGAACCAACAAATATAATAATAAAATCTTAAAACGTGTAACGAACGACACAATGTAAAATTTCGGTTTATAAAACGTTAAAGTTGTTCTGTTTCTACTGAATACTTATTATATTTTTATTTACACTACGAATGATTTTTTCCTATGTAACCACTTGTACGTATAACTAAACGTAACATCTCAAGGGCTTATGCTTTTTATGAATATCAACTATTAACTTGGATTTTTTTCAAATTATCACGATTTCATCTCGAGAATACGTGATCAAAATAACCGCTTTGATGTCCGACAGATGTTTTCGATATGTCGAACAAGATTTTACTGTGTACCTGTCGTAATTCATATGACCGTTTTTATCTAAGTTATTTTTAATCATTTAATTCTTCATTTAAGTTTTGCGCTACAACCAATGCAGAAAAAAAAATGATTACATTAAAAAATCAATTAAGTCGTTAATATTTTACTTTTTAATGCGTAGAAGTACCTGTTATATTCTGAATGCGATAATGGATTTGTAATACAATCCAACGTGTCAGTTTAATTACGATAACACGAATTAAAGCATGGTTCATAAAAAAAAAAAAAAAAAAACAGCTTGATGCTTTTTGGCACGTTTCCACACCTTTCAAATAAACACCAGAGTTTGGAAACCTACACACCTTGGTATTTGATATATGAAAAAAAACGAAAGTTTATAGTTCTGTCTTGATTTATGATAGCAGAAAAGAAGATATTATTGTAATATCCAGTGATATCACACTGACGCCTATGCTGATTATATTAATAATTATTATTATCTTCACTCAATGTTGTCTGACATCCAAGGATCAGTGTTGTTTAATTAACGACAGGGATTAAGCCTAAAGGTCGCTGCTACAAAAAATTATTTCTATCCGTTCCTTAGATCATGAACACGAACGATCGTGCGTCTTAGAATGACCGCCAATAGTTATTATTTATATGTTAATGTTCTGTTTAACAGTTGAAAACAAGAAAAGCAGAAAATATGTTTTCAGAAGCAGCGAAAACCAACGAAACACTTCATGACATTTGAGAGAGCTTTTTCTGTGGTGTACTCGGTTGTCATTTGTCGTATGAGAACCGGACGATTCTACGACTCTATGTCTTTCCTATATCGCACAATATGGGTTACGAAAAGACTCACTTTAACACAGCATCCCCAAAGGTGACATAGACCCCGAGGGAAAAGATTTTCCTCGGAAATTCCTATGAGGAGAAATTCCAATAACATCAAACATGGAGTGAAGGGGTCGAAAAAAATGTACATTTTTTGTGAATATGAAGCGCAAAAACCCTCAAATGGACTCGTGAATTTTTCACAGATTTTTTCAATCATTTTCAGCTCGCGCAGTCTCTCTCAATAATATGATAAGTTGTTATTTTTTATATCCAACCATCTTTATACAAAGGTAGGAGATAGGAGTGACAAATCATTTTATCTTAAAATAGTACTTCAGAGCGAATGTAAAGCTAATGTCATTAATGTCCATTTAGTCCAGTCAAGGAAGGAGTAGTAGAGTGCGTGAGCAGGAACCTAAGCGATTGCTTCAGGACTTATTCAGGGTGCTTAGGGTGTGAACATACTAAAAGTCCTGACGTCTAGGTGATGAGCTAGGAGGGGGAGGGGGGGGGGGGAGGTCCCGATTTTCGGGTTTCCGTTTATATCTCGAAAACGGTGCGTCGCAGAGGAAAACTATTTTAGAATAAAGAAAAGCTCATAAAATTATCTACAACTTTTATTCTATACGTAATATTGGAAATCCCAGCTGTTTTTGAGTTACACGCTCCACAAATGTCGATATTTTAGAAAAAATATATTTTACCTCACATTTTTCATCAAACATTCCTTCATATCGTCTAAAATATTCATCAAAGAAAGAAATTTATTTGAAAGAAGTTGTAAATAATTTAATTTTCTTTTATAATATATATACATATGCAAATTAATCTCCAACCAGTAAGTATTTACAGCAATTTTAAGTTTTTTCGTAAAATGTCGTCATTTTTAAAAAAGCTGTTTTCAAGTAAAATGTTTTCATCTTATTTCTGACACACAACATTTGTTTGTTCTCGTAATAATATGTGTGACCACACTTTAAAGCCAGTTATTAAATAAAGTAGACAAAAATCATATAACTTGAATTTTTTTAATTTTATAATGATAATGATGATAATCTCATTATAATTTTATTCTACTTCGTTACATTAAGTACATAAAATTATAAACCTTAATGTTATCACTGTTCTCAATAACATCATGTTACACTCTCAACTTTATATGGATTCACGTTTTCATCCTCTTTGGACGTGAGGGTCCTGGCAAGCGTTATTTATTTTTCGTGATAATATTCTGAAAATTTCAAAATACTTTGTACTAAAAAAAATACACGTGATTTTTTTGGGGGGGGGGGGTTAGTCTAAAACATCACCATAAATGATTTTTTTCTAAAGTATTGACAATTGTGGAGCGTATAACTCAATAACGGCTGGGATTTCCAAAATTACGCATAGAATAAAAGTTGTAGGTAATTTTATGAGCTTTAACTTATTCTAAAAAAAATTCCTCTGCAACGCACCGTTTTTGAGATATAAACGGAAACTCGAAAGTCGGGACCTTCCCCCCCCCCCTCCACCCCCTAGCTCACCACCTAGACGTCAGGACTTTTAGTATGTTAACACCCTAAGCACCCTAAACAAGTTTCTGAAGGAATCGCTTAGGTTCCTGCTCACGCACTCTACACCTCCTTTTGGACTATTTGTTTACTGGACTAATTATAAGTTTTTTCTTGTTTTTATGAAAACCCGTTGAAATCTTGTAGGTATTTAAAGATATAAAATTTATTTTGTATATTTTTAGAAATGGGGAAAACTAACAAAAAACAAAATTAAATATATAGTTGATATTCACAAATGCAAAACTTATATGCTTTGACTGATATCGAAAATGTCTCTCAGAAAATGAATTTAATTAAAAATCGGTTAAACCGAGCATTAGGTATATGAATCACAAACACTTGCATAGGAAAATAAAAAAGCTTTGCTTCGGGCGTATTTCTTGATCACTTTTAAAAATTATTAACTATTGAATAATGCACAAAAGCGGATCAAAATTTCTCGTTATTAACGTTAGGGGGAACAAAGATGCCATCTCATTTCTCACGGAAACTGTACAGGAAACATGGACCGTTTGGCATGAATAACATTGCCTTTATCCTAGACCTGACCAAGACTTTTGACAATATCGCATTAAATATTTTTAAAAAGAGTAAAACATATGAATATCGCGAAAAATCCCTTTCTAAAAATGGCTAAATGGAAAACGGATTTAGGCAGGACAGAAAGTAATGTTCCAGCTCATTATCAATATTATTATAAGTCCGTTGAACATATTATATTCATGCGTACATTATTTGGCCGCATTCTGCAAACTTACAATAAATTTTCTTTGTAAAACTTTGTTCAGTGAATAAAATGAAAAAGTGTAACCGAGACACACTCTAGGTTGCAAATATATTCTGGTAAGAACTCTGAAATCATTCTAACAAACGCATCCAGAATTTTTACAAAATTATGATGTTGAAGGCGTTTTTATTTTATTTTTTGTTGATGAATAAATTTTCTATAACGATTTAAAATGTGTTATTTTCGATTTGCCGCTAACGACGTTTTCAATGCGGGGTTGACGTCACGCCCGTCTTACCGGCGTTGGCGTTTTCTATGGCACAATGACATTATAAACAGTTGGAACCATTTCGGAATGTGCGGTTTTTCAAATCAATTAGTATGAATGAAAATATTAAAATTTCACATTTTTAGTACAATGATCAGAATTAAAAAAATAACTCAATCTTCCACACTTTTTTAAAGGTAGAATTTATAGTTTGTGAAAATACCCCAATGTAATAGTGTTGGTCCTGGTAAGACTAGAAGATCTAGGTTCAAGTCCCTTTTTAAAGTTATATTTTTATATTTGTTGTTAACTAACTGTTGTTAACCATCACGCCGTTTCTCCGCAGGGGTAGGCAGAGAGGACGGACCGAAAAACAACTCGATCTTGGCACACACTCCTTGTCTCGTTCACATTCATACACGCTCTTCTATAATTCCGACACTTCACATGGCCCGACTCAAGTATCTGATTCACTTGGTCGTGCCATGTCTTCCTCGGGCGTCCCCGACTTCTTCTTCCATTCACATTTGCGTCATATATTCTCCTTATACTCCTTTCCTCGTTCATTCGCTCTACATGCCCAAATCTTCTGAGCGTCCCTTTCTTAATCTTACTCATTACGCATACATTAGCCTTGCATTCTTCGCGGATCTCCACATTTCTCACACGATCGTACATGGTTTTACCACACATACGCCTCAGGGATCTCATTTCTACAGCATTCAGTCTACTTTCATCCTTCCTCTGCCAGTTCCATGCCTCACTGCCATACATCAGGGTAGGTACCAGCACTCCATTATGGATGGATAACTTCGCTTCTTTGGACAGTCTTTTGTTGGCGCCAACAGCGTTCAGTCCTCCGTTGTTGCCTGCATTTACCCTTCTTTCGATATCTCTGTCAGCCCTTCCATCTCTCGTAAACATACTTCCCAAGTACACGAGTTTTTGTTGTTCAATTCTATTTTCGTACTGTTATTAGGAATTGTTAATATTATTTTTAAAATTACATTAAAATAAGCAGATTTCACATATTTAATAACCACCATTAAATTGATCAGAATTGAAACGTTGCTTGAAAAGATTCTAGCAATGGTTAATGATTTAAAAATAACAAAGTATTTTTCCAAAACTGGTCTACCTCTTTCTTTTTATTTCCTCACTTCCTTCAGCCTTAAAATTTTACTGTTTGAAAACCTAGCTGTAACTAATACCTACTTACCTTTCCCCACTCGTCAATTTGACAAAAAGAAATTCACTCTTAAGAAATTACCTTGATAAATGTAGATAGTTGTCAATAGTTTTATTTTTACAATATTATTCATGTGTGTTTTAATTATCGATATTTTAATTAATACAGAAAATAATGGTACAAAAAACGTTTACGAAATGAGTTTTCAGACCATAAAAATTGCATAATATTACGTAAAAATATGTTTATTTTGCTAAAGCAAAACTGGCAGATTAAATAAACATATATACAATAATGCATATTCATGTTTACTCTTATAAATACTCTTATTTATCTGTTAGGAATCGGCTGATTACGGGGATATTTTATTGCCTCTTCTTGTTGTTTATTCATATTTTTTATATAATTAATTCTTTGTTTTACCCGAAAAAGCTAATTAATCAAAATAGATTACAGATTTCCAATGTCCATAAACATGCTAATAATTATTAATCATGTATGAATATTCAAGAGATTTAAATCTACTATTGGATATTACGTAGTGAGGAAACCGGCACCGCGGGGAGAGCAAGTGTTGAACACAAAATTATAAGAATATTGAAAAATTCAGGCGCAATAGTTATAATAATATATAAGTATTATACAGCGATAGGTAAAACTGTTTGTGTGTGCCTTATTAAAAATTCTTGAACGGCTAGGTATTGCCTTATGAAAATACAATTACGGTTCTCAGAAACTTTTACTTCAAAAAATTTCTACAAGAATAGATACTTGTCTTGTAAAAATTTTCCATCTTAAAGAAACAAAATTATTAGTACCTACCTATATTTTAACAATATGATAAGGAAATTATTTTAGTATTTTTCTCACATATTAATTCGCTGCGTATCTGAGCCAAAGGACATCCATTATCTCTCCGACATCCATGAATAGCACGAAATTAAAAAAAAAAAAACAACTTGATATGATTGGCAGCATCTAATATTTAATTATTGTTTCTTTAGATAAATAAATTCCTCCTCTTTGTTGGGACGCTTTGCTCAAAGCTCGTTGAGATCGAAACTGTTAGTCGTTTTTACTTTTTCATTTTTTGTGATTGATTCGGGTATAGACATGTTAATGAAGGCATTAAACTCTGTGTTTGATATAGGTACATGTTAATGTTCAAAGCATCGTGTCATAGCTAACGAACTAAATCTTTATACCTATGAATATATATTACAGAATAGTTTGGTAGATGTGTGCAAAATAAATAAAATGTTTATTCGATTGATGTGTTTTAACTTGTTACGATTTTTTTGTTTGTAATCAAGATTTTTGAATCGGTATATTTTTCTAGCATAATATGAAATTATTACTTTTAAAATAATTTGACGGTCTTGGAAACGTAATTGTCTAATCAATTTAAATTAAAATTCTTTCGCTATACTTCAAAATTGTTCTGGATTGTACACGTCGATCGAAATTCGGAATTTAGTGACAAAAAGTCTAATCAGTCAGCTAGGTAGACGCTTCCCAATCTTTGTCTCCCAGTTCCTAATGGTAAATATCATATTCTCACTGACTTAGGTCTGCGTTAATATGAAAAAATAACTTTCGTTTGTATTACGCTGCAGGTCTTGTTGATGTGATGTTAATCGTTAAGACATGCATGAATTTTGTAAAAATGACTTTACAACTGCCAAGAAAAATAATGTAAAATATGTGAACGCACTGCTTGAAACGTGTATTATTAATGCAAAATGTGTAACAAATCTTTAGTGTCAGTTTGCTTGGGTTTGGGTGAAAATCTTTAGTCTGCAGCCACAGTAAATTGAGGTTTTTGCGAGTTGATAGAAGCTTCTCCAGTGACAAAAAACTACGCCTCTATTACGCGCAGCCAACACTTGGCTGCAGATAAAAGGTTTTGACCCAAACCTGTTTCTACAAGGCGCGTGTCAGAAGTTCTCCAATATTTGCGTAAATAATATTTTAGTATTGTGATAAATATTGAACACGCATTCTAAGAGAATGGTGTGGACATATCAATACGTAGCGTCAAAGTTTGAACGGAGTTTATTGACACGCCAGACTAAGGAAAAAAGGTATCGAATAATAAATTATGGTCGATTGTTTGATAAATAGGACGCTTTGCTGACTGTCGGATGGAACTTTTGCGAATTCCACCACAGATTGTTTACTGAGAAAATGCGAATCACCCGTAGAGAAGTGAGCGGAATTTATTCAAAATTTCAAAAGACGACTCGAAAGCTAACGAAAATCTCCGACGGAATCCGATATTAGTAACACGATAAGCTATTTCGCGCTTAATTACAACTATAAAAAAGGCGTCAAAGACTTGAAGGAAGCAAGTCTCGGAACAACTTTTGACAGTATTGTTAAAAAACGATTCGATTGACTTTTTGGTCAATCCTCGCGTTCCGAGTTGAAGATGTTTTGCAAATATTTTTAAAGTTCAAGACGATCACTATAAAAAATGTTATAATGTCATACGCGGATACTAAATTAGCATTTAGGTAATTAATCACTTTGAGCAAGCCGTAAATCACTGCGAAATGTTTTGCTCTACAACCAAATTATTATCAAACACGCTCATATCAGATTGTAACCATAATCGATTTTGGTACAAGACACGATATTATGTTAGCTGTTTTCGGCGAATGAATGTTCACAAAAAATACAACAAACTGTTCGACATGTCACTGCGTACATCTTTAATTCTATATTATCAAAATATTTCTATTAAAAAGCGTATTTGTGTCATCGAATAGATTCAAAAAAAATAATACCTAAAACATTTTCTTCGCTCGAGGTGACTCAAACATCTCTACTACATTCATTAAGATACAGAAGATTTATAATTTGACATGTTCCTTAACATTTTAATTTGTATTTAGTACCTATCTCTCCCCACGTCGTCCGTCTGTTCGCGATAAACCCGAAAACTACTGAACGGTTTTCATGCGGTTTTCACCAATAGATAGAGTGTTTCGTAAGGAAGGTTTAGGTATGTAATTTATCAAGGATTTGTGTAAATTGGTTGAAACATAACGATAATTGTTAGAAGTGTCGGAAAAGTCAAGCCGCCTGGCAGCTTTCATCGAAAACACTGCTTAATCCTTTTGGGATATAACAAAACAATGCATGGTGGGATATTCCTCTTTTATAGAACTACAAAAAATTCCGCGAAGGCATATATCTATCTTTTATTCAAAAAAAATTGACACGTACATTGCGGTAATTAAAAAATTAATTAGATGGATACAGTATTAATCCTTATTAACTTAAATACGTTAGTTACCCCAAGCATTTCATGCACATTATTATAATCTTTCACACCATCTCTACGTATTAAAAATTAAAGTCCTCCGCGGCATCTGTCTGTCTCTTTGCGACAAACTCAAAGACGGCGGTGGTTATAAAGGTTGGATAACCATCCAATAGATGACGTTGTGTTTTATTAGCCACAGCAACGCGTGGCCGGGTCAGCTAGTAATTATTAAACATGTATATACATCCGTGTCTACACTTCTAGACGTTTTTCTGATTGAATAAATTTTCTGAACTTCTAGTCCAGTAAATTATGTAAAATTTCTTCAACATTCAAATAAATCTCTATAATTTTGCACCAATATATAGAAATTTGTATACCATTTAAATTGAAACACAAAGTAATAATTTTAATTTTACTAATTGGCAAACAGCAAAAATCTTTTTTTAACGGAAAAACGCGACAATTTCAAAATGCATTCAAAACAATACACATTAAGACATATTAAATAAAATTTTCTTTGCACGTAGATATCTTTGCGGGTTTCAAAATTGGGTTTTCTCTTAATAATATGACCACCAACCAATGTGACCATACTTCCTGTGCAATAGAGCTGGACTTCCATAGTGACTCTCTTCCATAGTGATAAAGTATTCATTTATTTTTTTTTTTACTTGAGTTTTTTTTTATAAAAACTGCGTTCGCAACAATACACATTAAGACATATTAAATTCATTCATTCATCATCGCTATAACATATCCCTCCAGGAAAAGTCATTATTGTAAAAAAACAAAAACTTAAAAATGACAAAGACATATTAAAACCAGTTTAGCCGGTAATTAACACCAAAATAACATATTTATAAAAGTTTAAAGTTCAACAGCAAATTTAGGGAAAATTTGAAGCAAATTTGCGTCGACCTTGTGAATTCCGCCATCTATCTTCACATAAGAAAATAAAATGAGAACAGAATATTTGGGCCTGAACGTAGATTCCCAACTCTCGTGGAATCTCCACATAAATCATGTAAAGGAGAAAATTACCACCATAACTGGTGTACCTATACAGACTCTAAGGATTACTACCCATTTATTTACTAACATCAGTGTACTATGCCATGGTACATTCACACCTTTCCTATCTCTGCTGTATCTGGGGGTTTGCCTCAAAGAAATTGATAGCTGATCTGCAGGTGGTTCAAAACCGAGTTCTCAGAAATGTTTTTGGACTTCCGTGCGACACCCATGTCAAAGACATTTATTCAATTTCCGGTATTCTTCGTAAACATGCACAAGCACCATCCTAAAAATTACTCAACAATCAACTCACACTAACATCAAGCCACTTTACAATCAAGACATCCACACTCACAATACTCGAAATAGCAATAAAATCCGCGTACCACAAACACACACTCCAAAATATGGGATAAAATCTCTGTACTACATTGTCTATACACTATATAATTCGCTTCCAGGTTGGTACAAGGGAATCCAGCAAAATAAAAAAAATTCAGAGTTATGCTTTAAAAGAATATTTTTTAGGTGTGTTTAAGGATTAAACTACGTAAATTTCTTGTCATGTTCAATTGTCTTGTTTCTTTTCTCTTCTTATCTTTTCCATTTAGTTGTAATCATCCATATTTGTATAACCTTGTTCCTTTTTTCTTTAATTGTTTTCTATTGTTGTTTGTTCTGCTTAACCTGTCTTTTAAATTTCGTCTGTATTGTATGTGAAAGTATATTTTGAATATCTAAATTCCTATGTAAAATTGTAACTATTTCCTCCCACCCATAAGTGTATTTTCATTCTGTCCCAAAATGAGTTCTGTAACTCATCGGGATTACCCTAGCAAGAAATAAAAATATAAAATAAAAAGCGGATAATGTTGCTTGTGTTATGATGAAAAGCTTCGTAAACACAGGATAGAACTCGGCGCGGCGGGACGCTTTGGACTGTTCGACCAAAGACTAACGACTAAGTACTGTGTTGATTAGTATTTTTTTTATCTAGTTTTCCAATGGCTTCTTACTCCTTTCACTTCAAACTTCTACCTAAAGTATAATTTAAATTTACGAACCTCATCAACCCACACAACGGGGAACAACGTGGTGTTGACTTTTTGCATAACAGTCATCTGCGGGACCGGTCTCAGGAACATGTTAAATTGTACCCTCTTCCCGCCGCGAAGAGGCGATCCCGTGTTCTGAAAAGTTACAAAGCAATATAAAAACCACCCACATATATTGCACATAGTAAATTACAATGCTATTTTTACGTAAGTAATGTGTGTGCAAGGTAGTGAATCGAAGAAGCCGTAATTATTATACATGTATTATGTATTTAGTAATGATGTTTTGCTAACTTCATCGTGTGGATGCAACCCACACACACACAAAAATATTTTTGTAAAAATGTAAATCATTTAATTGATCGCCCGTACAGTTTTGCATTTTAACATTGTATATAATAGGTACAGAACAAACGCATTTGATAAATTATAATAAATCTTCATAAATAAATTAAATACATAGTAAATCGTATATTAAATTAATTCTATATTACTCGTACATAAACTGGTCATTGTTTCACAGAATTTGAACAAATCATCAAATTTCAAAGTTATTTTTCAAGTTCTGTAAAATTTCTCTTCAAATTCTGTTAATTTTTCAGTTGGGTTAAGCAACTGACCTGTAATGATATATTAACAGAACTTAATTTCAAATTTTCCAAAACTTGAATTGACATTGAAATTTATTAAATTGTTTGAATTCTGTGAATTTATTTTTAAGATATAGTTCCTTTAAAAACATAACTTTACTAAATAAAATACCAATCTTTTGAAATCAATGTAAATTTTTTTGTAAAAGAGAGTCGCTACGTCTAGAATTTAATTTAAAAATGACATATTTCCAGTTGTGTCTGGTTATTCCCCCTAAATTGTACGTCACCTCTCTATCATGATCATTACGATTAAGATAAAAATATTTTCAAAGACAAGTATCAGATCAGTCACGAATAATTAATTAATTAATCATACAATAATCAATGAATTTGGTACAATAAATCAAATCTACTAAAAATGTAATTAATTTTTAAAAATTAAATAATAATCTAAATTAAAATATTGCTATTTAGTATTATCTTTTAGCAGTCACAATTGTTTATTTATTTAAGTACTCATAATTGTTTTTACAAGGTTACATACAATGGTTCAAGTTTGTCCCCAAGACATTTTTTTTAACAATACTGGATACCCATGTATATATGTTTGATTTAAAGGATATTGTGTTTTCTTACTAAATGTAAAGAGGGGCTATGTAAATACAACAAAGTAATTCATAATACGTATAATTACGTAATACTTGTAATACTTATAATTGCAATACTTATAAAGTAATTCGTAATACTTATAATTACGTAATACTTGTAATACTTATAATTGCGCCACGCGTAGCAATAACGAACTCCAGTAAAAAATATTATGACTTTAAAAAAATATGTTCATACAGACCAATAAACGCTGATTCTGAATATATAAGTTTTTTTTAAATATTAAAAAGTACATTTTTTAACGTCTCGTTAAAATACACTGTTAAGTTGGTACGATTGAATGGTTAGTGCTGACGTCACGCGTCACAAGTCATTGTATCACATTGTATTGAAATCAATTGACATGTAGGTATGGCACAAGCCATCAGTATTAACAACATTTCATGTTATTCTTTATTTCACACTGTTTATAGAGATTTAGTTGTAGTGTTTATAGAAACAATATTTAAGCCTAAATAATTCAGTATCAAAAATAGAGGTATCTCTATTAGTTTATCTCTATTATTTAAAATATTGAAAAACTACTGCACAAAAAAAATAATGAATGAAAAAAGTAATGCTTCTTCTAGGGAGAATACTTCGAACAACGGAACAACGGATTTCAAAATGGCGGCAGTAGATCAGCTGATTGCCCAATCCCATACTAATTTTTCGGGAGTGATGGCGTCACACGATTTACCATATTTCCGGGGGTCTCGAAAAATTAAAACTTTGACAATTATTTTAACTATTAAAACTAACTCTAAAAATAAAAACAAAAACGCAGTTATTTAAGTTAGACGCTCATTATTCATAAAAAAAATAAAAAAATTGGACTGGAGTTCTCTATTCAAATGATGATGATGATAATGGTAACGATGATAGTATGTATGACGGCCGGCTTAGTCCTGCGGTAAGGCTCTTGACCAGCACTCCGAACGTCGCGGGATCGAATCCCGGCGTGGCAAATGAATTTTATTTGATTAATTTGTGTTATTTCACAATTTATTCATTTAAAATAATATAGTACATTTGCGGCACGTTCCAGAGTGGAAGATACTCTCAGTATCGCCCTGGTGTAAACCACCATTCAGTATTGAAACGTTGCTTGAAATGGCTTTAGCCGTGTTTGGCGACCAGATCTGAATAGCTAGTTACTTCCTCACCTTTCTCTTCCCTATCTCTTTCCCCTCCCCACTACCTTCAGCCTCACAACATACCCCAATTGGGGATGCCGTAGTCCCACTGGCTCCAGACGGGAGCAGCTGGGACTCTTGTGCGGTATTCATGTAAAAAAAATGTAATGTTAGAAAAGACAAAAATACCTTTCGGTAAACGTGATTTACCTACCTCCTGCATCTGTCTCTAAATTGGTAGGTCCCAGTTTGATAGGCGTCAATTATAATTAAGTTTCGATTTATCATGATAAATAAATAAAAAAAAAACAATTTAAAATATTAGTCAATACAATCGCTACGCAAAATGTACATAATATAAGCATAATAGCACGCAAGCGCAAGACATTAACATTCGTGGCGTTCGCATAATAACAATTAGTTTTAAAGGAGATTGGGCGCAAATCTTACCGGTTCCAATTCCAGGGTTGTTTGGTGGAGGTCCGGGTCTGGGTGCATTCCCTCCACACCATTCTGGTAGTCCTCATCGGCCATCAGGAAATGGGGGAATGTCAGTACCAAGTGGGCGTCTGTTGGAAATAGTTTCATCACGATCCATTAACAGCAGATTACATTGGCAATGGACGTAAATAAATTAACATGGCATAGGATAAATAAATGAAAATGGCAGATTACATTGGCAATCGACGTAAATAAATTAACATGGCATAGGATAAATAAATGAAAATGGCAGATTACATTGGCAATCGACGTAAATAAATTAACATGGCATAGGATAAATAAATGAAAATGGCAGATTACATTGGCAATCGACGTAAATAAATTAACATGGCATAGGATAAATAAATGAAAATGGCAGATTACATTGGCAATCGACGTAAATAAATTAACATGGCATAGGATAAATAAATGAAAATGGCAGATTCACCCCTAACGTAGAGTATATTGGTTTAATTAAATACACTGTAATATTATTGTGACGGCCAACTCCAGTAACATGTTGGCAATATCAACAACGCTGACCGCTAGAGGTGCTAGTAGCATATTGATTTTGCGGCAAGTAGAATTTATTTAGTAGGTACTCGTTAGAGGTGTTTAGCGCTTTCTAATTTGTATTTTGAGCAATAGTAATAAAAAAATGTTTCCCGAAAAGTAGATTCTGTGTGTGCAATTAACTGATTTAATAATTATTAGAATAAAACATTTAGGAGGCGAGGATGAGTACCGCCGACCCGGGAACCATTTATTGGATAACCAACACCTATGCTATAGGTTATCCCCATGTGGTTCATTACGTTTGATGACTTACAGGGGCGCCCGAGTTTATGGGGTGAAGTTTGTCCAGGTCTTGCGTGGCAGGCAGGATCGAGAGAGACTGGTTGAGAAAGCTTTTTGACTTCTCCAGCCAGAAAAAATTGATGACGTGATTATTTTTTTATAAGCTATATCAGATTTCAACCGGTATCTGAAAAGTGTGTCTCCAAAGAATTACTTACAAAACTAATTATTTTATCAAAAGAATACAATATTCTCTAAGATTTTGGGAATATACAAGCATTTTCTAAATTATAATAAATTTCTAAGCATGACTTATTCTGAAATTGAAAAGTCGGTGCCAGTGCAGTTGTAAGTTTACAATCTCACTTGTCCTAAGGTCCTACCCACCTGTCTATCGACCACCTGGTAATCTCGCAAAGAATTCATGTATTTAATTAAAAATGCATTTTAAATAGATTACTTGACTTACAAATTAGGAATATGTAGCACACCATTTCGACGAGTGCACGAGTGCTTTCCGCTTGAAAACATCGCGTTTGCATAAAATATTGATTATTTCTTTTCTTTGATCCTCAAAGAATTCGAATGCGAAGAGTCAAGTGGATCCTACATAATATTAAAAATCTACAAGAGATTACGGCTTAATTATTTTTTTTTAACACTAAGTATTTATGTAAATGGATGGCAAAATACAAAATGTCTTGTACTAAATTGCTTTCCAGACGGTCCTAAGATGACATAAGCATAAAAATGTTGAATTTTATTAGTGGTGCATTAACAGAGCGAAAACTTAAGGCTATATGCCCGCAATATAAACACGCTAATCTTTCCTTTTTCGAAACCAAAGCTGGTTTTTCAGGTTTGTGAAAATATACCTTTGTGTAAGGAGTTTATGACTTAATAGGTATGAGGACCCCGCTTTTAAATAATTTAAAGTCGTATGCAAATTAACAACTTTGCGATGAAACATTTTTAAACAAAACCCAATAACTTTGTGTATTTTATTTGCAATTCTTCCAGAGGTAGGATAAAATAATATTTCTGGTGCAACTAAGGAATTTTACATCACTCTTGGTCGAAAGAGAGTCGTATCAGTCGCGTGTTAAGCTTTGGAATAAGTTAAAATATTACGTAGGTACGTAAAAATGTCATATCATTATTATCACATTATCACCATCCTAGTCGACAACTCCTGGATCTATCCTTGTGTTTTGCATGAGGGCATCACGACCATTTTTCAAAGAAAACAAATTTTTGGAAGGTTTGGATTTTATTACTGCTGTCAATTTTTTGCTGTCAAAGATGTGTAAATATAATAAAATAAACTATTTTTGATTACAAAAATACCACACAAGTACTATTTTTGTGGAAAATCGTGGTTTCCGCTTATCGCTATAAGATCGCGGTAGTTTCTCCGTAGACAGCTAGTGATGATGATGACTATAATAACGATTTTTATTTTTTGAAAACTCCAACATCAAAACCACATTAACTGACAAGTATCTCTTGCATGAATAACTTTCTCCGTCATAGCTCAAGTAAATTATTTTAAGTGTTTGGTTGATATTTCATCACGACCATTAATAATTATATGATCATCTTCAATGACCATGCTGCTTCATTACACGAGGAAACCTTGGTGATTGTGGGTTTAATGTGCATAATACTTAATACTATTACACAGCCTGTCGAGGTAAATATTTAATTCACAAAGAGTAAAGGCGTGACGGCGTTAGTAAGAAGCCACGTGATCATTATCAGTAAAAGGCGTATCCCAGGTTACGACCTCTCCAAGAAACAATTTGCTCATCCAATTGCTGTTTTTTGTAATAATCTCAATCAATGTTTTCTCACGACGCAATCATCACACCCAATGATCCTTCAATCAATGAAGATAGGCTATAATATTCATAGCATTTAAATATAATATAATAATATATTGTACGAATTACAATAATTATTATATGTACAACTTTCAATATTATATTTACATTGAATATTGTAATTTAATGTTGGAAATGTAAATTCATCGCTGCGTACCAATGTAAACATAGGAATAATTTTAGTATTTCACAATTTATTTTTTTAGTTCACAATATCATTCCTCCATTTATATCGGGGTGCAAAGATGAAAAGACAATTCCTTCTATGTTTGAATTTAATAAAGTTTCATGTTTCATTGAATGTTAAACTTTCGAGTCTTGAAATCTTTAAGTTTTTTCAGTATGCTATTTTTTCTTTTAACGCGATATTTAAATCATAAGCTATGGAGTTATGCAAAAATCCATATTTCACATTATTCATCAAGATTTTTTTTTCTGAATAACTCTGACGATGCTGGTTAGTGCATTGGGCAAGTGCACTTCATAATTACGTGTTTACAAATCGCTATCATATCTTATCTTATCATAATTTACAAGTGCTTTGTTATGTTCTTTCTATCGCATCACCGCCTGCTTTGGTATATATATAAATACATAAAAATTCTAATTCAAATAAAAAACATTTATTGTACAAATTACAGAAAGTATAAAGGGTATAGCTTTTAGGTATATCCAATTTCTAACAACTAACCTTATTCACAAGAAGGAGAGTACATTATGATACTTTATATAATATACTCAAATGATTTTGTGGCCAACAAATTGACCCAGATGTACCCAAACGTTAACCAAACTGATATAAATAATAATAATTTGTAAAAAACCGACGAGAACATGGTCTGAAGTGGATATTATGTAAATTGGCGAAATAATTATAATATTATACGTTTTGTAATAATATTAAATTTTTCGAAAAATCTTAAAAATATTAATAATAATTGTTACAGATCGTGAATTAAGTATTTTATTATTTTATTTGATAAAATTAATCTTTTATCGCTGATTGAAAAAACCTGAATTAGATCCTTTTGAAAAAGAAACGGAACTGTAATATTATAAAGTTTTAATAAGACAATCTAAAAACACTTCGGTATTTCGAGTTGTGCTCTCTTTGGATATTGCAAATAAATGTAGAAAGATTGAATGGTTTATTTAAAATACTAATATTGATTTTGATTGCTTTTGATTTGAATTTGGTTGGCAAAATTGAAAATGGTAATATACGTAAAATACTAACGGCCGTTGTTCTCAGGCCTACTGATCAACTGTTGAGCCAAAATGTTTGCTCAACACTCCTTAAATGCTCTTCCCAACGCAACTCTCCGACCACCAGGCGAATCGAACGCTACTACTTAAATCACTTAGCTGATCGGAGACTCAGATTGATCGACCGAAAAGTTGGGAACAACGGTCGTAAAAAGAGCAATACTATAAAAACACTAGCTGATCCGGCGAACTTCGTACCGCCTCAGAATCAAAAACTGTTCTCAACTTATTAGCTGAATTGATCTAAATTGTTTCTCCCTGCGTATACCATACCTTGATCTAAATTGTTTCTCCCTGCGTATCCTTTCCCCTCTCGTGTTCCCTCTCCCTCTCCCCACTCCACTTCTCCCCTTCCCCCGTCCCGCTAACCCCCCTTCCTGAGTTCCTTTCCCCCCTCCCCCCTCCCCCCTCCGCCCTCACCCATCCCCCCCCTCCCCCCTCCCCCCCTCCCCCTTCCCCCCCCGCCCCCCCTCCCCCCTCCCCCTGTTCACAGTTCAATATTATACCCCTTATAATATTGCTGCAGTTCTTTCAAAATAGGAGAATTCGTTCCATACAAAATGTATGGGGAAAATAATTTTCTTCGGAGTGGAACACCCTTTACTTTTAGGGGTATGAAAAATAGATGTTGGTCGATTCTCAGACCTACCAGATAAGCACACAAAATTTCATCAAAATTGGTCCAGCCGTTTCGAAGGAGTATGGTAACAAACACCGTGACACGAGAATTTTATATATTAGATTTAAAATAAGTAGTTCGTCAAGTCCTGTCACCACGAATAGTGACACAAATGAAGCCGGACTGGCACTTTCATCCTTCAAGAGTCTAGAGATATTAAAGTTTGAAAATACCCCGACATAAAAAGTCGCATATTTGGAGCGATTGCTTCCCCACACCCTGCATAGTTTTTTTTATAAATTAAAAACATTATTAAAGTTTTCCATTTTATCAGAACATCATATTTCTCAATCTCATTATTTATGTAACACCCAATTAATGTATTTGAACATCATTATAATTATTTTCTTCGCGTTTAAAGATTGTTCATTTAAAATCATATGCATTCAATCATGCAAAAGAGCTGTCACTGTAACCTTGTGATTATGTTAATTTATTGATGTCATCGGAAATTCACATTTCGTATAAGTCATCAAAACTCACTCCAAGAATCAGAAATATTTACTTTTATAACCACAATGTTTAAACAAGCTTCGGTTAACAACTACAGGCTTTTTCTGACAATTCTTTTGAAATATCACAATTTTGATATTATCTTGGAGATGTCTGTTCAAAGCTATTGATATTTGTTATTCTTATTTAAAAAAAAAACTACATTCTCGTGTGGAAATGCAAATAAACATTTCAGATAAGTCAGACCACAGCTGTCGCTGGTTAAGCTATTATCTGAAATGTTGGTATTTGGAAAATGCGTGTTCTTTAATTCTTCAAAATGTTCAAGGAAATAAAGGTTAAAACGAAATTCTCAATGCCAGCGAATGTTAAATTAAATTTTACGATTCTTAAAAAAATTGTGTCATCGCAAGATGTATTGAAACTTAGTGTTATACGAGCGCGTATTTACTCTAATAATGTAATGTCCAGTTAAAAAACATAGTAATTTTGTTGTGATTAAATTTTACTCCAAGAAACATAATATTTTTTCTCCCTATGACTTAGGTTTGGTGGCATTTATTCGAATCCAAAAGTATGAAACCATAATACCTATTTCTCTTGAGAATTAAACATTATCGCAGTAAGTGCAACCGAATGATTAAATTTATAAAACACAAATCACTTTCTAAACTTGAAAAAAAAAATATGGGAGGGGTTACGAAGCACCGCACAAAGAGGAGACAGATTTTTTTTATCTCATTCTCTCACAGGCTAAATCCTATGGATATATATGTTTGTCTCTTTTTCGTTTCATCGAGTTTTTAATCACAACGGTGCTAAAAAAAAAAGAAATCTTAAGCTCTGGAGTCTTCTATAATTTGTTTTGAAAGTTCGTGAATATTATATTCATACTCGAAATATTATGAAATATATCTTTACATAGTATCAAATGTAGTCGCTCCCGCTGTCTGTGCGCTTAGATCTTTTAAACTACGCAACGGATTTTCATGCGGTTTTCACCAATAGATAGGGTGGTTAATGAGGAAGGTATAAAATTTTATATATATATGTATATATATATAAAGGGAGCGGGCTGGCAAGCAGGCAGCGGGCAGCGTGCTGGCAAGCGGGCGGTGTGGATTTGATTTAACAGATGGCGTTGGTTATAAAGGTTGGGTAATGGCGTGGAGTTGTGTTTCGTTAGCCACAGCAACGTGTTGCCGGGTTTTATATTAAATCAATAAAATTAAACATTTATTGTTATGAATTTGTATAACTCCATTTTACGCACTAGCTTTAAATGTCCGGGTTAAATTTTCCCTACAGGAAAAACTAAGCCCTTTCACACACTTCCCCAATGATCATCTAGTCAATCCACGCTATGCAATTGCACTATATAAGTATTATAAATACAAAACAATACAAGAACAACATATATTTTTATTTATTTTATGTATTCAATAATAATTTAATCTATAAAAACAGTTAATTAAAAACAAGTTCCGCTTTGTATTTGTTATGACGCGTGACAGCTGTTTTGCCCTCTGGAGGCATTATAAAACCATTATCAGACAGTATGATAATGCCTTCAGAATGTGAAACAGCTGTCACGCGTAATAATAATTACAAAGCAGAACTTGTTATAATAAACTGTTTTTATAGATTAAATAATAATATTATTGAGTTTATAAAAGAAATAAAATAAAAAATAAAAATTAACAATTTCTTTTAAATACAATCATGTGTAGAGCAAATTTTGGGTTTTTTTTTCATAGTCATTCGACACCATATAAGGTAATAAAAAAAACTGATTACATAATAAAATGCCAATAATAATAAAACAATAAACTAAACTTAATCATTTTATTTGACGTGACTTTTTGTACATTAACATTTTACAACACTTTATACAAATTTATATGAAGGTCTGCAAACTTGGCCCTATACAAAAAAAAATATAATAAACTAAATAAATTATCATAAATGTGTGTTCTTAAATAATGTACTATTTTAATATTCGAAGGATTTCGTCTAATTCTGTTGAATTAATAATTATTCCGTCACAACGTAAATTAAACAAATAAAGTATAATAAATACATAGGTCGCACGAACGCCAATTTAAAAAAAAAAAAAACAAATATAATTGCTAATTATTCACGTATCAACCATGCTCATAAATAATACACATAAACAAATTAATATTTACGTAAATCACGCTTTACATGTGAGAGAACATGGTAATAAGCATATAGAAAAGGGAGGAATGGGAGAGTCCATGGGAGGCCAACTCCATACTAAATAATCATATTCTAATAGACGATGGTCTTGATCTTTGACATGAACATGCCTACCTCTATCGCATCAATATTGTGTTCACGAGGAACACGTATACACATCGCATAGTAATCTAATGTATAAACACGATCATTACAAGTTTAAGCACAGCAGTGTAACAGCAAATAACGCGCAAAGAGTTGCCTAGCCTTTGCTCAGTGCCAAGGAACATTTACAGACAAGATTATTTATCAAATACACAGAATACAACAATGGTTGAATCTTCACAATACTTGTTGATTTAATAATACCGGAATACCCCGAACGGATCAAACGCTGTGTATTTAGCCTTCTCACCGTGAAATACGCTATTCACAACACTTTGACTAAATGGAGTACGATTGGTAATTTGTCCAACGCTTGAAGATGTTATTTTTCCAAAGGGATTCTTTGATTGAATGGAAAACTTGACCGGCACGTTCGGTGAATTTGGTTTAAAACTAGTATTAAATATATTTCTCGGAGTTGATGTAGCTGCTGATACTTTCTGTGTTGTGTGTGTTTCTTTGAAAACCGGTGAACTCGATGCTTTCGTTGAAAAGCGCGTGAAATAAGGTGAAGGTTTGTCTGGTAACGTTTTAAATGTATTAGGTTTCGCGTAGAAGTTAAACGTCGGTTTGTTTATCGCTGCAACGCTTGCAGGGAACTTTTGTACCCGAATTGTGCTGTAGGGATTTAGTGTCGAGTAAGGTGTTGATGGCTTCGGAGTTGAAAGAGGTATGTAAGAAGAAAAAATCGGTTTTTTAGTCGAAAAATTAAATACCGGGCGTGCGGTGTAGATTTTACTTTTTGTTGTTAATAAAGCGGATCGAGTGGTTTCTCTCGGTGTACTGGTGAGTGTGGGAATAGTTTTTTTTGTAGTGGTAAAATAGTAAGGTGCATACTTCTGAGTGATTGGATTTTGTTTAGGAGTAGACGGAGTCACGTTATATTTAGTGGTTGTACGCTGCGTTGTTGTTCGCTGTGTTGTAATTCGCTGTATTGTTGTTGGCTGTGTTTTAGTTCGCTGGGTTGTTGTGGTTGGGCGAGCTGTCGTTCTGTAAACTTTTAAAGTCGTAGGGATCATTTTGGTCGTTTGAATGATGAACTGCCCGGGTGGCTCGGTTGGTTTCTCAGTAGATAAAGTCAAATTTAGGACAGGCAAACGCGGATAATCTGGTATTGTGGTATACACAGGTGGATGGGAATACTCTGGAACTTTCGTATACACTGGAATTTCCGCAAGCTCAGGCTTTTTAGAGTATTCAGGCTTATAAAACTCCGTTGTTGTGGTTTTGGTAATCGGAAGCAGTTTATCAATATTGGCAATGGTGGGCAAGGGTCTATAAGTTGACACAGGAGGGGATTTATAATGGTCTATCACAGGTGGCGTCTCACTATCACGGTCACTGTCGTATCTGAAATCGATCGCGTCCGACCCAGTGTCACAGCCCGCCGTGTACTTCTTGATGTTCTTCCCTTGACAGTTCGGGCGGTAGACGGACCATGCCGTGTAGCCATCCCCGGAGAGGCGCTCGTGCTCGCGGTGTATCTGCAGGGCGCAGCGCACGTCGTCCTCCAGGTCGTCGTCGCGCAGACTGGAGCACTCCAGGCCACACGCGCCACCCGGGTAATCCGGCTTGCACCAGTACAGCTCGCTGATCTGCAGCAGGCCGTGATCGTGGCTGCCGTCCCCGTTGAGGCGACCCTCGGCGGTAGTGTCCAGGCGAGACTCGTGGTAGGCGATGCACACCCACGTGGCTGTGTCCACCAGCGGCACTTGCAGCCGGGCGGCCAGCTCGCGCGCCAGCTCGCAACGCTCGTAAATCTTGGCTCGCGCGCCGCCCAGCGCCAGCAGCACTGCGCACAGGGTGAGCGCGCGCATGTCTGGCCGCTGCCCGTTGCGGCGGCCTGTTTATAGAAACTTCGCAGTCACGTGGCCCTCTAACCACTCTAGCCAGCCGGTGGTAAAATGCAAATGAGGACCTGCTTATTATTTTACAAACGAAACCGATTTTACGCGGGTTTCAATTTTCCTCTAAAATTAGCTATGCAACAGGTGGAAAAAAATAATGACATTTTGAATGCGAAAATATGTATTATGACGCGATCAAAATTAATAATTTATTTTTACGTTAGAGTTTTATTTTTCCTTAATAGGTTTATCTGACCTTTATGTTGTCAGTGCTGGCACCTGTAGTCAGCTTATAGCTGTGTACTTACCTACTCGTTTGTAATCAAGAAAGTAATATTAATTACTCATCGTTAATCAATCACCGTCGTTAAGAAAATACACTTTTGTGTACAACATACAAGTCCAAATATTTTCCAAGTATTGTTCAAAATCATTTTTTTAAAACTAATCCCTGAAGTAGGTAATGAAAAGTCTAAAACTTTGCAGGAATGGTTCAAAGAATTTTCTTCCACAGATGATAAAAATCATTAATATTAGATTTTTTCTACCAATATACATAAATTTATATTAACTTGTTTGCTTAAGATGGTATTGACTCTTTTCCACATGGATTTCGAAAGATTGTTCTTTTATCTAGCATTCGCATGTTTTAAATTTTGAGAAAAAATGTTTATTTTTAGTACCTATAATAAGATTATACCATACGTCGTTGGCAGATTTGTTAAATTTTCAAAAAAGATTTTGTATTATACCACACCCATTTCAAAACATATAATCATGCTGTAAAATAAATCAATGCATTATCTGGGTATCGCATGTTTTAGAATTTTAAATTTGGTTAAAATAAAATCATTAATAATATTCTTGGCGAAAATTAGTCCGTTTGTGTATTTATTTGCGCACTTACAAACTAATATATTTCAGATTTTTTTAACATTCTTATTTAACTTAGACATTATTGAAAAATGATAAATACTTATAATCAAAAAATAATTACAAAAAGTACATTATTTTAATAGTTTTATCATCACGCCTTTCAGCATTTTTGGATGTAGGTATAAATTAAAGCAAATTTGGAATGAAATAAAATCGATATTGAGTTCTAATTTTAAAAAGCTGATACGGAGAATAATTAATCTTTCTCATTGTAACCGCCCTGCACAATCGTAAGAACAACTTTCGACGTATTGTGGATTTTCGTCCGCTGGCTGGTTAAACGCTCTTAATCGTATATTTTTTATTCCGTGAATTCTACTTCAAATATCTGAAGCTTGTATGTTATTTATCAACAGAATCTCTGATTGGGGATAATTGTGTTACTCCTTTTCAAACAAAAGAAAAATGAATAATTTTAATTTTTGTCCAATAGATTATTAATAATTTGTTTGGTGAGTAATAAAAATAACAATAACAAGACAATTAGGCAGGAACATAAAAATTGTCCAGAAATCCCACGCAGGTAATTATTGTTAGACCGGTCCTACCGAATTAGAATGTCATATGCAGATTTCATGTGAACTGTCACCTCTTAGCGCATTAAGTATAAAGGAGTGTTCAATACTTTCAAGCTCGTCAAAGTTCAAGCAAGACTCATCATTCTAGAACCTGGAAAGTTAATTCTGTGACTGAACTAAACTTTACTATTCCTAGATGTTCATTGCTGATTTTCGTCATAATGATGTCATACCGGAAACAAAATATGGTGTAATAATAATAATAATATGTTTTTATTAATTTCTTACACATTACAAATTTAGTTTTAATACATATAAGAAATTACGTTATACATATAAATAGTATGCAAAAAAAAAATAAAAAATTTTTACAAATATTTATACATAAAAAAGAAACATCAAGAAATAAATCAATTTCAAAAAAAAATTCAAAAAAATTTCAGGCAGTGGTGAAAGATCTCGTCAATGTGGAGAGACTCTTTCAAGAATCAAAAGGATTTCACTTTTGAACCTCTCCTCACTGACGCCAAACATATCAATCTCGGAAGAGATTTGATTCAGGAGCAATATGCTCCTTCCTACCGGGAGAACCATTGGCAGGTTAGTTCTACAGGCAGGAAGATAGAATAATCTATGCTGGCGTTGTCTAAGATAGTCATCCGGAACATAGAGACTCACGCGCTCCAGAATGGCTGAATTCTCAATATAACCACGCAGCAGTCTGAATAAGTGGGTAGCAGCGTACCCCTCCCTTCTGAGCTGCAGGGAGTGGAGTCCCAGCATGCCCAGAAGAAAGTTCGTCGGGTAGAGCCATGGATAGTGGCCGTACTCCCTCATGTAGAGAAATCTTAGAAACTTTTTTTGAACCCTCTCCAACATGAGGTAGCATCCCACCCCATGAGGATTCCAGATAAGCGAACCACTCTCCAGCCTACTGCGGACTAGGGAGAAGTATAAAATCCTCAGAGCACGGGTATCCCGAAAAACTCTGACGGTTCGGAGAACAAACCCTAACATTTTTAAGGCCGACTGGCAAACCCCTTCGATATGAGGACGAAATGTCAGCTTATTTTCATACATAATCCCAAGATCCTTTATACTCGAAACTCGGTTGAGATTATGACCGAGCATAGTGTACCTGTGGTAGGTGAGACTAAATGCTCTGGTAAAAGTCAGAACAACGCATTTCGAGACATTGAAATGAAGCTGGTTTTGTTGACTCCATTCTGAAATGTTATCAACATCAGCTTGAAGGCGCAGGCAGTCCTCGATATTTCTTATTAGAAGAAATAATTTTAGATCGTCAGCGAACAACAGTAAGCGAGAAAAACGAATGACTCCAGCAATGTCATTAATGAAAATAGAAAAGAGAAGAGGCCCTAAGATCGATCCTTGGGGAACCCCTGAAAAAACAAGAAACTCAGCAGATTGGAAGATTCCGTGGATGACAAATTGCTTCCTGTTCTTGAGGTAACTTATGAAAAACTTTAACATCCGAAGGGAAAAACCTATTTGGGCAATTTTTATGAGTAAAATATCATGATTCACAGTATCAAAGGCTTTGGAGAAGTCGTGATACGAACAGTCTACTTGGTAAGTGGCATAAATAGTAATTTTTATGATATATATTTATCCTTATATGAATGAACATAGTTTAAGGGGTGTGTGGAACTAACCTCCCCACAATCTGAAATAAATAATAATAAGGATTAAAAATAATTACTATTTATGGCACTCATACCACTTTTTTAAAGCTGGTTCTACACATATAGTCGTAGTAAAATTTATAATATAAAGCTTTTTTTTAAATTTTAATAAAATAAACAAAAATTTTAACAAAACAAAAAAACTACTTCAAAAAATGCACTAAAAAGTAAAAAAATTATTTCGTATTCTTCTACAACTTTATAATCAACTTACCTTTTCTACTCATCAATATGTACGTACGATTGTTATTTTTGGAGTCGGTGTCGGCGGGAGAGGAGCTGTCAAGTGAACACGCCGGGCCGCGGGTACCTTGGTTGACACCGACTCCAAAAATAACAATCGTACCTTGGAATTGGAGAGTTCCGTTACTTTGTCATGGATCCCATAATCAGAACCTAACCAAACTCTCATCAAACTACCCTTGAAGTACATCCTTTCCAATAAAAAAAGAATCATCATAAACAAAAATTTTAACAAAACAAAAAAACGACTTCAAAAATGCACTAAAAAGTAAAAAAATAATTTCATATTCTTCTACAACTTAATAATCAACTTACTTTTTCTACCCATCAATATGTAGGTACGATTGTTATTTTTGTAGTCGGTGTCAGCCAAGGTAGGTTTGTAACTACATACATAGTTATAGGTGAGATGTGCTTGTGTCGCACGAGCGACTTGACGAGGCGAGAGGCGGGAGGGGAGCTGTCAACTGAACACGCCGCCGGGCCGGGTACCTTTGCTGACACCGACTCCAAAAATAACAATCGTACCTACATTTTGATGAGTAGAAAAAGTAAGTTGATTATTAAGTTGTAGAAGAATATGAAATTATTTTTTAACTTTTTAGTGCATTTTTGAAGTCGTTTTTTTGTTTTGTTAAAATTTTTGTTTATTTTTTGATTTTTAGTGAATCTAAAGTACACTAATTTGTCTGAATATGGGTAGACCTACTAAACGTGCTGCTCATATGAGACAGACAAAATTTGACCATAACGATGTTACGGTCAAATTAAGAGATTCGGCCGAGTATCGTTAATTTGCTCCTAAGAATTGAAGAGTTCCGTTACTTTGTCATGGATCCCATAATCAAAATCTAACCAAATTCTCATCAAACTACCCTTGAAGTATATTCTTTCCAATAAAAAAAGAATCATCGAAATCGGTTGGCGTGATATTGAGTTATTCGTCCATTTGTCGCGCGCATATTAATGCAAATTTAAGACTTGTAAGGTTTTCGCATGGATGCCATTGTCAGAACTAGTACAAATTAAAATTGGACCACATGGGAGGCACCAGCTTTCAAATAAAAAAAGAATCATCAATATCGGTTCTCCCAGTCAAAAGTTCTGGTAACTAACATAATAAAATAATAATAAAATAAAAATAAAAAATACAGTCGAATTGAGAACCTCCTCCTTTTTGAAGTCGTTTAAAAATCGGTTGGCGTGATATTGAGTTATTCGTCCATTTGTCGCGCACATACTTGATGCAAATTTAAGACTTATATGATTTTCTCATGGATGCCATTGTCAGAATTGAACCAAATTAAAATGGGACTACACGGGAAGCACCAGCTTTCAAATAAAAAAAGAATCATCAATATCGGTTCACCCAGTCGAAAGTTCTGAGGTAACAAACATAAAAAAATAAATAAAAAATAAAAATACAGTCGAATTGAGAACCTCCTCCTTTTCGAAGTCGTTTAACAAAATTGAGAACTACCAATGGAAAATTACGAACCAGAGAATGTCTTGGCGTTCGTTTTTCAAACGTCGCGCATAGGGATGCAACGATATATCGGAAAACCGATAAATATCGATATATCGACCCCTAAAAATATTTATATTTATCGATATCAAAGACACGCCGATATCGATATATCAATATCGAAAAAATCAATATATCGAATCGAAATATCGAAAAACCCGCCCAAATTAAAATTCCCACATAATCGGGTAAAATGCTATTACTGGCAACACTGAGTGCCTAAAAAAATTGATTCTTTTCTCTACTCTAATCTGTGGTAGGTGAAAGCACCATAAATCTTTGGCTCACACGCAAATTAAAAGAAAAAAAAAACTGACGGTGACGACGAGCTTACGTTATATCTTTCTGCTCCTGTAAATACTCTTAAAGAAAACATTCTTGAAACATGGCAAGGCGTATATCCAAATCTTTTTAAAGTGGCAATGAGTCATCTACCAAATGTGGCAACAACTGTTCCTTCTGAAGTCTTTTTTCTAAGGCAGGAGCCACCATAACTCAAAGCAGAAACTGCTACAAGGAAGCAGACTGTCAAAGTTATTATTTTTGAGTTCGATAGCTGGTACAAAAAACTGGAATTATTTTTTTTTAAATAAATTTATAAGACACATTTTATATGCCTATCCAAATTTTGTAATCATTCATATGAAAATATATATACATAATCGATAAACGTTTGTTGTAACTAAAATTACATTGGATTTCTATAAGCTTTTTAAAAAAGAAGAAATATCGATATATCAGCCTACTAGACCGATATATCAATATCGACTTACTTCGATATATATCGATATCAATATATCGATATTTTTAATAACCTTGCATCCTTAGTCGCGCGGCGTCGTGTTTATTAAATGTTTTGTGTGCGGGAATAATCATAGCAAAGAGCTATTTACGCCACTGCTTCTTACCAACGTTTAAATATTACGCCTACTTAATTATTTCGGGAGCATAAAAAATAATCACATTAATTTTGTTTTAGATCCTAACAAATTCATACTTCATGTTGGTTAACCTTACATATTGTTGGAGACATTTTTCAATTTATTTCAGATGCTATTTCTCGATTTTGTTGGTGGTTTTACTAAATTGATTTATTAAAACAGCCTAGCGATTCCGCATTTTTTGTGAGATCGTTATTGGATAACGGACGTAATCTCCTGTCAGATTTGTGTGATTTTTATGGCTGTTATTTGCGTTGTTTATGTACAAAGTACATTAAATGAGTAAATAATCATGCGTACTTGCAGGAAATCATGTTTAAATCGATCTAAACTACAATATGTGACGTAAAATCACTCAAATCTGACAGAAGATAACGTCCGTTATCCAATAACGATCTCACAAAAAATACAGAATCGCTAGGCAGGTCTTTGCTAATCTACATAATCATAACATTTTGATGGATTCATTTTTGACTAAATTTCTTCAATAAAAGTGTGATTTTAAATTGGTTGTTACATTTCATTAAATTTATCATTTTAATTCCAGCCTTTTAAAATTTCTCAAAAAAAATATCAAAAGTTAAACAGGATTTTAGGAATACTTTCTTTCGATTTCAGGATTTTACTTTCAGACATTTTAGGAATGAGGAATGTCCCCATGTAGTAAAACTTATAAAATTAAGTTTTATTATAAACTACCGAGTACCCGGCAGGCGTTGCAATGCCACGCAAAGAAAAAGGATTCATGCTTTGATTCTGTTTATTGAAGTGCTTTCTGATACACAATACTTTTGAAGTGAAACTTCTTTAGCGCCGTTAGTGATTTAAAATTCAGATGAAACGGAAATGCGTCACAACTCGGAAATGCGTCACAACCGCAGGAAATGCGTTACAGCGCCCTTGAGGTGATTTTTCACAAAAGCGGCGCTATATAAATTAGCCAAATATTATTATTATTATTAGCTCAGTTCTACACAAATACTCAGTGCCGTAAATAGCCTTTTCTGCGCCCTGTGCCAGCTTTTATAACTGCGCCCTATTTAAGTGGACCCTTCGCCTATTATACCACCCACTGTGTCTCACTCACTAAAACTCAAACGCAAGTTCACTAGTGCAAATGCGTTGCCCACCCTGATGCTTAAGATTTAATTTTTGGGCCACTTTGGTCTTCATACTTCAATAATAAAATACCCTGCAAAGTTTCAGTAAACTGTTAATTAATTTAGTTTTAAGTACTTGGTATGGTAGAGTTTTGAATAAGGAAGGTAGCATATATAAATTGCGTTTTAAGTATGAATTGGAGAAAAAACGTTTATTCGAAAATATTTGCAAAGATTATTCACAACTACCCAATACACAAATGAATGAGACCACAAATGAATAAGTACAGATAGTAAAGATTTAAAGGAAGCCATAAATTTTTTTAAAGATTTACTTTTCGCGCTTTCTTCATTGCGAAATCGTTGATAACCTTTTCATACGACAGGCACCGTCCTATGTAGCGTTCAACCGACAAAATCGCTAGGCTGGTCAACCTTTCTTGGCCAATCCTCGAGCGCAAGTAAGTTTTTATAAATTTGTGCTTACTGAATGATCTTTCGCAGGAAACTACAGTCACTGGCATTGTTAAAAAAATCTTTATAGCGACTACTACATAGCTTTGACTATAGCTTTAAGAAGACCCAGACTTACGGCTTACTACGGTCACATTTATCAAATAATGTAGTCGTTTTAACTTGACTCTTTAAAGTGTCTAATTCGGCCCCAAATTCTGTAGCATTAATATCTGCTGAATATTTGATACTCAAATCAGCGGCATGTTTTTTTAGTTCTTCAGCTGGATAATTACCAATCTGTTCTATTGTCAAAAAATTAAAAAAGTGGTGAATATTGTGAAGTTTCTCAAATCGCCATGTGAATTCAGAAATCATTTTATCAATTGCTTCATACATATTAATTTTAAAACTTTGCTGTAGTGTAATATCGTAGCCGGTGTTTGAGCTTTCTCTTAAGTCGTGTCTTTTTACTCGCTTTTTACGTTTTTCCGGAAAATCATCTTCAATTTCACATTCTTCACAAACTTTTTTTGTCTTTTCGAAAACGTTATCTACAGTCTCGCGAATATTCTGAATATGAGTTGTTAATCCCTTGATTAATTCGGAGGCTTTGTCGGTAGCAATAGTTTTCTACTGTAAAGCTACGTTCACCCTTTCAACAGACCCCAAACCCAAATTTGCAGAGTACATATAAATTTATAGTTTATTAGACCCATAATGCTTTTAGCTGTAGCCATTGTTTCTGCATTGGAATCGAGCACTTGGGGCGCAGCGGGGCCGGGAAATTATAAGTAGCAAAACGAAAAAAATAATAGGCCATTCTTGCGCCCCCCAGAGTCTACGCCATGTGCCTGGGCACCGGTGGCACCACCCTATTTACGGCACTGAAAATACTCGGTTCTAACATAATGCGGTAAATTCGCGCTTCGGCGCGGGACTCGATAGCGCAATAGGCAAGGCTCCTGACAAGTCTCAGCGGCCAGAGAGACAGACGTCAAGCGAACGGAGGTTCGAATCCTTGAAATCCAAAAAAAATAACATTTTGTGAAATCAATACCCACCTTCAAACCACTTTAAAATAAAGAGGCAAAAGAAAAGAAAGCGACATCTAGCGATTTTATAGTTTCACTTCTATCGCGCGTGAATTACACAGTCTGATTTTTTGTTTTTCCGTCTGGTGCGTACACGAATCCATCAGAAGTTTAAGTCAGTATAAGTATGGATTTCCCAAATTTACCCTCTTCTATCCGCTGCCGTTAATATTAGGTCCTTACATATGAAATTGGCGTTTTGTATGGGAGGAACATAAAGTCGATTATTTTTAATATAATATATTTATTTAATCAAAGTATGTACCATTGCTATCTATGCACTTTTGCCATCCCATAGGTAGTTCATCGATCCCTTTACTAAAAAAACCATTCGGACGGGATCAATAAAATCTTTGAAGGCGGTTTGGACTGCCCCATCGGAGTTGAATTTTTTCCCTTGCAAGAAGTTATCCAAATTTCGGAAAAAATGGTAATCAGTTGGGGCAAGGTCCGGAGAGTTCGGTGGATGTCCAATTGAAGCTCCTCTGTTGTGCAGTGTGTGGTCTAGCGTTCTAACGCGCGTTTGTTTTTTGCTTCACTCAATTCGTGAGGTACCCACCTTTCAAGCTTTTTCGCCTTCCCAATTTGTTTCAAGTGGATTAAAACAGTTTTATCACTAACACCGCAGCCTGCAGCTAACTCGGACTTGGTTTGCGATGGATCCGCTTCCACAATAGCCTTCAATTCTTCATTATCAACTTTGGTCTCCGGCCGTCCACGTGGCTTGTTCTGCAGGTCGAAATTTCCAAAACGAAAACGTTGGAACCAAAAACGCACTGTGTTTTCTTTTGCAGCACCGTCGCCATACACATCATTAATCCTTCGAGCCGTTTCTGCAGCACTGGTGCCACGGCGGAACTCGTACTCGTAAATAACGCGATATTTCAAGTTTTCCATTTTGTAAACTAAGTGACGCAAAGGAAAAAAACAATTAAGGAAAAAACAAATGAATTATAATTTTCGAAACACAAATACATGAGTAAATAGCTGTATAACTTTGAATTTAGAATTCTTAACCAAAGAGAAGATATTTGAGATCAAAGTTGCCAGTACGGCAAAACGCCAATTTCATATGTAAGGACCTAATATGTCTCATTTACGATCAATCCCTCTGTCCCTCCCTCGTCTCCCAACCCTCCCCTGCGGGTCCTTTCCCATGCGTCCCCGTTCCCGCCCCCGTTCCCTTCCCGCGTTCCTTTTCGATCTTGCCTTCCTCGTACCCCCTCCCGCGAACTCAACCTACTTCTCTATTTTCCCCCATCCGCCTCCCTTCTTCCCTCTCGACCGCCAAACTACTATTGTTAAAAACATTATAAAAAAATATATAGAAACACTCACGGGCGTGCGCACAAACACTCACCAAAATTTCATCGCAATCGGATGAATGGTTTAGCACCTATTAATTTAATTTCGTAACGCCAGCACTCACCATTATATATATAGAAAACTTTGCGGGCTTTGCACAACAAATCACCAAAGTTTCATCGCATAAGAGACAAACAAAGAAATATTCATTTTTATATGTTAAGATAAGAGAAACAACATTTTAAAAAAATCTACAGAGGCATTGTCAATATGCATTGCAGAGAATCTAGGACAATATATGCACCAGTAATAAATAAATTATAACAAGTCCATTTAAATACGTAATGTTTGCAATCAAAATAAACACTTTTTATCATGAATTATAATTATCTATTATTTGACCCAGTTTACAGTTGGTTTGGAATTCACCAGCACACGTGAATGTGACTGAAATATGCCAATGTGCTTAGAAAATATTAATCTTAAATATATAAAAGTAAAACTGTCTGTGTGTCCTATTAAACTCTCATGGTAGGGCCACACTGCGGCCAACTTCCAACTTCAAACGTTTGGACTTGTGTGGAGGGGTAGTTCATGCGTTGGAAGTTCGAGTTGGAAGGTTGGAGTTCGAGTTGGAAGGTTGGAGTTCGAGTTGGAAGGTTGATGTTCGAGTTGGAAGGTTGGAGTTCGAGTTGGAAGGTTGGAGTTTGAGTTGGAAGGTTGGAGTTCGAGTTGGAAGGTTGGAGTTCGAGTAGGAAGGTTGGAGTTCGAGTTGGAAGGTTGGAGTTCGAGTTGGCCCTGGATCGCCTCCGAGGCGATCGGTAATGGCTGTTGGCCCAACACATCAATCTGCGCAATATTATTTCGGGAGAGTTGCATAAAAATTGTTTGAAATAATTATTTTTTAGCTTTGCGATTCGAAATCAATATTATTGAAACCGAAGCACCGCCTGCACAATTGTAGGTAACTGATAAGATACGGCGCCGATTCAGCTGTTCGACGTCCGCCATTTTCTAGTTCGGAATTCGGAGTTGGAGGGTTGGCCGCAGCCACCACACGATCAGCCAATCTTCCAACGAAAAAGTTCGGAATTGGAAGGTTGGCTTCAGTTTGGACGTAGCATTAGACTCTGAGTTCTGGTGTTGCGATGATTTCACGAATTTTCGGCTTAGGTATAATGAATGTCCTATACTTTACGAGCTACGCAGCTTCGTTAGGTCCATTTAACTATTTTATTTTATAGTTTTATGTAAGTGATTTTATTTATCTAGCATTTTTCAATGTTCGATATATCGAAAAAATAATATTAAGCCCTTTAAAATGCGGCAATACGGAGTAATAACCACAGAATGATACACTTATTAATGAAGGTGGTCCAAATATCAAACAGTCGACGTTTTAATATTTAAAAAATCGTCTCGTACTGCAATCAAAGTGTTCACAGTATATTTACAGCATTTCTCCGCAGGTGTAGGCAGTGAGGACAGGTCCGCCACATAACTCTTTCTTGACACACACTATCATACATACTATTTTATCATCCTGACTCTTGACTAACCTAACCTAACCAGATACCAAAATATAAAAAAAAAAAATCTCCAAATAATGTCAGTAATCATTGGTTAAAGGAAGTCAAGTGGATCCTTTAACACTGTTAACTATCTAAGCGCCACTTTTATATTATTATCTTCAACTCTTACATCAATTCTTGCATTCTTTTCAAATCTCCACAATTTTAGTCACAAAATAAATTCTTAATATTGTTAATATGCTAATAAGACTTTTACAACCAGAATCCAATGCGGTTTTAGAATACATACGCCTCGGGGGTCTCATTTCCACAGCATCCAGTCTCCTTTCATCAATAAGATGTTAAAAGCACGCCAATGTGGACTGCAAGGTTCACTTCGTTTGACAATTTATTAGTGTTAACCGCATTGAGTCCTTGTAGAAACGAGATTTATTCTTATCACTGCTCGTTTTTTTAGTTATTTACCCAGTTTCATCACCCATGTAGTTTGTTTTTATATTTTTATTTTCACGTAGGCTTTTTTTTAAAGTGGCAGTAAAACATATTACAGTCTATAACTAGTTATTTTGCAATAACTTACCCTGACACTTGTACAATTCCATTGCTCCTTTCCTGAGGCAGCCATTTTCCTGCCTGATGCCCTTAGTGATGTTGAGGCAGAAGCACATAGTCCCATCTGCCTCGGACGGTGCGGGCAACATGTCGTCGAACGCCCGGAACTCGTAGTTCTTTATTCCCTTGTATTCGTTCTCGCGGTTGTAACGCAGCGTTACAGATCTAATGAGAAATTTTCCATCAGCATTATTCAATTCACATAAACGTAAAGTTATTTTCTTTTACTACTGTGTGGGTACCATGATGTGAACATGGTACCCACACAGATGCATGACTTCCATGCAGCATGTTTAAATGCCTCAAAGCATTACGTGTAATGCTTTGAGGCATTTAAAAACTTGTGAAACCTGTGAAATTGAAATATAATTTAATATGAAAAAGAGAAAAAGCGCGCCTAAGGTGATTTTCTCGTAAAAACGGTGGAATAGAAATGATCCTTGAATTATTGTTATTACTTGCGAAGACGCCAGAAAAATCACGGGAAAGTTTTAATTCTTGATTCTTGGCCAATTCCAATTTTTGAAATAAAAAAAAATTATTACTTCTATATCTAACTAGTACTTCGAATTGGTCACACAATCAGTTACAATTTTTTAAAATGATATTTAAATTCAAACAAATGTGAAATTAAAAGGTTTGATTATTTTCGAATATCCTAATTCGATCATTGTACCATAACTGTTCAATGTTCTGGACTGGTCTAGAAATGTCTAGAGGGCGAAACTTCCTGCCCTCATATCTTCAAAAGCACGCCCTTTAGGTTAAAACGGAAACCTTCTTCGTGAATGAGGGTTAGAGGACTACCACACGATGTAACTCCCTTGATCGTTCCGGGACTCGTTTCTGAGTTTTAGCGGGACACACATTTATTTACACTTTCTTTTATAATACCTTTACATTGATTATTGTCACCATTTGAAAGCTTCATCAAACTGTCAATAACGTGAAACCGTTGGTAATCCATCCAAGGGAGTTATAATCTGACTGTATTAATACGCTAGCGAGAGTGCGGTTGAAATTTAAGAACCCGACTTCCAGTTTGATAGGGAAAATATTTTTGTGGATGGATGGCCCCTAATGGGATGAGATGAGGCTAGATTGGATGGGGTGTGATGGGTTTCTCTTGGTCTTCTACCGCCCACGTTGAGAACCTATGAGTTAGAGGGTACATTTTTACATTTAACTGCATATACAACTGAAATTTGGATTTTTCGGGGATGTCTGACTAATCAACTGGACGATTAATTTATACAAAAGATGCATTCAATTTATTCATTGCAAAATTAACATTTCAAAACGATTTAAAAGAGAGAAAATTTTTAAGATAAGATAAGCAGATTTAAACTAACAGCAACAAAGCTTGCGTCTTAATTGTGTTTCATCGATGTTAAACACATCGATATTCGAAGTGATTCTATGTAACAACAAGACAGCTCTCCCGACTGGCATCACCATTGGCAAGTTAGTTCAGAAAGCCAAGAGATGAAACAGTCTATGCTCAATTAAACGTAAGGTCTTGGGGGCTCACCTGCATATATCAGTGTTGAAAATTTGTACAATGTCGTTCTTGGAGACAAATGGAGTATAGATGCTGGCGTCTGAGCCATTGATCATGTTACAAATAGTGTCATTCTGGCCGTATTCGGGCCAAATGTCCAGTTTGTCTTGGTTCTCCCACCGCACAATTTGACCAACCTGAGATGGCTCCCCTACGCCCGATTTCACTTCATAGTACCCATCGTGGGAGAAGTTTTTCTGGAAAATAATGTCCAAATTAAAAAACATTGTACTAAATCTAATTAAGAAATAGATGCTTATATGGTTTAGAAGTGTAAAGAAAAAAATATGTGGAAGTGAATATTGGAAGAAGGAAGCTCCCGAATAATGACACAATCAAGTGAATCAAATCAAAAGCATAACTTCATTCTTTACCTTTTTTTATATATTTGTATTCAATACATTTTGTACTTTTCTATCTCTTTTTGAAGAGAAAACTTCTTAACACCGTTGTGATTTGAAACTCGATAAAACGAAAAATAGAGACACTAAAAAGAGACAAACACTTACACCTATTTACCACGATTTAGCCTGCGAGAGAATGAGACAGTACAATCGGTGTCATCTTTGGGCGGTGCTTCATGGCCTATCAGTCTCCTCTTTTTTTTATTTTATTTCATAAATTTTTTTATTAGTTACAGATATTTGTTTTTTTGGCTACCACACTAGGCTAATGCCCGTGTTATGGTAGTCGTACATTTAATATTTAAATACTATTTTATTAATAGATGATTAAACATTCCAAAAAAATTAAGAATACTTAAAATTAAAGAGAAAAAAAAAGATCATATTTTAAAGAAAAGTAGAAATAAAAATGAAAATTCAAATTTTGAAATACAAAATTTAATAATAAAGATTAAATGTTAAAAACTCAAGTGTTCTATATAAATTAAAACATATAATTATATAAATCAAAATTAAAACATAAATAAAATTTAGTGAAAAACTAAGAGAAAAAAAATAACAATATTTTATAGAAAAATAGAAATAAAAATGGAAATTAAAATTTTGAAATGCAAAAATTATTTTAAAATGTAGTGTTAAGAACTCATTAATTCTTTAAAGTACTTCGTTAGTTGTGGGGTGATTCTTTTTAGCCTCCACACTCGTGTCTATTTTAGTTTTCTGAGGGTTTCACTTCTCCCGCCCGTGAATAACATTAGATTAGAATTTCATTAACTTTTTTTTAGATGTTTTATAGCTTTGACCTTCAACTAATTTATTTCTTACCTTTTTACTTAATACTTTTGACTTATTACGTTTTATCTTTTACTTTACACTTATACTGTTATATTATTTGTATTGTTACACTATTCATATCTTAATTTAACTGTGTTGATGGCTCATATTGTGCCGTGTACGTGGAAGTAAATAAATAAATACATGAATGTACGCATGGTACTATGTTTGAATGTAAATGAAGCAAGGAGTGTGTGCCGATACAGAGTTGCGAGGCAGTTTCTTCTGTCTGCTTATGCTGACGCGACGTGATGCTTAGTTAGTTCAAATCAGATTTTTGAAGTGAAAACTTCTTTAGCGCCGTTGTGATTTGATGAAACGAAAAAGCGACACGCTCGGTCTCCTCTTTGTGCCGTGCTTCGTAAATATTTTTTAAAGTTGGTAACAATATTACAGTAAATACACCCTACAATTATTTTACTCCTGACTTTCTAAATTCGTCTCATTCTCCCAAATTTTAGTTTTCTGAAGGTTTCATTCTACCGCGTGAGAATTTTACTGATATTTCAACTAAGCGGCAGAAAAATTGTTGTTTGTATATCATTAAAAATACTCAGGCGGTGAAAAAAAGCATTTTAACTTTTAAAATAACCTAAAAAAAATCATAGTGTTTTTTTGGATTTCACAGGATTCCACCCCTGGTCGGCTGAATGTCTGCAAAGATTCGTCAGGCGCTTTATACCACTACACCAAAGAGGAAAAAACTCAGGAAAAAATATCTTTACAAAACGAGATTGTTTGTCTCCAATCAAAACAAATCGAAAAATTAGAAAAAAAAATCGAGAATACGAGTAATTTTGAAAAAAAAAACATACGCAAGTTGTCTCAAAGTAATCCCGGAATCCAAATTCTCATTGATCATCAAAGGTGAAGATGCGAACATGACCTCGGATGCTATTAAAGAACAAATCGTAAAGAAAATTAAAATAGCAAACTTGGGTATCGCAGTAAATGGAATACGAAAAGCCTCGCAAAATAAATTAATTATATCTTGCCCCTCAAAATTACATGCAGAGAAATTGACGGATGAAATCAATAAAACCCTTAAAAAAAACATGGTTGCAGAGGAATTAAGAAAGAAAAATCCAAAAATATTCTTAAGAAATCTTCAAGTAGATTTAACTGAAGAGGACATAATTGAGGCTTTAAAAACGCGAAACGATGGAATAAAAGATATCATGAATAACGATATCAAAAACACGATTAAATTAATAAAAATGTTTAAACCAAAAAACCAAAATGAACTCACTAATTATATACTTGAAACTAGCGGAGCAGTAAGGTCATACCTCATGGAAAAGGAAAAAATCAACATTGGTTTTAGCAGAGTACGAGTGGAAGATGCCGTCCCTTTGACGCAATGCTACCATTGTCTCAAATTTGGTCACACTGCATTAAAATGTTTAAATAAGGATAAAAGTGCGACGTGTTTACATTGCGCCAAGGATCACGAATGGAAGGAATGCCCTAACAAAAACACTGAAGAAAAATGTAGTAACTGTGTTCATCAGAACACTATATTCAAGATGAACCTAAATACAAATCATAAAGCTAATTATAATACAAATTGTTCTTACTACAAAAAGATGATGCATATTGCTCAAAGTCGTATAGACTATGGTTAGGTATGTATTATAATTCCAAAAAACAATTACAATGCTAATCAAATTTTTTTATTTAACTTCATATTATCATTTTCATTCATGCATCTTAACGTATACAATTTATTGAGACAAATATTTAAGAGCGTTTAACCAGCCAGCGGACGAAAATCCACATTTCGTCATAACTTTGCTAGATAATGTATTGATTTATTTTACTGCATGATTACATTATTTGAAATGGGTGTGGTATAATACAAAAACTTTTTTGAAAATTTAACAAATCTGCCAACGACCTATGGAATAACCTTATTATACTAAAAATTAAAAAAAATTCTAAAAATTTATTACATAACTATGCTAGATAAAAGAACAATCTTCCGAAATCCATTTATAATTTTTTATGGAAAGGAGTCAATACGTCTAAAAACTTTTTTGAAAATGACGTATTTTCGGCTTTCTCTGGTAATGCCCTCTTAATATCTTTGCGAAAAAAAACAACTCATTTATATTACAATGCATTATCCCATTGCCACAGTGTTAACGCTAGTGTACTGAAATCTACCAACTACTATAGTATATTGATGTTCTCTCACTCTTTGTATATTCGTATATGTAGAAAAAGTATAATATGTATTTATTGGTGCCAATTAGTAAACCTACCTTGTTCTGAACAAAACCATAATTTACACATGTTTAGTAATTACTGCTGCATTTTAAAACATTATATTAATATGGCGATTTAAACGGAGAATTTGACATCTCTGAAATAGATTATGAACGCACGCAAAGTATCGATAACTGGATTATCAAAAAACATGTATCAGGATATAATAATTTAACTGCGATAAACTTAAATATTCGATCTTTATCAAAATATTGGGAAACGTTTCTTCTCATTATCTCTAGCTCTCTGAGTAATATTGATATAGTTACGCTTTGAGAAACGTCGATAAATCAAAATGATATAAATCTATATACAATATCGGGATTTAGTTCTCATTATTTTTGTCGAAAAAACAGATCGGTAGCCGGGTTTATTATATACGTTAAAGATTACCTTACATTTGAACAAAATAACATAATGCCAACAAATTTTGAATGTGTTTACGGAACTATTTCTGTCAATAAACATAAACGTGTACATATACTGGCAGTATACAAGCCACCTAATTCAAATAAAAAAATGTTTCTCGAAGAGCTGGAGATAATATTGGGAAATATCGATATTAAAGAATCTGTTATGGTACTCGGGGATACGAACATAAATATATTAAATTATCAGGAATCTATTGTAATGCAATATGAAAACATTATGGCTAATTTTGGATTTGTAAAATGTATTTATGATGTTACCCGTGAAGCCATACTGACTAACTATGTAACAGCTACATGTCTAGATCATATCTATGTAAGAGAGAGAGAGACAAATGAAATCAGCTCATGCGTATGTGAAACAATAATAGCGGACCACTACCTTATTGCAACCACAATTCATTTCTATACTTATGAGACAGGTATCTCCAATAAATCGAACCATACGAAATATACTGTAATATCGGAAAAAAAAGTGGATCTACTGATTGAAATCACTGATTGGAGTGAAATACTAAGCATAACGGAACCTAACTTAATATATGAAGACATTAAATCTAAATTTAAATATATTAACGAAAATGGTACCATAACAAAATCAAATACAAATAAACATCGTAAACACCAAAAAGGCTGGATAAATTATAACCTCATTGAAAATATACAACTACGTGACACACTATGGAGAAAATGGAAAAACACGCCGAACAATAAAATATATGAAATAGAATTCAAGAAATACAGAAATAAACTAAATAAAAAAATATTAAACACAAAAAAAAATATTACAATGAAAAATGTAATCATTGCTTCAAGGACATTAAAAAAACATGGATTGAAATAAATCAAATATTGGGAAGGAAAAATAAATCCGATTGTGACGAAATCATATCTAAATATTTCTTAAAATCTCAAACGGCGGATGTGGCGGCAGAAAACTTTGCAAATTTCTTTGATGAGGGTGTAAATCAGTTATTACACGAATGTACCGTTCGAGCGTCTGAGTGGAAGCAAGAACATTTGCAACATTCAATGTACTTACCAAGAGCTAATACAAAACAAACTGAATGCAATATCGTAAGAATGAAAAATTCCAAGACACCGGGCGTGGATCTAATTCGCATGTATGATCTAAAAAAACATGTAAAATTATTTAGTCCTATGATTACCCACCTAATTAACAGAATTATTGACACAAGCATCATTCCAGCTGAACTAAAATGCAGCATCATAAGGCCCATTTATAAAAATGGAGATCACACTGTAATAAATAATTATAGGCCCATTTCATTATTACCCGCATTAGAAAAAATCTTAGAAAAATATATATCGATAAATTTGGATAAATATTTAAATAAATTGGGCATTATTGATGAATGTCAGTATGGCTTCCAAAAAAAAAAAAAGCTGTGATAAACTTCTCGAAAAATTTACAAATTATATAAATTCACAACTTAACTCTAGAAAACATGTACTAGTATTATTTATTGACTTCTCAAAAGCTTTCGATACACTGAGCCACACACAATTAATCAAGGTACTTGAATTCATAGGAATCCACGGTAAACTCCTATCATTTTTCAAAAACTATTTAACAAATAGAAAAATGTATGTGAAGATTTTGAATAAAATGAGTAGTTTTAGATTTATCAAATCAGGAGTACCGCAAGGGTCAATTTTAGGCCCAAAATTATACATTATTTATGTTATTGCCTTGTCTAAACTTTTTAAAATAGCCCGTAGATTCATTTTTGCAGATGATACAGCACTAGTTGTATCTAATGAAAACCCGGAAATAGCTATTAAAGAATTACAAAGAGACTTTAACGAGCTACTCAAATGGTCTCACGATGTAGGTCTAATTATTAATGTCAAAAAAAAAATGTATGTATATAAGATCACCGAGCTTGAAAATGTGGAATTTACCTAAAATAATTGCACATAATTTTGAATGCATACATAGGAAAATTGAAAATAATTGCCAATGTGAAAAAATTGATTTTACAAATGAATACACTTACCTTGGCATAATCGTAGACAATAACCTCAAATGGGATAAACAAGTTATCAAAATCTGTAACCAGCTCCGATGTTTGGCGAGTAATTTTTATAAATTAAAATTTGTGTTGCCTCGATGCACTCTCAAACTTATATATCATTCGATGGTCGAATCCATACTTAGATATGGAATTCTAACTTGGGGACACTCGAGCATAGTTAATATTGTATGGGTATGAGGGCCTACTTCCAATTAAAGGGCTTCTCTGGTATCTGGTATAAAAAGTTATTGGTGCATAGTCACACAACAAGATTTACTGAAAATAAAGGCCTAAAAATACCACGAATATCAAATAAGTATGGTACCAGAACGCTAGAATATATTATACCTTTGATCTATAACATGTTGACTCAAAACATTAATTTTAAAAATAATGAGGAACCCTGCCCTAAACTGACAAAAAAGTGGTTAATAAATGAAAAACACATTTATCTAGCCTAAATCTTTTATTATGTATTAATATTGTAAATTAAGCTAATTTGTGTTATGTAATAATATTAAATGGTAGAACCTACAGACAAGCTGATCTGTTACAGCTTTGTGGGACTACCCATATCTTTATATTGTATTAGATGTAATTATATTGAAATTTAATAAATAAAAAAAAAAAAAAAAAAAGAACGTGCGTGGGAGTGTGGATTTATCGTATTATATTGAAACCGAGTACCCGTGAATAAAATAAAAATTTATTGCTATCTCATTCTCTCGCAGCCTAAACCTTATAGATGTACCTATGTGTTTGTCTCTTTTTAATGTCGCTGGTTTCCGTTTCATCGAGTTTCAAACCACGACTGTGCTAGAGAAGTTTTCACTTCAAAGATTATCTAAGATCATTTAAAAATATTTTAATAAATATATGTAATTTTAAAAAAATCCCACTATTTAACAGGCTATCCAGGCCTTGTTACTTAAGAGGTTTTTTGCGAAGCCCGATAGAAAAAATTAGTATGCACCAATATATTTGAATATATTCATTGTATTGGTACCAGTTATTATCATTTTTAAAATTGAAGTGCATACAGAGTTTGTTTTTGATGTTGCATCAGTTCACAGTTCTTATGATTAGGTTATGGTATTTATTTGCATAGATATATACATGATCATAAATACATAGATCTACTTGTATTTTAAAATTAATACCTATTAACGAAGCCTTGGGTATGCACACCTGTTTGATTATGAAGATTGTACCTACTAGGTCGCATTTAACATTTAAATTCAGGTTCTGCAACAACTTCTTGTGTGATATGGGAGAATATTGTGATTTTTTTCACAAATCGAATTAAATGTAGTAACAACCTGTTTGAAATTATACGCCAATTAGTCATTGGTCATTTTGAATCAATTTGGAAACCATAAAACACAAACTGTGTGATTAGACGGAGAGGTACGTAAAAATTTTCGGCTAATAAAACGACATAAGTTAAACTTATGATTGATATGATTTTAGATTTTATGTTATTTCCTTTTGGGGTATTATGCCGTGTTGCGCTACCTCCTCCTTTAGCCAACGTTTCGGACAGCGTTACAGTGTCCATCATCACACATCTGCCCTGTTAATGGACACTGTAACGCTGTCCGAAACGTTGGCTAAAGGACGAGGTAGCGCAACACGGCATAATACCCCAAAAGGAAATAACCATAAACTTAATTAACCATAAAAAATTTAAAAAAAAAAAATGTTATGATATTAAAAAATTTAAAAACTTAAAATATTTAAAAAAATATTTATTACGACTGGTTGCAGCCCAGCAAAGTACCTAACTACTATAAATTCAAGTAGAAATTTTTAAATATTGTCAGGTTATTCGTGACTCGTGACCCGATTTTTTTTTTCTTTAAAAAATATAACTTTTTTTTAATAAAATAACATTAATAATCTAAACGAAAATATGAAAGAGAACAAGACAGAAAATAAAAAAAGATAACGTTCGGGACTGGGACTCGAACCCAGAACCTCTCGTCTTTTATCTTTAAAAACGTAAAATTTTACATTTAGCAGATGATATCAACCCATAGCGACTGTTTTTTTTAATAATTAGACATAAAAATTCCATCTTTGGACTTACTCGTTTACTCGAAAACGAAAGCTCAAAACAAAATAAATATAGGTACTAAAAATCAACTCCAAATGAGATATAGATTTACCAATTTCCAACATGCACTACGAGTTTCTGGACACCGCTTAAGCCTCGATTACATTGAGCGAATTAACAAGCTAGTAGCCGGCGAATTCCCTATCTGCTAGTAAATTCGTTCAATGTACAAACTGTTTGTCAGCTAGAAAATATGATTACACAGCGAGTTTACTAGCAGATAGTGAATTCACCGGCTAGTAGCTTGTAAAATCGCTCATTGTAATCGAGGCTTTATGTATAAGTCAGGCATGTTAAACTTATTAATTTTCAAGATGAGTAGGTACTTGAATTATAGAACCTAATCTGAGTCGTCCATTTGCCTCTAGGTATTTTTTTTTTGTGTAAGCGGATAAAAGTTTTTTTATGAATTAGTTGCCGGAAAAAAATGAAAAGTTTAAAAAATCAAATTGCACACATCTAATAAAAATATTTATTGGTTTTTCAATGAGATGTGAATCACCGGTTTTCGGCTTTTTCCGCAAGTTTCCGGTCACCGTGTGGATGAGCCTTTTTAATTCCTTCTATAATAACAAATATAATATTTCCCAGATTATAATACTTTTTAATCTGTGAAATCACTATTAATTGGACCAAATGAAGAAAATATGTAGATTTTGTACCTAATAAAGTGTTGAAAACAAACTAATTTCATTTATTTCATGAATTATAATTATAACTATCTTCATAGGAACAACTAGGTATTCTTATAAAAATGAATTAAATAAGAAACTGGATGGAACTTTGTCGGGACCCACTAATCTCCTAATAATTATATAGCGACTGATTACTTTATAATGATAACTGAACAGATAACACTAGAGTGAGGTGATTTTTTTTTGGTAAGAACCGAAGATTAACTGTGTTATAATTTTGAAACCAGAGAACGCCTCCGCTGTGTGGGCCCCGTATTGGATCAAATACAAAAAATCAGGTGTATTTCGATACTGTGTATACATTGATGTGTATATTCAACTTACTCAACCACGAATTATGGGAAAAGAAAAAAAGCAACCGCAAGCGACATTTGGCGCCGCTGATTTTCTCTCTGGGACGCTTTACCTCAAAAGTCGAGAAGGAGTATCTCCCTCTCAGTAACGGTGTATAAAATAGGCCACTTGCATGGATTTCATAACGACTTGGAAAAAATCGTGTGGACAGATCTTTTTCAAGACTACGAAAATGTTTTTAGAAATGTACATTTTTTTTTATTTTTAAATAAATAAATCCATTATTTGGGCTCGTGACGTCACTACATGAAAATGTCCGTCTCCGAGAATGTTCCTATTAATTTTGTAAAATTCCACACTAATTCGTTTACTAGATATTGTTTGTTCTCTGCGAACTATCATTTGGTTTGACTTTTTGACATAATGTTGTGAAGAGAACCCCGTTCCTTGTTGATGTCGGTATGTGTTTTAGAGGTATAATGGTTATGGTGCTGATTTTATCAAAATCAAATTTTATAATATTTTTAATTATGCACCAGATTTAAATGTCCGGGTTAAATTTTCCCCAAAAAAAAAAAAAAAAAGAAAAAAAGAAGGAAAAACTAAACCCTTTCACACACTTCCCCAAATGATCATCTAGTCAACCCACGCTATGCAATTGCACTATATAAGTATTATAAATACAAAACAATACAAGAACAACATGTCAACCTACTAGAGACCAAATGGGAATATAATTCACCGACTCCAGATATTTTCATATCAGAGGGTTCGGCTCTGTGGCATTTCTAATTGAACCTATAAATCCTACCGATCCCTCAATATAAATATTTAAAAAATCCTTTGTAATCCTACATGTATTTAAAATGACTGATTTTTGCATTTTTATATACAAATTCTTTGACAAATCTAATATGCTTAAATTTTGAATCAGATTCCTAGGTATTATGCCAGTGGCCGAAATAACAAATGGCAATATTTTTATAGTCCGAGAATGCCAAATTCTTTTAATCTCATTTCCTAAATCTGTGTATTTTCTTATTTTTTCAGAAATAGTTTTTTGAATATTACAGGAATTTGGAATAGCTACATCAATGATATAAGTTATCTTTTTAATTTTGTCATGTAAAACTATATCAGGTCTATTATGACTAATTGTTCTGTCTGTTAGTATAGTTTTATCATAATATATTTTATAAAATTCATTTTCTAAAAATGAATTTGATTCATATTCATAATATGGTACTATATTACGGCAGTCAATCAAGTTATATTTAATTACCAAACTTTGGTGAATTATTTTTAAAACCTGATTGTGCCTAAATGTATACTCGGAAGGCGCTAATATAGAACATCCCGATATAATATGTTCTATAGTTTCGGGAAAAGCCAAACATTTTCTACATAAATCATCAATTTGATTTATATCTTTGATTATATGCTTTCTATAATTTTTAGTATAAATGACTCTATCTTGAATGGCAAGCATAAATCCTTCTATTTCTGCGCTCAACTCTCCAATACTCAACCATTTGTTTGACGAAAGTTTGTCAACATACGTTTGGTTGAGATAATTGAAGTGTTTTGCGTGAATAATTTTATTTGACCAGGAATCTAATAATTCCTGGTTAGTATTTATAAGAATGTTGGCATTCTCGTCATATAAATTTAAAGGTGTAATATTTCTATCTGCCTTGCAAATTATTTTGTGCATTTCTGAGCTATTAGCTTTCCTATGGAAAAAATTTCTAAGCATTTCTACCTGATTGTGTTTCAAAGATGTTATTTTGACTACACCTCTACCTCCTAAATTTCTAGGTAAATTAATTCGTTCTATAGCTGAATTTGGATGATGGCAATTAAATTTTGTTAACGTAGTTCTAATTAATCGTTCTAAACTATCTAAATCTGTATTGGACCATTTAATTATGCCAAATGAGTACGTTAGTAGAGGTATTGCCCAAGTATTTATTGCTTTTACTAAATTTTTAGCAGATAGATTGCATTTTAAAATTTTTCTGATCCTAGTTTGAAAGTTAATCCTAATATCATTTTTAATACTAGTGTGATCTAATCTATTCGATTGCGGGTATCCTAAATATTTATAAACCTCATCCCCTTTCATACTTTGAATTTTGAAATTTCTAAATATACCCTCGTCTCCATCTACAATTTATTATCATTATAATTTACAAGTATAAGTATATTACATTGGATTTATTAATATAGACCTTGTACATTATAATGATTTATGATCAATAAGATGGATCAAGGAAAAAAATATTTATGAGATGTAATATTTTTGGCATGCCTCGTTATTCGCCTGTGCCATTTGTATGGAAAACGTTCTTTTTTAAAAAAGATTTTCGGCTATGTAATTATTGTTTTTTCTCACCTATAAAATTATGTCCCGTCTTTCCGGTTTATAATAAATGGTCTGATTTTTCGGATTGAAATTTTCAAAAAATCCCCAGGGTTTCAAAAATACGATTAAAAAAATAATAATAATACCGAATGTCTTAGAATATTTGCCTAAACCGGAAAAAAAATTTAAAAATGTGATGCAAGTGGCCTATTATGCGTAATTTGATAGGTAGTTAATACCTTCTTAAACGCTCTAAGTTGTGTGTGTTGGATGTTGTGTGTTGTGTTGTCCTATTTTATATTTAAATTCATGTAACACTGAACATTTCCTTATCATTCATTTAAATCTCGATGTGTAGAGCCCTTTATATTAAACTTTCGCGTCTATGCCACCTTTTACTCACATATCGCCATAAAATGTTTTATCTAAAACTCTTTGTTGTCTGTGGCGCATAAACTTTCACTTTTCTGTGTCTATAAAATGGCGTGTTTTGACGCTTGTTGTGCTTCTTTTCTTGAAAACATTCTACATTCAATCTTACAAACAGTCTCTCCTATCCTCGTCTAAACTCTGCTTGTTTAGCACACCGTCGTTCACTTCTGTAAATGATTTTGTCAAGTGTTCAGACAAAATCACTCTGTAAAATTTATTCTTCAGAATAAACAGTTGCAAACATCCAGTATCACAACACAAGTGTTTTTTACTACAAAAAATTACCTCAAAATACCAAACTCTATCACTCATTGTACGGTTCCATGGTGTGGAACAGAAGGAAGCCTATAAAGCAGCTCAACCTTACAACCTGACTGCAGACTATCTGGAGAGAACCACACCTGGGATCTACGCAGTGTGTACCAAATAACTACTGCCGGAGGAGGTACCTCGATCTGCTATGCATTAGATATGGCTGAACAGATGTGTTGACAAACAATATGGCACTGGGTATAGTGCTGCTAAACAACATGTATCTATCAATTTTCTCCATTTATGTTATCAATTTGATGTAAATAATAAAATAATAACTTGTTGCATTAGAGATCCCAAACCCCTCCCTTTCTCCCTCGCTCCCCCTAGGATCTAACCCCCCCCCCCCCCCCCCTCCACACTTTTAGATTTTATTATGAGTAAAAACATTTGTTTTAATGCAAACCAAAAAAAAATGTGATAAGGAAAAAAGACATAGGTAAATATATTTTATAAAAGTTATGGTCACATCACTTTTTTGTTGTTTAATTAATAAAAAATTAACAAAGTATCATTTTTTTCAAATTGCGGTCGGTAGCTTTGGTTTCATAAAGGTGTACATTTACTCTTTCTAAACTAACAGATCATATTTTTTACTATTGTAGTAATGGAGACACGACGATTTCTTTGACCTATATAAGTTGTTCCCAAAAGATAACAAATTAGCCTAATGAGAAAAAAGTAATTATCCAGAAATAATATATTATGTTTTTCAAAAAGATGTAAGAAAGGTTTACACCAAAAAGTTATGAATACTTACATGGTTAAATAAGGAAAAGTAGATGGCATCTGGTTCAACTCGCATCGTCTTAGAGTTCCTTTCTTTAACAGCATTGCAAATAATTGTTGAGGTGCCCGTCTGGCACAAGCGCACCCCCTCGAACAGCAAGGTCCTCACCTTGGTCTCGAGGAACGGAGTGTTTGTTTCAAATATTTTTTTATAATTTGCATTTAAAGTGAGGAGGCCGAGTATGCCAGTTTTTTCAATTTCGGTCTGCTGGGCCACTGCCTGTGAAATCAAAAAACTGAATGGGTTACTTTTTTAGAGCATAATTAAATAAATAGTCTAACACTTGTCTTGGCACACACTCCTTGCTTCAGTCACGTTTATACATTGGATCATTACTCTTCTATTATTCTCGACATCACTCTACTCAAGTATTTCATTCACTTGATTGTGCCATATACAGGGTGTCCCAAAAGAAAATTGATGTTTGTTTTGCTTTCTGTGTGAACGCAAATTTTCCGAGGGGCGCGGGGGGTATGTCACTCAGTAGTCTGGCTCTTGGAAATTTAGTCGCTATGAAGCATTTCTCGGGAGCGACCGCGCGTTGTGCATGCGTGAGTTTTACAAAAATGGTGATTCGGCGACTGTAGCGCGTAGAAGATTCTGCAATATTTGAGGTTTTCGTCAATTCAATGATGCACCAAGAATTCCTCTTATTCGAAAATGGGTCAAAAAGTTTGAAAAGATCGGTACAACGCTAGCAAAACCAAAATCTGGGCGACCAAGGTCATCTTTCAGTCTTTTCGTGACGACTCAAACTTTTCGATTCGGAAGCGCGCAAGTGCTTTAAATGTGCATAGATCATCGTTAAACAGCATTTTGCACAAAGACCTAAATGCTACACCCCTGCAAACTTACTGGCTATAACCAAAAAACATGGTTCCAGCAAGATGGCGCAACATTATGTACGTCATACGTCCAATACGTCTCTGCCATGAGTTCGTGAAATTTTCCCTGGCAAATTGATCTCCAGGAGAGGTGACATAAATTGTCCTCCTCGTGGTCCTGACGTAACCCCTAAGGACTTTTTCTGTGGGGTTATCTCAAATCTAAAGTGTACGCCAAAATCCGACTTCTCTGATGCCATCACGAAGCCTACCTGGCGAGCCGTCATAAGAAATTTTACTCTTCGATTAAATGAATGCCTCGAACGTGAGGGTTTACATTTGGATGATATTATTTTTCAGAAATAAATTCCCAAATTGTGTATTTTAGTATTTAATAAACATTTTTTCGATAGAACCCTTACTTTTTTTTAAATCGATCCACTAAATATCAACTTTCTTTTGGGACGCCCATTTCTCGGGTGCGTTCGACTTCGTCAACCATTCGCTTTCGCATCATACATTCTGCTAACAAAACTTTCTTCGTCCCTCCGCTCTATATGTTCAATCCACATAAGCGTCCCATTCTTAATCTTTTTAATTACGCTAACATCTCTACATTTGTAATACAGTCATATAAGACGAAGGTCATATATCAGAAATCCAGCATAATATTTTATTAGGAATGACGTCACCATAACATTACAGTTGTAAACGAATAATTTTTCAAGAAACACAAATTATTTCGGGTCTTGCAATCTTGCAATCATATATAAAGATAGCAGCCAATAATATGTGCGTTAAGAAAATGAAGATAATGTTGGTTGTTCTTAGTCGAAGTATGTTACAGTTGAAAGTGACCGAATTGGATATAGACACCTTAGCTCAGTTGGTGGAGCTGTTGCCGTGTAAGCAGAAGGTCCTGGGTTCGAGTCCTAGAGGTGTCAATATCTTTTTTCTGATTGTTCTGTCTCCAGATTTTCGATTGAGTTTCACTAATATTGTCTTCATTTAATAAAATATTGCAATTTGAAGTTTTATTCATAAAGTTAAAAATTAAAATTTATTTTTTAGTGAGGGTAAATGATACATTGAAAGTTTACCCACGTGTAAAGGTATATGTAGAACTGTGATCTCATCATCTTGATCAAGAGGAGCGGAGGCTGCTGCGTTGAAATCAAACATCTGTCTTTCGTAATATGACAACACTCCTTCATTATTTCTTGTAATGTTGAATTTCTGTCTCCATTGACTGAAAAAAATAACAAAGCCGATAAGCAAAGCATATCATGCACTACTTACGCTAGAATATGATTTGAGATTTTCACAGCCAAAAGTATTATAGTGATAAGTTTTGGGGTGTTATATTGTGTTGCGCTACCTTCTTCTTCTTTAGCCAACGTTTCGAACAACGTTACAGTGTCCATCAACAGGGCAGATGTATAATAAATTAAATCAATATATTACACCTTAGTTTTTCTACATTAGCTTGACACAGGAGGCCCTGGGGAAAACAAAATTCCCTCGAAACCTGTGTCATCTTTGGAGATGCTGAGTGGAGGGTCTTTTAATGAGAGCAAGGAGTGGATCTTGAAGAGACCCGTATGAGAGGGGAAACACAGAGAGCAGCTGACCTATTACACTCAAGAACGAGTCGTAGAAACGATCTGTTCTCATGTGACAAATTAATGTCCACCGTGTGTTTGTATTGGGCGCGCGTTTGGCGTGTCTCCTGACTGTGCACCAATGCCGAGGCAATCTGACGCTAGTTTCTTCCATTGAAATACGTTAGAACAAGGACAGCATTGAATTTCCAAAACCTATACCAGTTCAGTCGCGGCAGCGACAATTTACATTTATATTTTCAATATCAAAATTTAAATATTTAGAAATAAAATTATTAATTTCTACTACCTGGAAAAATTATTTTATCTTGATTTTAGATCGATTTTTGTTTTTGAAAGGTGATAAAAATAACCAATATAGAGGTTTATTTAAAATGTACATTGACGCTACCGCAACTGAACCGATATAGGTTTTGGAAATAGGGCTAGGTAAATTGACCAAATTGCAACTTTTCGAAATCAATTTTTCGAATTCAATTGTTCGACATGCAATTTTACGAACTTCAATTTTTCGAAAACATATTTTTCGAACATCAATTGACCGAAACACTAGTTTTTCGAATTGATATAAGTATGTACACAGTACGTACAAGAGTATTTTATTATAGGATGGACAATATCAACTAACCTAACCTAACACTATCTCGTTAGTCATAGTCATAAGCATGTGAAATATTATATTTTAAAAGATAATTAAACAAAAACTAAACTGTGCGAAAAATTACTCTTTCGAAATACAGAAATTCGAACATTTGATTTCGAAAATTGATTTCGAAAAATGGAATTCGAAAAACATGTCTGCTCCCGACCCGACGCCTGTGCTCTAAAGATTGCAATCCGTTTGTTGAAACGGAACGCCTGTTTCTGCACAGAGTCGAGAGTTTTTCCATGTATTTTGGGGCCCCATACCAGAAGTGGCTGCCAAAGTCAACCGTGGGGCGCCCTTGCGATTTGTGCGGGGCTATCAGTTGAGTACCATTAAAACTCGGGCCCTGTACAATATGCCCAGTTTCTGAGTGGCTAACTTAACTCTGGCTTCGATGGAACCCCTGGAACATCTTCCCCGATGGTGGACCCTATAAAGCCGGCCGAAACATTGGCTAAAGAAGGAGGTAGCATAGCACGGCATAAAACCCCAAAAATAAATCACGAAAATACTTACAATTCCTTTTTTGTTAATGTTTATTTTGTATTTTTTATGCTTTGTCACACACTACTTACCCGAGCTAAAACATCAGATAGAACATTATAATTAATATATTCTCATTGAAGTGAAAACTTCTTAAGCACCGATGTGATTTGAAACTCGATGAAATGGAAAATAGCGACACTAAAAAGAGACAAACACATAGGTACATCTATAGGATTTAGCATGCGAGAGAATGAGATAATATAATCGATCTCCTCTTGCGTCCGTGTGCGGTGCTTCGTAATCTCCCAACTCTTGTCTACTTTAGTTTTCTGAAGGTTGCAGTCTACCGCTTGTGAATTGCGCACTCTGATATTCTATTCCATCAGAGTTACCGGCATCAAGAGTGGCAAGTTTTCAAGGGACATGAACAAAACCCTCAATTATTGCTCAACAAAATATTCCTATTCGAAGACAAATATTTTTGGTTGCTCTAATTTAAGTAATTATCGGCTCAACGTGTACGATGTTTTAACAAAACAGCACCTACGCACAAAAATGTGTAATCATTAAGGTTGGAATGATTTAAAAGTTTTTATTAATCTAGTTTTTGAAACGCAGGTAGCTTTTTTGTTAAAGGTTTTAAATTTTGGGGGGCGGATATTGGTACAGCCGCCCCGGAAACCATTAATTGGATAACTAATACCTCTACCATAGGCCATAGGTCACCTTAAGCGGTTTGCTACGTTTCGCAGACGTGCTCGGATTCATGGGATGAGGTTTGTCCGGGTCTTAGGGGAAGCCTTTTGCCCTCTCCAGCGGGACTCTCTCTGCCCATCGCCCTTCAACGCAGTTGGAGGGATGGATTCGAACGTCTATAACTCTTGGAACACTGATCCCCAGATTCCTACCACTAATACCTTTTCCTTCCCAGAACTTCATCTCCTTCCTATCCTTAAAAAACCCTCCAGACAGCATCTTCTAAGATGACATAGGCCTTGATGGAAATTATTTTCCTCAGGGCTCCCGTATGGAGCAAATGTAAAAAAAACTACATAGATTATGACAAAGGGAACTAAAACTCAATAGCGATATTTTATGACATATCTGGCGGTATTTTAAAACATTTAAAAAAAATTATTTCACTCACCACAAAAATTTGCTTAAAAAAAGGAACACAACTGTATGACTGTAATGCTCCTGCCTAGAGATTTATTAAATTTTACCATTTATGTGCATTAAATAAATTTAATGTACATAAATGAAGAAGAAGATAACACTAATAATCTAAATGAAAATATGAAAGAGAACAAGATACAGAAAAATAGAAAAAGTTAACGGTCGCAAATGGCACTATTCATATTTTCGTATTTATTTTTTATTCTCTTTCATATTTTTATTTAGATTACTAGCTGGTACCCGGCATGCGTTGCTATGCCATTTAATAAAGAAATTGTTCCTGCCTGCGTGTCCTTTCCCATTCGTCCGTTCCCCTCTCCCGCGTCCTCTTCCTCTCTCGCGTTTCTACCCCGCTTCCCCCACCTTCCCTCTCCCCACTCCACTCCCCCCCTTCCCCGTCCCGCAAACCCCCCTCGCGAGTGTCCCTCCCCCCTCCCAGGTTCCCCTCTCCCCTCCTGGTTACCCTTCCCCCCTTCGTTCAATAAATTAATTCCCTGTACATTTAGTTTTCAAACAGCTCGCGTACCACCTATTGCAATTTTTTATAGCTTACCAGACAATAACGAACACATCAAAAAAATAATTATCCAATTTGGTGCATTCGTTCGAAAGTTATGCGCGTACGTACATTTCGGCGATTCATTTTTATACAAATTTCATAATGCCAGAGCTCACCAGAAGTTTTATACAAACCTTGTCCTGACAATAACGAACACAACAAAAAAAGAATTATCCTATTTGGTGCAGTCGTTCGGAAGATATGGCATTTCGGCAAATTCATTTTTATTTATAAGAAGATAAGAAGAATATAAGAGAAGAAGAAGATTAGTGTTATCTTCTTATTCAATGATATATTAACATTTAGATATCTACGCAAACGATCTGACTGACATATTTTAAAAAACAAATTGACATTCTTCTACCATGACACTTCGTGGACAACAGTTATGTATTGTAATTGATTTATTATCATCTCTTTTTTTTCTTTCCTTTTTCCCTTTCTCTGTAGATTACGTTTTATATTTGACACTACTATGTTTTATATTTTATATTTGACACTACTATGTTTTATATTTTATATTTGACACCACTATGTTTTACATTTTATATTTGACACTACTATGTTTTATATTTTATATTTGGCACAACTGTGTTTTATATTTTATATTTGACAATACCATGTTTTATATTTGACCCTACTGTGTTTTTATTTTATATTTGACACTACCATGTTTTATATTTTATATTTGACACTACTATGTTTTATATTTTATATTTGACACTACTTTGTTTTATATTTTATATTTGACACTCCTATGTTTTATATTTTATATTTGACACTACTATGTTTTATATTTCATTTTGGTCATCATTATTTCTGTTAGTTAACGTCTGTCATTATTTCTGTTAGTTTCGTCTTGTAACAACAAAACATTGATTACGCATGCTGTGAACATTTTTTATTGGAGTGTTAATATCTATTTACATCCCAACTTCAATTGTATTACTGTAATAATTGTTAACACTCTGTAAATGTTTCAAACAATAAATAATTTGCATTGATGGGAATAACCTTCAGAAGTTATAAAAAGAGAGTTGTTGACATAAAAAATAAATTAACTTTTTTTAAAGGAGTTAAATAACAATTGGAAATTTAATGAAAAATGTATTTTTACTGTATTATACAGTTCTACAAAAAACTTACATCATTTAAACGAATTCCTTTGTTTGTAAAATCCTTCAAAATCAAGTGTACCGTCTTGCTTACTTGTAGAACTACTACCGTCTTGGTAGAAGTGAAACTATAAAGTCGCCAGATGTGGCTTTCTTTTTTTGCCTTTTTTTTTTTAAATGGTTAGAAAATTAGATATTGATTTCACAACATAATTTTTTTTTTATTTCGTAGGATTCGAACCTCCGTTCACTTGATGTCTGTCTCTCTGGCCGCTGAGACTTGTCAGGCACCTTGCCCACTACGCTATCTCAATTTAAGAATTTACCACATTATATTAGAACCGAGTATTTGTGTAGAACTGAGTTGTGACGCATTTCCGTTTCATTCGAATTTCATATCTCTAACGGCGCTAATAAAGTTTCACTTCGAAAATGATTCAATTAAAATATCTGTTAATAATATGTCGTGATGATAAATATGAATATATTTGTCTGTTGTATATGTTGTTTACATATTATATATATATTTGGCTGTTGTATCTTACTTGTAAATGTAGGGACCAATTTCTTGCATGATGGGTTTTTCCCCGTTCTGGACCTCTTCGGGGTTGGTCACGTTCCAAATGTATACTTTGAACAACATCGCGAACGGCAAGGTCTCCCACCGCGCGTACTGGTCGGTATTTGGCGCCAGCTCAACGCTCTGCAAACAACACACATTATTATTCATCTACCAAACAACAGGACAGTGACAAAAACAGAACATTGAACTCACAAACAACTCTTCAAAAATTCGCCCAATGCAAGAAACAATTTCCGAATCACCTTGTGTCTTGTGTTTCTTCTATGTAAGTTGATCATTTTTCCCAGCGAACGGACGTATGGTTGGTTAAGGTGAATATTTGAAATTCTGATTTTGAAATATGAAATCGATAAAAGTGACCGAAAAAATACAGGTCCCAATGGCCGAATTGGTTAAGGAGCTGTGTCCCGGTAAGGTTCGAGTCCCTGTGGCGACCGTTACCTTTTTATTTTTCTATTGTTCTGTTTCATGTTTAGTTTAGTTTTATTAGGATTATCTTCAATGATATAAAAAAATTCTTAGTCTGAAGATTGCGTTTTCAATGCCTAGGTTTAAGATTAAACTCAATCCAGAACTAAGATGCATAACAAGCCCGGCAAATTAAATAAAAACTAACTTATTAGACTTTCACCATTAAACCAAACTTAAAAACTTTTTGGTCTTCATATTTATAAAATCGCTTAACCTAAGACCAGATAGTACTTTTCTTGAGTACTTACGTAACCTAATTACAATTTATCATATTGGAATGATACTATTTGAAGCTCTTTATCACAACTTTTTTCTAATTAGGCGGGAAGAATCACATTTTGACTTAAAAATTATAATCGAATCCCTGGAACTCCCAATATAAAGTTTTCTTTTCCATTCCCAAACAAACAGTAAGGAATTAAATATTATTTTTTTAAATACCATATTATTCATTCCAATAACAAGCAGTGCTCTGTGTTCTAATATTATGTCATCTGCGTGCAAAACTGTATTTAAAATTATTCTCTAACTAGCTGGTCCCGGCATGCGTTGCTGTGCCATTTAATAAAGAAATAGTTTCTCCCTGAGTGTCCTTTCCCATTCGTCCCGTTCCCCTTCCGCCTCCCCTTCTTCTCCTGCGTCCTCTTCCCCTCTCGCGTTCCCACTCCGTCACGTCCACCTTCCCTCTTCCCACTCCATTCCCCCCTGTTCCCCTCTCCCGCGAACCCCCTTTTCGAGTTCCCCTCCCCCCTCACAGGTCCCCTTCCCCTCCCGCGTTCCCCTTCCACCTTCCCCGCCAACCCTCCTCCCGCGTTCCATATATCCCAGTACATTCAGTTTTTAAACAGCCCGCGTGCCACCTTTTACAATTTTTATTCAAATTTCCATTTTTCCTGTATATTAAATTTGGTACCTAACATAGGTACCTATTTAAAATATCTAAAATTCTTGATTCGGTTCAAACTATTTGGGGAGTACCTACTTTAAATAAATTTATCAACTTAAAGATTTTCGAAAATAGAATCCTGATTCTAGAATCATTGTTTTGCAAAATGTCATTCTCAAACACGCAAACTGTCAAACGTGCGATAGTCGTTAGGTTTTCTGAAATTATCCAATTTTCCGCCCAATTTTCTTAATTTTTCTCTCCGTAAGAACCGTCCTCGTACTTCAAGGAGTATTCTAAAAAAAGAATTAGCGAAATCGGTTTAGCTGCTCTCGAGATTTGCGCTTAGCGACACATTCAGCGATTCATTTTTATATATAAGAGATAAACAGTGAAAATAATAAACAGTTAAGTGACCTGCCAGGCAAGTATGGTCCTGTACAATATTTTTATCTGACTGTACATAATATAAAATACAATGTAATTTTTTACGCTGCATCACGCTCATTAGTACTTGTATGTATTCATACATACAGGGTGTTAAGGGACGTACTTGACTTACTTTAACCAGTGATTCCTGACACTATTTGGAGTAAAAAATGTAAATGAAATTTTATATGATTTTTTTTTCTACAAAAACATAAAAAAATTATAGGTGTTGGACAGTTGGAGGCGGGGTGAGGTGTTGGTTTGTTACTCGGCTGTAATTTGTAATATACCTCATAATTTGAATCATTATTATTCTAATATGTTTGTCTTATTTAATCAAATTGATGTAATTTGTAATATACCTCATAATCTAGAATCATTTTTATTCTTAAATTTTTGTCTTATTTAATCAAATTAATGTAATTTAATATCTGATCATCATGCAAAACAATTAAATAATAATACTACGTACATATATTATGAAATGTCATGAGAAAAACAAGCTCCTTAAAATTCCAACAAAGCTAATTCGGGATTAAGAGATATGGTGTATTTTATCTCATTAAGATAGCTCTATTTTAGTATCGATATAATATTATCATCAAAAACAAAATACGCAATGTAACAACACACCCACAAAAATGTATTGGTTTGGTTGAGATATAATTATATCATAAAATAAGATGTGTGATTCTACGAACATACCTCCTGCATATTTATCAACACGTTGCAAATACAGGAGATTTTTTTTTTACATGAATACCGCACAAGAGTCCCAACTGCTCCCGTCTGGAGCCAGTGGGACTATGGCATCCCCAATTGGGGTATGTTGTGAGGCTGAAGGTAGTGGGGAGGGGAAGGAGATAGGGAAGAGGAAGGTGGGGAAGTATCTGGCTATTCAGATCTGGTCACCAAACACGGCAGAAGCCATTTCAAGCAACTTTCAATTCTGAATGGTGGTCTTACACCAGGGCGATACGGAGAGTATCTTCCACTCTGGAACAAGCCGCAAATATACTATATATTATTTTAAATGAATAAATTGTGAAATACACAAAGTAATCAAATAAAATGTATTTGCCACACCGGGATTCGATCCCGCGACCTTCGTAATGCTAGTCAAGCGCCTTACCGCTGCCCTACGCCGGCCGTCAAAATTGTTGTTTATTAAAATGCATGCAAAGAGCTATTTCACAAACTCTCAGTAAGCTTTAATTAAATAAAGACAATATTAGCGAAACTCAATTTAAAATCTGGAGACAGAAAAATCAGAAAAAGATATTGGCTCCGCTGGGGCTCGAACCCAGAACCCTTTGCTTACATTGCAAGTGCTCTACCAACCGAGCTACGGAACCAATATCTTTTTCTGATTTTCCTGTCTCCAAATTTTCGATTGAGTTTCGCTAATATTGTCTTCATTTAATTAAATATTAATTTGAGATTTTACTCAAAGTTAAAAATTAAAAAAAAAAATCTCAGTAAGCTGTTCATTAGCGCTCGTGTAGCGTGGTTACAAATTTCTATACATAATAAATATATGTATGCAGACTTGACTAACTTTAACCAGGGATGTGTGCTTCTATTAACATACCTCCTGCTATTTCAGTATTTAGCAACACTTTACAGATATGGGAGATTGGACTTTATTAAAATGCTTGCAAAGATCTATTTCACATACTCTCAGTAAGCTGTTCATTAGCGCTACTCGTGTGGGGTAGTTACAAATGTCTATACATAGTATATGTATGCAGGGTGTTAAGGGACGCATTTGACTAACTTCAACCAGGGATTTCTGACATAATTTGGATTTAAAAAAATAAATGAAATTTAGGTCTCCGGTAACATTTTTTTTAATCAACTAAAACATAAAAAAACTCAGGTATTGGACAGTTGGGAGGGATGTGGGGTTATATGAATGAGAGATTTGGCGATTTCACGACTGAGTGTCCAGTGATGAAACGTGGAAGAATTATTTTGTTTGAATTTGAAGAAAAAAATATTTGTACGTCTTTTAAAAATTAGGGACACTAGGGTGTGTCAATTATTTCAACTTTTGAATTCAGAAACGCCTGATATCTCAAAAGTTGCGTCTTACACAGAAAATGAGAACTGCATTTAATTTTTTTAATTACTTTAGCTCGCTAAAGAAAAATCACCTAAAACTTTTAATTATGGTAATTAATATTTTTTTACAACAATTTTCCTTTATTTTTGTTTGTTATTAAAAACTGCGTATAGCTGACAAAATGAAAAAAAAAATCAGGTTTATGACAAGTGTGTCTACAAGAATACTGATTTTATCCAGAAACGGTGTTATTTTCCCCTTTTATATTTTAAAAAAAATTTTTTTTTTTGAAACATATGTATCAAAAAAAAAAAATTGCGTTCATTGTGCTGCAGTTATGGAGTAAAAAATAAGTTTGCTACCAAATATAAAATATGGACTTTTTTTATTTTTTTCCCAAATGACGAAATATATTTTTTTTTTCAAAACTTCCGCCTATTTTAGTGAGCTAATAGTAAAAACCAATTTCATTATTTTTTTTTTACGTTTTCGAATAGCTACAGATCATACGCAACTTTTGTACGCAACGTGTTTAAAAATAAGGCTTTTTTTTTCTCTATGGAGAGCGACAAAAGCTATTTAATACCCTGTACATTCTATGGTTAAAAGATTAACTAATTGAAATTAATAGATTACTTCGTTTTTACCACTTTTATTGTTTATAAAACCGACATGTTTCGTCAGCAAAGCTGACTTCTTCAGGGTTTTGACAGAACTAATTTAAAAATAGACATATATATATATAGGTAATAGAGAAAAATAATCGACATAAACAATAATAAAATTAGAAAGAAAATGATGTTTAAGGGACGAGGGGCAATATAGAACAATTAAAAAAAAAATTTAAAAGGGGAATAGATTTAATAATGGGTCATTTAAAAACAATTTTTGATTATTAATAATATTTAAATTTGCATTAACACTCTTTCTAATCTCTAAAATTTCTAATTTGTCCAACTGAATGCCATTGACATTACAATGAATTAATTCTATTCCACTGTTAAAATTAAAGGTATGACTAGTTTCTATTAAATGGTTGGCAAACTCCGAGAAACTATTATTATTTAAAGCTTTCATATGCTCTTTAATCCTAATTTCAAAGTTTCTCGAAGTTTTACCTATATAAAAGAAATCACAATCATTACATTTCAATTTATAAATTCCAGATTTTTTCATTTTGGAATCTCTATCTTTATTATTAACAATATAATTTTTAAGTTTATTATTTGCATAAAATACAGGAAGAATTTCATTTGGTACATTCTTTGTCATTAACTAATTATTTATTTGAAATAATATTTCAAACAGTGAATACTTCATAGATATGCATTCTATGTAGATTTGAAAGCAAACCAATGTCGCCAAGACATAGTACCTTTTGACTATTAGATCGAGTCAGCCAAATATTGCGTACCTTTTTTATGCTGCCTGATATCGTATTCGCCATTCTACTTTATTTCAAATCTGTACTGAAACCATTTACAAATATTTCAATTTGAAATTTAAGCGAAGAATAGTCAGACTTTCGGATCATCTTTCACGAATAACTATAACTATTGTATTTATTTTTATTATATGATTTCAAACGTCTTAAGAGGGAATAACCAGAGAAACCCGGAAATATGTCATTTTTAAATCAAATTTTAGACGTATTGACTCTTTTCCGCAAAACATTATAAATTGATTTCGAAAGATTGCCCTTTTATCTAGTAAACGCGTGTTTTAAATTTTGAGAAAATATGTTTATTTTTAGTACAAGGTTATACTATAAATCGTTGGCAGATTTGTTAAATTTTCAAACGAAAAATCTTATTTTACAAGACGTATTTCATATCATGTAATCATACATTACTGTAAATCAATACGTTATTACATGTTTTAAAATTTTAATTTTTTACGGTCTTACAAATTAATATATTTGAGATTTTTTTTTGCATATTCATTTTGCTTAATGATTCATTTGATAATCCAGAATTGCTTGCATTGATAAGCGTTCGGATTTCTACGTAGTGCTAGAAATCGGGATTTATCTCAGTGCAGAAATTCTGTGACTGACTACCACATAATTACGTTCTCTTCATTGTCAAGAATACTAAAGTAGGGAAACAATTACTCCGAGTCAGTGGACATCTTCAATTAATATATAAAAATTAATGTTTAATTAATGTTTGATATTATTGAAAAATTATGATAAAAAATAATTACAAAAGTACATAATTTTAATAATTTTATCATCACGCCTTTCAGCATTTTTGGATGTAGGTATAAATTAAAGCAAATTTGGAATGAAATAAAATCGATATTGAGTTGTAATTTTTAAAAGCTGGTACTGAGAATAATTAATCTTCCTCATTGGAACCGCCCTGTATGATCGTAAGAACATCTTTGGACGAAATATGGATTTTCGGCCGCTGGCTGGTTAAAGGCCCTTAAAAATAACATCTAAATTCTAACGAATACAAAGAAATATTTTGCCGTGAAGCCTTATCAACACATAGTAATTATTATCGTGAAAGATTTGTACGTTTGACCTTTTATCTGTTTTGTTCAGCGGGTACAAAAGTGATCGATGAGTTTTTCGCCTGTAGGGGAATTACCTGTAATCCTAACTTATTATATTGGCAGATAAGGCATTTGTTACTTGTTACACACGATCAGATAAAGAGCGTAGGTACGCCTGTCCGCTCAGAGATATGAGACACTTCAATGACCACAAGCAAAACATTATTATGCTAATAGGCAACATGCGGTTTATTTTTCTCTTTATGTTTATCGTACATAGTACTTTATTACAGCTTCGAATAAATATCATGGAAGGAATGACTTAGTTCTATTAAAACCCCTCAGCAACGTAAGCAAGTATACTCGTTAAAATAACGATAGCAGTCAAGTACAATAAGCGTGTTTACTCGTCAACGCGTGTGTCTCCATAGAAACCGTTATAACTCCGTTATTGTTTAAGTTACATCCGTAAAATAAAAAGTGAAAGGTCGATAGTGAATCATACTGCACATCTCTATTCAAGTTGTCCATAGAAATACCTAAAAAGAACAATCTGTCAGACGCGTAGTCTGACAGATAATTTATCCCGCCAAATTTTCCACGGGCGGGTCGCCCGCTCCCGACATTGTTAATTTTTATTAAACATTTTTATATGAAATGATTGAAAAGTGAGGTGACAAAAATGTTTATTACACATTTATACAACAGAATAAGTATTGTTGTTTACATAATCTGTGATTTTAGTACCGTTTTTACATAAATACATCACGTGAGTCATTTTGACATTTTTTTAATGTTTGCATTCTAAATTTTAATATTTACAAATATTAATATTTATTTATAATATAATAATTCGAAAGCTTATTTTGTAACCTGTCTAAAACAGTTATTACTATTCGGCTATGTTCAGAAATGTTTCATTTATAGAGCATTAATTGTGAAGCGGTAATAAAACAAAGTTTTCGTAAAATGTCATTTCACTGTTTTAATCCACTTTAAATTTGTATTGGGAATGATGGTCGGAAGAAGATTCCACATAAAATCTAAAATCATAAAAAAATTGTATTACATTCAAGAAAATTGTTTATCTATTAAGGCAGTGTAGAATATATAAGCTTGGCACGGCATTTAGTCTAAGACAAGGTTCGATTTATCTACTTTTTTTGATTCTTTCAAAACGAATCGAATGAAATTTTGGAAATGCATATTATATGTATGTACCCGATACGGTAAGAAAATATTAAAAATACAAATACAGGGTGGGGGGTAAAGTGCATTAACTTAGGGAGGTGATTCTGCATGATGGTAGAAGTAAAGAAGATTAACAACTTTTTCCGAAATTCCAACATTTTTTTTCCCATACAAAAAGACTTACCAACTAAAAATCCTAAGTGTGAGGTACGATCTTACTTGCTGAGCGCCCGCCGGGCACGACTGTGGCAACATTGCATGGTTGTGACTGGCCGTATCGTAACAGCGGAAAATAATGAAGCTGGCGGCACACGCTGGTCTATTTTTATCTTTTTACCACAAAACAACCCCTAAAAGTTGGAATTTCGAAAAAAGTTATGTTTCTTTTTTACTTATAATATCATGTAGAATCACCTCCCGAAGGTAATGCTCTTTATCTATATGTATAATAATATCTAATTTAAAATCATTATTTGGCCCTTCACGTTCCTCGCTTTTTAGAAAAACAAATTCATTATTTTTGATCGCAATACCTTTAAAATCCACTGCTTTTGAATGTGTAGTAAGAAGAAAGATTTTTAAAGTGAAAACTTCTTTAGCACCGTTGTGATTTGAAACTCGATTTTTTTTTTTTTTTACATTAACTCCACACAGGAGGCCCTGAGGAAAATAGTTTCCCTCAGGGCCTATGTCATCTGGGATGCTGTGTGGAGGGTCTTTTTGAGGAGAGGAAGGAATGAACATTGGTCTTGAAGAGACCCATGTTGTAGGAAGGAGGAAACACAGAGGCCGGCAAATCATTCCACAGCCGAGCTGTTGAACACAAGAACGAGTCGAAGAAACGACCCGTTCTCATGTGACAAATGTCAACTGTGTACAAATGTTGGGCACGCGTTTGGCGTGTTTCCCGACTATGCACCGGTGCCGAAGGGATCAATGTAGCTAGTTCCTCGGAGCATCTTCCATTGTAATACCGGTAGAACAAGGATAGCATTCCCACTCGACGCCTGTGCTCTAAAGATTGCAATCCGTCTGTTAAGATTGGAGAATCTATCAAATGGACCGCCCGTTTCTGCACAGAGTCGAGGGTATTTTTCAGGTATTTTGGAGCTCCAGACCAGAGGTGGCTGCCAAATTCAACCGTGGGGCGCACTTGCGATTTGTACAGGGTTAGCAGTTGTGTACTATTAAAGTATCTGCGGGCCCTGTACAGTACGCCCAGTTTTTGGGAGGCTAACTTTACTCTGGCTTCGATGGAGCCCCCATATCTGAGCTGGTCACTTAGGGTTACACCAAGCATATCAATGGAGGGCCTGTTCGGAAGATTGCTTCCGTTGAAAGAGACAAGATTTTCATTTCGATCCCTTTTAGACGTAATTCGATGAAACGAAAAAGCGACACTAAAAAGAGACAAAAGCATACCATCTATGGATTAAGCCTGCGAGAGAATGAGATAGACTAATGTGCGGTGCTTCGTAAATAATCGGTCTCCTCTTTGTGTGGTGCTTCATAGCCTCCCCACTCTTGACTACTTTAGTTATCTTTAACTTCCACCGAGTGTGAACAGCACACTTGATTTTTTTTTTAATATAGTATTATTATTATATGTTTGTTATGTGCACGGGTGTCTTATACGGGTTTGCGATTCACATTTCAGTGAGTTAAATCCATTGTTACAGATAATGCCATTTTAATAAGATAGCGGCAATACTAATCTAAGCCTACTCTTTAGGGTTCGCAAACAGATATCTGAATATCGATATTTAAAAAAATCTACCAAAAAAAGCTATAACTATTACTTCACAGAACTCGCTACCATCAATAAAATAACCCTGATTTGGGTACCAGGACATAAGGGTATTGAGGGCAACGAGCGGGCTGACGAACTAGCAAGGAAAGGGACGAAAGCACCACTTGCGGGATCTGAGCCGGCCGCAGTGGCGGCGTAAGGGGGGGGCGGAGGGGGCGGTCCGCCCCGGGTGCCAAGCACCAAGGGGGTGACAATGACAACTCACTCGTACAGCCAAAGAATGCACATTAAATCTCCCTCTATACAGATATATCAATTAATAACTACCTACTCTTGTGCCTAGCTACTTACATGCTAATATCATATTTAGAAACGCATCGCAACTTTATTTTCATTATTTTTCGAATATAGTTTCTAATTCCCTAAAAGAAAGAATTCATGTTGCGTTTGGTCTGATCTTATATCGCGCGTAATATCGAGGAAACGTCCATCGTGGCACTCGAGTGAATAATAATAAATCGTACTTATTGTGAACAGCGCCGCTCATTGCGCGGGCGGAAAGAGTAAAGAAGCGCAATGGGATAGGATGGGGCGGGATGGGATAGTGACAATATTCTTCGTATTTTTTTCGGGGTGTGTCTTGCCTTCCACCGAACCCCTGAGACTGGCTCATCGAACCCCTGGAGTTCGATCGAACCCAGGTTAAGAACCTCTGAACTAGACCATCGTTACAGGGCAATGGATTTTATTCTGGTTACATATAATATTATTCAGCCTAAAACGTTGGTAACATCACCAGAAGAAGATCTTTGTGTTCATCTTTGGTTCCAAATCTGATAAAAATTTGCGATGAATTTTTAATCAGAGGACGTCGTGTTGGAGATTTTACGATTGTGGCGCTATTTGGAAGCCACCAACATTTCTGCCCAAGAAGCGATTCAATGGACCACATTGGAGCTTCTCAGATTCATCGTAAAATGCGGCTATTCTGAGTCTGTTCCAAGTTCAGCGCTGTCTTAGATTTTTTTAACAATTTGTGTTTCGGTGGCTTCGTTTGAAAGACGCTTTTCAAAGTTAAAATTAATAAAATCTTACGTAAAGTCCACAATGAGCCAAGCGCGACTAATCAATCTTTCGATTTTATTAATTGAAAAAGGCAGGGATATATATTTATTTTGATAATGTGATCGATTATTTTAGTAAAATAAAGTCTCGTAAGCGTGTTTAGTATTTGGTGTTTTATTTTAAGTAGGGGTGCTCAAGGCAAAACCGCCCCGGGTGCCAAACTATCCTACGCCGCCACTGGCCGGCCGTAGGAGTAGCAGCTTGCCACACCAAATTACATAATATGAAGAGGTGGGTCAAATCCCAGCACTGGAAGGAATGGGAGAGGGCACCCGGAATGAGACAATCCAAGGTACTCATAAACGGACCCGACCCCAGACGGACCAGGAAACTACTCGATATGGACAGAAACTCGCTGAGGGAACTGGTAGGCCTACTAACGGGACACTGCCATCTCAGGAAACACATGCAGCTATTGGGAGTGGAAAGCACCAGTAGATGTAGAAAATGTGAAGAGGATGAAGAGACTTCAATTCACTTATGGTGCCAATGTCCTGCCCTGGTGGGAATTAGGCTCAGATACCAAGGAGACATGTTGTAGAACCAGAAGACCTAGCCACATATCCGATAACAACTCTGGTGAACTTTATTAAAGGGACTGGGTTATTATTAAAGGATTGAGGTAAAATGGGAAAAGTACAATGGGCCCATGGCCTAAATACTCACGGGAACCAATGGTAAACCGTCTCCGCTTTAAAAAAAAAAAAAAAATACTTCACATCTCCATCTGCCGTTAGCTCTATTCCGAAAATGTAGGTAGGTACGAGTACTTTATCTATACTCTTTCTTTATCTGTGTATAGTACGTCACCGAACACATCAGATGATTATGAACTGCTAATAAATATGAAAAATACAGTGTACACATAATGAAATGCATTATGTGTACACAAATATGTACACACTGATTTCAAGGTCAAAAGAGAAATTCATATTCGAAACAGTGCCTGCCAATTACAATCTTAATTGGCGAAAACTTATATTTTTGTATTAATCTCACTCGTTTTGTATTATTTTTTTCTACGAAAGAATAGGCCACTTGCATCACATTTCTTTAAATTTCCCGGTTTAGGCAAATATTCTAAGACATTCTGTATTTTTTTTAATCGTATTTTTGAAACCCTGGCGATTTTTTGAAAATTTCAATCCGATTATAAACCGGAAAGACGGAACATAATTTTATAGGTGCAAAAAAACGATAATTACATCGACGAAAATCATTTAAAAAAAATAATGTTTTCCACAAGAAAGGGCACAGGAGAATAACGAGGAATACCAATAATATTACATCTCATAAGTATTATTTTCCATCTTATTGATCATAAATTATTATAATGTTCAACGTCTATATTATTAAATCCTATGTAATATACTTCTACTTGTAAATTATAATAATAATAAGAATATTATAAAATTTGATTTTGTTAAAATAAGCACCACTACCATTATACCTCTAAAACACATACAGACATCGTAAAATGTACGGGGTTCTCTTCATAACATCTGTCCAAAAGTCAAACCAAATGATAAGTTCGCAGAGAACAAGCAATAAATCTAGTGAACGTTAAATGTCAAATTTAAAAATTGCCTGAAATCGAAATGTTGCCATATAAAAAAAAAAAAAAATCAGTGTGGAATTTTACAAAATTAATAGGAACATTTTCGGAGACGGGACGTTTTCATGTAGTGATGTCACGGACCCAAATAATGGATTTATTTATTTAAAAATAAAATAAAGCTGTACATTTCTACAAATTTTTACTAACATTTTCGTAATCTTAGTAAAAAAATCTATCCACACGATATTTTCCAAGTCTTTATGAAATCCATACAAGTAGCCTATTGTGCTTCCTAATAAGATTACTTGTTTTTTTTTTAAATTTTTTTGGGACACCTTTCATCAATGCCCGACAAATATTGTGATATTATATTTATGTACGCCTTTAGCGCTTTTACATAAAACACGTCTTAATAAATTACTTTAGTGCATTAAAATTATGTAACACATAATCCTAGAAATAATGCCTTAATGATATATTTAAATCAAGTATTGATACCCGCCTAGAGTGATTAGCAAAACATCAACATTAACACAAAAAGTGGGGTATAAATATTGTGAATATTATCATAAAAAAACAGAGTGTGCACGCGGTGGAAGTGAGACTTTCAAAGTAGACAACAGTGAGGAGGCTTCGAAGCACCGCACAAAGAGGGGACCGATTATACTGTCTCATTCTCTCGCAGGCTAATTCCTATAAATGCATATGATTGTCTCTTTTTAGTGTCACTTTTTCGATTCATCGAGTTTCAAATCACAACGGTGCTAAAGAAGTTTTAACTTCAAATATTACAAAATCATGTGTGCAGTCCACACGCGGTAGAAGTGAAACCTTCATAAAACTAAACTTCGAGAGAATTAGACGAGTGTAGAGTATCAGGAGTAGAATAATTGTAGGGTTTATTTATTATAATATTATTACCAAGTTACCACCGCACGAAGAAGTGGCCGATTAGTCTATCGCATTATCTTGGAGGCTAAATCCCATATATGAATGTGTTTGTCTCTTTTTAGTGTCGCTCGTTTCCGTTTCATCGAGTTTCAAATCACAACAGTGCTAAAGACGTTTACACTTCAATATTAGGGAAATAAAACGCTAGAAAATTTCTGATTTAAATTTTAGTAGTTTTTTTTTTGTCGAATAAATAAATAATAGTTCTGGAAGCCTCGTGTTACGATTTGGTACTCGAACGAAGTCAGATACATCCATTGAGCCATTAACTAAATTTTATACAAGTATCAAATTGGTCTTGGTTTTTCTACAAGCTAAGTCGGTTACAAGTAATTTCATTAAATTATCATTATATACGTTAAACTCACTACTGTTTAAAGAACAACACACATTCCCGGGTTACGAATAACTAGGTCATACTTACGACTTTTCCAGAATCGGTCTGGGGGTACTGCTATATTTGCACGAAAGTGGCGTGAACGCTACTGTCAAAAAATGTTTACAAGACAACGAAACAGCACACAACAACCCAATAGCAATTTACAAGGCAGTTTGTACAACGTTAAAACAAGTCTTTGAATATTTGTGACTGCTTTAATTTTATTTATTTTCTACCAATATGGGTTATAATTGTTTATTATTTGTATCATTGATTTCACTAACTTTCATACATTCCGGAAAAAATAAAATTATTATTAATATTTTTATTGGTATTATAAAAATTACGTAATAATAAAATATATTGTGTTATGTTTTCACGTTATCAATAATATATTTCATTAAAAGATTACCTACTTTAATCTACTTTACTATGTTTAGAAATTGACAAAGGGATTACGTTATATATTGCTACCAATTCGTGGGTAATCATTACTGTCAGCATTGTTTCGTTACTTACTACTAAGCTGATACCTACTGCTGCTATACGACTAATGCTTTTATAGCGATGGTTAATATCACAAATATTTATGTAATAAAATGTAATGAATCGAAGTGTAAATAGGAACAAAAGAATAATGTTAGGGATTCTTTGTTGGGAGATGAATGAAGGTATAAAAGGCATGTCTTGTATGAGAACGGGCTCTCTTGAAATAGCATTATTGATTCAGGCACGAAAATAGCATTATTAATTCCGCACGAAAATCACTCTCCGAAATAGCATTATTAATTCAGGCACCAAAATCCCTCCACTTAAAACACCTAACAGACCTAAAAAGTTTTTCTCCAAACTTGCTTCAAATCCGAACCCAAGCATCTAATGTCTCGGGCAATCAAGTCCCGATGACCATCCCCTCCACCGCCTGCCCATATCCATCATTCATCCACCTTGATGCGAGGGCTACAATAAAATTTACCTTTGTTTTCTTATATGAAAAAAATATATATTCATAATGGTATACATGTATGTAGTTATATTATTTAACGGTCCCGAACACGCACAAGTTATCATTGTCAAAGTATTGACATCTTAATAAATTAATGTCAAAAGTCGACGGTAATATTGTGTTTATTCCTAGCTTCCCTTATAAAAACGATTTTCAAATCATAATATTATATGATGTTTATTTGTTGCCATTTTTCATTTGATTATGAATTAAATGATAATTAAGAAGATTAGAATCTTATTATTATCTTGTTTATTTACATAATATGGTTAATGCGTAATAGATACACCTACACAATTATAATGTTGAATTTTCAGGCTGAAAATTATTTCACGATAAGATCATCAATAATAAAATTGTCAGTTTATTTATTATCGATGAGCGTGAATTAACTTGTCATTTTTAATTAAAATGTGTCTTTTTATATCTTTCATATTATAGGTTCCACTTTCTCTTGAAATTAAGAAAAAATATATATATGTTTCCCAGGAAATTTTGGAGTAGGTAGTAACTTTGAGATAAATCGTTGAATTTTTTTGTTAAATGACTACTAGCGCCCTTGAGGTGATTTTTCACAAAAACGGCACTCTAAAAATTATCCAATTATTATTATTATTACTTTGTATAGGTACTCGTCCAATCAACAATACTTTTTTAAATCTTTGTCAAAATGCCAATCAGTTTCAGTACAGCCTTTATACTCAACATAAAAAAATATGATTTTAAGCCCAAATTGCGCGATACAAACCAAACCTAATCGAAAAATTATAAAGATTTAAAAATAAGAATAAAAGTAGTGTTAACCTACCTTTATAAAATACTAGCTGACCCGACAAACGTTGTTCTACCATTTAAATTATTTCTATTGAATATTTTGGTTGTTAAATAAAAAATAACGAATGTGTTGTGTGTGGGAATGGGATCTATGACGGAAAGAGGAATGGAGCGCTGTAGACGATGACCGCCGATAAAAAAACAACAACTAAAGTAGGAAAATAAAATAAAGAAAATCAAAATGATTTTCGCAATTTCGCAATTGCAATATTATAACCATCGAGAATTTGGCTTTAGCCAACACAAATGAGCTCGATGGTTTGCCCACGCGAGAATATGATGCCGAATGAAATATCAAAATGACGCGTCAATAATAAAATAACGTGAATGTCTTGCGCATGTGTGGATAAAAGTTCGATGAGGTGGACGTAGCGCCATCTGTTATTCAACAATATAAATAGTTTCGTTTTGTTTGAATTGCGAAAGACGGTTAAATTTGTTCATACAAATATACTAAAATCGTGATTAAAAAATGGAAGGGTGGAGGTGGGAGGTTTAAAATTTGGAGTTATAGATATTTTTTGATGTGAAATAAAAAAAAAACACAAAAAAAAATTGTCAAATAAATAGATTTTTTTTCTGGGTAGGGACACCCTAATCCCCTAGCGGTATGAAATATAATTTAAAACCTATTCTCATACCTACCAAATATACATAAAAAATTTCATAAAAATCGGTCAAGCCGTTTCGGAGGAGTGCGACCACAAACAACGTGACACGAGATTTTTATAAATAAGATTGCGTTTTACATGATAATTAAGATAATTGAGATATTTCATAAAATCTATTTTAATTTACATAATAACAAATATTTTATGTACAAATATTTCTCCTTTTTATTTTACTTTACATTTCATCATGGAAATTTGTAAATGCTGTTAAGGACAAAATTAATTTGTTCTGGAGAGAGAAAACTAAAGTTTTTTTTATCAAAAATCATTTCTCCTGCTTTTTGAAGACATATAATTACGAATTTTTAAAATAAAATAACATTGAATAGATCATTCGTAATACATTTTTGGTAAATTTATTTAATATCAGAATTCAATTTGTTTTTAATTTTTCATTTCAAAAAATCCTATTAAAATGCACGTCGTAACGTACATAACTTTCCTAAAAATATATCGACGACGCAGATCGAAAGAGAAAAAACCTAGAAATATGATATATTTAACTCATTTTTGAATTTTTGTCCTTTACAGTATTTTAAATTTCTATGATCGATAATATATCAGAAAAATTGGACTAAAACAGAGCTTTCAATTGCAGCACTTAAAATAAATACTTTCAGCTTCAAATCCTACAATCATAATTTTTCATGGATCTACGTGAACATGAGACGACTGTATCTATTGGATAGTATGGCGAACGATATTGTGTGGTTGGTCGCGCCCGCGTATTGTATTTCCCAACATTACGATTCCCTCACGACATCGGCTGATCAACAGCTCATTATATTAAAAGCTTAGAGTAACCATCTTATTATAACATTTTGAGCTACTCTAAATAATAAATATGATACCACCACTGAGAGCACCTTCGGAAGTTCTCTCTCTGTTACCTGGCTTATTGGAAAACGGGGGAGGGTGATTTGTCAGCCGTGTATCCCAAACATCCTTCCACAACATCAGCAGTCTTTTATGTATCGTCTAGTTTTACTCTATAATACTTACTTTGGTTTTATATATTTTTAAATTACGTACTTTTTAAATTCTTTCTTAGGCTGGGATTGGACTCGTAAATTTTTTCCTGTAAATCGCTCTTGTAAGCGATTTATTGCCAAATTACCAATGTAAACGACACCAAAAGTCACTTAACGTAATTTATAGCAAGTTACAGAACTTATTCTTTCGGAAGTTTTTTGACAGGTCTAATCGCGCCCGCGCGAATTTCTAGCCTTCTTACAGCTTATAAAATCAGTTTGATAAGCTAAGAGACTTCCCGCAAAAAATAGGTCCGAAATGCGCCGTTGTCGCCGTTGCGATTGTCAAAAATTAAAAGGCAATTGTTTTCGTAGGATTTTTTTCCTACAAAACTATTATTTATTTCCACTTATTTAAGTATTCTGGAAAATGAGCATCCTTCTATTCAATTATCGGTCTAATCCTTTCCAATCTTAATGTTTCTGTTTTTAACACATACGTGTTTGAAATTTTGAATTCGAAGTCGGTTACTGTCAGCAGATGTCAGGTAGCTGTCATTCGGATGAAACGAAATTAATTGCCGCCTTTGACGGCACAAAGTGCTTGGAGAGTTGTTTAATTAAAGCCAAAATCTATTTCAATACTTTATTTGGGCCTTTTCGTCTTTATTGACAAAATCGCGTAAATTTGACAGTAGCAGGTCGTTGACAGGAAGCCATCTTACCGCAAATAAATTTACAGATGTAAACGGTCGCATGAGCATTTACACAGGTCGAACTTCCGAACAACTTCCGTGATCATTCATTACCAAAAGTCAGATGCATATGTAAACGCTCCTGTGAGTGACCTGTCAAAATTTTATGTAATCCGTAAATTTTAATTACGAGTCTAACCCCAGCCTAATATTATATTATTTTATTTTATTTTATATTATTTTATGCTCCTTTTACATTCTTTTCAATTATTTTACATTTCCTATTTTAATGTACTGTTTATAAAATCGACCACTACAACACGGCCTAGCATGGTGGTCGAAAAATCTTCAATTTATGTAATTAACAATTCAATGAATAAAGAAAATTTTTAAAAAATGTTAATCAAGTGAGTTACTAGCAGTGCCGTTCACTTCAGTGGTGTTCACTGCTCTATGACGAAAAGTAAGTTGTGTTAAGTTTCAAATTGGTTTAATGTTTCAAAGCCAATTGAATAATAAATGCATTTTTATCATTATTTTGTTGTTATTAATTATAGAGTTTATATTTATTAAAATACACCCAAGGGCTTTTACATAAAATAACACTTGATAAATTACATCAGTGCATTAAAATTTGCATAATTACATTCGAACCAACCAAAATGGAGAAGACGGAATTAAAATTGTATACCTACTCCCGTTCGCCGTATTAATTTTGGGTAATAATTACTAGTATAAGGATATTGTTTAACGCATAAATCAAAATTTAAACAGCCGAGCGATTCTCTGTGTTTTGTGAGATCGAGATAGATCTCGGGCGAGATCTCCTGTCAGATTTGTGAGATTTTTGGCAGTTATTTGCTTTTTCTATGGGCTGATGTTAGAATTTCAGCAGTAAGCTGTCACGTATTTTAGTTTAGGTCGTTTTAAACACTAATTCATGCAAGTATGCATGATTTATTATTTATTCATTTAACAGCCAAAGAAAACCACACAAATCTGACAGGAGATCTCGCCCGAGATCTATCTCGATCTCACAAGACACAGAGAATCGCTCGGCTGGTCATAGTGGAATTTACATCGGAAGGCAGAACAACAAATTGCCTAGCTTTGCTTCGGCTTACTTATTCCCAGTCTACTATTTTTTCATCTTGCATGGTGGAGTATTTTGTATTTGTGATATTATTCTCATTTAAATGAAATTCAAAATTCAAAATAAATAATAATTTCCAGCTACATGAATGAGATATGCAATTTAAATTAACCATCTTGACAGTACAGCAAAAAATAAAATAAATGGAACTACATATCATGGAACTAAATTAAAAATGTAAAAATTAAATTATCATCCTTGAATTTCTTTATATTGTTCCCTTTTCTTAGAGTAGGGCCAGCTTTTCAGCTTGTACAGACTGAAAGCCCCTGGTTTCTAGGAGTGTAACAGACCGTACTCCTCAAGGTGTTATTTTACGGTACAAAATCTCACGATGAAACACAGGCTCATAGTAATAATTAATAATATTTGATTAGTGGTGAGCTTTAGAATAATGCTTTCCTCATAACTTATTAAAACGAGTTGTTTCACAGAATTTGAATAATTCGTCAAATTTCAAAGTTAATATTCAAGTTCTGTGAAACAATTCGTTTTAAGTTCTGTTATTATTACTGTGAAATAGCAGGCCCATAATGAAATAAGAACAGAACTTTCACGAAACTTGAATTGATAAAATTTGATGAATTGTTAAAATTCTGTGAAACAGCCCGTCCCAGATCTCTGACTCATCAACTGGACCATCGATATGTTGACCTAGCCTAAATAATAAACAATATTTTGATATAATTAATAATTACCTCTCCAATCTTTTCCTCCACGAGCGGCGGGAACACGGCCCACCCCAGGACGGCTCCGAGCACCACGGCTATCAGACCCACCACGGCCAGCGTCACACTTAACCACAACATCACCTGTTCGTGTGTTCTTCTGAAATATTATAATATGTTACTTCCCACACACCCGATTGTTGTGGCCGTGCCACACTTACTACTAATTATCGTTTCTGTCAAGTGCGCCAAAAACTGTTAAAATGAGTAGGCTGAATTGTAATTTTTAGTATCTGTAGATTAAGCGGGCTTGATAGAAAAAGGGTTCATGATAAAACAGAACAGTTACTAAATAGAACTTTGAAGAAATTGAAGAAAAAAAAATACACACCTAACCTTAACCTTATCTTACCGAACTTATTCCTGTGTCACTGTTCTGTTTTATCCGTGTACCATACGTAGCTTATGTATACATATGTATTTAAAAATATTATAAGAAAATTGATTAATATGTGATGCAAAATTGTAAAATTTACTAATATTTCGGGATAGAACACTTTCGTAACAAGTTAAAAAAACCGATCATTGAAGACGGATTGTTTCACAGTATTTGCACATTTCATCTAATTTCAGAGTTTATTTTAACAAACTGTGAAAGTTCTATTCAAGTTCTGTTACTATTTCAGTTGAGTGAAAGGAATAAAGAAATAATAACGGAACTTGAATAGAACCTTCGCAGAACTTGAAAATTTACTTAGAAATTCCGTTTTTTTTATTTAACCAAAAATTTTTAACTGATTATTACGAAAAAAAAACATTTTTTTACAAAGCACTCACAATTTTGTTAGCTGCTTATCAATCTGGATACTCGTACGTCATACATATTATCTCCGATATGGATAAGTACATATTTAAATAAATCGGATGATTTGAAGATTAAAAAAATGCACAGATTTGAGGGCGATCGACTTATTACAATAGATTGTGGATTTTTATTATTAGGTTGGTAGGTACAAGTTTATATCATTTTTGAAGTAAAACTTCTTTACGCACGCTTGACTTGGGGAGTAAGCTGGTGAATGCGTGACGAGAGCGTTATGAAAAGTGTGATCGGGCGAGGCGAACGGAAGTTGAGAGGGAGATATAAGTTAGTGAAGTTTTACTTCAGTCAGTTGGTCTAAATCACACTCGTTTTTTACTCATTCTCCTCTCGACCTTCAGTCATGCAACATATGCCAATTGGGGATGCCACAGCCTCACTGGCTCCAGACGGGAGCAGTTGGGACTGAACCACCCCATCCCACTGTAACAAATTTTGCTATGGATTGGAAAAAGGACAAAACATACGCTTCTTAGTGGACATAAGCTTCTATGGACCTTTAAGAGCAGAATACATGGCAGAGTTTTCATTTTTATCAGTGTCACTGAAATGGGCCTCCAAGCGTAATTGGTCGATGACTATTCCCAACAACTTTACTTCCTTAAAAGGGTGGAACACAGGCAAATGATTTTAGGTGAGATTTTGGGAGTGTATATTGACTGAATAATAATTATTATTGCAATCAGAATTATCCGAATTGCGAAAAATTCGAATTTTAGGATACATGGAGAAAAAATCGGATTGTTTATATAAAATCCGATAATCCGGATTTGATAATTTAAAAAAAATGTTATTTGCAAAGCAATGTCTTATGAAATTAACGCGTTCAGCGGGTTAATGGGCATGCAATACTTGAGGGGAATACAGAAGTCAACAATGTCTATTCTTGGTGTGTCTTATAAATTCACCACAAATGTAGGTAATAAGCATAAAAATCGCTTGGCCAACGGAATATACAATGGGTCGATTTAGGCAAAAAGTGATTTTTATTTATTTTGTGATTATTTTTCATAATAAAGATGAAATTTAATCAAGGTAAACTGTCACACATAATCTTAGTTATAAAATAATACTTTCTTAAAGTTGTTTCTTATGCGTACATAATTTTATAAATATAAAATACATTTTTAGTAGTTTATGCTTATATTTTTTTATAAAGTAATTAACCATTTTGTTTTGGTTCTATTTAAGCAAAATCTTAAAAAGAGCTGCAATTTATCGAATATTTATAGAATAATTTTTGGTTTTCGTAAGGATTTTACCGAGAGCTTCACCATAATATTTTTTGAAGACATTTCTTAGATATAAGAAAATGTGCAATTATAAAATTGTTAACCCAAATATCTAATGTTCATATTTTGCACAGATACGAGATTTGGTTCAAGGAATTGTGCAAATTATTTAGTCAGAAAATATTAAACACAAGAAAGAAAAAATAACATTAAAAAGAAAGAGAACGAATATATTATAAGGAATAGAACAAAATATTTTTTGTCTTAAGACTAAATAAATTAGGTACGTGCGATGAATGGGAAAATCAACCTAGATTAGAGTTAAAATCTCAATGGACGCCTACTTAACGAGTTCTATAATATTAGAACTTATTTTTTCGGTTATTGAAATTTGAATTTTTGTACTAATTTTACTTTTAAGGCTCTGCAACCGGGCTCGAAAGAAGAAGATGGAGAGATACGAAATTACGAATGTTAGAGGAGAGCGCTAACATTTACATTGGCGTTTCGGCGCGGGCAATGTCTAGATATTATCTTCAAGAATAACATATATATATATATTTTTTTAAGAGCTTTAAAACTTACCGTGTTTAAGGGAGATATGTAAGAAATCGGTAGAAATTCGGGTTGCGGGCTCTTAAAAAAATCCGGATGTAATCCGATTATCCGGATATTGAGTTTCGCGAAATCAGAAAATCTCGGTTTTCTGAAACGGCTCCGGGTTCGCAAACTTTACCCACTGATCTATCTACCCACTAGTAGTGTTACCATAATATCCAGAGTTAAAAATAATAAATTAATTCAAAGTGAGATAAAAATTTCTCCATAGTGACGAACTCTAAACGTAAATAAATCCCCATTAATGATAAACATTTTATAAACACCACAACATTTAGTTCGAAATAATTTTATAGGTAACTAGCTGACCCGACAAACGTTGTTCTGCCATATAAATTATTTCTAGTGAATATTTTGGTTGTAACATAAAAAATAACGAATGTTTTGTAAGTGTGTGGGGATGAGATCTTTGACAGAAATTAGAGATAAAAGCAAAAAGAAAACACCAACTAAAGTAGAAAAATGAAATAATGAAAATCAATATGAATTTCGAAGAGCAAATGAGTGTACAATATTTTTTGTCAGTCCGTCTTAAGCCAACACAAATAAGCACAATGGTTTGCCCACGCGAGAACATGATGCCGAATGAAATATCAAAATGGTGCGACGCTCCTCGTGAAGTCGTAGCGCCATCTGTCATTCAACAACTTAAATAATTTCTTTCTGTTTGAAATACGATAGACGATTAAATTTATTCATACAAAAATACTAAAATCGCGATTAAAAAATGGGAGGGCGGGGGTGGGAGAGTTAAAATTTGGGGTAATAGGTTTTTTTGGACGTCAAATAAAAAAAATAAAAAAAAACCAAAATTTGTCAAAATATAGAATTTTTTTCTGGATAGAGACACCCTAATCACCTAGCGGTATGAAATATACTTTAAAACCTATTCTCATACCTACCAAATATACATAAAAAAAAAATCGTAAAAATCGGTCTAGCCGTATCGGAGTAGTGCAACCACAAACACCGTTACACGAGTTTTTTTTATATATAAGATTTTAAATTCACGCGTACTTGTACATGAAAATGATTTTTTATGGCGTTTTAGCTCATTACGTTTGTTTATGTATATATGTATATAAATATCCATTATCCACCGTCTAATGATAAATTAATATAAAATGTAAACCTGTGCTAATCATATTATATATTATTTTAATGAACGTTTATGCAGACGCTAAAGACATTTTTCAGGCGCCACCAGCTCATCAGTATTTTAAGTTAATATTAACATTTATTCTGCGCATTTTTGTTTCTCACACGTCATAAGTTTCCCTGTATGTAGGTTCTATAGTTCTATGTACAGTGTACAATCAATTGGACTACGTAAATATATCACAAACCGATAGGCGACAGTCTAGACCCCTAGCACGGTCGATCGATAAGGATTGTATCGATAACTTTCGGTAACTTCTCAACGTCCCTTACTGCAGATCGCAAACGTACAAACAACAGTTGTTATTTATTCGTTGGCGATCTTGTCAGGGAAGAAGTTACCGAAAGTTATCGATACAATCCTTATCCTTCGACCGTGCTAGGAAGTATTGTAGTATTTATTATTATTGCCTATTGTAGCTTAAACCCCCGCATTCCGAATTTCTATCGATTTATAACATTCAACACTTAGTTTGCTCTTGAGATAGTGTTATTTTAATTTATTAATATATCTTTGGGAAATCAACAGTTGAAAACGTATTATAATTTTTCACAATTTTTACGTTATACCGTTATACCATAAATACAACTAATTATAGATTCCCTCCTTGTATTAAGAAATGAACAGAATTGACAACGAAATTGAATAAGTAAAACAAAAACCCATAATATTATCTAAAATATAATAAAACGATAATTTCTTTAGATTTGCCGAACCGAAATGGTAATAATATATGAAATTCCCTCGATAGAAAAACCTCGCAAAGTATGCTCCGAATATTAATAAAAACCCATTTCGGTATTTAACAAGGTATGAATGTATACACTGTGTTATGCTGTGCTGTTTTCAATAAGTCATGCTTTATTAAATATTTTTAATAAAGGGCCAATTGATTATAATCGTATTTTTTTAGCGTTCCCGCTATTCGTATTTATACAGCTCTCTTTCAAATCATCTTCTTTGCGGTCTTTTTCATACAAGACTTAAGGGAAAACCCGGTCGCCAAGAAATTTGAACACAAGATATTTTACAAAAATGTTGCAGTCACTGTCGCTCGTACTCCCCGAATTCTGAGCGAAAGGGTCAACTGCACCTAAATAAAATCATTAACATCGATTATTTTCCTCCAAAACTGGACTGACTTTTATGATTTTTTTTCAAACCGCATTAGAAGAAAATATTCTATGTTTATACGTTTTGCTTTTTTTAATATCTAGTACTGAATTATATATAATTACTAGCTGATCCGGCGAACTTCGTACCGCCTCAGAATCAAAAACTGTTGTCAACTTATTAGCTGAATTGATCTAAATTGTTTCTCCCTGCGTATACCATACCTTGATCTAAATTGTTTCTCCCTGCGTATCCTTTCCCCTCTCGCGTTCCCTCTCCCTCTCCCCAATCCACTTCTCCCCTTCCCCCGTCCCGCTAACCCCCCTTCCTGAGTTCCTTTCTGGTTTGCTCTCCGATCGAGAAAAAAAATTCGCCTGCCACGCTTTTTCTGTGCTTTTGTGGATATAGGTAATAATTCATTATTTATTTACTCTCCTGGGGATGCCGTGTAAAAGATTTCATCATTTCATTTTTTGTGTGTTTTTTTTTACATTAACTCATGTGACCAATTTCAACCGTGAACAAATGTTGGGCGCGTGTTTGGCATATTTCCCGGCAATGCACCGGTGCCGAGGGGATCAATGACGCTAGTTCCTCGGAGCATCTTCCATTGTAATACCGGTAGAACAAGGACAGCATTCTCGCCTGACACCTGTGCTCTAATATTTTTATTTATTCAATCCGTTTGTCGAGTTAGAAGAATCTAACAAACGGACCGCCCGTTTCTGCACAGAGCCAAGGGGTTTTTTAGGTATTTTGGAGCTCCAGACCAGAGGTGGCTGCCAAAACAGAGTTAGCAGTTGTGTACTATTATAGTATCTGCCGGCCCTGTACAGTACAGCCAGTTTCTGAGAGGCTAACTAAACTCTGCCAAACCTGAGCTGGTCACTTAAAGTTACACCAAGTATATCGATGGAGGTACTGTTCGGAAGATTGCTTCCGTTGAAGGAGACTAGATTTTTATTTCGATCCCTTTTAGATGTTATCAGACATGATTGGGTCTTTGAAACATTAAATTCGACTTTGTAAAAGTTAAAACAAATTTTCCATTCCCTTCGCTCTCTTCACTTACCTGCTCCAGTTGGGGACGCCATTGTTCCATAGGCTCCGACATTATTGAGATGTGTGGTATTCGCAATTCGCAAAGTCTTTTTTTTATATCTCTAATAGCTAAACATATTATATTAATGCTACTCATACATAAGTACTTAATTCGTATTCAACCTTTCTAATACATATTATTTCTTTGTATTTTCATACCACAATTCAACATATTAAGAGTGGTATTTAGATTTTTTTACTTCTAAAGGCTCACATCACCACAAAATCGCACATCCAACATTACTCTTCGGGACCTAGTGAATAAAAGGATCTGGTTCCTCAAAACTAAACACTTTGTTACTCTTTTTACAATACTTCTAATATTTTTTCATTGTTTATAAAAAATTATATTCCAAAAGGAACCAGTCCCAAAGATAAGCGGTTCCTCAGAGAAATAATTTCGATCGGGAATATCGACTAACTCTATTTGTCTCATGAACAAACATTTTGACAAAACATATGAATGTAATTAATTCAATTTTCATGAAAAGCATCTTGTGTGCTATAGCGATGTGTAGGTTCAGCCGGAGTGGACTCTTAAAATCGGGTTCTTCGCGGGAAGCGTGTCCTGCTCCTATTCCTTTTTCAAATAGACTACCCACATTTTTTTTTTTTTTTTTAAATAGTCGGTGACGGTTTACATATATATAGTTCCCGAGAGCACTTAGGCCATAGACCCATTGTACTATCTCCCATTTTACCTCATTCCTTTGACAGTAACCCAGTCCCTTTTATAAAGTTCACCAGGATTGTCATTCGAAATGAAGCTATATCTTCTGGTCCGACAATGTGTCTTCCCAGGTCTCATTTCCCCTCTTCACTCCTCCTTGGTTCCCTGAAGGCCCCACGACGGAAGAGGGCTCATCTCTCCTCTCCACTCCTTAATTCCCCGAAGGCTCCACGACGGAGAGTCCACCTCCCCTTGGTTTCCTAAAGGCCCCACAAGGGAAGAGTCCACTCCACCTTGGTTCCCCGAGGGCCCCAGGAGGGAAGAGAACTTCATCTCTCCTCCTTGGTTCCTCTAAGGCCCCACAGAAGAAGAGTTCACCAAGATGGCCTCATTTCTCCTCTTCACTCCTACATGGTTCCTCGAAGGCCCCACATGGGAAGAGGACATTATCTCTCCACTTCACTCCTCCTTGGTTCCACAAAGGCCCCAAAAGGGAAGAGTTCATGGTTCAAGAGGCCTCAGCTCACCTCTCCACGGTTTCTCCTCTTGGTTCCTCTTACGGCCCCAGGAAGGAAATCCACAGAGGTGGCCTCAGCATTCCTAGGTTCCCAAAAGGCCCCTAGTTTTCGAATGGTCCAATTTTTTTTTGTCCAACGAGTTACCAGGGAAATAGAAGGTCCACTCCAGCAGAGCCCTGAGTGCTGGAGTGAGGTCTAAATACTCCGAGATGCGACCTTGTTTCTCGGAGGCACCGTTCGTGACGCTGTTCCCCAGGACATTCAGCCTGAGCACGGTAGCTCACACCTTGGCTTGGGATGGCTATTGCAGGTTTGTGTTTTCCACTCCCTGAGCGATGGGTGACTACCCACATAGAATCCGCTCCAGTACTCGGACCCAAACCCGGAAATCGGCGGTCCGAGCCTCTCGCGAGTCGGGAGTAGGTCCCACGTTCGAGTTCTTTGAGGGCTCCGGCTCTGAGGTCCGGCTCCGGTCGAACCCATGTCTCGGTCTGAGCCATTCGTGAGTCGGGAGTAGCTCCCGGAACCTACTCCAAGAACTCGAGTACTTTTAAAAGGCAGCACGTCTCGAAGGCCTCCAGCAAAATGCAAAACTTACCCTTCTCCAGTGTGCTGTACATAATATATAATATAAATTCAAATTATGGAGTTTTGTGGTTATCAAATAGTAATTACATCCTCTGCCACTGATTTACGACCAGTCAGTAACTGGAGGGTGGAGGAGTGGATATTGTAAAATATTTCTGGGGTTTAATGCTAGAAGAGCCAGATTTAGATAATTTCAATAAAATCAGAAAGTACTTAAAATATCTCCTATTTCAAAAGTTCATGACAGCCATTTAGAAATGAAAGTGTGGCCTGTCTGATAGTGTACATCAAAATAAAATCAAATGAAGAGGTTCGCCTGAAAAAAAGGTAGACGAGTAGAAAATCGGTGAATGTAGAGTTGTTCCTTAGATACAATTGTTTTATCAAAACAGAATTTTTTTAAATTATTGGTCCACTGCATCATCTGAAAATGTCATTGTTGGTCAAATTAATTTTGGAACAGGATTTTAGATATCCTAAAAATATTTTTTTACCCCGCCCTACACAAATTCACTTATTTACGGCTTAACGTCAATGTATAAATTTGTAAATAATAAAGTCTTAGCTAGGACTCACACATCTCCAAATAGGTATAAAATGAATGTTTCGGTGGGAACTAAAATAATTAGTTGGAAGAATTATCCATAGATGTCAGTAGGTACAAATTTCCATTCGGCCAGGGAGGTAACGTTATAAAAACCTCTTTTTTAGGTTTTTATATTCTCTTCTTTGCTATAGCTTCCTAACAAGTAAACACAAACTCCTTGGTCTGTCTTGGGTAGTTTGGATCTCCTGATATTCACAATGTAATTGGGAATAGAGCAAATAAAATTACGAGTCCTTTTAAAGTTTCCTGAAGATGCGTTATTATTTACAAGTTCCTTCTTCCAAAATTTTACAGTCAAAATAAAAACAACTAATGTTAGTTTGATTCATTTATCGAATGAGCTGAATAATCTCAACTACAATGGGCTAAATGAGTAGATACAATTCTTTGGCTTAGCATTTAACACACTCATGCACTTACTTTTATTATATTATTTATCAGTAACTAGTGTAGTTTAAATTGAAGTAGGGGGTTGTGATCCTCAGCAATGAGAAACCGACTTAAGAAGACTACTTTCAATGCGATTAAATTTAAATGTGATTGAACAAATGGATGTAGTCTAGTTCAAGTTAGTTTCTAATCTCTCTAGAGCATGGGTGGCCAACCTTTTCAGCAGCCGGGCCAGATTTTAGAAATCAGATTTCCTACCGGGCCGCACAACAAAATTTCTTTGATTATTCAAAGATAACAAGAAATATATTGTTTTTTTTAAGATGATATAACCAAAATGAGAATCAAACATATTTATTAGATTAGAGTTGGGCAATACAAAAAAATAATAAAAAATAAACAAAATATAATAAATTTTAGTGAGACGTGTGATTTTGTTTGTCAGAACTAAGTGTATCAATATTGATAACGATTGATGTTGTTGCTACAGTACGCAAACAGTTTTCCAAATGCCCATCAGTGATCGTGTTCTCATTTGAGATTTAATATGCTTCATTCGACTAAAAATCTGTTCACACTGATAGAGAGCATGTTTTTAAAATGCAGGATATTTCTCCTTGTCCAAATATGTTTTGTAAAACTCTTCCAAACCAACCTGATTGAATTTCTCCTTTAACTGTGATTGTTTGTTAACACGTATATACCATAGAAGAACTTGTCACGATAGTCGAATCAACGTACTGAGATACTTCCATTATATGAGATATGATACGAACTACGCATGTTGGAATGTTCTTATAGTGGTTTGATGTACACTAAAAGAAAAAAAAGTGTGCATGTGCTCCGCGGGCCACAAGTAGACACCCAGCGGGCCGCATGCGGCCCGCGAGCCGCGGTTTGGCCAACCTTGCTCTAGAGCTTTTCTGGAGGTTAATGTGTATTATGTTGCATTAAAACCTATACTCGCGAATATGGCGAGCTTTTTAGATACCTAAATCATTTATAGTCACATACATTTGTAATATTTTTATTAAATATAAATTTCAATATAAAGCATATATAATTACATTATGTACGTAAGTTTGTAATTTAGTGGAAAACAGAAACAATTATGTGGGTGTTCCCATTTGGTTCCAGAGATCAATGAAGAGTTTTTATCAATATTAATTTTAAGTTTATGCTTTCATCCAGCCTCACAATTTACTTTAGTACACAGAATTGATGAGAAATACACAGATTTCTGAAAATCAGATGTTGCATAAATGTGATCCATAAAGTTTCACTAAGACACATATATTCTATCAAAATGTGCCGTGTGATGAGATACAGTACTGTGCGAATTAATGTGAGCACGTGATAATTAGCACAATTACACTTGTTCTTGCAGTTGTATTTAGCATATTGTAATAGCGGCCATTTTGTGTTTGTGTTCTATCATTCAGTGAGTTACGAGACACACCAAGCTACAGATGAGTTAAATTTTGTAATTTTTTAGAATTACAATTTTTTTGCAGAGGTAAACTTAACTACAGCTTTTTGTTTCTTATTTTTAAAGATGGATATTTCCCTAAAAACGCACAAAGATTGTTAATATTTCAAAGAAAAAAAAATTACATGTGTTGAATAGCCAGGTAACTTTCCGGATCCTAATCCAATTGAAAATCCGTGGGCTATAGTTAAAGCAAGACAAGCACAACAAAAACAAAGCTGATTGAGGCAGTAATTTAGAGACACGCAAATATAAGAAAATTGTAAAAAAAATCGTTGATTCTATGCCAAACCATGTACAAGAATTTATAAAATTTAAGGTAGGACACACTTCGTATTAAAAAAAAATTCATTGTAATTTTTTCTGTATTTTTTTCTTCAATAAAGAATATATATTATTTTTTCTAATTCAACACTTGTGTTCACATTAATTCGCACAGTACTGTAGATTGCATTGAAAAGGTCAACGTTATAAAAGTTTAAAAAAAAATTAACATTCACACAAGCGTAAACTCTCTTTCTCGTGTCATTTGCGCTTGCTCCCTAATATCCCTCCTAGTAATACCTACTCACAGCCCTCGATTCCCCTCACTAATCACTCAGCATTATAATTCATACTGTGTAGTATGAACCAAGACTTTCTCACCATGCCTTCTTATACTAGATATAAATTAAACTTTGCTGCCTTCATTTTCTTCATCTTTGGGTTAATTTTCTTTCTTCAGTCGTTTCACTTAATTTAAAAAAATATATTTATACTTTTTACGAGTCTTCTAATTCCACTTAATTTCAGACGTAAATAAATTTATCCTTCTTGGACCATTTTGTACAACACCAAAATAGAATTTGAAAGTTTCTTTTTTTGTGTTTCTTCAAACTCATAATCAAGGTCTCCCCTTTTTTGTCTTTAGTCATCTTCCTCGTCTCCATAACCATCTCCGTCCTCATCTTCGTCATCGTCTTCATTTTCTTCTTCATTCTCATCTACTTCAGATTCTGAGTCGGAGTAATCAAACTGTAAATAAATAAGTGCGGTTAGTAAAAACTTACCACATAATAGTAAAATATATATAATAGCTAAATCAAAAATTATTTGAAGTATTTACATCATGTTGCACTATGAGGTGAAGATACACAGCGATAAATCGGTATGAATTTACTGCATTCCACGCATGTGTCCCTTTAGGACAACAGCCTCTGCATCTGTAAAAAATAAGTTTTCGCAATTATGCTTTCAACGATTTCAACGTATTCATAATTTAGCAAGATGTGGTAGACAGCATATGCAAAGACGAGCTGTTTGATTGCCAGTAACATATGTATAGAAATGACAGAAATTATTCTAATGGGTAAAACTAAAAGGGGATACATTGCATTAGGTATAAAAAAAAATTTAAAGTTCAGTCTTAAAAATCATTTGTCACAGCATTTTGAAAGTGAGTGAACAGATAATAATCATTTCCCGTCCCCCGTAAGACTTGACTTCAACTGTTCGCTCACATAAAGAAGTGGCTTGGGGCCCAGCACTTTGATGATGGCCAAGATCTTCAAAATGATGTAACAGGTTGGCTACATTTCCAAGAAACCAAGTTGTATGCAGAGTGAATTTGTAAATTGTGAAACGATATGACTGGTGCTTCAATTTAAATGGTGATCATGTTGAAAAATAGTGGAACGCTGTAGTTTTAAGAGGCACTTAATACAATATTTGTATCTAAGCAGGGGTTTTTTTATTTTTTTATTTATAACAAATGGTGATTACTTTCCGAACAACCCTCATATTGTGGTGACTTTATAACACATATTTAAAAAAAAGTGATTTACGCACATATTCTTATCCCCAAGGCACAGCGCCACTTCAATTGCGGCTCCTAAAAAGTATGTTCTCCCACGGCTTGCTCTGAACCTAAAAAAATAAAACAATATGATTAAATTATGTACAAAGAGCTCTGAACCTAAAAAAATAAAATACAACATTGATGTTGAGTTTATTTAATAGAAAGACTGACGTAAAACTTTAAAAGTGCTTATTTTTGTTTTTGTTTTTTAAATAATCGGAGACGGTTTACATATATATAGTTCCCGAGAGCACTTAGGCCATAGACCCATTGTATTATCTCCCATTTTACCTCATTCCTTTGACAGTAATCCAGTCCCTTTTGTAAAGTTCACCAGGATTGTCATTCGAAATAAAGCTATATCTTCTGGTCCGACAATGTGTCTTCCCAGGTCTCATTTCCCCTCTTCACTCCTCCTTAGTTCCCTGAAGGCCCCACGACGGAAGAGGGCTTCATCTCTCCTCTCCACTCCTCAGTTCCCCGAAGGCTCCACGACGGAGAGTCCACCTCCCCTTGGTTCCCTAAAGGCCCCACAAGGGAAGAGTCCACTCCACCTTGGCTCCCCAAGGGCCCCAGGAGGGAAGAGAACTTCATCTCTCCTCCTTGGTTCCTCTAAGGCCCCACAGAGAAAGAGTTCACCAAGATGGCCTCATTTCTCCTCTTCACTCCTACATGGTTCCTCGAAGGCCCCACATGGGAAGAGGACATCATCTCTCCACTTCACTCCTCCTTGGTTCCACAAAGGCCCCGCTCTGGAAGGGTGCCCTTCCCCTTTGGTTCCTTGAAGGCCCCACAAGGGAAGAGTTCATGGAGGTGACCTCAGCTCACCTCTCCACGGTTTCTCCTCTTAGTTCCTCCTACAGCCCAGGAAGGAAATCCACAGAGGTGGCCTCAGCATTCCTAGGTTCCCAAAAGGCCCCTAGTTTTCGAATGGTCCAATTTTTTTTGTCCCACGAGTTACCAGGGAAATAGACGTCCACTCCAGCAGAGCCCTGAGTGCTGGAGTGAGGTCTAAATACTCCGAGATGCGACCTTGTTTCTCGGAGGCACCGTTTGTGACGCTGTTCCCCAGGACATCGTCACTTCATTTGGATAGGGTTCTAACTGACATTTTTTTCAAAAATGACCTTTGAATGCCAAAGCATTTCTTTTGCTTATTTCTATAACCAAAATAATTTTCAGAACCATCTGTGTTGTATTTTCGTAGATATAAGTATGACAAAGTTCTAACTTCAAGTTTTTTCAATAATAATTCATTGCACAAGGTTCTAACATCACTTACACTCTCTATTTTGTTTGTATCTGACAGTTGATCTTAAATACGAGGCACATTATGGTCCGTCATTTCATTTGGATAGGGTTCTAACTACGTCTTACCATTTTCTAAGGTTTCTAAGTTTCCAAAGACGAATTTTCGAAATCTATGTAAGTATTTTAATTTATGTATTTTAGTTTATCATATTTTAATGGAAAATATTTTAATAGGGCTTGGCCCGAGCTAGGAATAGCATTAGGGTAATGTAATTAGAACCTTGTGCAATGAATTATTATGCTCTAGCTGGTTGCACAGGGTTCTATTTGTATGTTTAGGTATGTTCTAAAAGGGTAAGTTTACGTCCTCTTTAAATATTTTCATTTAAAATATGTTCAATTAAAATACTTTACACAAGATTCAACATCAAAATCGGAAATTTGTAAACAGATAATGAGAAATCATCTTTGCAAACTTTGACATCTCATATCTCAGAACAAGGTGAAGCGAAGTTAGAACCCTATCCAAATGAAGTGACGACATTCAGCCTGAGCACGGTAGCTCACACCTTGGCTTGGGATGGCTATTGCAGGTTTGTGTTTTCCACTCCCTGAGCGATGGGTTCGCCACACTCCCTACGCTATGTAAAAGTGCTTATATACAAACCTCTGTTTAAGAGTGTTGGATCCTGTGGTGGAGCGCAGGACCCTCTCCAGTCGGAAGGGAGCATCTTGGCAGTTGCCCATCATGAGAGCCTGGTTAGTCGCCCAGGGGGGCACGTGCCAGAAACCCCTGTCCCATTTTGGATTAGGGTTCTCGAAACCACGGATTGGGAAACGCACCCAACCTGAGAGATAAATATTTATTCATAAAAACTACATATTAAATTTAAATGAATATTCAATTCAATATTAATTCCCCGTCCTCAGGGAAATAAATATATAAATTTACCGCACTCAATATTTTTTGTAAGAAACTTAATAAATTCGCATCCAGACCGGCAGTCTATTTAAATAATCGCATTACCATAATATAACCATTCTATTTTATACAACGTTTCATCAACATTTGCATTAAAAGATCGCAGAAACACCATTTTCCAACAAGAAAGAATATCAAATGAAGAACTGACAAACAATATTATGCATATTTATTATTTATTTAATTCCTTTTGTAAATTGAAGGAATCACACAATGTTATTAATACAAGCAGCAAATAGTGATAAGTATGGAAAGGTAAATTCAAATAGAATACACACCGTGAGGAATCCTGCCAGAAGGAACAGCCAAGTAGCAGGCGTGGCAGAAGCAGCGGGGATAGGTGTTAGAGAAGCAATCAGGTAAAATCATTTGCTGCCTGTACAGCAATAATTGCCTCATGTAGACACAGCTCATGTTGTTGCAATGAAAACCCTCTGTCACAGGATCATCGTCCAATTCGCAGGATCCAGTAAATAAACCATTGTTGGTGAAACCATGATTGCAATCGTTTTCCGGGGTCCGGAATTCATCTCCCGTGGTGATGGAGGCTTGATCATTCGTGTCTGGTCCGTGATAGACACTGACGATTGCGTTTTCGACTTCAAAGTGCTCGATCATTGCACTCATTATTTGGTTAAATCTATCAGAATTCGGTTTCCCAGGATCCTTGAAGAAGGCTGGAAGTGGAAGTTGTACATTGCTGACTCCAGCAAAGGCTTCTGGGGGAGCTATGGCAGCCACAGGGGCGGCTGACATGTGCTGAGAAGACAGGCTTCTTGACAGGTTGCTGACGCTGCTCTTCTCGTCTTCTGATGTAAAGGGGAAGGAGTGTTGGAATGGTGACCTGGGATCAGTGATCCCCATCGAAGGCGGCAAATCAATGGAATCGAAACATTTGGTCCAAACATTGCTGCATTCTTTGCGTTGAATCGACAAGACTGATTTGTTCTTTATTTCGATATTCTTCAACTCATTTGCCACACATGGGTTTTGCATGAGGATGTCAAGACTTTCATCATATGATATACTCTTGGCGATAGAAGAACCTTCAGGGACTTTGGCAAAGTCTTCATATCCATGAAAGGTTTCTTTTTCATGATATTCCAGATCTGCTTTCTCGCACTGCTGCGTGGCATCATACCCTGATGCAACGTCATCATTATGGGTGTCGTCTATTTGATTTCCCTTGACCGTCACAGTGACAGAGTTAGATAGATCATCTAGCATAGACACCTCCACCGTATCTCCATCTTCCGGTGCATTCAAGAATGCAGCCTGAAACAAGAGAAATAATTCCTTAGTGGGATGCGTATTGTACTTCTTTTTTATTGAAGGCGATAGCCTCAATGGCTGAATAAAATATCCTAAGAGAGGACTAGGCATTCCAATAAAACATTTGTCCAAACGGTTATACAAAAATGGTGGCTAAGATGGAACCAATATTTATCACTTATCATATAAACTGAATAAAACCATGGAAATGGCTGCCATTTTTTAATAACCTTGAATAGAATGTTCAGCATATATTTGGATCGGTATGCCAAGTCCTTTTCCCTGGGTATATTGTTTAGTCATTGAATATCCCACACTTTTTGGCTAGGACACTCATTGTAAAAAAATAAATAACTTTAAATATTTTAATAACCTTTAAAAATTTTGGAACTGCAATCAAGAATCTATGTTTCTGCGGAAACATTATGCCATAATCATAAATTTCGTAAGTGAAAAAATAATGTCTTTTAGCTCCTCTATCACATTTTGTTTTAGTAGTACAACACCTTTGACCAAAACACACCATTATACTTTGGCTAAATTGCAAAGGACAAGTTACATGCAAATGAAATAAAAAACGCAAAATCGCAGTGGCAAATAAATACTACGCAAATTATTTAATATTTTGACGCATTCAGACATAAAACAGCAAATTGGCAGACAAATAAAAAGACATTCACCTGCTCGCATTTTCCATACACATCGATGATGGGGTATAGCTCCCTGAACTTTGGGTTGATTTTCACAAAGGTGCCAAAGTTAACTCCATCTACCACCATTTGTAATTCCCCCTGCTCGGTGAATAGAATGGACACAATGGCTCCAACGCGCAGCCGATCCAGAATCTGACCATAGTCAGTCTTTTTCTGCAATCAGTCATTAATGTACGGAAACTTGTAATTATGTAGAATGTTATGTTGAAAGAAAGAGGAGGCAATCAAGTCCTCCTCCATCTTGCAACATTCCAAGTCTACCAGCTTAATACGTATACATAATACATTAAAAATCGTAAGTCATGTCTAAAGGATAAAGAAATTGTTACATATCATAATGTCCTAAACGGACCGGACCCCAGACGGACCAGGAAACTACTCGATATGGACAGAAACTCGCTGAGGGAACCGGTAGGACTACTAACGGGACACTGCCATCTCAGGATACACATGCAGCTATTGGGGATGGAAAGCACCAATAGATATAAAAAATGTGAAGAGGATGAAGAGACTCCAATTCACTTATGGTGCCAATGTCCTGCCCTGGTGGGAACTAGGCTCAGATACCTGGGGAGACACACTATAGAACCAGAAGACTTAGCCACATAGCCAATGACAACTCTGGTGAACTTTATTAAAGGGACTGGGCCGTCAATGGGCCGTCTCCGCAAATAAAGAAGAAAATAATGTCCTCCTATTTTCTTCTTCTGATAAGGCACCCCCAGGTGTCCCCTATTACACTATTTTGGTGGCATTGATCATTTCAATACCCGTCTCTCTTGAAGTAGCAGTCCAAGCTTTGTCTAGGGAAGATTGCTTCCTTTGGATATTGTTGAGAAGATACATTTAGAATGGTCAGATTCATAATATATACTGATTCAAAGAATTGCTCAAGATTGAGCATCCTAACCATGCTCGACTGACCCAATTGGATGAAAGCTATATATCTTAGGATTTATGGTGACTCGTTAATATTAGATGTAAATGAAAGAATGTAGTTTGCCTTATAGCCATCAAGGTACAAAGTATCACAGGTGACGATCCAATAGCCCACGCCGAGGTCAGCGGCGGATGGCGGGAAGCAATTGGGCAGCCAATGTCGCGCCGCACCCACGCCAAGGCTACCTGTCCACTTGGTATTTATCCTCTGCACCGACACCTGTACAATAATTATAAAAAGAGTCAAGGAGATGTACATAACATATATGTAAACCGATAAGTTTTAAGATTTTTACGGCCAAAAGCATTTTCGTTATTTGTTTTTGGGGTGTTATGCCGTGTTGCGCTACCTCCTTCTTTAGCCAACGTTTCGGACATCGTTGCAGTGTCCATCATCAGGGCAGATCCGGCAGATCCGGTAGATGTGTGACACACACAGATGCATACACAGGGCACACACAGATGCAGACACAGGGCAGATCCGGCAGATCCGGTAGATGTGTGACACACACATCTACCGGATCTGCCCTGATGATGGACACTGCAACGATGTCCGAAACGTTGGCCAAAGAAGGAGGTAGCGCAACACAGCATAACACCCCAAAAACAAATAACGAAAATATATGTAAACCGTTTACTTAATACATTAAAATCATCAGTACGGATTTAGGCTTCACAGTATTGAAGACAGCTGTGGAATAATTAGCATTAAAAAGCTCCACTTTAAAGGCAGACTTTTGGCAAGATTAGTCTACATAAAATATTCTACCTGATAAGATTGTCCGCGGAGTATTTGTCGGTTGGCCACCACCAGTCCATGGTTGTATGTGTTCTCACGATACACTGACCTCGCTAGAAAAACAAAAAAATATCTTTATGTAATTGAAATACGAGGTATGTAAATAGACCGTAGATAATATTACCGTACTAGTTTGAACTAGTGAATGCTAGTAACGGTCTGTAGCGATTGTTTTTGTGAACCGCTTTTTCAAGTGCATTCTGAAAATGAGTGAAAACAATTTTGTTTTAGACTTAGGCAAAGTGTGGAAACTTTTGCAAAACTTCAACAGGTCGAAGAAAACAGTATTGTGTCAAGGGCCCAGGTTTTCAGGTGGTAGGAATTCTTGGAAGGTCGAGACTCGAGTGAAGACAAACCTAAGAAATGTCCTAAAAATCGGGGTTCTTATGAGTCTGATCGTCGGTTAAGAATTATCAGGGAAGATTTTAATGTAACTCAAAACCATTCATCGGGTTTTGATCAATGAATTGGGGATGAGAAAAATCTGAGCGGAAATGGTTTTTGAAAAACCTTTTCCAGGAACAAAAGGTCAACAGGAGGGTAAAGTGTCTCGACTTTTTACATTAGGTGAGGAGTCTTGGATTTTTTAATACGACCCGGAAAGGGCACCGTTTTGGCATATTGGAGAACATTAAAAGTCGTAACTGACCGACTGAAGGCGATTCCAGCACTGCTACAAAGAACATATTAATAAAAGTTAATTTTATTTTCATACCCTGCAATTTGAAGAGACGATCTCTGGATTCATATCCAAGGAGCTCGGCTATGGAGATCGTCAAACTATATGTTTGTCAATCATCACTATGTGATCCAAAAATGCCACCAAAATTAAGCCTAAGTGCTCACCCACAGTTTACGATAAGTCGGCGAAAAGGGTGAAAAATCACTTCTCACTGTTAACCGACAATCCAGCAAGGTAAAAATACCTTTCCCGCGGTTAGTGTCATAAAATAAATATATTGAAAAGTATAAAAACCTTCTGGGTCCAGGATTATATTAGCTCCGTGATGGCAATAGAACTCCGGGGTGTGGAACCCAACAAAAGGCAGACTGGGCCGACGCTTCGCTTGAGTTCCTCGCATTATGCGGTTCACAGGAAGGTAGACGCAATCTATTATAATACATACAAACAAATCATTATAATAAATGCTATTTTTTTATTTCTTTTATTTAGAAACACAAACCAAATATTTACATAAAAATGTAAAAACAAAATAAATTATGTAAATATCTCAATTAAATGTGTTTGCAACATGTTCACAATAAACCTTAAGAATAAGGAACTCCAGTGAAAAATATTACGACTTAAAAAAAATATGTTCATATAGACCAATAAACGCTGATTCTGAATATATAAGTTTTATTTAATAATATTAAACACAGAGTTTTTAAAAAATTATTAAATAGTCCATTTTTAATCGGATCGTAAAAACATGCCGTCAAGTTAGCATTATTGAAATTTTAGTGGTGACGTCACTGTTCGACGTGTTGTAACGTCACCGTAAAGTCATTGTATGGGAATGTATGATATGACACGAGCCATCGTATTAATTTATTTGTTTATTTAAATACTGTTTATAGAGATTTAGTTGTTGTGTTTATTGAAACATTATTTAGGCCTAAATAATGTTTAAAAAATAAAGGTATCTCTTATTAGTTTATCTCTATTATTGAAAATATAAAAACTACTGCACAAAAAAATATAATGCTTCTTCTAGGGAGAATACTTGATGAATAGTGATGACGTCACACTATTCACCATACATACGGTGGTTTTCGGGGTCTTGAAAAATTAAAACTTGACAATTATTTTAACTAACTAAACTAACTCTAAAAATAAAAATAAAAATGCAGTTATTTAAGTTAGAAGGTCATTATTCATTAAAAAAAAAAAAAAATTGGACTGGGGTTCTCTATTAATTGGTTAAAAAAAACAATTATAATTTTTCCACCGAAATCAGAAGACAAAGCGATTTTCAAACTGCATGCAAATAAACGAAAATGTTGAAGGCAGAACAAAGTCAAAAAAAAAATATATTGAAGATTTATCTTAGTTTATTATTGATTTGATAAGGATTATTAATTATTAAAAAATAGAAATAAAAAAACAGAGGGTGCAATTCACATGCGATAGAAGTGTAACCTTCAGAAAACTAAAGAAGACAAGGGTGGGGAGACACGCACCGATACGAAGCACCGCACTAAGAGTAGACCGATTATACTATCTCACTCTCTCGCAGGCTAAATCCTATAAGATGTGTTTTTCTCTTTTTATTGTCACTATTTTTCGTTTCATCGAGTTTCAAATCACAATGGTGCTAAAGAAGTTTTCACTTAAAAAAAATCATCAGGCTATCTATGGCTTTTTGTAACGAGTTTGTGAAAGAATTAATGAACTATGAAAATATGTCAATATTGTGGAGTTTACTTGATCATTGACATAGGTCCTGCGGAAAATAATTTCCTTCAGGGCCTATGTCAGCATGGAAAGAAAAGGGTTGTACACAGGCGTTGTAGACATTGTAGACGTTGTAGACATCGCTAGGATTTGTAGACCATTGACCGTAGGTAAGTTGAAATCACCAACTATTAAGTATGCATATATATCCTCTGATGGCATTTCAGAATGAATAGATTGATATTTATGTATAAATTCAGTTTACAAATCTATAAGTGTGTCTGGCACCAGATATGTAGTGCATAACATGATGGTCTGCCTAGATGATGCATATTGTTTCATGCTCACAAGATACCTTCCATTGATTTCGAGTTGTTTTGGGTTTGCAGAAGATATGATACTATTTTTAATAGCGATAAGCATTCCTCCGTCTTTCTTTTTTACAGAGAATGATATTTCTCTGTCCCGCCTAAAAACTATTTTTCTATCCAAAATGGTAGAATCAGGCCAGTTTCAGTGAGACAAATAACAACACAGTTGCCAGCTTAGGATTTCACAATATAAGTTATTCAGTTTACTTTTTATGTGTACAATACCTATCGTTGTGCCGAAAATAAAACTGTTTTAAATTAACGAGATTTAAGATTTTTTATTTTGAGATTCTCACCTTCGCTATGATTTCCAATAGAATCAATCATGTGTACACTGTGCAGATTGTCTTCCGGGCCCCCACTCATGTCCAGTTGGCCGTCCAGGGAAGTCACTCGTAGCCCCTGCGGAGGCCCATTTATCTCCACCACCACAAACACTTTCTGCAATCAAAATAATTCAAGACGTTATCAAAAGTAGAAAAAAAAATGTGTGACACCTCACAAGAGCACTTCTGTACCTTTAACCACTCATTTGCCGCTCGTGCGCCGGCGTGTCCTGATTTTGACACGCGATTTTGACCCTTATGTATAAAGAAAGTGTATGAAGAACACGGTCAGAATCGCTTGCTCTATTATCGCTCTTTACCATAGAGAAAACCGCAATTAGATTGGTGACTCCATATAATTTATATTAATGATTTACCGGAGCGCGGGAGCGCGGGAGCGTGCGCAGTTCTTGCGCATGCGCGGGAAAAATTCTTTGGTCTTCAACTTTGACCTTTCTATGTACGAAATTTCTCAAGGACGCTGTCAGAATCGCCGGACATTGGGTGTCATGGCTGCCGCTTTTTGCGAACGCTAATTGGTTACAACCAACCCCATTTACTCGCGGCATTCAACGAGTTAAGGGGAATAATGTCTCGCTAAGTGGCTGGGCAACTTTGGGAGGTGGGTAAAAATCTGATTTCTAAGATGGCTAGGCAAGCTTGCGCACTTATGAATGCCGAATGAAATTATTGTTTTTTATTATTACAGAGATAAATAACAATCTCACTCACATCGGGAATCTTCTCAAACACAACTCCTCGTTCAACAGAATTAATGATTAGGCAAACAGCGTCTGTGTATCCAATGCGCCGGAGTCCGACTGTGTCTTTGCTTCTTAAATTCCTAAGATTGAACGTTGAGAAGCCAACATTGCTGTTGATATTGTTTTTCAAGAATTGCTCTGAAATAAAAAAATATATATATTATTCATATATTCGTAGTGCTTACCTTGTGTGTACTGCAAAGTACTTTGAATTGAGCAAAAAGAGAGCCAAATTATTCAAAATGTTAAAAAATGCTTGTTACAAATTAAATAATGTTTAGAGGAAAATGCCGGTGAATATAAGACCTGGGAAAAATTTAATACACTGACTAAAAAAACTTGCATTATTGGTATATCAATAGTAATCCACTGTGAGTGGCAATTTTTAAAATGTTTATGTTTAACTCTACAAGAAGGATCTGGAACAAAACGGTGACTTTTATTAAACTCACCATCGATGTAATATGTGTTCACAGGTAACCCTTCAATATGGCTGGGGATGTTACAGTTCACGTGAGCATTCAGAATGTTGAAGTCAGTGACTCCCACTTTCAAGGATCCAATCAGGTTGTGATCACAAGCCATAACCTCAAACTAAAAATAAAAACTAGTTTCGTAAGTAAGATAAGTCAAAATCAAAAATAAAATCAAAACCCAATACATATTAGAACTAGTCCTGGGTCGATCGCAATTGATTCAATCACTATGACCTGATCACGAACCGCCTACGATTGATCGATTCACTAAGACAAAGAAGATTGGATTGATCAGCTGTCACCTTGGCTCCCGTGATTGGCATGGCAAGCGACAATCATAAACCTGTAATGCCGATCGAGCCAGGAACTGTAATTTGCTTGCTACCCGCAATACATCACAGATATGATGTCCTAGACAACTTTTTATAGACTCAAGATTGGCCTTCTCGATCTCAATCCTCGGAATGACAAAAAATTAAACATAGCGGATATCTGAATTGTGGCAATCATTGTGGTTCCAGTTACCAGAGACCGATATGGAACTGCTTATTTTTCTTTTGTTTCTTTTGGAACAGGGGCTGACAGCGGGAAGGTTGATCATCGCATCGATCGATTAATCAAAGATTGAATCCTTTTGACTCAATCACTTCACCAGTGGGCCGTGATCGTCCCGGGTCATGTAAAATGATTGATCGACAAAGGACTAATTAGAAGTGTTGAAAAAAGTATTTACCTCAAATATTTCATCTAATTTCAACAATGCTGAGCTGAAAACCAGTTTTCCACTGGGAGTAAAGCTGCTACTCAATGCTCTCGAACCATCTGATAAAACTCTGACGTTGGCTCCAGAATACTCAGAAAATCTGTTTGAAAATAAGATTGTCATTAATAATTTTTTTAATGTAAATACCGCACAGTTCCAACTGTCTGGAGATAGTGAGACTATGGTGTCCCCGATCGGGTTACGTTGTGAGATCAAAGGTATTGAGAGAGGAAGAGATGGGGAGGAGGCAGGTGGCAGGAGAAATTCGTAGTAAATTCAACAGTTGTGTTGCGTAAAGAATATTGTAAATTGGAACTCACGTATGTTGTTTGATCTGAGATGACCCGGTGTAAAGCATCAAAGAATTTTCCGAATTAGCGAAAGCTCGTGGCTTTGGTGGAGTAATGGTTACCTGATAATAAAAATAAATTATGAGAATCTATAGCAAAGGATGGTACAAATTATCAACTATGCTATTGACACCACTATCTTTTGTTAAATAAAGTACTTATTATTATATATTACAATTACTTGGTAGTAAACCACAATAATTGGAGTGTGATGATTTAATATTTCCAATTCACCTGGGTGCATTGCCCGTTCAAATCAATAACTGCAAACATGTTGATATTCTGAATATCCCAAGCCTTTCCTTGGTCCACACCGTCTACATAGAAGTGCACACTTCGATCAGCATGGCGCATCACACCTACAAAATTTAATTACAAGTAAAAACTGCTTTAATTTTTTTAACCAAATGTTAAATTCTTTATGATTAGTGTAACAGAACATACTGATGTTTCCCTGATAAAAAAATATATAATGGTAATAATAAGTTATAATTTAGAGGAAATTTTGAACTTTAGAAGAATAAGGATGAGTTAATAATATTAGTGAAGGAATTAGTATATTTCAATACCTAACAGTGTTCCAACGGGAATAGTGTCAATGTCAAAAGTGTAAGGTCTACGATTTCTAGCATTGTTGTTGTAGAGATTGTTTCCCTCCAGCATGTATATCTCCCGGCACAAGTCTTGTGGTATTGGAGGCAGGACTACTTTCGTAGGGAACTGGGTGGTCACACCTTTCAACAGAAAATAAAATTATATGTAAAAATAATGTCAGTGAATTTCACGATAGTTCACTTCCAGTGCACAAACTGTATATGAAATAGTTTTTGAAAGCCTCAAGGAATTGTTTTACAATATATGTACAATGAAACACTCTTAAGGCGATCCACTAGTTCACTACTGTGCCGTGGACAGTAGTTCTTCGGTGGACGCCATAGGGGTCACTTTGAATAACCGAATTCGTCGACTAGCGGCCGTATTGTAAAATATCAATGCGAAAATGCATATTTTATTTTATTTTGGGAAGATTGGGTGTAAATATCAACTTTTTTTCGATTATTATAAAATAAACTGAATTTGCCACATTACACAATAAAACCATATCCGAAAAGGGGTTTATAAATAGGAGAGTTTGGACTTGAAAGTGTGTTTTTTAGACCTTATACTTTATTTTTTTATAGGCTTATTAAAAAACTTCTAAAAAAAATGACCGATATTTTTAAGGGCCAAGGTATGTTCTACACGCAGTATTTAATTGAAGCATCTACAATACTTCTAAGCGATCAAATTTTCAAAACAAAAACATATGATTTTGCATTATTTACTATGACTTCATCTTAAGAAGTTTTCCAAGGGACCGAAAAAATGTGGAAAAATTGGGCCAATTTTGGGCCGAGGGACCGAAAAAACCAAACTTTTTCTTAAGCTACGAAACTTCTTAAGAGGGAACTTCTTGAGAGGTTTTCACTGTAGCTTATTTAGAGAAACAAACTGGATGAATCTCCTACACTGCCATTCACAAACAAGAAAATAGCGGACATGATTTTAGATTTTCACGGCCGAAAGTAGTTTTCTTATTTATTTTTAAGGTGTTATGCCATGTTGCGCTACCTCCTTCTTTAGCCAACCTTTCAGACAGCTTTTCGGAGAGATGTGTGATGATGGACTCTGTAACACTGTCCGAAAAGTTGTTTAAAGAAGGAAATAGCGCAACACGGTATTACACTCCAAAAATAAAATAACTCACGCAACTATGATCCAACATCACTCAAGTTTTTTTTTTTTTATCATTGTAGTTTCTAAAATGTTTTTAAAAGGTTTTTTTTGCTGAATGAAGTTTTTAAAAATTACAAACACCGTAAGTACACACCATCAAATATTTCCTTAAATCATTAATGGAACATTTGTAGTTGAGATAATTTTTTGTAATTATATCATAGAGCAATCAATAATCTTTGAAATATAAAACCGATTTGTAGAAAATAGTAAAAAAAAAAAAATGGCAGACAAATGTGATAACCATACAATTATGATTTAAACTATCATTTATTGTGTAAACTGTTTACTAAATGTCACTAGTGTTTCAAATATCGGTGTTCTAGTGCGCGCAGGTGTTTGGACCGTAGTTGTGGCCTAGGACCATAGTTGGGAGAAACTACGATTCATATTTATATGCAAAATGGATTTTACAAAGCAAATTTGTTAATGTGATTTCTTACCCATAGAAATTAAGCCACAGCAGTTAAACTCTTTGTTGTCAATACGGACTTGAAACATCTCAAACTCTCGCAGCGGCCGATTACTGAGCAAGAGGTTGTTCTTCACAATCTTCTTCTTGAAGCGGTATGCAATGTCTCCGTTGCGTCCAACAGTAACATTGTCCCCACAAATGCGATGAAACGCCAACTCACCACTAAAAAAAAGGATAATACAGGATTATGTTAGGTTGATGATGGCAATAGAACTCCACAAAACCTACAAAGGGCAGAGTGGATTGACACTTCCCTTGCATTTCTCGCATTACACGGTTGACAAGAAGGTACATAGTTTGTTTTAAAGTGTCACAATGTATATGTGAAAATAAATCTTTAATTAGCCCCAAAATACGCCTACGAGACGGGTGTAAAAGCGTCTCGGGTAAAAGCTAGGTAGTTAATTTCATACCTTGTATTTTCATATGTAATTCAGGGGCCAATGGTTTAAAAAATAATAAAAATGCTGTAAATTAAACAAGCTCTGAGGCAGAGTGTTAAGAGCTATTTATACAAATTTAGATTTTAAAAATACATAAACTAAAATAACAGAATCTCACCCGTGCAATGTTGCATTGGAATATGAAGACTGGAGCGACTCCGGAGGACTGGCAAGCTGGACAATGGAAGCCTGTGCTGCTTGTCCATAAAGATCTAAAAGTAAATATATATTGATCATATTTACATATTATATACCAACTTAAAACATAAATAATATTACATATATGCAATCTACACACACTATGTACCAGGTGATTATTCATCAAAATCCTAATAATAATTGTCAAGTGTAATCTTAGCTTTACTTTTGCCGGTCGTAATGCACGTGTTCGGATGGGTAGGTAGGCGTTATGTAGGTAGGTAAAAGTCTAGTAATAGCGGCTATACATGGAAACAAGTTCCAATAATTTAAAAGATAAACAACTAAAATAGTGTAAATTCAAAATCAATGAAATTTTTAGAACAGCTGACCGAGCCGAATTATTGTGCTATTTACAAAACGTTTGCAAAAAGGTGGGTTTTACAAACGTTTTGCAAATTGCACAAAAATATATCATTAATTTTTTATTTGGGCACTAATTAAAAAAAGATGTTATGATATATCACGAATACTCCTCAAAGTTTGGCAGTATGAGTGTGGAACATTGTGTAAATATAATGGAATGTGGTTTATTGACCGAGCATAGCAAAGTCTTGTTTTAACTGGACCTTTTGGCATTTCATCTGTCTTTTATCCCAACAGAGTTTGCATGATTGTGGTTCCTATTCTCTCTCTCTCTCTGGTTTCAATCCTGGGGTTGGTTTGCAGCAATTTCCTCTATTCTTCTCTTCCATTCTTCCCTGTCTTGTGCGGCTCTTTTGAAGTCTGCGTATGATGAGCAGCGCACGTCCACCAGCAGATCCTCCAGGTACTCTCGGCGTGGGCCTCCCCTAGAGTTTGTCCCCTCAGTCATACCCTCTATTATGGCATGCAAGAGGCCTTCTTGTCGTATTACATGGCCGATACATCTTGCACGCCTTTCGGACAAGTTCTGAGCAGGTGCCTTCCTCCTTCGATTCTTTGGAGAACCTCCTCATTTGTAATGTGGTCTGATTATATTATTTATTAATTATTCTGATTATATTATGAACCTCCTTATTTGTAATGTGGTCTGATTATTTCTTTCCTATTACGAGCTGTCAAATCAAAATAATTATGCCTGAAATAAAAGTTTGAAAAAAGAATTGTCATTGAGATGGTGACTTACTAGAATTATAAGAACTTTAGGTGATGTTTCGTTTGACAAAGTGTTTCAATAATTAAAAATATTTATCATTTATATTTAATTAGATAAGTATTTGGCGAGTAAAATTTTGACTGAGTTACAAGAACTTACAAAAGCACCACGGAACTGTCTGGGGTCAAAACTATTTGTCGTCTGGTTGCCTGTCAGCCCGCAAAATGACATGCAGAATGCGCTCTAACCTCTCATCTGTCGCGAGCCCACTGGCGGGCCCAAAAAAAATCTTTGCTTTTTTTTAAATGCGATTTTAACCCTTATGTAAAAAGAAAATGTATGAATGACAAGGTCAGAATCGCTTGCGCCAATATCAATCTAGGACTATTTGATTATTGTAGCTACTCTGAATTATTTTAAAATAATTTTCTATGAAATTTGCGGGTGGCTTTTCGAAATACCATCCAACATTCGACAGGTTAAGGCAGATGTATATATGGCAGTAGTACTGTTCAATTAATTTTGACGTTGAAAGTTATATTTTGCACGATTCACCCTTATCGATGAAATTATTAATGAAATAAGTGATGTACTGCCGAGCGATTCTATATCTTTTGTGGGATCGTTATTAAATAACAGATGTTATCTCCTATCAGATTTGTGTGATTTTTACATATTTACTGTCACATATTTTAGTTTAGATCGTTTTAAACACGAATTCCTGCAACTAAAAATCACACAAATTTGATAGGGGATTATGTGTGTTATCTAATAATGAACCCACAAAATATATAGAATCGCTCGGCTGGAGAGTGATTTATTTGTTTGATGGAGAATGGAATTTACCGATCACTCCATAGACCCCTTCCGGAATGTTGCTTGTAGCAGGGCCTTGGTCGATGCCATTTACGTAAAAGCGCAGGGTACCGCACGCTTGTCGCACAACGCCAACGCGGTCACCCACCTAGAATGTAAAAATTTGTACCATTAACACTTTTCTTTACATTTTTTCAGAACCTCGACCTAAAATCAATCTGAAAGTTTTTAAGAGTTTATAATGGGAATCAAAAAATTAAAGAATCGTATCACAATTATGACGGTTAGACAGAATATTTTGCTTAGATTTTTTTAAAGAAGATTGGTGCCGTGAAACAACTAATCTAATAGTTACACTGTTTGTACTTACACCTAGTTGATCCAAACTGCTAGTTGCGTACTGCTCGCGCACTGTGACACGATTGTGCATTATGCCAATCCCAGTCATCATCCACGTTCCTGATCTAAAAATAAATGTTAAGTTGAGTAATGTAATCTCATCAACTTAGGATAAAGGGAATATACATATACAAGGTGTCTGGAAACTACCAGTACAAGCGTGATATTGATGGAGTCGATTTTGTGATATAACTTTTGGTGATTTGAGATTTCATTTTCGTGTAAATCGAGTCCAAAGTTGGAATTTTTTAGGTCAAATATGATGTCGCTGAAAAATTTGTTGCAAAATAGAAAAAAAAGTAATAGAAAACAAAAAACAATTTTGGGTTCTCTATGTGAAGTATATTTAGCAGTTTCCCGCTCGTACTACGAGTTTCCGTCACCGTGTGTAAACACATACATTTTTTCAAATGTTCTTCATAAGAGAACTCCTGTCTGTACAGTGTAATGACAGGGGTGTTAGGGATATACTCAGGCAGGGCCGGATCTACGAAATCTAGCGCCCTGTGCAGTAGGTACCGATGGCGCCCCCCCCCCCCTACATTTTTATTTTGATTAAAAATTCGTTCACCCCAATTTTTTATTTTTTATTTAATTTTTTTTTTTTACACTAATTTATCAAATAAAATCAAGACATATAAAGGGTGTAACCCTATCTAAAGTTTTCGAATAAATAAGCCACGATCTATGTAATTCTTCTCCATTAGGCAGTTTCTTGTAATAATACTTAGTATTAAATTTACGCTTGTTCGTAATAGGAAAATCAAAACCTTTCAATTGTACAGGACCTTCCTGAACTAATTAACTAATGGAATTTTGAGATAACTTTGGCCAGCATCCGGGATCTTTCAATTCAAGCTCTGAAAACAGAATTAAATTTAAACTGCTATCAGTAACGTTATTTTTATCTTCTAATAATTCGACCGGAGGAATTTGTGCGATATTATAGATATCTGTTTAGATGTGCTCGGGACCATTGTAACGTCATTGCGCGGGACGTCATTTTTTATCGGTGCTGGAGAAATTGGAATAAAAAAATTCGCCAATGGAAACGAGTTTTTTTTATGTCATTAAGCTCTTTAATTCTACGTTTTAGATTCTGCGAGCCTGAAAGTTTTTTTAAATTATTGTTCTATTCATTGTAATCCACAATCCACAACCTCTTACAAATAGAAATTTAGTTATAAATTAAAAAATCTAATAATATAACCTCAAATTTGTACCTTGCATTTCCATTTCCCCTGTGTTCTGTGTTGACCAAACAAACACCATACAAAACACTAAACACTGACGTATCTATGGTATCAACGGCTTACGAAAGACGCTTACAGTGATTATTACTGACTGTAAAATAACAAATCTAATAGAAATTAATTATAGGTACATTTTACGAACTTCAACTGTCAAATCAATGATGAAACTGTTAACTGTTGCAAACCGTGCGATGTTTATGCTAATGGAATTTACTGAAGATTTCATAAGAAAATGGTCTTTAACTACCTTCTCCTAGAGACTTAAATCGTACAAAAGCATTTTGAAAGGCGCAGTCGGTTTGTTTGTTCTCTTGAATAAAAGTACGGTGCTGTGATTGGTTATTGAATTTGGATCTTACCCATTCGTCGTAAAAGACGGTAAAAGATATATGGAAAAATAGATCTTACGTTTAAACTAAATATATGGAATTTGTAAAAAAATTCTGTAACTGACTATAAATTCGTAAACCGTTGAATACAAACCAGATGCGTGCGCAGTCTGTATCTTTGGAAAGTGTTGCTAGAGCGTAATAATTATTTCGTACTATGGGTAATTTTTAAACGATTCAGGGAATATTGTAACAAATTTTTAGTACAATATTTATTTTCTCACGGCGCCCCTTCGGAGTTGGCGCCAGGTTTTTTGCACGTTTTTGAACGTATGGCAGATCCGGCGCTGTACTCAGGTTATGGAGGAACATGGTTACTCAAAAACCAAGTTACTCACATTATGCCTCAATAGGAGCCGACACCTTTCCGAGCGTTCAGTTTATTCAGCTTTCAGCCAGTTTTTAATTAAACACAATTTAACAAACATCACAAAAACTCGTTGATAAACCAAAAATTAGTTAAATTAAACTGAAGCTATTCAAATAATAGAAATGATTTCACACGGTTGTCACTTGTTTGAAGTCTGTCACTGCATGGAATTTTGTGATATTATAGTTTTTATGCCAAAGGTTGTGGGTAGGAATGAGGAGGAGGAATGTAGGAATTCCTAACAAGTGGAACTATATTGCTACCCGGTTAGGCAGATTTGTAAGGCGGGTTAAGATAAGGGCTGCGGGAAGGGATTTATTAACGTGAGTCTTGAAGAGGACCGGATTTTATAAAGGAGGAAAACGATGAGTGAGACGAAGGCTGCTTTATGAATAATTGTTGGAAGAAAGTTCGACCTCAGCATCTTTTTTTTTGTTTTACATTAGCTCCACACAGGAGGCGCTGAGGAAAGTAGAAAGTAGTTCCCCTCAGGGCCTATATCATCTTTGGGGATGCTGTGGGGAGGGTCTTTTTTAGGGAAAGGAAGGCGAGGAAGTTCCGGGAAGGGAAAAGGTATGACGGGTGGTTAATGAATATGGACGAATGAATTCATCCCTTCCACTGCGGTCCAAATCCTGCTGAGAGTCCTGCTGTAGAGGCCAAAAGATCTCCCTCAACCAGTCTCTCTCGATCCAGCCTGCCACATAGTTGGTGAGCAGATGCTTCCGCCGCCAAGATCTAGACAAACCTGACCCCCATGAACCCGGGAATGCAAACGTAGTGAACCACTTGGGGCGACCTATGGCAGAGGTGTTGGTTATCCAATAAATGGTTCCCAAAGCGGTGGTACCCATTCCCACCTCCCAAATTGTGAATCTACTCTAATCTACTGGTATAATTGAATGATAAATAACCAGGGAAGAAGACTCAGGAAGTTTTGAGACTAAAAGTGTACAATCACAACAATGTGAATGCCAGGAGTAGGGCCAGTGGTATCAATTCGTCATATAAAATTAATATTAGTTCATCATACTAATAAATGTGATCACTTACTTCATATTAGTCATGGTGAAAGGGAATTCCAGGTCATCTGGAGAATGCATGGTGACTCCTATCTCAATGGACCCGGCCCATTTGCTGATGATCTTTTCCAGTCGGACTTCAAAAAGCTCATCTTGACGGAGAGGGCGGTTGGTCAACACCACACCATTGTTGAAATCATCTTGAGCGCTGGAAACAGAAGTATATACATGAATAAAGGACATACAATTAGGGTCTTACTAAGCGCTGGAAACAGAAGTACATGAATAAAGGATATACAATTAGGGCTTACTAAGCGCTGGAAACAGAAGTACATGAATAAAGGATATACAATTAGGGCTTACTAAGCGCTGGAAACAGAAGTACATGAATAAATTACATACAATTAGGGTCTTACTAAGCGCTGGAAACAGAAGTATATAAATAAAGGACATACAATTAGGGCTTATAAGCGCTGGAAACAGAAGTACATGAATAAATGACATACAATTAGGGTCTTACTAAGCGCTGGAAACAGAAGTACATGAATAAAGGATATACAATTACGAATAAAGGATATACAATTAGCAAAATAGGGCAACTAGACTTGTGGACAACCAAAAAAGAAGCTGAAAGAAACAGAGCGATTATTTGTATCAATCGTTACCAAAATGAATGGCAGTGCAAAGCACAGAAGAGATCTCATGAAGACTTAACCTACATCTACATAAAACATGATAATCTTATAAGAAAAATAGTAAATATAAAAAGGATACAATGATGGTACAAGGTTGAACAAAGAATCATAATAATTTATACTCACAAGGGCCGATGAGCTGTCTGTCCATTGTTGATGACAACGGCGTGTGCACCGCAGTTAGGGTGGAAGGCGAGCACATCTTGGCTGCAGGACGGGCTGTGGTCGGGGTTGCCTCGCAGTAGGGGTGTCGGCAATGTTGGAGCTAGGAATTGATCACATTGACATTAGATGCTATATTGCAAATCACCACAAAAGATTTGAGCACGACCAGCAGATCAGCAGAAAGCTGGCTGCATGCCCGCCTGGCAGCAGGCAATTCAGGCTCAATAGGTCGCAATTTCTGCAAATCCAGTCTGCCGCCTCTTACCAGACCTGACGGCTCACTAGCAAACACCGCCACCGAAAAGGCTAACTTAGTAGGTAAAATGTTTGCGGATAACTCAACCCTCGATGACCAAGGTGCTGTCCCGACGTCGGTTCCTCATTGCGGTTTTCGTATGAAAAAGCTGAGGATCCGGCATCGGGAAGTACTCCATGTTTTACGAGGGCTTGATGTTAATAAAGCTAGTGGGCCTGAAGGAATACCTGCCCTGGTACTGCAGAGGTGCGCTGCAGAAATAGCTCCAATTTTGACGAAGCTTTTTAAAATGTCCCTGAAGACTGGCTCTGTGCCCTCTGGTTGGAAAAATGCAGTTATCCATCCTATTCCAAAGAAGGGTGACCGCTCCAACCCGGCCAACTACCGCCCCATAGCGATCACATCAGTTCTGTCTAAGGTGATGGAACGTGTGATCAACGACAAACTGCTCACATACCTCGAGAAGAACAAAATTATTAACGACCGTCAATACGGATTCCGGCGGAACCGCTCGTGCGGTGATCTTCTCGCGTATGTGACGCATGTTTGGGGGCGATGCCTGGAACGTTTCAGTGAGACCCAAACGGTTGCACTGGACATCTCCAAGGCCTTTGACCGGGTTTGGCACCGAGGACTTGTCAACAAACTGCATTCTTACGGACTTCCCGCATCCTTGTGTACGTGGATTGCCGACTTCTTGAGGGAGAGGTCGATTCAGACGGTAGTCGATGGTTTCACCTCTTCCTCACACTCGATAAACGCTGGCGTCCCGCAGGGTTCGGTTCTGTCTCCGACTTTGTTTTTGTTGCACATCAACGACCTTTTGTCATGTGCACCAATTCACTGTTATGCGGATGACAGTACAGTTCATGATAGCTTTTTGTTTGACAAGCCCCCAAAGGGCTCACAAACTCCAACAGCTCGTAAGGCTTTGAAGCAAAGAATGGACGGTTAACTCGAGAGTGTTTTCTCTTGGGGTAAAAATAATCTCATTGAATTTAATGTTTCAAAGACCCAATCTTGTCTGATTACGTCTAAAAGGGATCGAAATGAAAATCTAGTCTCTTTCAACGGAAGCAATCTTCCGAACAGGCCCTCCATTGATATGCTTGGTGTAACCCTAAGTGACCAGCTCAGGTATGGGGGCTCCATCGAAGCCAGAGTAAAGTTAGCCTTCCAGAAACTGGGCGTACTGTATAGGGCCCGCAGATACTTTAATAGTGCACAACTGCTAATCCTGTACAAATCGCAAGTGCGCCCCACGGTTGAATTTGGCAGCCACCTCTGGTCTGGAGCTCCAAAATACCTGAAAAATACCCTCGACTCTGTGCAGAAACGGGCGGTCCGTTTGATAGATTCTCCCATCTTAACAGACGGATTGCAATCTTTAGAGCACAGGCGTCGGGTGGGAATGCTATCCTTGTTCTACCGGTATTACAATGGAAGATGCTCCGAGGAACTAGCATCATTGATCCCTCCGGCACCGGTGCATAGTCGGGAATGATTTGCCGGCCTCTGTGTTTCCTCCTTCCTACAACATAGGTCTCTTCAAGACCAATGTTCATTCCTTCCTCTCCTCAAAAAGACCCTCCACACAGCATCCCAGATGACATAGGCCCTGAGGGAAATTATTTTCCTCAAGGCCTCCTGTGTGGAGATAATGTAAAAAAAAAAAAAAAAATGGTAAAAATCTGTGCACCATAAATGAAATAATGTTTACAACGCCATTGTAATAAATAGGTTTGTCCCAAGTGGAGTGGCATTGTCAACCAATCATAGCATAGTAATCATTGCATTTCAAAGTGCTTACCTTTAGAAGATTCTCCAATTTCTAGAACATTCATGATATCTTCATGTTCCTCAAGATCTTCTCCGTCGGGATCCATAATGGAAACCTGAAAATGTTTTAAACTTATTAACAAAAATATAAATAAAACAGATGAATAAAGATCTCCTGCTCCATGTAATGTCATGCGCATTTGGTTTTGATTAGGAAGGTCAAGAGTTAAATTCCGCACGCATAAATGGGCATTGTCAATCTGGAAGTTATCATGATTAATTTGTTGGGTTATAATGTTGTGTTGTACTTCCTCCTTTATTAGCCAACCTTTTCGGACTGCATACAGTGTCCATCGTGGGGGCAGATGTGATTATGGACACTGTAACGCAGTGCAAAATGTTGGCTAAAGAAGGAGGAAGCGCACCACTACATAATAACTATCCACGATAATAATTTTGGCGGTGCAAATCACAAATCGTATTCAATTTGGAAGTTGTAGTAATAACTGTACTAGTGTACTAACAACCTTTTCAATGCTGATTTTTCAAAGACATCTATCTAATCACTGTGCGGCACGTTTTGACACGATGTAAGTGGTTTAGGGGGTATTTAACCTATTTTTATAATAATTCATTCATAGGATAACGTCTATTAATAAACAAACAAATGAATACTCGCAATAGGTAGAAAACTGCACTATAAATAGCCACTATTCATTGGTTCGAATAGCGCATAACTTTATAAATAAATAAATCGTAAATATATCCTACCCTGTGGATAGATAGTGAACCTATCAAAAAGATAGTCAAATACCCTCTCTTCAATAGTCGTTGATAGTTAATACATTTTGCGGCAGCCTCGTATATAAGGTAAATTTGGGTGACACTTTAAAAAATTTGCTTCAAAGCTGTTGTGTGGAAAAATGGATACACAATTATTTTAATTGTGGTCAACATACCTTGACAGTCATGCCGTACAGGTCGACTACACCCCAGACTTGCTGGTTTATACGAGACACAGCAACGCCTTGGTCGAGCCCATTAATATAGTAGTGGAGGTTACCATTCGACTTGCGGATTAAACCGACCTTGTCACCAGCCTGAAATGAAAGAATTGACATCAAATTTTATCCAGACATGTTAAGTACAAGTTGAGGATCGTCACTTCTTGATTCTCTAAAAAGGCAGTTTTATTTCAAGTAAGTGAAAGGCTACCTGAAGTTGGTCAAGGTTAAAATTGCCGTATTCCCTCCTAGTTCCTCTTCCATTGGTGAGAATGCCACAGCCAGACATCATGATGGTTCCAGTGCGCATGTTGGTCATGGTGGCCGGGAACTCCATGGCGCTAGGGTTGTGAGACGTCACACCCATCTGGAAAATACATGGCAAACACATTACATCTGGCAAACTTAACAAATTCAAGCTGTAATTACCAAAGAAATAATTTTTACCTCAATACTTCCACTCCATTTATTGACAAGACAGTCGATCCTAATTTCAAACAGCTCATCGTCCAGCAGGTAACGGTGAGTCATCACAACTCCGTTGTTGAACTCGTCTAGAGGGTGACGACGTTGAGCGGTTCTGAAATGAGAATTAACCATTTGAGTTTTTATATTAAATTAGAAATGTGATGTGGGCTGACGATCTGGTAAGAACTGGATGCTGAACCGAACTGCTTAGAGAGGATGAGAACTGCCCCACAAATCGCTTTATCAGCAAAATTGGAAATATTATGATTTAAGCCACAAATTAATCTAAAAGTTGGTTTAAATTATTGAAGAAATAGTGAAAACAAAACTGATTTGATTTACCTGCGACTAGTGCTCAGTTTAACCAGCGTGCCAGTGCGCTTGTGAAAGCGCAGTTTATCTTCAATGGCCTTGATCGGTTTTCCTAAAAACAATTTAATTAAAATTAGGTAAAATATGTGCTACATTAGATAGAGAGGTTTACCCAATTTGGGTAATGTTCTGGATGAAGGATGCAGGGAGAAGATGGATGAAGGATGCAGAAGGCGGATGAATATCTATCTCGCACAATATCTATCTCGATCGAGACAGATATCAGGCGAGATCCCTTGTAAGATTTGTGTGACTTTCTTTGGCTGTTAAATGAATAAATAATCATGCATACTTACATGAATTCGTGTTTAAAACAACCTAAACTAAAATATGTGACAGCTCACAGCTGAAATTCTGACATTGGTCCATAGAAAAAGCAAATAACAGCCAAAGAAAATCACACAAATCTGACAGGAGATCTCGCCCGAGATCTCTCTCGATCTCACAAAACATACAGAATCGCTCGGCAGGTTTATGTACCATAATTTACCGGAATATGTTAGTAAGGATTTAGCAGAGAAAGTGTGGATTTAGCTTGGAAAAAAATGTCAATTTTACATCATTTTTGTATGGTTCCTTGGTAGCGATGTTTGCCCTACAATTATTTTTTTTTTTTATTTAATGAGTGAACACAAAATCTTCTTTTACTTACTAGTCACTTGACATTGTATTGATTCCATGGCTGCACTTGAAAAAAAATATAAGTGTGCAGTTCACATGCGGTAGAAGTGAAACCTTAAGAAAACTAAAGTAGATAAGAATGGGAAGGCTACGAAGCACCGCACAAAGAGGAGACCGATTTTTCTCTCGCAGGGTAAATCCTATAGATATATGTGTTTGTCTCTTTTTAGTGTTGCTTTTTTATTATCAAGTTCAGTAAAATTCGTACCATGGTAGCATTCCAGTAGGCAACTTGCAGTTATGTAGTTTGTAAGTTATCTGTAGGCTAAGAGAAGCACAAATCTAGCAAAACTAATAAATTTTTTCTTCGACCAGGGTTTAATTTCTTTCATCTATGGTTGTAAATTTAAAAAGTGGAAATTGTTATTTTTTTGAATTAGCCACTGGGCTGACATTTTTGTTTTCATTTTGCAAGAATAGTCTGACAGACATACATTTTAGATACTATTATTTAAGAAGTTATGAGTTCTTGTTGTATCAAAATACTTACTGCACAAAATGGTCTAATAAAACTCGTTTAAAGGGAAATATTAAGTATTTATTAATTTTTAAGAAATCATGGAACCTTGGCATAACCATCTTTAAAAATGTACACAAAAATAAATTACAATAATATAACAAAACAAACTGCTTTCTCTTGGCTTAAAATAACAAACCTAAAAAAATTCAAAATATAAAATGAACTTAAAATAATTATCTTGATTCAATATATTTCGCAGGTTTCGCCGCTGCAACTCCTCACATATGATCACAACGGCTGCGGGTGGCGGGAGCTGACACAGGAAGGCACTAAGCAAGAAAGAATGATGCGCCGCAAAATGCGTAGCTTCTGTACACATATTTTGAGGTGTATAGATGTGTCGTCAACGGCAAAGGGTTAACTGGGATTTTGGGCCAAATTTTGCTTCAAAGCCGATTGATTTTTATTGCCATGGGGTGTGGGTGGGTAAAAGGGGAAAAAGGAGTTGTCGGGTGGTATTAATAATTACCTTTGATAGTTACCTTTTGGAATAGCGCCATGCGTGGTATCTACAGCCCGAACGTTGCACTCGAAGTTCATATCGGACATTACTTGGAACTGTGAGCAGGTCTGGTTGTCCGGAGGGCTCGGAGTGCGAAATGAGGCAGAGCACGTTGGGCTGGTGGAACCGTCAGGAAACTGAAATATTATTTTACTTTAGTACAGTGGAGACGGTCTTTGGCTATCTCCCATTTCACTTCATTCCTAAGAGGTCCCGTGAGGTTCCCTATGTTTTCGCGTTTTGTTCCTCTACAAAATATTAGTAGCAGTAAGGGTTTTTTGTTTATTTGTTTGTTTGGGTTCCGTGAAGGTCCCTAGAGCAAAGATCCGTGGGTGGCCTTAGCTCCTCTTCACTCCCCCTTGGTTCTCTGAAGGCCCCATGAGAGAAGAGTCCACTCCCCCTTGGTTCCTTGAATGACCCACAAAGGAAGAGTTCAAGGTGGTGGACTCAGCTCTCCTCTCCAATCCTCCTTGGTTCCCTAAAGTCCCCATGAGGGAAGATTCCACGGTGGTGGCCTCACCTCTCCACTCCACTTCCCCTTAGTTCCCTGAAGGTAAGAGTCCATTGGGCAGTATTCGCAGCAATAATTGTTATTTGCAAAATATAATTAAGTACCTTGCTATAAATCGAAATTTGGTATGCCAATCCACAGAGATCGATGACTCCATAAACATTCAATGGAACATCTCGAGCAGCTACTCCTAAATTCCTGCCATTCACAGAGTACTCGAGGTCTCCCTGAAACAATATACTCAATAAAATAACAGCCATACAGAGAAGGAAAAGCATTTTTCAAAATAATTATCTTAGCCATGAGCCATGACTAAGGAACTGAATTGAGATGTCTTCTTCCAGCTGCTAAAGACTGTGAGATGTTAAAACAGTTGTCGCAAACTTCCATCAGAAGAAGAAATTATCAGACTTAAAAATTCAATATTTGCCTCAGATGTGCGCAGGATTCCAACTGTATCTCCTTCTTTCATAGAATTAATATTCCCTCCATAGCGCGCTCCGTTTAGGCTTTGGTTGTTAGCTACCCAATCACCAAATAGAAACTGAAACGAAGAGTGAAGATAAGTAATGGATACTGTTTCAAACTAAGAATCAAGGGCGGATCCAGGATTTGTTTCTGGGGGGGGCACAAGGGGCGGACGGGCAAAAAAATAAAAAATTCAGGATTTTTTACGGGGGGGGGGGGGGCACAAGGGGTGGACGGTTACAAGTTCAAGTATATATATATATATAGGAAGATTTATGAAAGTGTCAAAACAATAGACAAATTAAATGTTCAATAAAGACAGTTTTTGCTTCTAAGTATGTACTGTGATGGAATCTCCACAGTACACAAAAATAACGTCTGGGGGGGGCACGTGCCCCCGTGCCCCCCCCCCCCTAAATCCGCCTATGCTAAGAATAACATATAAATGGAAATTAAATAAAATGACTCACCCATGTATCGGCATATCTATGGAGCGTTTCAATAGATTTTGGAATCACCGGAGCTATGTTGGGATCGAGGGTTGTTACTCCTATCTTCATAATATGCTTGCGATGCCCTTCATTCTAAAATATCACAAAAATGAGAATTTAATACTTCGTTATAATACAACACGCCGAGTGCAATTTACACTTCGATATAATACAACACGGCGAGTGCAATATTAAAAAAAGCTGTAAATTATAGAAAACTAAATGCATATTAATAAATATTACTGCATTGTATTCAAATTAGTAAACGAAACCTAATAAACCTTTTTAATAACTCGAATAAAAAATTTGAAGTCTCCGTTGAGTGGATATCCGCTGAAAACCAGCGTATTTTGAGTAACATGCGACGGTTTCTCTGCAGTTAATCTTGCGTTCACTAATTTAATGTTTTCTCCACAATTCGGGTGGAAAAACATTGTATTTCATAAATGGTTCGACAAGTTATTGTCGTTTTGAAACGGAGTGACAGGACCGTCTGGCGGCCACTTCCATCTGCGAAATCTCAGTCGGAACTGAGAACTGACCCTGGTATCGATCTACCAGGGGTTGCTAGTGAAGCCATACACCAGGAACAGGTACCCGGCGTCGGAGCCGATGTGTATGTCATGCAAGAACTGCAACCAAGTTACGCTTCTTCCTGCTTCCTCGTCCTCGTCTCTCGATTTCTCTGTTATTGAATATTGATTGACAGACCGGCGCATGTCAGATTTGCATCCACCAGAATGAAGTTGGCTGCTCTGGGGTGCAATGTCTAGTTAACCAACTGGCAAACATTCTCTGAAAACACGAATACCAACGCAACATTTTTGATCCATGACTTTGGGTCGCTCTTTCCCAAAGTGTGGGACGCCTTTGTGGTACTGAAGAATTTTTCAATAGTGCTCGCTGACGTGTACCCGGCGTTGCTCGGGACTATGAATGGTTTGGAATACGTAAAATTTTGTGGTTATAAGTTCTAGTGTACCTGAAAACTGGGTACTTTTGATGGAGCGGGCCGGATCGGTAGAGACGGGAGATAGAAATGAAAGACGTCAGTCGATGTAGTGAGTCAGTCGTTTATTGGGCTACGTAGCGAGGGTCGGTGAAGCGGTAACATTTGTATGCAGGAGTGCCGTAGATGAGATGCTGCAGGCGCACGGAGGTGATGGTGTGGTGAAGGTCGTTGCGGTGACGCAAACCTTGTGAGTCGCGGGATGTAGCTGTTCTGTGAAGCTGAAGACACGATGGGCCTTATAGCTGAGACGTGATGAAATCCTCGAGGAAGCTGCCCTGGATGTGTGGAGATGCCATGCAGGAGCACTTGTGCGGAGATCTGTTACATGTTGAGATGTTGACCGACTGTTGATCTGAGACTGACTAAGCGAGCGCCGAGTTGAGTCGCTTTATATACCAGCGCGACCGGTGGAGTAATTTTCCATTCGCCGGCAATGTGTACACTGGAAGATACTCGAACATAACCGGTGCTGAATATTCAGGCGGCTTATAAACTCTAGACCTTTCTAGGCGGTGGCGATATTATTATTCATCGAGACGGCCGCGGCGCGGCAGGCGGCCGCAGTCCAACGTAGCGACGGCAGGCGTAGGTAGGTAGGTATGTACCCAGCGGCACCTTGCGCGGTAGGTATATACGTAGATAAGTAGCTAGCGGTATCGCGCGAATATTAGATGTTTCTCGTGTCTTTTTTTTATGGCGAAAAGATAGATGTGTCGCCACACATTTATGAGGTGGAAATAGTAAAATTGTTATGAATTGAAAAATAATTAATTTCACTTGATCGTGCCATTTCTTCCTCGAGTGTCCTAGACTTCTTCTACCACTGACTTCCACGTCTTATGTTCTCCTTACACCTGTTTCTTGGTTCATCTAGTACGCCTCATTTTATCACATATAAGGTTTTTTTAAATTGTTTTAGTCAAAACGGCTCCCGTCTGGAGCCAGTGAGACTATAGCATCCCCAATCAGGGTATGTTGGTATATTGTTGTATAACCATTGGTGAGGCTGAAAATAATGGGAGGGGAACGATATGGGGAAAAGGAAGGTTGGGAAGTACCTGGCTATTCAGATCTGGTCACCAAACATGGCTAAAACCATTTCAAGCAACGTTTCAATTCTAAATGGTGGTCTTACACTAGGGCGATACTGAGAGTATCTTCCATTCTTGAACGTGATGCTAATATACTATGTTTTATATCGATTCGCTTGGTCATTGTGTATGTCGATTCTCTTGGTCGTCTTGTCTTCCACAGGCTTCCCTAACTTTTTTTGCCATTCACTTCCACGTCGTATATTCTCCTTATAGTCCTATATCTCTTCCTTCGTTCATCGCGTACGCCTCATTTTTCCGAAAATAATTATTTTATTCGTGTCTTCCTCGGGTATCCTCGACTTTTTCTACCACTCATTGCTTGTAGTATAATGCAATCTTCGTTGTTCTGTTAAAAAACTACAATCTATCCCTTTTAATGTGTCTCCGTACCTCGTTCCAGTGCAGAGATAATGCGTTAAGTCTTTCCCGGGTCGGGCGTTTTCAATTTTCATACTATTCACTATTGTGTACCAATATAGTGCGTTAAGTCTTCCCCGGGCGTCCCCGATATATGGTTAGGTACAAGAGTTATTACAAAAATATAAGTTGATAAATTGTTAATCAAATGCGATCAAGGATGCATTTTTGCACTTTAGTGTTACTTTACAATTACAGTAGTGACGAGGTACTGACATTTTACCTAGTGTTCAGAATAAAAAAAAACGTCTCGACCCTCGACGCCAGACACTTTTTATACTGGTGACGTCACACAGACAACCATTGTGTGAGCTGTTATCTACTTACTTCTCTTCTGTTTTTACCCCACCATCCAATTCTAAGAGTGACTCTAAACTTTCATCCCCACTCTATAATTATCCACTGTCTCATATCAATATAACGTTAGACGAGGTCAAAGCAAAATTAAACACTGTTGATATCAATAAGGGTTCCGGCCCAGATGGAATTCCTCCACTATTTATTCGAAATTGTGCAGATCAGCTTGCAACACCATTACACAAAATATTCATCAAAAGTCTGAACGATGGGGTATTTCCGGATCTGTGGAAGGTTGCCCACGTAATTCCAATCCACAAATCTGGCAGTAAAAATGATGTAACTAACTACCGTCCTATCAGCCTTTTATCTTGTTTTGGCAAAATATTCGAGTCCATTGTATATAAAACCATTTTTAACCGTGTAACACATATACTTAGTCCTTTCCAACATGTATTTGTAGCTAAAAGATCCACAAATACTAATTTACTCGAATATATGGACTTTCTGTGTAAATCGATAAATAATAAAACACAAGTAGATGCCGTGTACACCGACTTCAGTAAGGCCTTTGACAAAGTTAGTCACTCTATCTTAATTAATAAACTCGATAAATTCGGCATTCACGGAAACCTGCTTCGTTGGTTAGAATCATATTTATCACATAGAAGTCAATTAGTTACTATTAACGGATTTAACTCTTCCCCAATATTAGTTACGTCGGGCGTACCACAAGGATCTCACCTTGGACCCTTACTTTTCTTAATCTTTATTAACGACCTTACACATAAACTCCGCTGTAATTTTTCTCTATATGCTGATGACCTCAAATTATATAAAGTAATTAAATCTATGAAAGATTGTGAACTCTTACAACAAGACCTTAACACAATATCTACCTGGTGTGTTGACAATGAAATGGAACTGAATATTGCTAACTGCAAAGTTATAAACTTTACCAAGAACACCAACAAAATTCTATATTCATATAGCATATGTGGTCACAATCTCGAAACAGTTGAATTAATAAAAGATTTTGGAATTATATTTGACAACAAACTGACATTCAATCAGCACATTGAATATATTGTGAGTAAATCAAATAAATTACTAGGTTTTATTGTAAGATCAACCAAACTGTTTAAGAATTCTAATAGCCTAATAATTCTATTCAATTCCTTAATCCGAAGTGTTCTTGAGTACGGGTCAACAGTCTGGAATCCACATTATATTACACAGGTATCTAGACTCGAATCAGTCCAAAGACAATTTACACGGATTTTGTCTTACCGATCAGGTGTCCACCATCTTCTAGACAGGTATGAACAAAGACTTACATATTTCAAATTAGAGAGTCTAGTTAAAAGACGAAACATAAATGACCTCTTAATGCTCTATAAAATTGTGAATAATCGTGTAGACAGTAACTTAGTCAACCAAATTAAGTTATACGCCAGGCCCAAATCTACAAGAACCCTTAACATATTTTGGACTGAAATTTTTACAAATAATACTGGATATTTTAATCCTATATCTAGAATGTCTCGGTCATACAACGATCTTGTCAAAATACACAGTTCCATAGATATTTTTGCAAATAATATAACATATTTCAAAAAATATCTCCACAATTTGTGCACTTAAAAAAAAAAGTTACATTAGATACTTTTCAGTAAATACTTTATAAATATTGTATACTTGTTGTTATTATGTATTTCAATTTTGTATTTAAGTTTTCAACTTATGTATAAATAATACTTGCGTTGTTTTTCAAGAGTTTGCTTCTGTGAAAATGCATATGTGAATAATGCAGACACATTAATCTAGGGATACTTATATTTGTATTTTAATTTATTATATACTACCCACAAAAATGTTATATAAATATCCTGTTTGTGTCTCAAATAAATAAATAAATTGGAGGTTGCCCACCACTTTCCCACGGCGTTCTAAGGAAACAGATGGTTTCATCCTTCACCGTACTCGTCAGGACTCTAATTTTTTTATTTATAAAGAAGCTACTTTTTATATAATATGACTCTAGACCCCCAATGTCCGGGCATACATTGTTAGCAGGCAGTATGCGAGTGCGTACATGTTGTTAGTTATTTATTTCACAGTATCACCTCTCATCTCCGCCACCTGATATAGCTGAAATAAAAGTATGTTAATATGCAGAATAAAAAAAATACATATAATGATGAGATTGTTTAACTTAACCAAAGCAGCTGAGCTACAGTCACCCGGCAGTCCCGCCGAGGATAAGCGGAGCCATCTGTCCAGTCGCAAGCGAGACTCGGTATCCGCGCCCTTAAGCCGGCTTCCCGGTAGGCCCTCGAAGAAAGTGTTGGGATTACCACTAACTTATTGCCTTTTGCCGCGTGATGAATAATAGTAAAACCCAAAAAAGCTACAGCCAAGGAGATAGTAATAATAATATAATATAATACTACACTTAGTCAAGGAGCAATGCACGCCACTGCTTTATTACCACTGCGCCACTGCTTCACAATAAACATCAATTGTGTAGTTTGGCTATATGAGGTTTTAAAGATTTTACAATGGTGTGGAAAAAAGGGCGGTCTCAAAATAAAAAAATAAACTTATTGGTTGAAAGGTAGGTACGAGTTTGCTATAACACTTTTATTCGTTAAATATTTTTTTAATTTTTAGAAAAACATATTTTTTTTATTTTTAAATCCGAATCCAAAAGGATGGAAGTAGACCACTCGTACGACCGACGATGCAGCGCTGCCGAGTTGTACCAATGGTCCTCGTACGCAACGCATAGTGAAACGCGTGGAACTACTTTTCAAATTCACTAACGAGTAATACGCGTTTATTATAGTCGTACTGTTTCAGTCTAATTTTACATTTTTAATTATGAAAATGAATAAAACTTAATTTACACTTACATTTTTAAGCTTATGAAGAATGTAGTTGTATTAACCCATTTTTTTTTTAATCGCACTTTGTTTTACACCAAAGCAAAGATGCAAAGTATTACATACGCACGTGATTTTGACAAACCCCGGTTTGGTCAGTATATTATGAGTCATAATTTATGACATTTCCATTTGTATACATACAAATAAAATGGCGCCAATTCATGGCCCGGCTAATTCAAAATCAAATTCAAAGTGATTATTATCTTTAGAATAGTTATTGTTATTAATAATAATTCATGTATGTGTAGATGTGGATAATTGGTGTTTATGTTTGCATTGTATTCACAACTATTTTTTTTTTTTTTTTTTCAGAACACTGTCAGAGTTATGCAAATTGTATTAATAGGCCACTTGCATGGACTTCATAACGACTTGGAAAAAATCGTGTGGATAGAGTTTTTTACTAAGATTACGAAAATGTTCGTAAAAAGTTATAGAAATGTACAGTTTTTTTTATTTTTAAATAAATAAATCCATTATTTGGGCTCGTGACGTCACTACATGAAAATGTCCCGTCGCCGAAAATGTTCCTATTAATTTTATAAAATTCCACACTGATTTATTTTTTTATATGGCATCACTTTGATTTCAGGCGAATTTTTGAATTCGTTCACTAGATTTATTGTTTGTTCTCTGCGAACTTATCATTTGGTTTGATTTTTTGACAGATGTTCTGAAGAGAACCCCGTACAATTAATGGCTACGGGGTTCTCTTCAGAACGTGAAGAGGATGTCGGTACATGTTTTAGAGATATAATGATTATGGTGCTGATTTTAACAAAATAAAATTTTATAATATTCTTATTATTATTACAATTTACAAGTTCAAGTATATTACATTGAATTTAGTAATATAGACGCTGTACATTATAATGATTCATGATCAATAAGATGGATCAAGGAAAAAAATATTTATGAGATGTAATATTTTTGGTATGCCTCGTTATTCTCCTGTGCCATTCGTGTGGAAAACGTTCTTTTTTTTAAAAATGATTTTCGGCTATGTAATTTTCGTTTTTTCACACCTATAAAATTATGTCCCGTCTTTCCGGTTTATAAAAAATGGTCTGATTTTTCGTATTGAAAATTTCAAAAAATCCCCAGGGTTTCAAAAATACGATTAAAAAAAAAAAAAAAAATACAGAATGTCTTAGAATATTTGCCTAAACCGGAAAAAAATTTAAAAAAGTGTGATGCAAGTGGCCTATTGTGAATGGTTGAAAATTGTATTAATTCTGAAATTTATATCGTACCTACTGAATAAAATGTGGTGTTTTGAATAATACTTATTGTGTAAATACAATTGTTGACTTTATTTAAGCTGTACATATAAAGTTTTTAAGAATGACTTTTATGCTTTTAAGCAAAAACGTTATATACTGAAGACGCGGGGTAGAAATCTCAAAGTGGGAAGCCAAAAGCAAGGCAATTGCACTGGTCTCGATTTCTGGTTCTTTAATACTATACCGTCACTCTTCAATTAAGGTCATATCGTGTCTTACCAGTAGGAAAATTGCATTTAAAAAGTGCCAAAATGCCCTCCTGTGTGATGAGAAAATGTTACCATTACACGGCAAACAGTAGTAAAAGTGAAGAAATAACATTTCATTTATATGTACACACAAATTACTTATTATTATCGATTATTATAAGCAATACAATTAATTTTCATGTTCCATTCTTTGATTGTTTTATGGTACGGCCACACTGAGGCCAACTTCAAACTTTCGGACGATTGTGAAGAAGGGTACTTCGTGCGTTGGAAGTTCGAGTTGGAAGTTTGGCTTCGGTGTGGAAGTAGCATATCTTTTTAATACATGAATAACTTTTGAATTAAGAAATTACTGAAAACTGCTGAAAACAAAAGGGTGTTGCTACTTGCCACATTATTTTGCGAGTATGTGAGACTATGGCGAGTTTATTTTTATAACGTCATTGCTTTTAAGTTAATAAATATGTCAGCTGGATTCTTACATAGAAAATTTTATGGCGCTCTACAAAATATCCAACTATTATTATTATTATTATTCCTGTGCCCAATAATGAATGGGGAGTAACAGCACCTTAGTTGGTATATAGGGTCTTGCTCGCATCCCTGCGCTGCCGGGTTAGAGTGCTGCATATCGGAGCCAGCGTTGGTGCCAGTCCCTGGGTCAGCTTCCCTCGGATGCTGCTCCAGGGTGGTAATCTTTACTACATTTCTTGCCTTCTTTGTTAATTCTTCTTCCTTAGGGCTGAACCATAATACGTCTGAAGGTTCTGGGTACTGAATAAAGTAGTGTGGTATGAATGTATGGTCTATAACCAATGACGTTATATAAAATAAATAGACTCGTTATAGTCTCACATACTCACAATATAATGTGGAAAGTAAGGAACACTCTTTTGTTTTCAGCGATTTTCAATAATTTCTCAATTCAAAAGTTTATTCCTGTGTGATAAAGATAGACAATCAAATAATGTGTATGTATGAATGGCACGGATACATTAGCGGGCGGCGTATTAATTTCTTTGCCGAATACTGCTTTCACATCACGGGTGTGACTGAGATAACAAGATACTCTCACTCGGTTACACTACGCACAGGGGAGGGTAAAGGCGGGTAAAACAAGACACACGGGCAAATATTTTTTATTATAATTATATGAGTTATCATTAGTAATACAATATTGGTACTATTATAGTAGTATTGTTAAAAACATATTTTATTATACAGTACAGGTCGTAGGTTCAAATGAGTATACAAATCTATTTACAATTTTCATCAACGACATTATAAAACGTTTTCCTTTGACCGTGGTATGTAAATCGTCTTTATTTAAATGAACTGAACATATTGTGCTGTAAAGCGAAGGTGTCCAATCATGTTCGCATCTTTGAATGCGAACAACAGTGGTCCATTTCTGTCGTCGTAGTTGATCACGGGGAAACCTAAAATTCATATTTGATAAGTCATAATAAATTTATATTGAATTAATTGTCATTTTACGTTTATAAAGTCACAGCGTAAATTATAATTATTAATAGAGCTTAACTACAACTAGCGTGTTTACGTATATTAAATTATAGTGTCTTGTCATTGTCAGCAAGGAAGCTCGGTTCGAGCGTTATGAGTTATGACAATTCAAACATAATTAAATTAATTAACGATTTACCCTGTGTACGTTTTACCCCATCTTTCCCAATAGAAGAAAACTTGTGCGGGACGCTGTGTGAACCGACCTACTGTTAGCAGGTTGTCTTTGTTATGCTCGTTACTTTTTGATGCAACGTTCTCTGTCTCGTAATGACGTGTAAAACCGCGAGCGGGAAACATGAAAATTTATTGTAATATTTATAATAATCGATAATATTAAGTAATTTGCGTGTACTTACAAATGAAGTGTTATTCCTTCGCCTTTACTATTATTTGCAGTGTAATTGAAACATTTTCTCATCACACAGGAGGGCATTTTGACACTTTTTAAAATGCAATCTACTTACTGGTAAGTACTGGTAAGACGCAACCTTACTCGACGCGTAGCAGTTTAGTACTAAAGTACTAGATATCGAGACCGGTACAATTGTCTTGCGATTGTCTTCCCACTTTGAGATTTCTACCCCTCGTCTAATATAGTATGTAACGTCATTGTCTATAACTGTTTATTTTGTATTATATTAGCTTTTTACTTATGAAATATCGATGATCGGACAACTCTTAATCGTACAACTCCAATACCTCCTTTGAAAAGACATTAAAAGTGATGAAAAAAAGGTTCAAAGGTTTCGAAAGTTATGGGTTAGGTTATGGGCTTTTTTCATTTTTTTTTCATAACTTCCAATGACTTTTCAAAGAGGTGTTGAAATGCCACTTTGTTGGGTTGTCGTGGAACCGAAATATCTTACATATCATAAATCTTTTCAAATAATACGCTGGTCGGTGTTACATGAACAATATGTCCAGGACTAAAGTGCTTACTAAAGTGTTACTTCAGGAAGTGATTCTACATGATAATTCAAGTAAAAAAGATGAATTATTTGCTTGAGAAAATATAATTCTTTGGAAAAATATTTTTGAATCGGAACAATAATAGTAGAATTTTTAAAAAGTTATTTATCTCTTTTGCTTCTACGATCAGTACCATCAAATTCTGAAAGTTAGTGTACTTTACCCTGAACAATCTGTATAAATTACTACTTTGATTTAAATAAATTACTGGACACACTTCTCACCTTCGTTTCCATAAAGAAAGACCCTCCACACAGCATCCCCAAAGAAGACATAGGGCCTCCTGTGGGGTATGAAGGATGAATATGGGGGATTTTTTTTTCTTCAGGGCCTCCTGTGTGTAGCTTATGTAAAAATAAAAAATAAATAATACTCCCAATAAAACTGCGATGAGTGAATTGTCTATAAATATTTTATATGACTTATTTGCACCTTATTTGTAACATTTTGTGTGCAGCATAGGAAATGTGGCAAACCCATCGCTCAGGGAGTGGAAACACAAACCTTCAATAACCATCCCAAGCCAGGGTGTGAGCTACCGTGCTCAGGCTGAATGTCCTGAGTGTCATGAACGGTGCCTCCGAGAAACAAGGTTGCATCTCGGATTATTTAGACCTCTCTCCAGCACTCTGGAGTGGACCTTCTATTTCCCTGGGAACTCGTGGGACAAAAAAATTGGACCATTCGAAAACTAGGGGCCTTTTGGGAACCTAGGAGTGCTGGGCCACCTCTGTGGATTTCCTTCCTGGGGCCGTAGGAGGAACCAAGAGGAGAAACCATGGAGAGGTGAGCTTAGGCCACCTCCATGAACTCTTCCCTCGTGGGGCCTTCGAGGAACCAAGGGGAAGGGCATCCTTCCAGCACGGGGCCTTTGTGGAACCAAGGAGGAGTGAAGTGGAGAGATGATGAGCTCTTTCCATGTGGGGCCTTCGAGGAACCATGTAGAAGTGAAGAGGAGAAATGAGGCCATCTTGGTGAACTCTTCCTCTGTGGGGCCTTTAGGGAACCAAGGAGGAGTGAGAAGGAGAGATGAAGTTCTCTTCCCTCCTGGGGCCCTCAGGGAACTAAGGTGGAGTGGACTCTTCCCTTGTGGGGCCTTTAGGGAACCAAGGGGAGGTGGACTTTCAGGGAACTTTCAGGGAACTAAGGAGTGGAGAGGAGAGATGAAGCCCTCTTCCGTCGTGGGGTCTTCAGCGAACCAAGGAGGAGTGAAGAGAGGAAATGAGACCTGGGATGACACATTGTCGAACCAGAAGATATAGCTTCATTTCCAATAATAATCCTGGTGAACTTTATAAAAGGGACTGGGTTACTGTCAAAGGAATGAGGTAAAATGGGAGATAGTACAATGGGTCTATGGCCTAAGTGCTCACGGGAACTATATATATGTAAACCGTCTCCGATTATTAAAAAATATATATATATACGAGGCATATCCAGAAAGTAAGTGTACTATTTTTTTTTTTTTTAAAAGTGTAATAGAAAAACAAATAAGGATATTGTTGATATACATGTTGACCATTTTTCCAAATAATTGCTAACCCGTTCAAGGCATGTTTATTTTGTTTAAGTTTATTTTAGTTTGTTTTGTTTAAGTTTATTTTGCCCTTATCGAAGATTTCTCCCACCAGCTCCTTCCCCCTCTTCAGGGCCACTTTTTGCACCTACTTGTCGGTTAAAAATTTATTTTCATCCATCTAAACACGAGAAATTCTCAATTAGAGAGGTATTATTACCACCATTAAAAAATATTTGCATTACATGTACATAATTAAAAAAATAATTGTACTTATACCTAACTTTGTAAAATTGTAAAAATGGAATAAATAAATAAATAATAAAAAAAAAAAATAAAAAAAAACATGCCTTTAGGAAGGTGAAAAGATAATAATCTGAAGACGCCAAGTCAGGGGATTACGGGGAGTGGTTCAAAACATCCCAATCAAATGAGTCCATGATCTTATTGGTGGCTAAGGCTTTGTGAGGTCGGACGTTTTCGTGAAAAAAGGCACTTCACACAAACTTCTCTGGTCAGCATTCCCCTCCTTTTGTTTTGAATGCTCCTTTTGAATTTTTTTAGGATACACAATATTGTTGTTCATAGATGATCTCAATCTGAGGCCGAAATTTGAACAAAATGATGCCTTTTCGATCCTAAATGCTGAGGCCATGATTTTTTTTTGCCCGAAATTGTGGTTTTCAATTTTTTCACAGATGGGGAATTGGTGTGACGCCACTTTGACGAATGTTTTTTTTTCCCAGGCATGTAATGAATCACCCACTTTCATCTCCAGTAACAATAGAGCTCAGAAATCCTCACCTTTTTTTCTTGTAGGTGTTATTTCTTCCGTGAGTAAAAAGCAGATCACAGCACTTGGCGGGATTTTTTGCCGACAACTTTCACGCAACTAGACACTAAAACATTAGTTTACGTATAACAATATTCCTGCGATGCTCTATCTGGTCGAGAGACCCCCCTGTACCACTAAGTGTTGCCAACCCTCAAAAAACTAAAAACCTCTGCCCGTTGTGGTCACAGTACACTTACTTTCTGGATATGCCTCGTATATATTTTGTGTAGATAGTACGAGGCACTTTCAGATAATAAGTGTACTGTGACCATAACGGGCTGTGGTTTTTTTTGTTTTTTGAGGGTTGGCAACACTGAGTGTTAGAGGAAGACCTCCTGACCAGATCGAGCACCGCAGGAACACGATAGTACGTAAACTCATGTTGTGGTGTCCAGTTGCGTGAAAGATGTTGGTAAGAAATCCCGCCAAGTGCAGGTCACATGATGTGATCCGCTTCCTACTCGTGGAAGGAATAACACCTGTTAACCCACCGAGCCCGGAAAGGGGACTACAAGATCCACCTTTTTACAATATCTCGATAATTATTCGTACAATTTCGTTCTTATTTTTTGTAATCCTTGAGAAAATACCAACAATTATTATGTCTTTTTGTTTTTAAATATTCAAAGCACGTAACATAGAAAAAAAATGTTTTTGATAAATATTAGTGCAAATCACGTAGCCCGCTAGTGAATCGCTTACGTTTCGTACCATTATTCTTGTCTTCACTTTATGTTCTTGAGTAATGTTTTATTTTTCAGTCTAACATACCCAGGTATCCACCCGGGATAGCCCGTAGCCTTGTATTTTTCGACAGTCTCGGTCAGTTTTGACCTTTTTTCAGATAACACATGTTTAGTTTCTGAGGTTCTCAAACGTTTATTTAAAAGCAAAAGTGAAGTTACGTAGTGTTAAGTTCTTTTAACCCTAGATTCATAAACATTCGTCCCACAAACCGCGCAAAACGTAAATTTGTTTCTAGTGTCTCGAGTGAAAGAGATAGAATGATGACCTCTCAAGTACCATCGCGGCCTCATGTATGTGGAATGTACCGATGAAATTTAATTTTAACTCATTTATTATTTTGTTACCTAATTAAACATATTAAAGAGTGCCATACTTAATTTATTTATTTTATTTACAAGTACCCCAAAACTCGTCACTTAAATTTAGTCGTCTGTGAGATGAATGTTTATGAATAATGTTCCTCTTAGATAAGGTTATGAATCAAGGGTTAAAAAAAATATAGAATTTTTTAGTTTAATTTGTAGAATTGCTTATAAAAGTTTTTAATTTATAATATAATCTGTAGGTTCGCGATTTTAAAGCTTTCTTAGTCGTATTATTTAAAATTTAGGAGGCGGGAATGGGTAAAAAATTTGGCAGGCGGGTATGGGTACCGCAGCCCCGGGCACCATTTATTGGATAACCAACAGCCCTGCCATAGGTCACCCCAAGTAGTTCTCTATGTTTGGTGGCTTAGCAGGGGTGCCCGAATTCATGGGGTGAGGTTTGTCTAGGTCTTGGGGGTGAAAGCGCTTGCCCACCGACTGAGTGACGGGCCGGATCAGGAGAGATTGGTTGGGGAGATCTAACCTAAACCTCTCTGGCCGGAATCTTTCGATCCATCGCCTTGAACCGCAGTGGGAGGAATGGATTTATACGTCCCGTCACTTCTGGACACATTGACTTTCAGATTCCTACCTCTTTACTTCCCAGAATTTTCTCTCCTTCCTTTCCCTAAAAATATCCTCTACACAGCATCCCCAAAGAAGACATAGGCCCTGAGGGAATGTCAATGAACGACGTAAAGAAATTATCATTGTTATGCTAGAAATTTAAGCTTTCTTTGTAAATTTACTAATGTGTTATCAATTTTTAATGAAAAATAAAGAACATTAGCTGCCAACTGCAACTGTTCATAAATTAGGTTTTATTTGAAAACATATCCTACTGTTTAAAAAGCACTGGCAACCGGTCACAGCCACATTCTGCGCTAGACCAGATGATTGAGAACACGCGTCTCGAAACAAACTATTTATTATGATTTGTACAAATACAAGTGGGGGCATGAGATTCCCCTGTTCGGTGCACGCGGAATTTAGTATGGGGAAGGTTAAAATTGGAAGATCAGGATTTTCTATTGTGACTGGAAATGAAACGGGGGTGGCTCATTACATGCCTGAGACAAAAAGACAGTTGTCACAGTGGTGTCACCAATAATCTACCAAAAAATTAAAATCCACAATTGGAGGGAGACCATCAATGCAAAATGATGTTGTGAGACCCTAAAAGAAAGGAGCATTCAAAGATGTTCATTCATGACGAAAGGAGTGTTGCATGACAACACCCGTCCTCACATAGCCTTAGCCACCAAGGTGCTCTTGAACTCATTTGGTTGAGATATTTTGAACCACCCCCAGTGTTCCCCTGACTTGGCGCCTTCAGATTATCATGTTTTCACCTCCCTGAAGGCACACATGGGTCCAATTGAATTTTCAACCGATGAGCAGATGAAAGCAGCAGATGAGAGCAGCATAAATAGGTTCTAAATCTAAAGCGGGGAAAGGAGCTGGCGGGAGAGTTCATTGAGGAAAGCATATAGAAGCTTGTGCCATGGCTCACAAGAGTCAAATGGAATTATGTGGAAAAATAGGCTGGCGATTACCAGAGTTTGCAAATTGCCCAGTTTACTCACTTTTCATTTATCATTATAATCTGAGGAACAGGTTTCTTTCCCTTTGATTTAGGGCTCCATGACTTCAAAAAGGTTGAGAACCACAAGTCTACAGTATTGATTTTTTAGAGTATTTAATGAGAAAAGATAAATTATGTATTCTAATGGGATATTAAATTAAATTTGCTCTAAAAAGTGCATCCTTTGAATCTAAACTTCTACTACATATTTCTATTCTATTGCTTATTATTTATAATTAATGTTTTTTGCATAATATTATGTTTTAAAAATATAATATTAATTTATTTAACTAACCCAGTAACCACCCACGTTACGTTGATTCTGGAGTTTTCCCGATTTAACAGTTGAAATGTAATAATAAGTCTATAAATTAACAATTCAGTGTAAACAAACCGGGTGCTATTAGGTGATAAGCTGAAAATGAAAGAAAATTAAATTTCTTAACAATTTTATTTTTTTAAGTACATTTATAAGCATCATCTAACAAAAGTCAAATCATGTTAAAAAAAATGTTAATTACATAAAATTGTTCTTAATTATTATATGGGATAAAGTCCTCATTTACCTGTAATACAAATTCACATACATTCTCTATTAAAATTAACATATAAAAAATCTAGGGTTCCTGTGTTAAATGGTATGTGCCATGGGCCAAGCTAGACTTCCCTTTAAAAATACATAATATTATTATTATATTAGCAGAGTGATATTATGTTAAGAGAAGTGAATAAAACAATGGTTCGTGTTTTACAAAAATATTCCAAAATAAATTTGTAAAGTCTAGTGCGATTTAAGCGCTGTCAGAAAAAAATGAGAGCGACTGATCAGTTTGATATTTACCAAGCTTGCTCCTCCACTTGTTGTGAAATGTAACAATCTTTGGTTAAATAACTTAAGGTTATTGTGTCGTTCCTATCCCTTAACATCTTTTATCAACTGACTCTTGACGATGAGAGAGAGACTTTAATGCTTTTAACAATTCTTGAATTATAAAATATATCTCCTGGAAGAAGTATACGCCTGACATCATGACTTTAATTCTAAGAATAAACTAACCCATTTCTCAACCTTTGACTATTTCTTGATAATTGTGAAAAATAACCCTTGATGGTGCGGCAGTTAACTTACAATAATCAAAGTAATTTACAGATTCTGGAATTATGTGCTACTAAAATGATAATTCACTGTTTAGGGAGAAAAGCAAAACACCCATGTCATCAATCAATACCTTACTGATCTTTTATCTTTTAACTTTTTACAATGAAATATATAGCAATAAGTTCATAATATATTACGCTGATAAGTATCACGAAATCTGGTATTATTAATTGTGGTTGTATATTATAAGAATATGTGTTGTGTTTGAACTCATATAATGTGTTTGAATATAGTAACAAAAATTAGACAGTGAAACCCTCTTAACCCTTTGAGGAGTATAACGATCCATTTAGAGTATCGCCGCATACATGCGGCCGTAGGACTTTATGAATTTTTTTCTAATTCACTGAATTTGTCTAACTATAATTATAATCCAATAAGAAAACGTTATAGTAATAAAAAAAGCTCCGAAATTAACTTGTGTAGTAAAAAAAGTAAGAACTCACTCCCACGATGTAAATGATAAAAAATAACTCAATAATCAAAGGGTTAAAAAGTTATGAAAAATAATAATGATGAAAAAAAAAATATGCATGATCTCAAGACCAGTATTCAAACCAGTAATCTACATTTTATGGGGATGCAATAAAAAAAATCGTAGGTATCTCTTGAGTGCTTATGCGAAAAAACAGCATTACCGAAATATCTGTTTTTGTACAGATCCATTCAAATTACGCGCCATATATCGTCTAAATTCAGAGCAAAAATCATTTTAAAATATCAACAACAGATGGCGGTACAATGCCTATGATGGTGGCTGATAGTGTCCTCTGAAGTCAAGTCGGTCATTACTTAATTGAAACTGAGGGTTTGTGCGATCGGCGCTTGGCATATTGTAACTATGGCCATATGGTTTTATTTCTGAATTGTGTCATCAGTTAACACATTGAAACACCTTGTTACATATAAATTTATTTGACTTTTCAAAGTGTATATGCTCACTTAAGTCAGTCATGATCTCAACCTTGGATTACGAATGCGAATGGTCAGATGCTACGTGTTTTCAATATTATTTTATGGAATGGAAGCATGGACGCTTACTGAAGAATTAATTAGGCGACTTGAGGCATTCGAGATGTGGATCTACAGAAGAATACTTAAAATAAGCTGGATGGACAGGGTCACAAATGAAGATGTTATGGTTCGGATGAATAAAGAAAAGGAAGTAATTAAAACCATAAAAATCCGAAAACTTCAATATCTTGGACACGTGATGAGACATCCAGAGAAGTATGAGATCTTGCATCTCATAATGCAGGGAAAGATTGCCGGAAGACGGGGCCCTGGAAGAAGAAGAACCTCATGGCTGAAAAACCTAAGACAGTGGTTTGGCCAGTCTACTGTGGAGCTTTTCCGGGCCGCAGTAAACAAAGTCGGCATAGCCAACATGATAGCCAACGTCCGTTGAACGGACAAGGCACAAGAAGAAGAAGAAGAATATGCTCACTACAGTCAAATGAAATGTTTAATAGTCAATATCTCAAAACTCACTAATAACAATGTATTTTAACGCAGAAGTGCTCAATTTAAGTAGACAAAATCCATCCCTCGAAGAATGCTCTGTAATAATACACAACGACCAAATGTGTAAATGGCATTAATGTCCCGGAAATAAATAAATTTTGTAACATTTAACTATGCTATAGAGTGGTTATTAGGACTCTCCTCTCATATTTTATTTTATCTTATGTTTTTTTTTTTTACATTGTGTTCCTTGAAACTATTTTTATTGCAGTTCATTCACAATCAAAGTCATGGAATGGGTGTAATATATTATTATATTAATTCATTTTACACTTTCACTTAAAACCGTTGGTGAAATAAAAGCAATCTTCCACCCACAATGTACTTTAGGTAAAATCGAAAGCTATTTACCGATAATTGGTAAATAGCTTTCAATTGTACCTAAAGTAATTAATAATAATAATTATTATAACTGTTCCAATGACATATTGAATCAAAAACTTTAAATTGAAAATTTAAAAATTAAATTAAATTGACTGTCACAGAAGGTGCACCAAAACTGAATGGCGACATAAGGGGAAAGCATGCGCGGCCCATTTCTGCCCGTTTCATACAAATCTTAGATTTGGATTTGAGATCAAAATGCCCAACCAAACTGAAAAATTATTTTTTTATTCAAAAGGTATATTAAATATCTAGTTAGGATGAGAGCTACTTTTTTTTATTTTTTCTCTAAATTATAAGATATAGGCCATAGATTTTAGTGTTTCATTATTTTGGACGCAACTTAGGCTATTATTTGTGAGTAAAAAAAAACATTAAAAAAATAATTTTACTATATTTATTTTAAAAATATAATGAATAATAAAATAAAAAAAAATTCTTGAAAATTCATTTTTTGGGAAGTAATTTTAATATATAAATGACTATTTTTTATTCCGCCGTAAAAAGGTAATTTGTATTCTTAATTTACACCCATCAAAATTATTTTATTTATAAATTTTAATTTTTTATTTTATATTTCATCATATTTATATGATAAATATAGTAAAATAATTTTGTTATTGTTTTTCATTTAATCACAAATAATTGCCCAAATCGCCTCTAAAATCCCGAAACATTCAAATCTTTAATGGCTATATGTTTTAATTTAAAGCAAAAAAAAATAAAGTAGTTCATATCCTAACTAGATATTTGATGTACCTTTTGTAGCAAAAATAATTTTTTAGTTTGGCCGGGTATTTTGATCTCAAATCCAAATCTAAGATTTGTATGAAACGTGCAGAAATAGGCCGCGCATACGTTCCCCTTAAGGGCTCTTGACTAACAGCAATGCACTAAAGAATAGCCAAAAACAATAAACTCCTACCTATTAAGTAATCTCTACCCTATTCAACTTTGGGAGACTTCCGAGATATTTATCAGTGCACAGGCCAAAATGAAGTAAATTGTGTACTCTTTTGTAGTGAAATTTGATGAAATCTTCTATCTCACAGTTCAGCCTGCTTCGTATGTCTCTCTTTAAGCCCACTCAAAATATGAACGTTGGCTATGCGAAAATTGAAACCCCCCCTCCCCATTGCAGGGGTGCACCGCTCGGGGTATGTTTTTGAGTGTGAGCTTACTCAATACAGATGTAATTATAACCCATTTTTTTTGTTCAGTGTTTTGCTGAATGGCCAACGGGCCTTTATGATATTTGGGAGTGGGTTGTACAGTTATTGCATCTTAGCACGGGCTGTCCCTGGTCAAGACTATAGAATAATATGAATATACCTTCATAAATCACTCCAAATTTGATATCATAAGACTAGATTGTGGCAAGTGGTTCAAAGTTTTGTATTAGTGATCGATGAACCAGTGGAAGCAATCTGTTAGCCATAAGTTGTTATAGTAGTTTGTCTAGTCTACAGGAAGAAGTAAGATAGAAGTAAAATTTATAAAATATATTATAAATTTGTATGTGTCTGAGGTAATTTTTCACAAAAATGGCGCTATGCAAATCATCCAAATATTATTATTATTAAAGCCAAATGCTGCCAGATGAAGCCAGATGCAGAACAGACAGTTTTTCAACATAAATATTTTAAATATATGAGGGAAATACGCAGCTAGAGAATTTTTATCTTTAACTTTCAACATGAATAAAAAAGTATACGTCTAACAATAATAATTATCAGAGTAGGTAGTGTCATCACAAATAATAAAATAAAATTAGATACAAATTAACCCATCTGCTTATTTAGGAATAAATACATCCCAAAACACGTAATCGCGTTATACTTTCGTAAGACCAAAAACGTCCCGAGTGACCTCACATATGTATTAAAAGCTACATATCTCTCTTCCTCTCATGCAAACACATGTATTTTTTCTTTTACCTAGAAAGAGAACAAAATAATGCTTCTTATTGTCTTTGAAATATGAAAGCTATCTTGCATAGATATTTTACAATCTCGATCCAAAGTGACGGTTTCAGAATTTGCACATTAAACTGAGGCATCCGGATTGTGAGGTGCGAATATATTGAACCAAGCAGACGGGTTAATACACTTCAATGTCTGCGTTTTTTCTTTAGAAAATAATATGAATATAATATATAGAATATCATAATCATTATTAAATATAATAATATGTATATACAAAAGTGTACCCAAGAGGGGTAAAATTATATAAATATATGATTTCACTGGGTGGTTTAATAAGTAGTAGATGCACTGTGTTTGTTAGGATTCAAATATTTATTGAACACAACAGCTAGGAGAATATTATATTAAATCGTTAATCATTTTCAAATCTTAAATAACAGTATCGCAAAACAGGAATTCATTGTAATATACAAACAACAATTATAATAAATTCATAAAAATAACCGTATTATGTTTTCATGAATATTAAAAATGTGGTAAGAAACAATCTTCGAGTCAATTATGTATTTTAATAATTAAAAATAAAATCCCCAGGATCGCAAAAACGAACTTAATATTGTAAAGTTTTATTTTCCTGAAAACATGTAAATATATTTTTTTTTTCTGTGTAAATTATTATAAAAAAAAATTATACCTATGTACACAAACAATGATTTATTTCTTGCTACATGTCAATCCTGATGGGTTATAAAACACATAATTATTAATTGTAAATCATATTATTATGCTTAAGTGAAGTTTTAATACAGCGCTTTATTGTATTATTTACTAGCTTGTGTCTAAGAAAAATCACAGGAGAATTATTACTCACAAAAAGCAATTTTTTTGTTTATTTTGATTGTACCTTTCCTTTCCATGCATTACAAAATTTTCTTCATGACTAAATTAAATGTATAAAAATTAAGTGAACAGTCTGAGGTCATTCGATAAAGAAAATAACTCGAAGTAATATTGTTTCATTTATTAATAATGGATAGTCACAAAATTATTGCTACATTCAATAGTATAAAATAACTCAGATTCAAAATTAAACTAAGCATATTTAATTAATTTCAAGCTCTTAAAATAAAGTTCATCTAAAACTGTCATCCCACTGGTAAACTGAAGACCCTGCGCAGAAAATTCCCAGAATGACTGCGCTGCAAACCGTAGCAAAATTTATTTTTCTGCGCATTGTCTTCGGTTTGTGCCGATTGATTAACGTGGGATGACAGGATTGTATTGACATTTTTTTACGTTCACAATTCAAGTCAGGCAATAAATTATTATTCATGACAATAAGACAAATAATTAAAAATAAAACAGATTTTTGTGTGAAAACCTATTATAATAATACTATTGCACTGAATGTACTAAATTATTCTAGTCAATAAGAATGCAATGTTATTGTGGAGTTAAAATATTATCCATCAATTCTGAATTCATTTCGATTGAAATCTTGAAAACATATTTATTTCCCCGATATTGCCCTAATTTGCTTACCATAGTCTTGACTCATTCGAAAAATGTGCACGATAGTACTACAGTACTCTCTCACTAATCTACCACTCGATTAACTGACAACTATCATAATCCAAGGTTATTTTTACAAGTTGAATTATATTATACTCTATAATTTATCAGTATTCTTATGTCATATTCAGTAATCCTCGACTCCAAGCCTAACTTGAGCGCCAAGCTTAGTGCACCAACGGGTTGGGTTGTACTACTCTTCACACTCGGTTACTATACCGCTTGTTATGATTTGCACATAGCCTAATGAAAAAAAACAATAAGACAGTTTGGCAACCACTGCCACCCCACAGTTACACGTTCGGCGGATGACAAGTTACAACAAACTGACGGCGCTAGTATCCTATCGAATACGACACCACAAACAGAAATAGTACAACAAATTAACACCACACGGCGCTGCAGACCAGATCCCCCCCTTCAAAGTGAAACTTATAAAAGCGCCTAAAAGATGGAAAGGAGACCAGTCACAAATCCAATTCACAGTGATTAATATAATTTCTAAGGGAATTACATCAAGAATTCTACCTTTGGGAATTGGGTGGAGAAGCCACTAAATAATATTGGAAAGTTGACATCGAGAAGAAGCATGAGCGAGAAATCTCATATCAACGAACTAATAGGGGTAATTAAATAAATAACAAGACCCTATTCTAAACTTCAACAGACTAATAGGGGAATTGAAAAATAACTAAAACCATATTCTAAACTTCAAGTGAACAGTTTTATGGTTTTGTGTGAAATAAATCTTGCAAATTATTAGTAGATCCTAATAGATAATGAAAGTCCTAGGAACTAGGAGCATGCTGAGGTGACATTCGACAATAGCCTTCTTCAAGACATCTATCCAAGTGAGATCTCTCTGGTACAATTTTAATTTTAATAACTCTTACAAGCCATTATTATCTAGCCCAGAATGTTGTTCAAGCATAGTAGTAAGATTATTTAACTATCGATTATCGTTCCCAAATTATTTATTTGTTCTGAATAAACTGTAAAATCTGTATGGTTTATAAAGTTATCAGTGCACGGGATCATTTCCTGAGATAAGAGTAAAAAATAGTTGATAATCATAACCTTTAAAACCGAAGCCATGCTAGACCCGACATTTGAATCCTAACCTAAAATTGTTCAGAATACCGGCAAGCGAAAGCCACTGCTTAACAAGGATATTACGAGGATACTACAACATAATACGAGATGCCGGAACCGAAACAAGAACCAGAAGGTAATCACATCTAAAGATAACGAGCAGTCTCTCGCTGATCATTTCACCAGTTGTAAAAAATAGTTACCAGGGTTCATTATTGTTTTAGAACATTTCGGTTAATCCTCTGTGTATTCCAGAATAGCGGTGTTTTTTTCTTTTACAAAATACCTAATTGGACACTTACCCGGTTTTATTAGTGAGAGAGTACTGTATTGGATTTAGTCTTATGTAGAATTCAAAGTTCAATTTAAAGAGTGAATTAAAGGCAAGTACTACCATTGCGTGTCATGTTTAGTAATTTAAATACCCAGGTTTTCCCCCTCCCCCGCTTCCTTCAGCCTCACACATTCCGCAAATGCAGTTCAGCAGGTCAAATGCAGGTTTGTGCAAATGAGCTTGTTAAAATTCTATGAAGACTTAGGTACCTGAGCTGGTATTAAATTCAGAAACTTTCATAAAAAGGCCATGTTTACAAGTAATAGAATTTTGCAAAATAGCGTAATTGTGTTTTTCATGATTTTTGAGTTCAACACAAAAATGTTGGTCATTTTCCTTTATGATTGTACATTATTTTTTTTTTTAATTTCCAACAGATCTGATGTCATTCCTGATTGATTTATTTACCTTTTACATATCATGTTGAAAAAATATAAATATCATAAAACAAAGTATTGTCTTCCCATTTAACGAATTTAATGATTTTTTGTGCACTGGGGACCAAAGAACAAATAAGTTTTAAAGTTTGACTTGTGACTAGTGTCACAGCACATTCATTTCAGCAATATATTTAATGAAAATAACATTCACTAAAATAAATCATATTATTGTTTCTTAAAATATTCATGTGATTTTAGTAAAAATAATACATAATTTATATGGTGCTGTTTTTGTAAGAAAATGGCACTTTAATAATGTGAACCGAGTACGTAAGATTAAGGTTATCTATTTATGAGAAATAAATAAGTACGGTAGTTTAAAAGAACAAATGTTTATTTCAATACACTTACTCGTTGAAAACAAAAAATGATTTCTCCAGTTCCAATAATGTTGACAATCTTATTTTCCCATATTATGCACATATTTCCAGTTACATAATTTTGAAAAAAAGTGATAAAAATGCTTCCATGAACAAAAAACAAAGAAAATTTATAATACTAGAGAACAAATCAGATATCAAAAACACAACGAATGTACACTCGAATGATAGGAAACCCCAAATGTTCCAATTTAGGGCTCTCGAGACAACAAGAGAATTATGAGCCAAGTACGAGCCAGCCTAGCCCTATCCAGAAAGCCCCCATCATCATCCAGTGAAAAACGACGTACCTGTAGCTTGTAGGTCCATTATTCTAAGAAAATAAATGCAATTGTATTTATTTAACTAAAACCATTCCCTATCTTTCCCAATTGAAAATAAATTCCCTTCTACCTTATTGTTTTGAATGCATATCATACTGACAGTAAAGTTCACCTTAAAAATATAAAACACTAAAATTATAAACAGTTTCTATATAACTTAATCACTGGATCAAATTTATCATATAGACATTTCTATGGTGGCAGCAAATAATTATATTTTCCATCCAATTGCTTCATTACAATACATACATATTTTTTAAAGAAATGTAGCACTGTTGGGTTTGCAATTGAAAAGTATATTGTTTAAAATAAATATATTGTAACATATCTATTTCGCGAGTAGGTACTGCTTAAAGCAGGTACTGTTTATTGTCTATTATTTTTTTATTTTTTATTTAACTTTGTTGGTTGGCGAAACTGCAACGACACCGGAAACGGGCGTTCGGGGGAAAGATGGCGGAGGACATAAGGTAGATTTTGTGTGCGGGAGGAGATTTTCGGGGCGATTGGGATTATGGTGGGTGTTACAAAGGCGATGTAGCCTAAAAAGTTCGTTTATACACGTCACGTGAGTGTGTGACAACTCTAATGGCCCTGTAGCCGATTTATTTTGTTGAATCCCTCGCCGGATGCCGCGAGATAATGTTGTCCGCGTGCTGATGTTTTTGACACCAAATTCAACGGGTGATCAACTGCCCGCTAGGATTCTTGCCTGGTGAATCCTTTGGCCGATGAGGTTCCTTCATGCCGCTTGATGGGTGAGGACCTTCCGTGCTCTTTTTGTTGGGTGAATTCCCTTTACTGATGAAGCGGCTCCTAGCCTTTGTTGTACCTTTGGGCCGGTGAGATTCCCCATGCCGCCTGATGGATGGAGGCTCAACCGAGCTTTTTGTGTTGGGAGGACTCCCTTTAACCAAACGCCCCATGACGTGTGGAACGGCGTTTTGGGGTTTGCTGTTGACGATCGCTGTTGAGGATTGCTCTACACGACTGGAAGAGAGTCACGACGACGAGACGTACGCGCTTCTGATAACCAACCGTAATTTTAACATAACTCTCTCTCTCCAATTCTGATAGATGCCAAAGGTATTTGTGTTTCTTTTTTTTACATTTCTTTGATGTCATTTGCAAAGTGCAATAAAGCCGTTTTTTTTACATTTCACTAGAAAATACTTTCATTTATTTATATGCATGATCTCTGATCCCTATTTCCACCATCCTGAGATGGAAGTTCTTTATGCTCTGGGAGGCTGTCGGATGACAAAGGTAGGTAACCTATATTAAAATGGTTTTACATTTGCGCCCAACGAAAGAGTTTTTTAAGTATATTAAACAGGTGTTCGGAAGGGTATTTATAGATCATGCATATATCTATAAGAATAGTCTTATTTAATGTTATATAATTTGTCTGCTTTTTACGATGTCATTTTACAACTCATCAGTGTGTGGGTAGTAAGTTAGTTATTTGCAATTATGCATTTGAACTTGTTGATTACCAAAGTTTGACGTTTAGTTATATCTATTGCCATATATAAAAAAATGTGCGTGTTAATATATTGTTTCCCGCAATTTAATGTACATTGGTACCAGTGACAGCTTGAATAATTTACAGCGAAAAATATTCTCTTTTCTGGCAATACTGGATTTAAGTGTCAGTTGTCAAAACATCAAAACAATTGTTGTGTTTTGTTTTCGCAAATAAGAAGATACGTTATATTGTGAAAGGGTTTTGTACATTAATTGGATATACAATTAAGAATTTACAAGGGAAGACGATGTGGATTTTTTTTATAATTTTTCGCGGAAAAACTTGCTTTGTTTTGAGGGAATTTTAGTTCCGGTGATCCATTGGCTTTACACGGTGTCCGGTGAGCTTCATACATTATAAAATGTCCGGTAAGCTACATACATAAAAAAAAATTTTTTTTTTTTTTGGAAAATAATTTTGATTTTTTTTTTTTTTCTAATAATTTTTTTTAATGAAGGATAATTTGCTTTACAGGGTGTCCGGTATTTCAAACTATAAAGTACATTATTTTTTTTTTTTTTTAAATTCAATAATTATTTAATTATTTTTTCTCAAATTTAAAATTAAAAAAAAAAAACAAAACAAAATGGCGATTACTAATATTAACGGTGCAACTAAGGAGGAGATGATACAGATGTTATCTGAATTAAATATCACTCCAGAGCCTACGTTATCAGCTATGCGGGAACAGGCTCGCATATATAATAAAAGTTTAAAACAATCAAGTAGTGATTCTCCACAACAAAATGAAGGCAATAGTGATAATGCGAGTCAGACTACAAACATAGTCAATAATTATTATCAATCGATAAATACAAATACGTCCGTACATTCTTGGGGTATTAAATTTTCTGGTTCTTCTGATGTTAGGGATTTTATACAACGTGTGGAGGAATTATCTAGATGCCGTCATATAGAACTGTCATCGGTTGTGACGTCCTTTGCAGATCTTTTGGAGGGGAAAGCTCTCTCTTGGTATAGGACTATTTATAAAGATTCATTATCTTGGCCTGAGTTGAGAAATCTCCTCATTGCACGTTTTGACCGTTGTATTAATCAAACAGAGGCCCTAAAAGCTTTATTCGCGATGAAACAGAAATTTAACCAAAGTGTTGTGGATTACGTTGATGAAGTTAAATTAGCTAATCTCAGATTAGACGTTCAACTTACGGAGGAACAGTTGGTAGACCTAGTTTCTGATAGTCTGTTACCTAAATACGCATTGGCCATCGCATATTTTGCAGAAAAGGAATTATCTTCCTTGGTAAATGTGTGTAGGAGATTTGAAAAGCACTCCGTAGATAAACCCTTACCGCATTTTACTTCTCCTCAAGCATCATCCTCTTCTCCTACACATTCTTCTTCTTCGAATAGTAGAAAAACTTTAAATTGTTTTTATTGTAAGGCGCAAGGTCATACAAAACCTTTTTGTAGAAAATGGAAGTTTGATTCTCAGAAGAATTCTGACAAACGCCGAGATGACCCCGCTCGCACAAATCCAAAAAACTAGAGTGTGATCCTCTGCGTCCTGCTAGCAAGGATGCCAGGAGATCATCACCCGTAGTTGATAGCTCCAGTAACCGGTTCTTCAGGCGTGACATGGACGCATGCATGCCGATGGCTAGTTCTGGACAAGACATCAGACCCCATGCGAATATTTCTATTCAAAATCTTGTCTTTTCGGGTCTCTTGGACAGTGGTGCGACGGTCAGTTGTTTTGGCGGTTCTCTTTATAACTTCTTTATTAGTCTAGGCTTTAGTTTAGATAAATTAGAATCTTACGTTACCACCGCTGATGGGGTACGTCAGGATGTAATTGGTACTATGCGAGTACTAGTTACTTATAATAATATTAAGAAATATATTACCTTTTTTATTATTCCGTCTCTTTCACCTGTGATTGTTTTGGGAGTCGACTTTTGGAAACAATTTGACATCGCTCCTCAATTGTTTCCAGAGGCCAACAGTGGACGTGATGTTGAGAATACTATAGGTGAAATTCGCAAGATCACGTCAGCTTCCTTACTGTCCCCCCAAGACAATCGTAGGCTTAATAAGGTAATAGATAAATTTAAGTCAATTTCTTTTGAAAAATGTGGATTGGGTCGTACTCATTTAGTTCAGCACAAAATTAATACGACGGGAGATCCCATTAAGCAACGATATTACCCGTTGTCTCAAACACGTCAAAAACAACTTGAAGCTCAACTTAAAGAAATGCTTGACTTAGGTGTTGTTCGACGTTCGCGTTCGGCTTGGTCGAACCCGGTTTTGATTGTGCCTAAAAAGGATGGTTCTGCAAGGTTCTGCTTAGACTCCAGGAAGCTTAACAGCGTCACGACAAGAGATTCCTACCCCTTGCCGTATATTTCGCGTATTTTAGACAAGCTACGTGGTGCACGCTTCATATCTTCTATTGACTTATCGAAAAGTTTCTGGCAAATCCCTTTACATAAGGATTCTTGCTGCAAAACGGCTTTTGTAGTACCTGGACATGGCTTGTTTGAATTCGTTAGGATGCCGTTTGGGTTAAAAAACGCTCCTAGTGAACTTCAGCGTCTGGTTGATGCACTTTTTGGTCCAGAGTTCGACGAAAACGTTTTTTGCTATTTGGATGACCTAATTATAATTTCAGAAGATATCGATTCACATTTAGAGCAATTAAATAGGGTTTTCTTGCGTCTGAAAGAAGCAGGCTTAACTGTCAATTTGAAAAAGTGCGAGTTTTGCAAGGATGAATTGAAGTATCTCGGTTACGTTGTGGATGCAAAAGGACTTCGCACAGACCCAGTTAAGTTGGAATGCATTCGTACTTACCCCATTCCAAAGAATTCTAAACAGGTAAAAGCTTTCATTGGCCTGTGCGGGTATTATAGGCGTTTTATAAAGGATTTTTCAACCATTGCTGCTCCCTTAACAAAACTCACTGGTTCAAGGAAGGGAATTAGTAATTTCTCTTGGTCTCCTGAAGCGGAGTTGTCTTTTAAGAAATTAAAGAAGGCGTTGACTTCTGCCCCTGTTATTAATTGTCCGGATTTTTCGCTTCCTTTCACGATTCACTGTGACGCGAGCAACGTTGGGATCGGAGGTGTACTTACACAAATTTTTGAAGGAGAGGAGCACCCTGTATCTTATTTCTCTAGGTGTCTTAATGTGCATGAACGAAACTACGGCGTGACGGAGCGCGAACTCCTAGCGGTGTTAGATTCAGTCAACCATTTTAGGCCCTACATAGAAGGTGCTCACTTCACTGTGGTAACGGACCATTCTAGTCTACAATGGTTAGTCTCATTATCTAATCCAACAGGTCGGCTTGCTCGCTGGTCTACTCGGCTGTCACAGTACTCTTTTGATGTTATACATAGGAAAGGTAAATTAAATACGGTTCCGGACGTTCTTTCACGTAAAGACGTTTCTTTAATTTCGGCCATTGATTCCGTTCCCACGAGTACAGATACTTGGTATAATACCTTATTTTCTAATTGTAAATCAAATCCACAACGTTTTAATAATTTTCAAATTAAGGAAAATAAATTATTTCGTCACACTAAATCTCGTTTCGCTCTGCAGGAGGACACAGCTTGGAAGCTTGTTGTTCCTTTTGAGGACCGTAACGCTGTTCTATCTAAAGAACATGAGTCGGTTATCTCTTGTCATCCAGGAGTTTTTAGAACATATAAGAAGGTTCAACTTCATTATTTTTGGCCAGGGATGTATAATGACGTCAAAAATTTTGTCAATAGATGTAAAACGTGTAAGGCACATAAAATTAACACTGCTGCGCCGGCAGGCATTTCTACGAACCCGAAAATAGTCACAAGACCTATGCAAATGCTGTCTATTGACCTTGTCGGTCCTCTTCCGCGTAGCTATGCAGGATTTATGTATATTCTAACAGTCGTTGATGTATTTTCTAAATATACCTGGATTTTTCCGCTTAGAAATGCAACTACTAAAAGCATTGTTAAAAACATTGAACAATACATATTCCTTGTACACGGGGTACCGCAAACGTGCGTCTGCGACAACGGAAAACAATTTATTTCAAAAGACTTTAAACAATTGTTAGCAGAGTATAACGTACCTCCGCCTTTTTATAATGCTTTTTATACTCCCCAAAATAACGTGGTCGAACGCTATAACCAAACCATTGGAACTGCTTTGTCTATTTTAACCGAATCTGACCAGCGTAATTGGTCCAGATTTCTGCCTCAAATTCAATCAGCTCTCAATAACACGGTTAATTTTGCAACCGGCTTCACCCCCTTCTTCCTCATGCATGGTAGGGAACAAATTATTGACGGAAACTTTCATAAAAATAACTTATCTTCTGGTGTCGTAGACACTACGTTGCAGCAATCTAGGGACGAATTTGCTAAGAAGTTGGAAGACTTAGTTCCAATTTATGAACAAGTTTCAAATGCTTTGTTACAAGCTTTTAAGAAAAATGCCCAACACTACAATTTACGCCGTAAGACGGTTAATTATGAAGTAGGCGATGTCGTTTGGAGGAAGAATTTCGTTCAATCCAGTGGACCGAATTATTTCTCTCACAAATTGGCCCCTAGATTCGTTCGCAATGTTATTAAAGGTAAAGTCTCTAATTTGGTCTATACTCTAGCTGATATGAACGGTAAAATTGTAGGAAATTTTCATGTAAAGGATATTGTTCGCATGGATTAAATATTTCTTACTCTTTATATATAGATGAAACCAACGTGATTGCATGCGGGACTACCAACCCTGCATGCTGTTCCATTTGTTTCGTCAGTGGTTTTTCTGGTCACTTGCTTTTGAGGTTTGGTACCCTCAAGAGGTTTTGTCTAGAATTTTCACGAAATTTCCTCAATCTTGCTTCCTCAATTTAATTTTTTTTCTTTAAATTCTTCGGAATTTTTTCTATAGGAGACGTCGTTTACAATGAATGTCGTTTCCTCTGATCCGTGTGATCAGTGGCGCCCAATATTTTGTCTAAGTCATATTTTGTAATTGACTTAGTCTTTGACGAGAATTTTTTTATTTAAACTCTAAATAATTTTTTTGTATGAAATGAGTCGTTTCGCCTTCCTTATAGGCTACAATTATACTTACACACTGATGCGTTCGTAAAACAATAGGTTATGTTGTACTGTTTTAGCGTTTAAGTCTGAATCCTTCTTCTCAAGTTCGTTGGAATTTTCTCCCGAATAATGACTTTCCAAGCACTTGGAAAGAATGATTCAAAACTTCTGTTTATGAGAGATTTGAGCGACTTTCTTATGTACAGATTGTTAAAATTTCAACAATTAGTGATTAAGTAAAGTTTTTCTTAAATATACCATAGCTATGTTAAATAGATTAAGTCTGGTATAACTTTCCTTAAAGTCAGTTAGTTAAGTTTGTTAAGAATATTTGTTAAGAAATTTTTTTTCTTGTCACAAACAAAGGTGGTACTGCTCTGGCATACCTACCCATTAAAGTAACTCATATTTGAAGTTTATCACCTTACCTCTAATACAGGAAAGTTTTTTTTTGTCTTTTAGTTCTAAGTTAACATTAAGCATTTACATATATAGGTCTCTCACTGCTTAAACCAGTGTTGTACTGTTAATTTTGTCTACTAGTGTCGTTCATTTGGATATTGTTCGATCACACCTTATCTAGTGTCGATTATCTAATAAGTATATTCGATCACCAAAATATCATTGTTTGTTCAAGAAATTTATGACTTTTCACTTACTTGATGTATTAAGTGTTATTTTTTGAAGAAATGCCACCTGAGTTTATCTTCAGTCTTTTCTTGCACAAGCAACGTCCTCTGAGGATGGTTTATAATAGTTACATCTTGTATTTTTGTATAAAATCAAGAGTACTTTTTGAGGTTCACTTTTTTAATAGCTAGGTGTTTTGTTTAATTTTAATCCCTAAGCTCTAAGCCTAACATTCTAGATCCTGTTTTGCTTCTGTGTTCCTAATGAATTTTTTCATAATTTTGATGGATAGGTAATAGAAATATGTAAACCCTAATCTAACCTCTTTTATAGATAGGTAGTGCCTCGGTATTGTAAAACCTGATCTAAACTGTTTGACAGATAGGTATGTCTTTACATATAAACCCTACTCTGACCACTTTGTAATTGACAGTTTTTTATAAAACTTGTTGTACGATGGACAAGTAATAATTGTATTATACTTGATCTGACCTCCTAGACATCAATTTTTAAATTGAATGAGTTAATTCTGTATATTTGTTTATACCTTGGTCTAGTTTTAGTTGATAATTTAAGACGCGTTGAGTATAATATCTGTGACGTAACTTTTTTCAAATATCACTTTTGATTAGAATATAAGGATAGAGAGAGAGAGTTATTTTTTTTTATGTTAATAATAACTAAGTGTTGCTTTTTTCTATAAATGAAAGTGGGAGCTTGAATTCTCCATACTCACTAGTGTTTTCTTGAGAGATTGTCTCTCGTCATGTGAGTAACGTGTTGGTAATCTTACAAGCGAGCTTGTAAAAGTGGAGGTATTACCTCATTTTCTATGTTTTTTTTTTTTGTACACCATTCTGTGAATGGGTTTGCTACTTTAATATGTTTTACGTTTATGTTTTCTGATACTATGTTGTGTTATTTTTCTTTAACAGATGTGGAAAGAGAGAGTCGTGTTGGGCGGTGTCCTAATAATTTTACTTCACTTCGCGGCGTAAAATTTTCGGGGGTTGCGGGGAAATGTAACATATCTATTTCGCGAGTAGGTACTGCTTAAAGCAGGTACTGTTTATTGTCTATTATTTTTTTATTTTTTATTTAACTTTGTTGGTTGGCGAAACTGCAACGACACCGGAAACGGGCGTTCGGGGGAAAGATGGCGGAGGACATAAGGTAGATTTTGTGTGCGGGAGGAGATTTTCGGGGCGATTGGGATTATGGTGGGTGTTACAAAGGCGATGTAGCCTAAAAAGTTCGTTTATACACGTCACGTGAGTGTGTGACAACTCTAATGGCCCTGTAGCCGATTTATTTTGTTGAATCCCTCGCCGGATGCCGCGAGATAATGTTGTCCGCGTGCTGATGTTTTTGACACCAAATTCAACGGGTGATCAACTGCCCGCTAGGATTCTTGCCTGGTGAATCCTTTGGCCGATGAGGTTCCTTCATGCCGCTTGATGGGTGAGGACCTTCCGTGCTCTTTTTGTTGGGTGAATTCCCTTTACTGATGAAGCGGCTCCTAGCCTTTGTTGTACCTTTGGGCCGGTGAGATTCCCCATGCCGCCTGATGGATGGAGGCTCAACCGAGCTTTTTGTGTTGGGAGGACTCCCTTTAACCAAACGCCCCATGACGTGTGGAACGGCGTTTTGGGGTTTGCTGTTGACGATCGCTGTTGAGGATTGCTCTACACGACTGGAAGAGAGTCACGACGACGAGACGTACGCGCTTCTGATAACCAACCGTAATTTTAACATAACTCTCTCTCTCCAATTCTGATAGATGCCAAAGGTATTTGTGTTTCTTTTTTTTACATTTCTTTGATGTCATTTGCAAAGTGCAATAAAGCCGTTTTTTTTACATTTCACTAGAAAATACTTTCATTTATTTATATGCATGATCTCTGATCCCTATTTCCACCATCCTGAGATGGAAGTTCTTTATGCTCTGGGAGGCTGTCGGATGACAAAGGTAGGTAACCTATATTAAAACGGTATTACAATATAGAGAACACCACTGTTTTAATTATTGAACACCACAAAAAGACCATTAAATGGAATGAAGTGAGGGATAAATAACACATTTATAATTAGGTAAATCCAACAATGCACAAAAATAGTCATTAAGTAAGCGGTAGGCCAAACATCTTTGAGAAAGTTAGCCGTGTCAATATATTTATAGTTCGTTTATATTATCCACAAAAGCCTGGCTAAGCATAATCATATGGTAACATAATGGAGGACTATTTGTAGAATGATTTTCAACAGACTTTATTGTTAAATTACCTGGATCCTGGTACTTTAAAACTATTACATGTTCCTATAAGGCTCTACCCCTAGTCGGGTGCCCTATTACGGATGGTTGGCTTCTAAAACTAAGATTGATTGATTTTAAAGTACAAAAAATGTATAATAATTATTGTGTTTTAACATAATTCATAGAGATATTACAATAAATGTGATAATTACATGCTAAAAGTGAGTATTTTTTATATATATACATATACCTAAATGATCTAAAATATTATATTGTACATTATTTATTAATTACATAAATTTATAATATTATTATTATTATAATACGGATCAATAAACATACTCTTGACTTAAATTGTGAAAGTGTTGTGACAAAAAGAATGTTACTGAATAGCATTGAAATTAATACCGTGCAAGTTCAATGGAGAATTGTGCAAGTTCATAGTGTCCTCTACAAACCTGGGTCGGTTGATGTTTTGTATAGTGGAGGAGAAGTCTACGTGGCGGGAGTCGATGAAGCCCATCATGCCCACCGGGTGCGGAGGGCACAGCAGGGTCAGCTGCTGCTCCTGGATGTTAGGGATGCTCTCATCACGCACCTCGGGCGGAGGAGACGAGTGCTCCTGCTTTATCCTATTCTTAATGCTGGGTCTAGTGTTGGGGTAACCCTTCTTCTTATACTCCAGCCATAGAGTCCTGTTGTTCACTCCAAACATTCGGGCCGCCTTGCAGAAGCCGATACCTCCAAACCGCACGGCTTCCAAAGCCCGCTGAAAGTTTTCTTCCGATTGAGGATTAGAAGTCCTCCTCCTTTTGGGTGTTGGCTGCTGGTTATCCTGTAGTAAATTTGACATGGAACTGGAACACGAGGGACCAGGGGAGTTCTCTTCAACTTCGTCACTTTGCGATTGACTCTGACTCTGAGGCTGATAGTCGTACGGGTTGATCATGGACTGCATTCCAAAGGGATGTGCAGTCGGGTCCGGGTTGTGCATGGAATTCATATTAATAGCTGATAAGCCATGCAAGTTGTTGGGCTGGCATGATGGAGCTGTGTATCTCGGGTAGCTGTGTTCCATTAGAGTCCATTGCCCTGCAATATAAAAACACACAACTTTCTTACTATGCCTACTTTAGAGATGATAGTCCATATATAAAAGAATACCATCACTCAACTAGTATACATACGTACATGCCTTCGCATGAATAATAAACACATATTTTAAGTTTAAAATTGAATCAAACCTTGTTGAGGAGCACCCATAGCACTGGGACCCTCTAGAGGGTCATCAGGTACTCGCATCAAATCGCAATCATTAGGCTCTTCTTCAGGGTCCTGTAAATATAAGAATGTAATGTACTAATGAAAAATTACAATAAAATTTGTAATGTTTTAATACTTAAAGCACTTCCGAAAGATTTATAAAGATTTATTGACACTTTATAATTTTTATAATATTTCCAGAATATTTTTCCACTTAAAAACAACGGACTGGAATAATGATTCTTTGTACAAATCTAAATGCAATAAGAGGGCAAATATACATGTAAATTATCACATTTATTGAGTCAGCGAATTTATAATCATTTCAAATTAGTCCGCTTGGAGGTGGTAAAATAAACAATACAATTATTCATTCTCTTTTCTAACATTAACTAAACTGAAGATAGGATCTGAAAAGATTATGTACATTTTGAAGCCCAACTAAAAAATAATTAAATAGATTCCTTTACAAATTAATTCATAAAAAGTAGAGGTAGAATAAAAATAATTATAACGGAAGTTCCCATGGATGGACATTAGCATTTAAATAAAGTAATTACAAAACAAAGATTTAACAATTCATTTAACTCACGATTATTAAATTGCTATCCATTCCACCATTTTCTTCAAAACTATCTTTAGACGTATTATATTCTGGTATTTGTGGTTCTTTCATTCTGCCTTTGACGCAAAAAGGGTTGATGTTAAAGTTGTTAAGAGAAATGCCATCAGGTCTTCCAATGTTATTCACATCATCAAACGACTTTTCTTCCGTCATCCTCTCTCGTGATGTCGACCGTGACTCTGTTGAAGGTTTACGATGCCTATAAACAAAATACGTAAAAAATAAACTTTTTGTTTAAAATTAAAAAAAAATACGTGCAAAAAATGCAAGTTTTTTATTTTAATTAAAAATTTTCACTGCAAAGTATGACGTTAGTTAACCTTTAGACATCCGTGCGCCGCGTGCAATAAAGGTAACCCACTGCCCAAGCATTTTTATAAAATATTCTAAGCATAATCTCCGGTCTCGTAGGGGACCGTTGGGCATCTAAAACTTTAAACGCTCGTGCGCCGCGTGCAACAAAGGTAGGCCACTGCCCAAGCACTTTTTTTGTGAAATATTCGTACGATAACCACCGGTCCCGTACGGGACCGTTGGGCATTGAACGATGCAAATCCGCAGTCCCGTACAGGGCCACTGGGCGTCTAAAGGTTAAGTGGGGTCTCCTGTGACCTTTTCCACAAACATTACCATTAGCATTTTGTTCGAACATGTTAAATGGAGGCGTGGCTGTCCACATTTTGTTTGCAGATGCAATATTTGTGCTTCCCGTGGCCGATGTCAAATATTCTCCACGCGAAGAAGGAAAGGCAGGAGGGAGAGGACATTTCATTTTCTACAACCACTGAGTGGTGTCGTCAGTCAAGGAGCATTAAATCGCACAAGTTTATGATGGTTTCTATCACAAATTCACCATTAAATAAAGTACTTTAAGTCTATTAATTTATTGTAGAGGGCACAATAAACCTACCAAACAATTTATGATAATAAATGTTGTTTTACAATATTTAAATGTCACATTTGGCTTGTGCACAAATCGCTAGTAGCCAGAAATCTTAATGCAGGGCTAATTTGCATTTCTGGTAAAATAACATTTCTTCACCACATTGCGTTTTTTGCCCATGTCTTATAAATAAAGTTCTTTAAAATCGGTTTCAGAGAAACGGAATAAATTTCCCAATACAAATCGGAGTTCAATTCTTAATTCCTGATAAATATCTATTAAAATTTCAAGGTAGTGTTTTCTCCCTGATGTAGCATCTAGAATCTTAGTGTAAATCGTGAACACCTCTTCCTCATCAGAACTCATGTTGACATTTTTGACATCCACTGCGCGGTGCGCAGATGTCACCACAGACTACTAAACAAAATGTATGTGGCCATACCCACAGTGCTCCAATGTCTCAACCACGTTTCATCAAACGGAGAAGACGGAATGTGGATGAAAACATATAATGTTTGCTTTGATGTTTGTGGAAACGGTCACTGGAGTCCAGCCTTAAGGTAAACCAAACGCTTTGAAAAACATAGTCTGCAATGACACTGCAGTAGCATTACAGATGGCTGATTACCCTTTATTAATAATGATTTTAGCTACCTCTTTTTCCTAGCGGAAGGGGATAAATTGCACGGTGACAGAGAGTGATGTGGCACATCCGAATGCCAGGAAGAGTCACCCGGCGTGAGGAGGTTGGGCCTCTCGCCAGCGTTGTTGCCGCTGGCCCCTGCCGCCGGCTCTGGCATCTCCGTCAGCCCCTTGATCTTCAGCATCTTGGCTGTCTCCAGTATCTGGGGCAGCTGCTCCTGGGAAACGTTCACCTCTCCATAGTACATGAAATGCACCAGTATCTTGAGGTCAGAGTGCTTCACGTCCTTCAATATAACAATCGGGTGGCGAGACGGGTTTGCAGTAAAGAGTGTCTGAAAGAAGATTTGTCAACTATGTATAAGTATGGTGTGGAAGTATAGAGCAGATGAACGGTGAAAGGAGTATAATGAGAATATATTATATGAAAGAATAAGTCGGTAGAAGAAGTCTGGGACGCTCGAGGTAGACATGGCACCATCAAGTAAATCAAATGAATGAAATCGTGAATGTCTGCGTTTCAAAAAAAAAACGGGTCGTGTCAAGAGTCAGAATAACAGAAGAGTATGCATGAGACGATATAAGAATTTGAATGAAGCAAGGATTGTCTGCCGAGACAGAGTTGTGTGCGGTCTATCCTCTGTGCCTACCCCTATAGAGCAACTTCACGATGGATAGTTAATGAATGAAATAATTAATTAATGTTAGTTAATGAAAATATTGTTTCTTTTTCTTTAGTAATTATTTTTTTTAACGAAAGATGCAAGACTCCCAGGACATGAATAATCTTGACAATATTTTAATTCCTTCTCCTACCATTATTATAGTTGGAAAATGTTTCCTGTGCAATAATGGAGGACTTTCCTCTATCCTGTATATTTCCTTTCTGTCTGGGTGGAAGATTCTGATGCTTTAGACCAGAGATATCCAAAGTCCCAAGGGCCAAGACCTACTTATATTATATTGTCTTGGTGCTCATGGGCAGGTGAAACCCTGCTGTAGATCACTTGACCGACTAACCAATCTAATCATAGCTAGGTACATAAATTCACTTGCCCGTGTGACAATATAAACAATTATCAAAAGCAAACACTTTGTGACTTAACATTTTACAGAATGAAACAAGTTCATTGTTTAAAACCACTTTATTTTAATTTATATTCGTCGACCGGTTTCGGTTGAACTCAACCTTCTTCATGACAGGAGGATAGGAGGAGGGGTAAAGGTAGGGTGGTTAGATAGGGCGAAAGGGAACAACTTTCAATAAAAATCGGACTACGGAACCGGTCGACAAATATAAAAAAAAATAAAGTGGTTTTAAACAAAGAACTTGTTTCATTCTGTACAATATAAACTCTTTTTTTGTATAAAATACTAAATAATATTGGAATGCGCATGCTAAATTTTCACTGTCCGCCAGAAGATTCTATTTTAGGAATAACTTATTTATTTTTGGCAAAATGATATTTGCATCTCATGTGACCGTCTAATACTATGACCAGATAATGTGTTCATATATTTTTTTAAATAGTGCATAATCTACCATAGTAATTTCCCCAGAATAGCTCAGAGAAATGGTTTTTTTGATTGGTCCATATGAATACGGCGGCACTGGAGAGGTCAAGGGATTTTTCGAGGCTACTAGAAGCTTGGCTAACTTAACCCTAGATTCATAAATTATATTTACTTCATATGTCTGTGAAACACCCTATTTTTAAGTGCACCAAATTTTTAAACTGTAAGAGTAATAATAAATAATACTACATTATATTAATAATAGGAAGGTTTATTTGAGATCAACACATTGAAAAACAATTTTCAAGAACATTCAGAGCATTCTAAGCACAGACTTCCCCGATATTCCATGCACAAGTGACGTTTGCAAGAGGTGCAGATAAATCTAGTCACACATTTTTTTTTGTAACAACAGATGTTGCATAGCTTCCTGGTTTGTATTCCAGGATCAGCTGGTACATCAGGCAAAGTACCGCATAAAATCACATCGATGTTCCGTTTTAGGGATCGCCTCAAAGTTGGTGTTTCACGGCTCGTAACGCCGTAACCAAGGCTCAATCAACTTATTTGATACTTCTTTGACAAAAGCTCTCCTTGTCAGTGGTTTGTTTTGATTACAATTATTATTGTGGAAGTGGACAACAAACAAATTGACTATGGACATATTCAACGTAAAAGTAGCATATTGACAACTTTGACTTTTTCTATTGCACGACATATTATAACACATTTGGTTGAATGTGTCAACAGCACTTTTAGTCGAGTTATAAAATTCTATAATATCTGGTTTACCAGATGGTGCTAAAGTGCCAGTTTCATTAGTCGTGGACAGAAGAAGAACATTTTTATTCTTCTTTGGTTTGAAAGTTGTTAAAAAAAAATGTTACACTATTCATAAACATGTGTACTTCAGACACCTTAGACGTAGTATTTGCTCAACTACACGTTTACGCGCCAAGTTCCCTGGCGCCACACTGAGCTCTAACTATGTCGGAAGGGTACTGAGACGCACGTTTTGCCATCTCTTTCGCCCTGTGCTCTATGAACGTTTTACTACTTCAGGGTGTATGAGAGATGTATGTTTATGAATCTAGGGTTAATCAAATAGACTCCGTTAATAATAATTCGAGTGTGACACTGACCTGAAAGTAGACACTACAAGCCGATAGCACCACTTTATGCGCCTGCATGTGCTTTCCCTCGGCTGCCAAGGTCACATCCACCAGTGACTCGCTGCTGAGCAGTGATGTGAACACCGATATGAAGTTGGGTTGGTGGTTATTCCACCGGAGGCAGAACTGCTGGACCGACATCTTTTAGTCCTGAGAACAAAATAAACATTCAAATCAAATCTTTGCTGGCTCCAGTTTAAACTGTTTGTACAACAGTTTGTCTGTGATAAATAAATATATTGTTGAAATAAGCTTTGCCAAAAATAACAAAAAATGTTATTTTTAAGTTACATTTAAAGAATGGCAATTCTCACTAAATATGATTGTAATAGAGGATAGAAATATTTTTAAACACATGTATAAAGTATAATGTTAACTAACACATGATTTGCAGGAGATGTGTAAACATATTCGCATATTTCGCAACCGTTAAAAATGTAAGGTAAGAATTTTATATTTAAAAGTTTTATTTTTAAAAAATTAACAATTGTCCATATAATATGTGAAAAATAATTTCATATGCAATTTTGTAAAATTTTCGATGTGTAAAAAAAACCTTTGGGTACATATAAACTACAGTGTCATTTTGACTACGCTATAACAAAGATATTCATATCTAGGGGAATTAAACTCCTGCTATGTCATAGATTTTTTATATTAGCTACTATATAAAATATTGTACATACACATTGTTTATAGGGTGAATTTAAGTACAGATATGGTATATCACAGTTCTACATATTGTACGTAGGGTGAATTTAAGTACAGATATGGTATATCTCAGTTCTACATATTGTACGTAGGGTGAATTTAAGTACAGATATGGTATTTCTCAGTCCTACTCAGTATTCGGTCCTGTGCCGAGGCGGACTAATGTTATTTAATTATGGTTTATTTATCTTCTGTGTCGTTTTTAGTGAATTTTTGGAGTTTTTTTCATTAGCCTCTTTCAGCCATATTTTTTGTTGTTGATTGTACTCATTAATTTTTTTTTTAGTTTTATGTATAGGGGAAGTGTGTTGGGGAGTTTTATTACAAAGTGTAGTTTCTTTGTCCGAATGAGGTTTTATAACTTGGAATGATTTTTTTATGTCATTTTTATTCGATCTAGTGTGTTGGATACACGGTCTAGTAGAGCATTTGAAATTTTTGAATAGTTTCAATAACATATTTTTGGCACATATTTGTTGTACGTTTGATAGCTATTGAAAATTTCAATTGAAAGCGTTCTAATTTGCATACAAATCGAATCCACACCGCCCGCTCGCCAGCCTGCTCGTCCACCACATACAGACATTCTTCTTTAGTTATGTATTTCAACCAATTTACACACAACCTTTACAAATTATACACCTAAACCTTCCTCTTGAATCACTCTATCTATTGGTGAAAACCGCATGAAAATCCGTTCAGTAGTTTTTTGAGTTTATCGCGAACAGACAGACAGACGCGGCGGAAGACTTTCATTTATAATATGTAGAGATTGTACTGAGGAAAGAACTAAAGCATTGGTTTTACAAACATTGTAGTGAAAAAAGATGATTTAAGAGGTGGTATAACATCTCAGGACAATTTCACTGATCAATGTATTTCGCCAATCTCTCTTTTCATAAGTTGTTCAGCAACATGACAATTATAATGTGGTCACATACAATTTCGTTTAGGGATTCTTCATGAAAATTTTGAGAAACTTCTTCACTTTTCAATGTTACATTTTTCACCAAAAGCCATCCCTCATGTGTGATGACACATGCACAAAACGACTGCGACACATGCTACTGCCAAAAATATATTTTACCTATCCCATTACACCCCCTCCGTCGTGGTATCCCATTACACTACCTCCATTGTGGCAAATGTAACCGTGACAATATTAAATGTTGTCAAAAAAATTCTAAAATATTACCAACTATTATTATTGATATCTTGTCACACTGGGGGGAGGGGGTCTCACAAATGTGACTATGTGTTTCAGGGACAGGGGGGGGGGTCAAAAAATCATGAAATTCGTGTGACGTAATTTATGGATAGCCCCAATTGGATTTGAAAAATCTCCTCAAAGACACTGATCAACTTACATTAAAAAACTGCTGTTGTGAGTTAGCTTTTTTTTTAATATTTATCACACCTGTTTCTTGTCTGCAGCACGTCACCAGCTCTCCATTTTGAAATGCCATACATATTCCCATGTGAATTATCCCAATGAATTACCAATATTAATAAATTACCTAGTATTCACAAAAATATTACAGAGTTAAATAATTCTTCAAGTGTAAATATTTTTAAACCTGCCAAAATAACCACAATCCGAGCGGTAAGAGGCGGGAGAGTATGTGATGCCATTAGTGCTCTGAACGATAATCATCGGTAATGCATTTTGTTTCGACATTTTGTTTTTTATTCAGTAAGTACCCCATTACATTTTTTTATCAATGTTTACCGTTTAACTTAATTACGGGTATTTTTGAAAAAAGTATTTTAGCACCCTTGTGATTTAAAACTCGATGAAACGAAAAGGCGCCACTAAAAAGAGACAAATACATACTTCTGTAGAATTTAGTCTAGAGAGAATGAGATAGAATAATCGGTCTCCTCTTTGGGCTTTGTGCGATGCTTCGTAGCCTCCCCATTCTTATGTACTTTAGTTTTCCGAACGTTTCACTTCTATTTATAATTTTTTTTTAATGTTTTTATACTAAAATTAATTTTAAAGGTTAGCATTTGTTAATCCGGCCAAAACATCACCAGACAAAGCCGTATACTTGGTGTTGATATTCCTATGTAGCTGACAGAATAACACGCCGTGGCAGTACAACGTTTTCCGGCCAGCGGGATTATTGCCATTGCTTTTACGTAAATTTTAAATGAGTTCCTACTTATTCATTTTTACAAAAACATTAATTTTGGGATCATCGTGATTTTGGTCTTGGTCGTGCTTGGCATTCCTGTCGTTTGAGTTGCAAGTATGCTAATAACTTCAATTTTACCACTTTGAAGTTAACAAAACCTTCTAAAATGTCAGGAGATAATACAAATTATTATTGCATCATACCGATTTTTAAAAAATACAAGCGTATAAAATACAAATATCGCTTTTCCAAGAAATTTTATGTAAAAAATGCCATGAGCGATCTCTTTGTGATATATGACATGTTTTAAAATAGTTGAAGATCAATAATTTAATTTAGATTAAAACAATCGATAAAACTAAAAAGACGAGCACAAATCTCAGGACCTCAGATCACCATACAAAATTACACAAGGCAAAACTGTATGGCGACCTCTTCCTCTTATTCGCAAAGTACGCATTGAACAGAAAGAGATGCATGGAGATGTTTAATTATTACATTGTACATTGCGTTTATAGATAGCTTTAAAATCATTTTTAAGAATGATTTATAAATTCTGTCATAATAAAAATATACAAATATGAATATTTAAAATTGGGTTTTTTGATCTACATAAATACAATTTTTAAAAATCAAAATATTTTTAACTTAAATTCCTTATTGTCTTATTTTTCTCGTACAGGATTAACAGTAATTCTACACAAGACTGACGTGATAATGGAGAATATCCATTGAGACTATGCTCAGTAAACAACAGAACTACAGAATGAGATCATTTTTATAAGACCAGATTTTATTAGATATTCAGATATTATCATAACTTCTTATTGTTTCGGTTGTATTGAAGATTGAATAAGTCAATCATATCATATCTGAACTTTTCAGAAAGGCTTCTGAATTCGAACACTCATAGGAAATTCCATAAGAGTTTCATTCTAGTTCTGCCAGTCATTATTTTGGCGCTTACCCATTCCTTCCATTATATAAGTACATTCATTTTTTCTAAAAGGATTGCTTTAATCACTTCAACAAGGAACCACCAAAATATATTCATTTATCCTTCGCTACTTTGGTTGCCCCGATTACTTCACACCTTCATCTGTCATTACTTTTTCTGGCGAGACCAACCAGATACATTCCCTCTGGAGTTCTTGAGAGATTTCGGTTCGCTATTTTTATCTGGTGACATTCTGAATGCAAACCCCGAACGTCCCAATTTAGGATCTTTCAATCATCGACCGTTTGTTGATGAGAATCAACAATATCAATGAGAACTTTGTGTAGGCACGTGTCTCATTATATTAAAGAAGTTAGCACAATCAGATTGCTTTGACAGTTTCTCATATTTTACTTTGGAAACTCTGTTCAGGAAATTTTCTGCTTGCTTATGATAAATTATTATGTAGAGTTGGAGAAATTGGAGGATCCTTCCTAAATAAAAGAGTATGGAAGGATTGTTGAGGATCTGGCAGCATCAAACGATTATGAAATAACTATAAGTCATCCTATTCCTGCTTGCAACCAATGGAGGTACTACTTTGTATTACAAATAGCTGACCATACTAGTCAAGTAGTAGGGATTATGTTTATTGACTTCATGTGACTAAACCAAAGATCGCTGATGATGAAGACAAGCATTTATTCATGAGGATGACCATTCATTCTGGTATTAATAAGATAGTGTTTTGACAAGATCTATTCTAACATCAGAGTCATTGGTCATTACAAAAAAGCAATAAATGTGTCACGAAAGATCACTGAGGATGAGGACGAATATTCATTCCGGTATTAATAAGATAGTGTTTTGGCAAGATCTATTCTAACATCAGGGTCATTGGTCATTACAAAAAAGCAATAAATGTATCTGAACGAAAGATCACTGAGGATGAGCACGAATATTCATTCCGGTATTAATAAGATAGTGTTTTGACAAGATCTATTACAAAAAAGCAATAAATGTGACTGAACCAAAGATCACTGAGGATGAGGAAGAGAATTCATTAATAGGATAGTGTTTTGACAAGATGTATTCTAGGTTTATTGGTCAATACAAAAAAGCAATAAATGTGATTGAACCATAGATCGCGGAGGATCGCATAGCAGAATGAGGATGAGCATTCATTCCGGTATTAATAGGATTGGATAGTGTTTTGACAAGATGTATTCTAACATCAGAGTCAATGGTCATTACAAAAAAGCAATAAATTGTTTATTTTTTATTACACAATTCGCGTACATTAATGAAATAGAATATATACAATAATTATAATCGCATGTACATAAGACACAAGAAACACATAAGATAGTGTGAAGAGTGGAGATCATCTCAGGAAACAATCTGTTTGGCTAGGGAAAGAACAAACTCAGGCAGTTTATATTCATCTAAGACGCATGAACGCAACGACATATAGTTTCCAAGCTAATGTTACATTGAAAAAGTTTTCCATAGCACCATTATAAAGAACTCCAGTCAATTTGTCACTTTTTATGAAGATTCACCTTCCAACATAAATACTGGTTTTTTATGTTGTTTTCACAGTTAAAATAATTTTTAAAGTAAAAATTTATCAAAGCATACCAAAACCAACTGAAATCTGGTGAGACCATCAACAAATCACAAAATAAATATTTAAAAGAATCTAAAAAAAACATGAACACTTTTAAAATAATTTTTGGTGAACCCATATCCGAGCCTACACAGCGCGACATCAGTATTAGACTTATGAGGGAGCGATCTAAGTTCTATCAGAACCCGTCGACCAATTACAGAGATAACGATTTATTCATTCTAATTATCTAGAGTTCTTTTTTGGAATTTTTAAAATACTTTTGACACATCCATGTATTTTTGCGGGAAAATTTGCACAATGTTTAAACATACAGCAAAATTCAATAAATTAGTTATTTTTAATCACAGATTACACATCTGCCCTGGATGGGCACTGAAATGCTACCTGAAACATTGGCTAAAGGAGGAGGTAGCACACGGCATAAAAACCTAACAATAAATCACAAAAATGCTTTTGGCCATGAAAATCTCAAATCATAACCAGTTTTTCAATGTTTGCAATGCATTAATAATTATTAAATATTTTTATATGTAAAAGCGTACAAGTGGTTGTTTTCTGCTATCCCCTTTGAAGTGAGATTACAGTGGGATGTGTAGTGCAATTTTCAAAATGGCCAAATTGACTTTTTACCGAACATTTCATAAACAAATTTTGTTCAAAATTATCTCATAAACACTAGATCATGGATGATATTTTATGAGCAGTGTGTAGCAGGCCTGCTAACTTTGGTCTATTCCCCATTTAGAAAAAATATTTTCTTCACTCCAATCTTCTGTGTTTTTAAAGAAATTATCTTCAATGATGAAAAGTTTTAACATTTGAATGGTGGCAACATTTTATTTAATCGCTTTATATTTACACATCAAATTCAGTGAAAATAATACGCCATTGTTTGGATGCTAGAATCAACAATCTGTTAAATGGCAGGTGCCTGATAAATAAACATGTCATTTTTTTATCACAATGTTATTCGCAGCGCATTTCTCGAAAAAACGTGTTTTTGGTTAACTATTTATTTACGTTTTAAATCTAGGGATTCTTACCAGTGACAATCGAAATCGCATTTTGAATATCCAATCTTACAGACATAAACTGCACCTTCGAGTGGGTTGAAGATTGTTCAATTGTCCAAATATGTAATTCATTTTTCGATCATAATAAAAGAATCGTAGCGCAATAGAAAAGAGTCAAGTAAGGATAGTCGGTTCGCATAATAAATCAATAATATTGCGCCGATGCAACTGAGGCAATATCTTGACATTTATTCCCCAGATTTTCATCAAATGCAAAACAAAACGTAGAGGACGATCGATTCACAGGAGCATACATTGCAAAACATATAAACCCTAAGCAGAAATTTTATTTCAAAACATATTAACAAATTAAATAACGTAGGGCAGACGCTAACATTCCGCAACGAACTAACAAGTTCAGGACACAACTTTGGGGGCGGGCGAATAGTAATATATAATATGTCAAATAGATAAATACTTATACGTAACATTTACCGCCTTAGTAATAACAGTTTACTCACCAGATTATTAAACTTTATAGTCAAAATAACAAACAAATCCAGAACATCGATGGAGGCTGCTTTGTGACGCTAAAAACACATAGAAACGTGAAAAACCTACAGAAACGTAATTGGATATTGGATGAAAGATGAGACAGAGACAGAGACACATGCCACAAACTAAATGTCATAGACAGCAACACATTCCGACAAGGCAATTTTTTAAGTGAAAACTTCTTTAGCACCGTTGTTAGTTGAAACTCGATGAAACGGAAAACATAACTAAAAACAAACTGGAAATAGCGACACTAAAAAGAGACAAACACAAAAATCTATAGGATTTAGATAAGAATGAGATAGCATAATCGGTCTCCTCTTTGTGCGGTGCTTCGAAGCCTCCCCTCTCTTGTCTACTTTAGTTTTCTGGAGGTTTTACTTCTATCGAATTGCATATTCTGTTTTTTACTATTTTGTTCTTGTTGTCCCTTCATTCATATGTTTGTTTGCTTCTTTCAGATGTTGAATTTTAGATGGTCAACTCTCTGTTAAATGACGCCTGAAAGTATATTGACAAGTGGAAGGTCACTGCCTATAATATTATGATAAAAGTATCAAAAGTACAAAATTTCATCAAAAGTGATGAAATTTTGTACCCTTGACGTTCAAAATAAATGAAAATTACTGTCTACATCTTATCTCGAATGACTATGGGCCCGTATATCAGTTGGTCTAAATGGATAGCGAGACTATCAAGCCGCTTGTGACAAGCACGTAGTTTTTTGTCTATGGCTAGAATTATAAACCGTCTCCAGAGGAAGCTTGTGGCTTGACTCAAGCATGACTCAAGCATTGTTCAATAACTACGTGCCGGTAGCACGGAGGCGTCTACTAATATCTACAGGAATTCCAAAAACTGAAAAAATCGAACTAATATCTATGAGAACGAATATCTACAGCTCAAACTGTTGATTAATATCTATGAGAACCAAAGTGTTGCCGAATAACTACAGCTCAAACTGTTGATTAATATCTATGAGAACTAAAGTGTTGACGAATATCTACAGCACTGGCAGAGGTTGGATTTGCAATTATGTATAGCATATTGGAATAACGTAATATTGCGTATGCAATTTAAAAAACTTTATTTATGTAAGTATGTATGTAAAAATCCCTAATATCGGACTATTAGACACATTTAGCTGATTAGTCCAACCTACGCTCTGTAGATATTAGTCAACACTCTGAAGTTCGTAGATATTAGTTCAACATATGAGCTGTAGATATTCGTCCGACATACAGGCTGTAGATATTAGTATTTGGAGTCGGTAGCACACATGACGCGAATTTATATTTTTTGGGCGTAGACAACAAATCATACACAAATAAGTACGTGAGTGGTGATTTTAGATATTACGTATCACGTAAAACGTTTATGAAAAATAGATTCAATTATTATAAAGTAAGTAGGTATTTGTTTTTGTGTTTAATAATGTTTTTTTATGTTATTTTAATTTTATAATATTATTAATATAACATTTATTATAACATAATAAATAATGCTTTTTCTATACTAGCTTCCATCTCGCACAAAAATCACTTTCGACTACCGAAAGTGACAGGAAGGCATAGACAAAGGCTTGTCACAACGGCTTGAAGCGAACATCAAGCCGTTGTGGCAAGCATCCATAGACTATAACGGAAACTAAATTTACTGCTTGATAGTCTCTAAGCGTTCTGGCAACCATTTGTTTATGCCTTCGTATGATTTTTGATAGTTGAAGGTGATTTTTTTTGCGGCTGGAATGAAATGGAATTAAAAGCTGTCTTATCTCTTGCGCTACCTAGTTTTGAGTTTGAATAAAAACAAAAAAATAAACGAATTTGGTGTAAGAATGGTACAAGTTGAGATCTCGCTTTACTCGTGAGCATTTGCAAAATGTATTTCAGGCTACAGCACCAAATGATTACATGCATTTTCTCCGAACGGAAGACCGTACTTACGAAGCATTGTTGGACCCCTTATTAAAAAAACAAATACTCACGTGAGACAAGTTATCCAATCAACAAAGTTTATCTATAACATTGAGGTTTTTGGCCACTATAATGGATATGCAAGAACTAAAATATACGTGCGCTATTCATCCTCGCACCCTCGAATTAACAATAATGAATAAATGTTACAATTTATATTACAATCTAACGTTAATTCATTATTAAAGTGGGAAAAATTGTTTATTTTCCCCATTTCTCAGATGTTCGCAATAGGTAGCTAAATAATATAACACATTTAAACCAGTCAACAGCAGTTACATTATTTGATTATTATTGAACAACTAGCTGGGTTCCCCTCCCCCCTCCCGCGAACCCCCTACCCGAGTTCTCCTCCCCCCTCCGCATTCCATACATTCAGTCCATGTACATTTAGTTTTCAAACAGCTCGCGTGCCACCTACCTCAATGTTTTTATACAAATTTCATAATGCCAGAGCTCACCAGTAGTTTTTTTCCTGACAATAACGAAAACCAAAAAAGGAATTATCCATTTTGCTGCAGTCGTTCGAAAGTTATGCGCGTGCATACATTTCGGCGATTTATTTTTATTTATGTAAGATATAAGATAAGATAAGAAAACAAAAAAACAAAATACTTACAGAATTAAATAATAACATTATTAAATTATATTTTCATTAATATTAAGGAAAAATCAGATAGATTTCTACAAATTAAACACAAAAACAATTAATACTTATTTTATAATAGTTTTATCAAATTTATGAAATTGTTTAAAAACATGAAACGTAAAAAATGTAACTAATTTCGAAAAGATATCTTCTTTTAAATGGTGAAGAATGCTAACTACATAGTACAATGTACATGAACAACCTAATACATTGTTTACATTAATGTAAATACGTTCTTATTTTATAATTCTGCGATTGTTTCGAAAATGTAACTAATTTCAAGAAATGGCCAAGATCACCCTGAATGGGTGAAAGCCAAATAAATAATTTAAAATATAATATATGTCTGTTGGTTGTCTATGCCCAAAAAATATCAATTCGCGTCAAAATCGGTATCGGTGGTTATCGCGCGTCAAGTTAAGCTATTCTAGTTCGTGTTCCTCATATTTTAACAATTCAGAGTTATTATACACTTTTCGTAAAAGGATTTATGGGAGATTTTACAAAATGGGAGAAAACCAAATTATTGCGATTGTCAATGACTTTCTGGTGAGTACAGTTTATTAAAAAAGTGTTGCGCTTCTCGGTTCCATTGATTTACGAATTCAATTTCTATCATCATTATTTATTGTTTTGACATGTTTATTAATAAAGTACATCTATTTAACGGCACTATAATTCAAATGCTTATCAAATTATCGAATTTTAATTAGTTCACGATATACACATAATTAAAAATGAATGTTACGAATTACGAATGTGCGATTCTGAAGTCTCGTGAATTTAATATTACGGAATAAAACCCATTCCAAAATTGGGTAATAATCGGTTCGGACTGGCCACGCTTATTACGAATAATTTTTAGAAAAAAACTTAACTAGAGGTCCACACTATTCGCGAAGTTGACCGAGGTTAGCCGAATACGATAGTGAGGAAAGGCACTTCGTCTATTTTCGTCCAACCTTGGCTCGTCTCGGGCGACCTCCAGTTTTTGTCGGTTTTTGTGCCCGAGTCAAAGGACTCGAGGTTGCACGAAGTGCCTACACGAAGTGACTCTCTACACTACTCGGTTAACTTCAGTTCGCTTCAATACGTCGTCGTGAATAGACGTGCGCGCTAGTAATTATTTTTTATTAGTATTGTCATACGGCACGATTATGAGTGGAATACAGTGGTCGCAGGAGCAAATTCTGTTGCTCCTGCGACCAGGGCATGTTAGAATTACCCGTAGACGAATTAAAGAAAAATAAGGATTCGCTTTTTGCTATGTACAGGAGCTACCGTAGAAAAAAAGATGCGTCAATAAATAATAATAATAATAATGGTTTATTGTCTTCATTTCTTAGTAACAAGTAGAGATAATGATATCCCCACTCGGATCTCCCGTGCTGAGGATTTCACTTACATATTATAATTTAATTATAAGAAATTAATATGAAATAGACATAACATATATCATGTAGCATATATTTTTTTAAATAATTATAAATAAAATAAGACAGTGTTTTCTTTATTATTCAGTTCACTGGATTTGGTTTTAGTCTATTTGATATCAGTATATTTTCTATTTCTGATCTCCCTATATTTAGTATCCAGCTTTTTATTTGAAAATTAAATGTTATAATGTTGAGGTTTTTGAGTGAGAGTGGTATTTTATTGTAGAGTTTAATGCCATAATATAAGAAGCTTTTTGCCCAAATGTTGTGTTAGTAGTTCCTTCTTTTATTTTTCTTCGTTTGATAAATATGTACATAATAAGCGAGCGTGCACATTGCAACGGCAGCTGCTACTTGAGCGTCCATGACGTGCGAGCCGTGCCGGCACCACCGCGCGAATGAGCTTCTCGCGAAGTTGAACGAGAGTGTAGCAACGTACTTCGAACTTCGGTCAACTTTCCCGAATATTTCGTCGAAGAACTTCGCGAGTAGTGTAGACCTAGCATTAGATTCGCCTTAATTACTATAAAAGGAAACTTTTTGGCTTTGGGGCGGCGGAAAATAATGCATTTTAATTTTCAATTGCATAAAACCAAAATTCACTTCGCGAACCGACGCAGCGAAAATCCGCGGCCGTAGCTGTCACTGTTATGGACTGTAGCTGACTTCGTGGGATACCTACATGAAATCCCGCGAATCACAAACCATGTTGCACAAACCTAGCGTAGCCGCTAAACCACTTGAAAACTGGGATGTTTTTCTTGCGTTGACGCGAGCAGGCGTTATAAAGGGGCACATTCTTTTGTATCACAAACCATGTTACACAAACAAGCCCGCTAGAGAAATTTCATAATTACGCGCTTTATCCCACGAAGTCAGCTACAGTCCATAACAGTGACAGCTACGGCTGCGGATTTTCGCTGCGTCGTCGGTTCGCAAAGTGAATTTTGGTTTTATGCAATTGAAAATTAAAATGCATTATTTTCCGCCACCCCAAAGCCAAAAAGTTTCCTTTTATAGTAATTAAGGCGAATCTAAAGTTTTTTTCTAAAAATTATTCGTAATAAGCGTGGCCAGTCCGAACCGATATTTACCCAAAATTGATTCACGATAATACTTAGGTACCTCCCCCCGATCACCCCGTTATGTTTGAAGTATTCTTCCGATTGATGAATCGTACAAGTAAAGTACCAATGTTATTCGAAATTCTTTTCTGTAAAACCACGCCATACAAAAAGAAGGAGAGAAAGTGATCCATGTTCAGACCATGGTTTTTGGTAAACTGTCCATTTTATATAGAAAAGTCATTTACCGTTGGAAACTGCTCTTTGCGCCCATATTGCTCATGTGTTTTTGAAGTATCGCAATACGTTTAAAATAGTTTAACCGGCTTGCAAGGTGCCCGTAAAATGAATTGGAGCCATAGAACTGCAAAAAAAATAATCATAATCATTAATAATCTAAAAATTAAAAAAAATGGAATTTAAAATAATATATAGATCATGAGCGATTTATTAATAATGTTTTATTATAAAATAATTTTTTGATATTATTTCTTGTAAAAAGTCAAAACTACTGATTGATGATGATAAACATCAATTTAATAAAAATGACAGAAATAACTTCAACATTAGACGTGTTAGATTTACTGAGGTGCCCGCCGTGGATGCTGGTGTATGGAGACTCCGCAAGTTTGCTCGCACCAGTTAATGAAGGGTGACCTATGGCAGACGTGTTGGTTATAATACTTAGGTACTTCCTCATGCACTGCAGTGTTGAGTCACCCTGTTGATGTTGTATTCTTATTGTTCTTATAATTCTTATATTCTTTTTTAAACGACTTCAAAAAGGAGGAGGTTCTCAATTCGACTGTATTTTTTTGTTTTTTTTTTTTTTGTTTTATGTTTGTTACGCCAGAACTTTTGACTGGGTGAACCGATATTGATGATTCTTTTTTTATTTGAAAGCTGATGCTTCCCGTGTGGTCCCATTTTAATTTGGTCCAGTTCCGACAATAGCATCCATGAGAAAACCATATAAGTCTTAAATTTGCATAAGTATGTGCGCGACAAATGGACGAATAACTCAATATCACGCCAACCGATTTCGATGATTCCTTTTTATTGGAAAGGATGTACTTCAAGGGTAATTTAATGAGAGTTTGGATAGGTTCTGATTATCGGATCCATGACAAATTAACGAAACTCGGCCGAATCTCTTAATTTGACCTTAACGTCGCTATGGTCAAATAATGTCTGTCTCATATGAGCAGTACGTTTAGTAGGTTTACCCATATTCAGACAAATTAGTTAGTGTACTTCAGAATCACTAAAAATCAAAAAATAAACAAAAATTTTAACAAAACAAAAAACGACTTCAAAAAATGCACTTAAAGTAAAAAAATAATTTCGTATTCTTCTACAACTTCATAATCAACTTACTTTTTCTAATCATCAATATGTAGGTACGATTGTTATTTTTGGAGTCGGTGTCAGCAAAGGTACCCGGCCCGGCGGGTTCACTTGACAGCTCCCCGCGCCGCCGCGGCTCCGCTCTCGCCTCTCGCCTCGTCAAGTCGCTTGTGCGATACAAGCACACCTCACCTATAACTATGTATGTAGTTACAAACCTACCTTGACTGACACCGACTCCAAAAGTAACAATCGTACCTACATATTGATGATTAGAAAAAGTAAGTTGATTATGAAGTTGTAGAAGAATACGAAATTATTTTTTTACTTTTTAGTGCATTTTTTGAAGTCGTTTTTTGTTTTGTTAAAATTTTTGTTTATTTTTAAGTGAAAACTTCTTTAGCACATACTTTTTGTAGTGTTCTTTAATCCCAGGGATTATGATTACTTAAATTATATATTATATATTTATTTTATATTTTTTTTTCAACTAATAAACGGTCATTTATCTAATAATGAGATACTGGCCCAATTAAATTTTTTTGTACCAGAGTCTCACTCTCGAGGACATCATCACAACCTCATATACAGTAGAGCAAGCCGCACTAATTTATTTATGAACTCACCTGTGGGGAGAGCTACATGCTTTTTGAATGCGATGGATAAAAAAATAGATTTATTTTTTGTGTCCTATAGCGCATTTTAAGATTTTTGGCATTGCATATACACTGCATAAATGGTACAATTATAACGTCTTAGGCTATATTGCCTGTAATTGTTATAAATAAATGTACAAATTATATATAAATAAATAAATAATAATAATAAATAATAAATCTCAGTTATTTACCAATGGATTCACAACAGAATTATCTTAATACTGCATATATTTTAAGCCTAATTAATTGTGTAAATAAGTAAACCACTGACCACACCTCAGTCTTGAAAGCAAATGGTCTACTAAATGTCTTTTCATTTTATTGTTCAGTTAGATCACATCATTGTGTATCCTAGTGTGGAGCATTATTCCTATCCTTGCTGAAGATTGCCCCACCGTACGTACAAGTTCTGCAAGATCCCATATTGTTAATTTTCAGAGGGTTGATGCAATCGAGGAAGCCTTCAGCTGCTTCCTTGTCTACAAGCCCGAGGTGCAGAGTGAGAAGCTGCTCACCTTCCAACAAGAATTGTCTTCGGTGATGGGAACTCTTGGTCCGGAAGCCTTGGAGAACTGCATCAGGGTCTACCTCAACAGCTCTGCCACCATTCCTAATAATTGCAAGATGAAAACAATGCTTAAAGTCTTGGAGAACCTGGTCAATTCTAATGTTCTGCAAGCAAGGTAAGTCTCACAAATTTGTGTTCCCTAGCGATGTGTGGAATCTCACTTCTTATCGGTGTCTTTGAATGTTTTCATCGTAAACAAAAATAATAGTTTTAATGAAAATAAATAACTACGAGGGCTGTCCGTAAAATAAAGTCTCCAAGGTACTGTGGTCGCAAAGAACGATTTTACGCGCAATCCGGCAACACTGGCGTATAGCCAGGTTTCCCCTTGCCAAAACCCTCAAAACACTCTGTGACACTTAGTCTCGGCGTGGCAGCCGTTCGTGATAGAGCTTTCAATCGCCGCACCCGCCAGGTGTGAGTTACGCTCTGTAATTCATTTTTAAACTTTGCTTTAGTGAATCTGAATGACGCCACTGACGGGACTGTTCCTTTGTCTTTGTTGTAATGTAGTGTACCCAGGTCTCGTCCCCAGTCACAATTGAGTCCAAGAATACTTCGCCATCGATGTCGTATCACTCAAGGAATTTGTGGGCTGCTTCAACCCGTTATGGTTTGTGATCTTCAGTGAGCATTTTGGGACCCACCTTGGGCAGACCTTGTGGTCTCCCGAATGTTCTGTCAAAATCTTGTCAATAGTGATCTTACTGACATCAGGGATCATGTCACAGATCTCCCGAAACATCACCCGTCGATCTGCAATCGTTGTTTTTCCACTTTGGCAATTGTTTCGTCTGAAACCGACAGCCCTCCGGCACGCTTTTAAATTATCTGCGCCATTTGCGCATGTATTTAGCACTCATACACTGTTTTCCGTACACTTCAAGCATCTGAGAATGAATGTCTACCGGGGTTTTATAAACAAATTAATTATAGAGCTAATTCACACCTGGCGGGTGCGGTGAGTGGAAGCTCCATCGCGAAAGGATGCCATGCCGAGACTAAGTGTCGCAGAGGTTGCAGCGTGGTGGGGATTTGGAGTAGGAGAACCAGGCTACATGCCAGTGTTGACAGATCTCGTGTAAAATTGTTCCTCGCGACCTCAGCACTTTGGAGACCTTATTTTACAGATAGCCCTCGCAATTCATTCTTTTCATTAACCCTTTGAGGAGTATTGCCGCACGTATGCGGCGGCACTCAGACGATCCAAATAGAGTATTGTCGCATACGTGCGGCAGTACGACTTTGTTTAGTTTTTTCTTTGCCGTGATTGTATTTTCGATTAAATTATGATTTATAGATATTACAAATATATTTGTCAAACATTTTTACATGTTCTTACCAAAATTGTTATGTATTTCACGTTACGTATTACGTAATTTAGTGGCTCTCAACATTTTACAAAAAATTAGGAAAAACTTGAAAAATAACTCACTCCCACGATGTAAATGACAAAAAAATAACTCACTAATCAAAGGGTTAAATCAATAATGACGCCACAAAGTGTATTTGCGAAGTTTGAAGAAAAAATAATAGTAATTCCAACTTACGTCACCCTCACCCAAAAAATATAATATTCTTCTTCTTAAGTCGGTTCCTCATTGTTGAGGATCCCTAATTCAATTTTAGGGTGGACAAGGCTCCTCCACTCCTTGCGATTCCAGTGATGAGGTTCTCCAAGTTGGAGTCCTCAGCTTGCCGAGCAAAGTGTCCAAAGTTTCATAAAATAGGCAGATAGTTGAGAGCCTACTGTGAAAGCCTAGCTCTTACAGATCGGATACATTTGTGTGTCTGGCTGTCCAAAGAATCCTGTCCATTTCACCAGTACCGCATTTCGAGGATCACTTAATATACCTTCATTAACTAACAAAGACAATCACACATTCTCTTATAGATGTGTTGCACTTCATCCTCATTCTATTTATATCCACACATACCTTAAAATCAAAACATCCAGAATAATAATTTTTTTTTTCTTTTCAGATTGGTGTGCGACGCTATTTTGTCCTGTGATAAACTTACTCATGATAAATTGGATTTCTGGATTGAATGCTTTATATTAATGCGACACATTATTGGCGGAGTGGATTATAAAGGTGTTCGCGAGATCATGAAGGTAAAATGTTCACCATACATAGCCTTTCCTTGAAGCGATGTTATTATTGCTGTATGTAATTAACCATGTAAAATTTTAACATTTCGAAGTAATAGAAGGATTAAAATATTATTTTTATTTATTTATTTATTCATAATTGATTTTACAAGGATACAATACAATGGTTCTAGACTATTTACAAATCCACCCAATTTACCGTTCTTTGAGTGACCTATTGTTGTGTTTGAGATGTGGAGTAGTAGTAGTAGTACAATTTGGAAGGTGGGTATGGGCATCGCCGCCCCGGGAACCATTTATTGGATAAGCAACACTGCCATAGGTTACCCCAAGTGGTTCGCTACGTTTGGTGACTTAGCAGGGGTGCCCGGGTTCATGGGGTGAGGTTTATCCAGGTCTTGGTGGCTGATGTTTCTACCCACCTGCCGTGTGGTGGGCAGGATCGAGAGAAACTGGTTGAGAGAGGTCTTTTATCCTCTCAAGCTGAAAACTCTCGTTGGAGGGATGGATTCATATGTCCATCACTCCTGGACACACTGACCCCCAAATTCCTGCCCACCCCTATTTCACCTATTTCCTTCCCAGAACTTCTTCTCCTTCCTTTCCTTAAAAAAACCCTCCACCAACATCTCCTAAGATGACATACGCCCTGAGGGAAATTATTTTCCTCAAAGCCTCCTTTGTGTATTAATATGTGCGTTTTAATATGTAATAGATATAAAAATGTGTAATGTAAAGAAGTGTTATAAGTTATAATGATTATGTTTTTAAAAGATTTTAAATTCAAATACTATGTGGTCAAGTGCATATATATTTATAAATTTGCTTGTAACTGAGTGCAGCTAAGATTGTTTTCTATATACAGTAACCTGTGGCCCCAGTTCAATCTTAGGGAGGGTTGTTTCGAAAAATTTTAATAATTCATCAAATATTTAAAGTTATTTTCACGTTCTGTGAAAGTTCTATTCAAGTTCTATGAGTATTACAGTTTTATGAAGCAACTAGCTTATAATGATATAATAACAACTTGAATAGTTAATACTTGTTATACAGAACGTGAAAATGAACTTCAAACATTTGATGGATTGTTCAAATTTTTCGAAACTACCCCTCCTAAGATTGAACTGGGGCCACAGGTTGCTATGTACAGAAAACAATTTTAGCTGCACGTAGAACAGAGAACCCCTAAAAGTGTGATCCATATCGATCTGTAAGGAAACTTATGTTGTCAATTTACATAAAATCTTTCGTTTCCTAGGCCTCGAAAGATCAAATAAATAAAATTTGTTCAAGAAAGAATTTAAATATTTGAAAAATTTTATGAATTTCTATAAAAGTGAGAATAAATTAAACTTACTCCAGGCACAATGCGACACGCCCACAATACACCTCTATTTTTTCTCTTCTGTGTGTAGCTTTATTTGTTTATAATTTTTAACACTATTTATATTCATTATCATAGCGCGGCATTCATATAAAATTTTGAAAATTATTTTATGTTTTAACCTGTACACCACTTTGCGTATGTGTCATGTCATGTAAGCGTAAATAAATCATACCCCTAGCGCTATAAATACAAAATACCCTATTACGACTTGATGCACACCAAATTTTTTGCAAAACCAAAATTGTTACATATAATTCTTACAAAATTAAGCTTGGCTTTCAAGTTTTAATTTTAATTGATCTGAAATTTTAAGGCCTTCCTTACGGGTCACATAATATAATTAGACTTAATTAAAACAATGAGTATTTGGGTTGTGATGTGTGGTTTAAGTGCGGATATCGAAGGACCTTGAATGTTTTTTATGTGTTTTGAAATCTATGAAAGTAAAAATGAAAGCACACAAGGAAAGGAAGGAAGGGACTTTCTGCGGAACTTTGTGGCACTTCTCTTATTCTTCTATCTCGGCTGGGTTTGATGATGCACAGTCGTAAGACTATTAATCTTGGTTTTTTTGTATGCGGGATCATGCGGTATGATTATTATTTGCTAATGCCGCATGCGGAATATTAGATGTTTTCGCGGCGAGTTGCGATTGACGACTGATTGTTATGGTAATGAAATAACAGGTCCATAGGGATGAGTAGGAAAAGGAACATGATAGGGATGGATAGGAAAGGAATGTGTGACAATCAAGCTACAAGCACAGAGTCTATGAAATATGTAGATGTATGTAGGTAAGTGTAGCTATGAATTTTCTAAACGCCCAACCAGGTTGTGTATATTGGTGTGTGTGTATATAATTTTGGCTGCGATAAGCTTGCGAAGCGTTACTAGGAAGCAATTTTTTGTCTTGCTTTAGCCTATCTATTGTTATTAGCGAGAAAGGGACAACTGTGTACAATCGAATTTACATATTCAAAAAGTTATATAGTGTAATCTTTTTATTATTCATTTTTTTTTTTATTTTTTTTTTTTTATTTATTTAATAAATTTTACAAAAATGTCATGTTTTTGTGTATAAATAAAGTTTTTTGGAAAAAAAATATACATTATTTAATACGTCTTACACCTTTTTTTTGAGCAAAGCTCGTGTTAAAAAGGCGGTGACAACGAATGTAGATATTAATTTTTATATAAGTTTAAATAATATATAATTTTTTTCTTACATACATATAGATCAATTGATGGATAATTAACAGTATACAAAGAAAAAAATCGTATATATCATAATATGCATCTATAGTTTTATATAATATATAAAACATAAGCAGAAAGAAGAGGATATAAAAAAGAAAGCTGAAAATTAAAGAAAGAAAAAGGATATCAGATATTACAATTGTGTTTATAAATAAAATATTATAAGATGTAGTGATTGTGATAAGTTATATATAAAGAGCTTTAATTGATTTTTTGAATTTTTTATAATTTGTTTCCATTCTTAAATTAACTGGTAATTGGTTAAACCATTTAACTCCAATATATTTATAGTATTGTTGAGCTGTGGTGGTGTTACAACGCGGGACAGTCATTATAATTATTATTGATTATTGTTGATACTATTCACTGTTCAGAATGTGTGTACTGGTCAACTCAAGACCTTAATTTTTTAATCTAAATGATTTTTGTCTGTTACTAAGAAAGTGAAGAAATATTATATTTTTTTCGACTTTTAGTGAGGTCTAGATTTGACTGAGACGTCTATTGTCTTATGTTTATCTCTACTTTTTGTTTTTGCTTTCATATATGTACCATTGTTTGCTCTTATAATTAACATTTGCAATTTTAATTCTTCTGTTACTGATATTGTAAATTGGACCCAAGATTTAACCTTTAGGAGAGTATGGACATACACTCTGCGACGGACTTTGTAGAAATCCTTATATATAAATTAATGATTCTCTGTTTGTTCTTTATTATTTCCTATAGCATTCATCCGATTGCAATGAAACTTTGGTGAGTTATTGTGCGCACGCCCGCGAAGGTTTCTGTATATAATGGTAAGCTCTGACGTTATGAAATCTGTATAAAAATTTTATAATAGGTAGCGTTCTCAACAAAAATGTGTGTATTTCATATAGTTTAGTGGCAGGGAGGGAAAGAAGGAGGAGGAGGGGAACCCCGGAGTGGGGGGTTTGCAGAAGGGGGAAGGTGAAATGGGAACGCGGGAGGTGGAAAGGTGGAAAGGTGGAAGGAGTGCCGGGAGGGGAACAGGGACTTTTGGAAAAGGACACACAGGGGAGGGAGGGGCAGAGAGAAGATTTGCAAAACAGACATAGTAGCGGTAGGGGGAGCAGAGGCGGGGGAGGGGAAGGGTAGACGAGGGAGGGGCAGAGGGGGATATTGCAAAGGAGACATAGTAGCGGTAGAAAGAGGGAATAAATTTGGAAAATCCGTGCTTCTCACAACTATACCTGCTCAAGTGTGAAAACCTTCTGATTTATTTGTGTACGCACCTGACGGAAAAACAAAAAATATTGTGAATATTAGCATTAACCGGTCACAGGCCGGAGTCGCGCCGGCGCGCGCGTCATATGCGCATGCGCGAGAAAATAATTCAAATATTTGAATAATGTTGTCGGTGAAAATCTTTTGGTCTGCGATTTTGGCCCTTCTATGTACATAATTTGTATGAAGAACAGTGTCAGAATCGTTTGCGCCATCATTACTCTAGGTGGTGCTAAAAGTTTCATTCACCTAGTCACCCTGGAATATTTTTAAAACGATTTCTTCCATGACAATGCGCTGTCATAAATTGCCGCGAATTTAATGGTCACAATAAATGAGTGTATCGCGAATAAAACATCGTAAAACCTATTAATTTACGTAATAAATGCAAGTAATGTTGTTTTGGTAGATAGTTTATTGTGTTGTGAACGTTTTTCAGTCAATAAAATATACAATAGCTCAAAATTAATCAACAAAAAATTCAATTCAAAGTTCAAAATGGTGCTTTTTTAGTGTTTTTTTGTGAAGTTTCGCGAATTTCCGCGAATTTCCGCAAAATGGCATGGCCTGTGACCGGTTAAAATAAACAGATTTAAAACACAAAAACTTTCTTTTTAAGTTTTCTGGTGAAAACATCTCACTCTTTTGAACACCTTTTTCTCACAAAACTCTCTCTCTCTCAGAGATAATAAATAAATGAAAGAGCTTTGAATGAACTTTTTCACCGGAATTTTCTTTTCTGAAGGTGAATAACGAATTTGGAATATATTGTGTGTATAATAAAAATAATGTCTGATACGTTTTTAGATTTTCACGGCCAAAAGTATTTTCATTAATTTTTGGGGGTGTTACGCTGTGTTGCGCTACCTCCTTCTTTAGCCAACGTTTCGGACAGCGTTGCAGTGTCCATCAGCGATGATGGATGGTAGGGCAAGGCAAGGCAGGAGGTAGCGCAACAAGGCATAACACCCCCAAAACAAATAACGAAAATATAATGTCTATTTGAATACTGTGTGTTGTGTCTGCGATACCTTTATGTACTTGCTGAATGATTTACCTTAGTGAAACTACCATGCTTTAATTTTTATTTCTTTTTATATATTCAATAATATTATTAATTTAATAATAATATAATCTAAAAGAAATAAAAATTAAAATGGAGTTCTACAAATTATGTTATATAAAGTTTTTATTATTTGTTCCCAGGGATGCAGAGAAAAGGCTCAAACCTTACCCGTGCGTTTAGATACTAGTACACTACCTCAACTAAAAGCTCTTCAAAGCATGATGGAGTATATATTTGACCGCAATGCCTCCTTACTTCCCGCTTATTTTATAGTCACCGAGATACAGAAAGCTTATCCTGACAGCAACAATTGGCCACATTGGGTTTGTTACTAAACTTGTTAATGTTCTTGTGTAATGGGTACCTATTTTATATGCACTACTATATGTCTATATACAGTGGCGGACTAAGCCCGTCAGAGGCCCGGGGTGGCAAAACTGAATGAGGCCCCCCCCCATAGTAAAAGTTGATGTAATTTTACAATATTTTTATTCAGATCACACAGGCCTCTGGTCCTAGGGGCCTCCAAGCACCTCCGTGTTCCCTTTATCAAAACCTAAACAAGAGTTTGAGGCACCAGGGCTCTTAAAAATTTATTTCCTTTAATTTTTTATTTCCTTTTTTAAAAGATGCATTTGTTAATAATGCTATCATAAAATGTTTTAAGAAAATTCTAAAAATTCACGGAGATACACCGTTTTATATTAAACCGTTTTAAACAGGGTGTATATTGAATTATCCTTCAGCAAAAATTTGAACGCGTTTTTCTCAAAACTGTGTTTTTAACATATTAGAAAAACTGATAATATATTTCAAATAATGATTAGATAACATATTAGAAAAACTATACATCCGATTTGCATGCACCAAGTCTTAAACTAATCCAGTCACTATGGCACCACATAGGCATTTTTTTAAAGGCCTTCTTAGATAGGTACTAAGCACATTTGAAAGGCGCCACGACACAAAAAAAAATTTGTCTCTTTTTTAATTCATTTTCTAAAAGATGCATTTGTTAATAATCTTTCACCATATATTGAAGGGAATTGGTAAAATTGACGGAGATACAGCATCTTATATGAAACCGTTTTAAACAGTTTGTGTGTTGAATTATCTTGGTTTTTGTGTCTTTTGTTTTTCAACCTGGATGACAACATATTAGAAAAACCCCGCATTGGGTAGGGTTCCCTAGGGTAAAGGGGCCCCGAGACGAGCATTGTCTAGGGGCCCCGACATGTTAAGGCCGGTCCTGGCAGTGCCCGATTGTCCATAAGGCATTGTAGGCCACTGCTTTTTGGCCCCCGCATCGGGTAGGGGCCCCTAGGGTAAAGGGGCCCTGAGACGTGCATTTCTTAGGGGCCACGACATGTTTAGCCCGCCCTGGTAGGGCCATATTGTGCACAAAGAAGTGTAAGCCACTGCCTAGGGGCCACGCATCGGCTAGGGTCCCCTATGGTAAAGGGGCCCTGAGACGTGCATTGCCTAGGGGCCTCGACATGTTTAAGTCGGCCCTGCCAGGCAGTGTAGGCCACTGCCTTTGAAAATCCAGTCACTGTAGCCAGAGCCGTATTATCCATAAGACGTGTAGGCAACTGCCTAAATGCCCCGCATCGGATAAGTGCCCAACATGTTTAAGCTACTCCCGGCAGGGCCGTATTGTCCATAAGGCAGTATAGGGCACTGCCTTTTGAAAATCCAGTAACTATAGCCAGGGCCGTATTATCCATAAAAAGTTCAGGCAACTGCCTAGTGGCCCCGCATCGGGTAGGGGCCCCTAGGGTAAAGGGGCCACAACATGTTTAAGCCTGTCCTTACAGGGGCGTATTGTCCATAAGGCAGTATAGGGCACTGCCTTTGAAAATCCAGTAACTATAGCCAGGGTCATATTATCCATAAGAAGTGTAGGCAACTGCCTTGGGGCCCCTCATGGGGCAGGGTTCCCTAGGGGCCCCGACATGTTTAAGCCGGCTCTGGCTGGGCCGTATTGTCCACACAGCAGTGTAGGGGCATCGGCTAGGGGCCCCTGTGGTAAACAACATGTTTAATCCGGCCCTGACTATGACACCAAGCAGGGATTGTTTTATAAAGGGCCCCCTTCCGATTTGTTTTTATTTTTATGAACGATGAAAATTTACCATAAAAAATTGAAAATAAAATTCGCCGGCCGCCATTTTTATCTTTTTTTTTAGATATCAAAATTCCCTTACATGGTGCCACATACACTGGATTTTCAAACTGTTTAAGAATTGGTGAATGCAAATCGGATGTATAGTTTGTTTAACATGTCAACCAGGTTGAAAAATTTCGAGAAAAAGGCATTCAAAGTTTTGCTGAAGGATAATTCAAAACTATTTCAAACGGTTTCACATAAAATGTTGTACTCCGTCAATTTACCGAATTTCTTTAAAAAAAATTGGTGAGAGCATTCTTAAAAAAGTGCATCTTAAAAATTTTTTTTACTGTGTCCTGGTGCCTTAAAGGCATGTTTAGGATTTGATCAAGGAAACATGGAGGAGTTTGGGGGCCCCCCAGAAGCGGGGGCCCGGGGCGGGCCGCCCCCCCCGCCCCCCCCTTAGTCCGCCACTGTCTATATACAATCTGTTTGGATAATTCAATTACTTTTGTTAATTTTCAAAACAAATTCCATAAAAGAGCAATGCTCTCTAAGGTGCATAGTAAGGTGGTCCAGGCCTGTATAGTAAAATATTTTTTTTCAAATATAGATGTAGCCACCCATTTTATTTGTTACACCTATCATTCCTATTATGTGTAAAAAATTTCAGCCCCCTATCTTATATACAAGGGGGTGCTCATCGAATTAGAAGTTTCCGACAAAAGTTCTGGATTTTATGTAAGACACGTAATTTAAGGTTTATTAATATTACAAGTAATTTAGTCAAATAAGTATAAAACGTATTTGAATTTGAACAAAATTTGGTAACAAAGCAATAATTAACATAATATTAGTCGCAATCTTTCAAAACTATGTTTGCTAACTCCATTTTGAATGTTTCAGTAGAAACGATTTTTCTATTTTGTTCAACGATGTGAAGTAAAAATTGCTTTTCTTCCTCATTCTTAGTGAGTACCGTGCTCTAATAAACTAATAAACCTATCTCCGCTGTATCATTAACAACACGCAAATTTTTGACTCAGCTTTTGCCTTGAAGGTAATCAACGTTGTTATTCCAAGTCTTAGGAGGTAATTACAAGAAAGAGTCCTTGATTTCAAGAACTAAGAGCGTTTTCAACGTTCTTTGTGTTGCAAAAGCTTCTAATGTAACCTCTGAGGCAAGCTTAGCAGAATCACCTCGTACTGAACGATTACCGGCATCAGAATTTATTTTTTGAACAATGGCCTGTTTCTCAGAAAACTAGGTAAATGAGACTAGTTCTTCTGACAAATACCATAAGTGATGCAATAAGACACCCCTAGCTGCTATACTGATTTCGGAATCAATGGCTTCGTACAATTTTAAGCTATTCCAAAGTATTAAGTCATTTACTGGTGCATCTGCTGCCAAAGACGCTTCGATTCAAACTTTGGTGTAGATGATAACTAACAAATCGAACAATTTGTTTTTCTTCTCTCTTGATTAGTTTAAATCTTATTACGATCAAGCGCACTGGTAACGTATTGTGTAAATATGTCACTTGTAGACAGCTTAACGCACTACAAACTCATCTTTGGACTTATCCTCTAATATGCTAGCATTACTAGAAGTGCTACTGAAACTGCACTCAAGTTCTAACTCTTGTCTCGACACCACCGAAGATGAAGCATTACTTTCAGCAGCCATTTCTTTCAATTCTTCAGATCTTTGTTTCCATTTTAGAGAACTTTCTTTGACCTTTTCTAGTTTCTTGTCGATTGAGGTCATAATCATCTTACGTTCTCATCTTTGATCGATGAGAAACGCTCTGTCTTCCGCATTTTTTATCAAATTCAAAGCGCTTGCATGGGTAATATCAAAAAGTTTATCTAGTTCTTTTTTAAACAAATACTCTCCTTTTTTTGTGCTTCAGAATTTCTTCATCTATTTTTATTCAATAGCAGCCAGTTCTTAACAAACTTAATCAGTTTTTCAATGCAGTGATTTTGTTGTCTGGTCGGAATACTAGATTTACTCCATACTTTTACAAGTTCTTGAATAAGTACATGCGCGGAATCTTTCACATTTTTGGAATCATTTAATATGTAGTGATAACGGAGTAAAACTTGCCGAAGAGTAGGATGTTGGTTAAGCCTCATCAATGGCTCAATATCTCGAACCCCAAGTAGAAAAATTTCGTATTTTTTTCAAGTAGATGAACACATTTTACTACACTGATTCACTTCACAGTCTACTAAATAAGTATCAAATACTGTTCACATTTGTCCATAAAACTCTTCAGTAGTTTATTTTAATATTTATTTAATAGTTTAACACATGAAACTGGCCTGTAGCAAAAAGTAAAAATTAAGCATTTTACACAAAAAATTCAAAAACAACACTCGATTGAGCACCCCTTTCTACTTGAGCTATCGCGCTGAAATTTTACTATGTTATTTCTATGAATACGTGTAACAAATTCACGGGGTGGCCAAATGAAAAATAATAAAAAAAAGTTTTTGGACCACCTTAGTGCATAGATATAATAAATTTTATTAATACCTTAACCTAATTGGCTTTTACGAGTGGTCAATATCGGACTCATATTTGCATTGCTTAAGAATAACCAAATTTAATATTTACCAAATGTGGTATATAATTAAACTTATATGTGTGTGTATTAATACTGATCTTTAATTTTTCCAGCAACTAGCAAAACTTCTATCAAGTTTTGTAGAAAGCTTCAGATCTTGTGCCCAGATGGTATCAATCATTGGCCATTCTCACATGCTCCCCGTGGTGGAGCACTCCGGCTATGCGGATCATTTGATCAACCCTTGGCGTTTGGATCCTGCCACATTAAAGTTCTCCTTGAAAGGGAACTTGCCATATGACCAAGAGCTTCTGAAACCGCAGACAGGTTTGCTGCGCCATGTGCTAGAGCAACCTTACTCTAGGGACATGGTGTGCTCTATGCTTGGCTTACAGAAGCAGCACAAACAGAGATGTGTGGCCTTGGAGGAACAGATTGTAGAACTTGTTATACTCGCCATGGAGAGATATGAGCAAGATACCGAGTCGGATGAAGTTTCCTCAACTCACTGGCTATGGCTCCATCTCTCCTCGCAGCTGATATACTTTGTCTTATTCCAATTTGCTTCCTTCCAAAACATTGTCATGGCCTTGCATGACAAATTGGCCGGGAGGGACTTGAGGAAAGGGAGGGATCACCTGATGTGGGTACTCCTGCAATTTATATCTGGGAGTATACAGAGGAATCCTCTCTCTAATTTCCTTCCAGTGTTAAAGCTATATGATCTCCTCTATTCTGAGAAGGAGCCCCTCGCAGTGCCAGACTACAGCCGTGCCCATTGCACGCACCAGATGGCCATTACTTGTATTTGGATGCATCTCATGAAGAAAGCACAATCTGAGCATATTAATATGCACCGCCCCATTCCTCACACACTCAAGCTGCACTATGAGTAAGTTTTTCATCCCTTGCCTTCTCTTTTTCTTTGTAATGTTTCATTGCCTTATAACATTATTTTGGTTATGTACCCTGTTATTATGATTATATGTATTAAACTTAAGAGTTAAAGAACGATAAAATAAAATGTTTTAAACTGCTGTTAATGACAATTAAAATTTAATTTTCAGATTTCTTCAACATTTAGTGATGCCGACAAACAATGCATCTCTTTGCATGGGCTCCGACTTTAGGATAGCATTGCTGTGCAATGCGTACTCCACAAACCAAGAGTTCTTCACGAGACCGATGGCCGCCCTCGTGGACACCATTCTGGGAAGTCAGAAGACGTTGCCCAACTCCAGCCCGGCCAGTAGTCTGCCCACCGTCCCCTTATCCATGTGTATCCTGGACAGTCTGACAGTCCATTCCAAGATGTCACTCATCCATTCTATAGTCTCGCACGTGGCCAAGTTGGCTCAGAATAAGTCCAATGTCTCGGGTAACTGTAATATGGCACCAGCTCTTGTTGAAACTTATAGCAGACTATTGGTATACACAGAAATCGAATCTCTCGGAATCAAAGGATTCATAAGTAAGTTTGCTTAAAACCATCTTATGTTGGGTATCCGTCCAATATTTAGACATTCTAGACCAGTGGTTCCCAAAGTGGTATGTACGGACCCCCAGGGGTCCCCAGGATCATTCAGGGGGTTTGTGGAAAATTAAAATTGAGTTGGGGGTCCCTGAACAACGTCAGAGGGTCCTCGCTAAATTCTCAACCTTTTTTTGCCCACCGCCCACTCCACAACGGGGGGGATTGTGGGGGGGCGTTTTGGGATGGGATGGGGCAGGATGGGATGAGATGGGTTTCCTCAAAGGGGTTGCGTAATGGGATGGGATAGGGTGAGATGGGTTTCTCTGGGTCCTCTACCGACCCCTGAAAGTCTGAAACGTCCGCCCACAAAAGGGGTGCATGGGCCAAAAGAGTTTGGGAAAGGAGTCCGTGGGCCAAAAGAGTTTGGGAACCACTGTTCTAGACACTATTTTTTTACAAAATGGAATAATGGAATAATTTTAGGATAAATGAAGGAAGAAAACTCTTCTAAATGAAGCATCCTCGATTTAATGTTTTTCAGATCAGCTGTTGCCGACTGTATTCAAATCCCACGCTTGGGGAATCCTATACACCTTGCTGGACATGTTCTCATATCGCATGCACCACATCCAGCCCCACTACAGGGTCCAACTACTGTCACACCTGCACTCACTGGCTGCCGTGCCACAGACGAATCAGACCCAATTGCATTTATGGTATGTGAATATAAATGAAGCCACCATCAACTCTCCAAACATACAAATAAGATAACTATTGAAGAGAATGCTATTGCTCTGGAAGGGGAATAGGTTGTTATTTCTGTTGCGAAACAAACCCGTTCCGATTTCGATTACCTTTATTAAATAACTTGTCAATTCTTGTAGTGTGGAGAGTACGGCCCTGCGACTAATTACGGGCCTGGGCAGCGGAGAGGTGCAGCCTCAATTGTCACGCTTCTTGTCAGAGCCCAAACCCCTTGTGTCTGCCGAGAGCGAGGAGCTTAATCGGGCACTGGTGCTGACCCTGGCAAGGGCCATGCACGTCACTGGCACAGGTAAGTTCGTGCGCTCGCACATTACTGTCATTATTTCTTATTAAAGTTTTTCTCCATCATTTTGGGTTGTAGTTGCATCTACGTTCTATCCAATACCACGGAAAATAAAAAATTACTTATCTTACCACTTTTCGCTACCTTCTCTTTCTTGGGCCATCTTTTCGGACATCTTTTTAGTGTTCATCGTTAGTGCAGGCTGTTTAAAACTTTGGCTTAAGAAGTAGACATAACAGGAATTACTATCACATTATGCAACATTTTTTAAATATCTTACTGTTGCAGGTGGTGATGGATCCTGGTGCAAAGAACTACTTAGCGCCATAATGCAGAGTACCCCGCATCTTTGGTCCCAGCACACTTTACAGTGTTTCCCACCTGTACTTATTGAATTCTTCACGCAGGTAAAAATTGATATATATTTTAGTACAGTTTTCACTTCAGAGATTAAAGAAAATTAATGATTTACATACCAACATTATTTCTGCTCCATATTTTCAATTATTTCCATAAATCTGTACTTATGTTTTCACAATATGTACATGTACAATGTTTATTTCAGAACCCAGTGCCCAAAGAGAACAAACAGTTGTTGAAGAAGTCTGTTGATGAAGAGTACCGTAAATGGACCTCCATGACCAATGAAAATGACATTATTGCTCATTTTTCCGTCCCAGGAACGCCACTATTCCTCTGCTTGTTGTGGAAGATGGTATTCGAAACGGATAGGATATCTCCAATAGCTTACAAGTATGATTTTAAAATACCTGGTTATTATTTTTTAAAATTAAACAACGAACTAAAGAGTGTAGAAGCATCTCGTAATATGATTCACCTTCACATTCAATGCCCGTGACACTGTAAATAACTAATTTGTAAAAATGTAGGAAAAAAATCTATTTGTAAGCGTTTACAAGGGTCATTTCATGAACATTCTCCAGCCCTAAAGAGTCCTAAATTCTCCAGTCTTTCAAAATAAATATCAATCCTACTTTTGCCACTAATCTTTTCATAAATGTAATACTAATTGTGATAGGGGAAGCAAATGTAAAATCGTGCAATGTGCAGTGTTTTAAATATAATGTCCTCCGCGTGCAAAGTCGTATCTTCTCCAAACATAAACTTTCTAATTGTGTTTATCGGAAGTGACCTGCCAGGTAAGTATGTTTCTGTATCCATTTGTAAATAGTAGAATTAGATAGAACCTAGGGATTCTTAATAAATTGTACAGCGCCCTTGAGGTGAAAAAAAACGGCGCTCTACAAATTATCCAATTATTATTATTATTACATATTTGTAAAAAGCATTAACTTTGTGGCTCGCCATAATTTACAATAAAAACACATAAATTTGTTGTAGACCACTTTTATTTTATAAACACTCTACCGGTTTCAAAAGCACCCTTCCTTCGTCAGGAGAATATTATAACTGAGTTATAATATATAGACTTATAACTTCTTATATAATATAGAGAATATATAACTTCAGTTATAATATTCTCCTGACGAAGGAAAGGTGCTTCTGAAACCGGTAGAGTGTTTATAAAATAAAAGTTGTCTACAACAAATTTACATGTGTTTTTATTATTATTCTTATTTATAATACTTCCATAAATTTTTATGGAAGTTTATCCAATTTTTTTTCCTAAACGAAGAGGGATTCTATCATTTCAAATATATAAACTGTACGGTACCTGGTGCTATTTTTGATAGTCACCATAATATGGCAGTTGAGTGTTGATAACCGGGCAGCGTATTTACAATCCCTACCGCGTTTCAGTCGCTTTAAATTTTCAATATCAAAATTTAAATATTTAGAAATAAAATTATAAATTTCTGATATACACATTGGAAAGATTATTTTATCTAGATTTTAGAACAATTTTTGTTTTTGCAAAGTGATAAAAAATTATCAATATAAAGGTGTTTTTACAATATATGGGAATAATATTAAAATTTAAATATTTAGAAATAAAATTATTAATTTCTAATATACACATCAGAAAGATTATTTTATCTAGATTTTAGAACAATTTTTGTTTTTGCAATGTGATAAAAAATAACCAATCTAGAGGTATATTTAAAATGTAAATTGTCGATACCGTGACTGAATCGGTATAGGTTTTGTAAATACGCAACCGGGCAGTGCGTATTGGAATTCAAGGTGCTTGGAACAAATTTTGTATTCCCTGGAAATGGCACATATAACTCAGTAGATACTTCCACACTCTTTGGTAATAAATAATATAAATATGGTTAACATAAATACCTGGTGCTATTTTTAATGGCTTACAATGTAAAATGCCGTTATGCAGCATGTAGGTGTATTCCAACCTCTTTTACGCAGTTTTTATGTGAAATTCTATCTTGTTATTTAAGACAAATTTCAGAATTAAAATTGGTTTTGTTTTTCAGAATATTAGAGAGCATAGGTGCCCGGGCATTGTCTGCGCACCTGCGAAAGTTCTGTGACTACCTCGTGTTTGAAGTCACCAACCCGGCGGGCAGTCCGCACATTCACAAGTGTGTGGATGCCATTAACGACATCATATGGAAGTACAACATTGTCACTATTGACAGAATAGTTCTATGTCTGGTAAGTTCTCTTTCTGTTTCTATATGTTTTATTTATTGGAACATAATTCTGCATATCTGCAGTAGATTGATCATACTTGTAATTATATGTACAGTAAATTTTAGTCAAGTAACAGTTCAGTTGTAGGCTATACTTTCATTGTATATAGCACGATTTGAAAAATGTATTATACCTCCATATAATTTTATTTTATAATATTAGTTCTAAAGCATGACAGAAAGCAACTGCTTTTATTGTAATAGCCAAGTGTAGCCAAGTGAGTAGCTAGATCACATTCTTGCTTTTCTTTCTGGTGAGATTCACTCATATACGAGGGGGATCCCAAAAGTAACCTCATCATAACTTCTTAATAGTAATTTCATCATAACTTCTTTATTTCTCAATATTTTTACATCAAATTTTGATCATCTTCAAAGAATTCTCCATTGACCAAAACACACTTCTCCAAACGCTTTGTTCATTATTTGAAACAGTTTTTAATTTCACTTATCGGGATGTCCTTTAGGCCTTCCAGCGATTTTGTTTTACCTCCTCCACAGTGGCAAAATGCTTTCCTTTCATGTCCCTTTTCAGTGTGGGGAACAAAAGAAGTCATAGAAGGCTATATCACCTTGGAAAAAAAATCAGGGTCCTCTTCAAGCTGATTTTGAAACTCAAAACATGCCTGAAGTCGACACTCTTCTTGCTCGTCTGTGAGAAGGCGATGGACAAATTTGGCTGCAACCCTTCTCACGGGCAAATCTTCTGTTAAAATCCTCTGAACTGAACTACATGACATTCCAGACATCTCACGGTGTTGATCAATGGTTCGGCGACGGTCTTCACGAACGAGGGTATTGGGTATGGGTCCCACCTCGTAACGTTTGTCTCTTTCTCATGTAGGATGGTCTCAGAACACAATACATTGAGTAAAAGTTGACCTGCAGATTATTTGTTCTTGATATGTATTGCAACAAATTGCTTATTGTAGATTAGGTTGATGTTACATATACACAAATAACGTCTTGTTGGTTGAGGCGCACAGTTTTGTTTAAGTGGTATAGCTACTTCTTTATTAACTGCTACATTTTTTTCAGGCACTGCGAGCAAACCCTGATGGGAATGAGTCACAGGTTTGCTTCTACATCATACAATTGTTACTTCTAAAAGGATCTGAAGTGCGAAATAGAGCTCTGGAGTTTGTCAAAGAGAATTCACCTGAACATTGGAAGCAGAGGGATTGGTAAAGCAATATTATTACCATACTTAGTATTTTTACTTTCCATTTCATGCAAAATTCTATTCTTTACCATTATTATATAATTCTATTCTTTGCGTAAGTACCTATAGGTGTTAAGGGAACGTACCCATACTACGTGACATGTTCGGGGGGGGGGGTCTTCAAAATACCACGCTTGGTACAAATGAGCGGCGGCGACCATAGGTTTTTTGTCACCGGGGGGGGTTAAAAATTGCAAAAAGTTGGTCACGTAGTATGGGTACGTTCCCTAAGTGTAGGGAGCGTGGCGAACCTGGCCATTTCAGGCCATGTGTAGCTCTTCGACTTACGGAACTAACTTTGTTCGCACGGCAGGTCGCGATTAAAATTTCACCATACTTTATGATCCGGCCTGCGGATTAGAATCGTTAATACAATTCATAACAAGGGGATTATCCCATTTAAATATGCAAACTATAATGTTAGGCGACAAATCGAATTAACCGTCGCTTCCCGTATCGGTGGTAATTCAAGAAGTCCCTTGCCGGAAATCGTGTTGATAGAGTTGCCAGTCTAAGAAAAAAAACAAAAGCGAATCAACAATTAAATATGCAGCCAGGCGGAGGTTTATCAAGTCAAGATAATAATTATTACTAGTGCATTAATTATTATCGTGACAACACCACCTGCAATAGCCATTCCAAGCTAAGGTGTGAGCTAATGTACACAGTCGTTTTTCAGAGTACTTAGATCTTATCCCGGCTTTGGGGCTTTGCAGGAGTAGATCTTCTATTTCATAGATAAAATGGACCATTCAAACAAACAAAAAACCAGTGGCCTTTGGGAAGCCTAAGAAAAATGGAGAGGAGAGTTGAGGCCCCCTCGGTGGATGCTTCCCTCGAATAATTATTGATTAGCCAGGTACCTCCCCACCTTCCTCTTCCCCATCTCCTTCCCCTCCCCCTACCTTCAGCCTCACAACATACCCCAATTGGGGATGCCATAGTCTCACTGGCTCCAGACGGGAGCAGTTGGGACTCTTGTCCGGTATTCATTTAAAAAAAAGCCTGTGTGCTCACGGGAACTATCCGTATACCATATACATTAATTTCCTAATTTTTTAATCAATTCAATATTTTTTTAATAGGCATGAGAAACACCTTGCTTTCCATCGCAAATACCCCGAGAAGTTTGCACCCGAAGAGGCGTCGGGTCCCTACGGAGGAACCCTGCCCGTCTACCTCAGCAACGTGTGCCTTCGATTTATCCCAGTGCTGGATATTGTCGTCCATCGCTACCTGGAAATACCCGCAGTTAGCACCCGACTGGATCTGCTGCTCGATCACCTGGGCTGTCTTTACAAGTTTCATGGTATGTAACATAATATATTATCCATCAAATAATAACATAACAATGCAATATCTTAAAATTTAAACGACACGCCTTACTTTAAACGACGTAACTAACTAAAAGTGTACTGCTTGTAGGTCTGTGGTACAGGTCGCTCAATGAGAATTGATGTGACCCACACAAACTTAAACTTGTTTGTATTGGTGCATATGTACACACTTCTAATAGTGATTCCTTGCAAGGTATTACTCAGAAAGACCCTTTGTCGTGCTTACGCCTTCTTATTTTTATTAGCAAGAGAGGGACAGTAAAGGCCTTCGCTTACGGAGAAACTGAAATGAAACCAGTTGCCGACACACCAGCAGAGCTGGTCGTGCGGCAGTTGCTTTTTAGTTGCATTGTTAACAGGTTGCCATGGTAGTGGCTCACAAACTGTCAAGTTTTCGAATAATTTTTGCAATTGTTTTGGCAACTGGTTTCATTTCAGTTTTTCCAATTTTCTTCCATGAGCGAAGGCCACAAGTGTTCCAAATTTTTTATTCCAAGAGCTTTCTACAGTTACAGTTTAGTGTCAAGAATTCTTTCACTAGTCCGCCATCCCAAAAATCGGGCAAGTGTCTAATTAGTGAAAGCATCAGAGTATAATAGTGCATACGTAATATGATAAGATTTGTTTCATAAAAACAACCAAACGCTGCTAACAATTTTTAGTAAAATGTCAATTTATGGTGTAAAGTTAATTTTATGTATAGGGATTATTCAAACAAAAACGTTGGAGTAATATAACTCTAAGGGCAGAACGAAACCAACAGAAACAATGCGATAGTTGCTAGAACACACAGAGTCTATCACTATGTCTTAAAACAACCTTAAAATTAATCCTTGTGACTAGTAAAATGGTCAGCGAGAGCAAATGGCGGTATAGGAACTAAGCATGTAAAAATAAGAAATTCTAACCTGTCAGTTTACAAAGCTTGTTGCTCGATTCTAAACATGCGGTGGAATACTGAATTTAATACAACTTGATTTTGTGCTTTCAACCAGTAAAAATAATGACCGATTATAATAGTTGTCTGAACTTTATTTATTTTTTACTGTAAAATAATTATAATAATAAGTAATTTGTTAGTAGCCAACTGCTTTGAACACTACCTGGATGAATGAATCTTTTTGTTTTCTCTTTTAACATTCTAAACTCATTCCAGACCGTCCGGTAACCTACCTGTACAACACACTGCACTACTACGAACGCAAGCTGCGAGACAGACCCGCCCTTAAGCGCAAGCTGGTTGGTGCGGTGCTGGGCTCCCTGCGAGACGTGCGGCCTGCCAACTGGGCTGCCTCTGAACCCTTCCAGAACTACCTGGCCGAGCCGGACAACATTAACCCCACCTGGGTGCCAGACCTCAACTACTATCTGGCGCTGGTCAGGAGGATTGTCGACAGTATCCTTTTACCAATTTGTGACTCCAGTTTCAGATATCTATTTGTACTTCTGGCATCTAGTTTTGGAAAAAGGTCTCTCTTTCCAATTTTTTTTTTTTTTTTTTTTAATTGTACAACAGATTTTTTATCCAATTACTGTACAATTTTCTCATTTTTACAGTCTTAACACCTAGGAAGATGATTATTATATAAAAATTAATTCTTAAGTTCCAGGAGAATAAGGTTTAAAATCTGGAAACATGCGAATTAAATATGTAAATGTTCGAGGTCAAAGATTAGTTATGTATTTGTATAAATAAATACTTCCTTTTACTCTACATGTTATGAAGCATTTTTCGGTTACGACTTCTTTGGTGAATAATCTTGGTTACGTAAACAATCACATGAAAGAAAACCTTTATAATAATAACATGAGTGGTTTATTTGAGACTGCTACCATCTTAATAAGTCTGGTACATCATACATATGTCTGGTAATATAATATTATCGTGAAAATAAGCTGGGTCCGAGTGGTTAAACAAAGTAGCTAAGTCTTAATATATTATTAGTTCCAATTTTACAACTGCAGAAATGTCTTAACTGCAATAATATTTAGTTACTTTTTAGTGCCAAAATGCCATCACATAATAATATTTGGTAAACATGTAAAAACTTATCTACAGATGGGGGCATAGCTACTTTAATAATAATAATAATAATAATATTTGGATGGTTTGTATAGCGTGGTTCAAGTCTAAATATTGTAAAACGGACTTTCACCTGGAAGTAATTTCATAATGAGTTTTATAATATGTATGGTAAATACTACAGCTGTGTAAAAGCACTGCTCATTTATATTATCTTCCTTACATTTGTCTATCAGCGATGGCAGGAAAGACACATTTCCCTAACACGGATTGGCGATTCAACGAGTTCCCGAATCCGTCAGCACACGCCCTTCACGTGACCTGCGTTGAGCTAATGTCACTGCCCCTGGTGCCCGCCGTGGTAGGAGCCAACCTCCTCGATGTCATCAGCAAAGGCTTCACGGTCATCCCATCCAACCAGCTACAATCCTGGATCAACGCCATCGGCCTTGTAATGGCGGCTCTACCTGATTCTTATTGGTCTGTCTTGCACGACAGGATCTTCGAGGTGATAACTTGCCCGCAGATGATAGAGTGGAGATACAGCAATTCGCCATTCCAGCTCTTTAACTTAACGACGACAAGAGATGCCCTCTTGGAGAACAAGTTCAGTTTCACTCTGGCTTTGGCGCACTCCATGTGGTACCACGCCGGTGTCGGACAGATTGGACAAGTCCCACAGTGAGTACTAAGGTCATATTATTTTTATAAGTAGGCATGTAATAATGACATTCCGAGGATATTATTTCTTTTTACAGTTTTTTTATCCTTCTAATTGCTTGTGTATGCTAATGTACTTCTTGGAACTTATTCCTGAAAGTTAACGTATGAAGGTATTTCCTGCAGAAATCTCATAATATTGTTTAATTGTTATTAATTTCTTTCAATGGCCATACTGCTCTCATAGAGTTTTATCACCCTTATTAGTGTTCTTGTTAGCAATAGAATTGGGCAAAGTTTCACTTCTCAATTCTGTTGCTTTTTGCTCTCAGCAATCCAATCAATTCCCAGTTGGTTATCCAATAAATTATTCCATAAATTGTTCCAGAAATTGTTCCAAAAATGGTACTGAAAAACTATAACCGTGTAACTCAATAAATCTTTTAGTCATAATTTACGTAGACGTTCAGATCGACAGATCTATATCAAAAATAAATTATCACTATTGCCACGTATGTGCAATTACAACACTTAGAGAAGACAAAACATTTTTATAAACATTTTAAATAAGGTCTCCAAGGTGCTGAGGTCGGGAGGAACGATTTTACGCGCAATCCTGCAACACTGGCGTGTAGCCTGGTTTCCCTTTGCCTAATCCCCACCATGTTGCATCCTCTGTGATGCTTAATCTCGGCGTGGCAGCATGGAGCTTCCATTCGCCTCACCCGCCAGGTGTGAGTTACGCTCTGTAATTCGTTTTTAAACTTTGCTTCGGTGATTGTTCACTGGGATTGTTCCTTTATCTCTGGTGTCGTGTAGTATACCGGGTCTCGTCTCCAGTCACAATTGAGTCCATGAATTCTTTGTCATCGATGTCGTAGCACTCAAGGAATTCGCGGACTGCTTCTACCCGTTAATGTTTGTGATCTTTGTTGAGCATTTTGGCACCCACCTTGGGCAGCCTTTGTGGTCTCTCAAATTTTCTGTCAAAATCTTGTCAATAGTGGTCTTATTGACATCAGGGATCATATCAAAGGGCTCCCAACCGTCACCCGTTGATCTGCAATTTTTTCCTCTGAAACCAATGGCCTAGGGAAACCAGGCTATACGCCAGTGTTTCCGAATCTCGCGTAAAATTGTTCCTCGCGACCGCAACACCTTGGAGACCTTATTTACGGACAGCCCTGGTAAATATAATAACCACAAAAATAATTATTAACTAAAACTTTCTGTGGTAAGGTTAATAAAAATATGTATTCTTGTCTATTTAGTAAAAATTTGAAGAATCAATATGCCAAAGTCTGTCATTTACACTCACACAAAATATTTGAATGATCATTTCAGATTTATAAAGGAGAAACTGATGCCCGTCATCCAAACTGAATTGCAATTCCTCTTTCTGTGCCACTTGGTTGGACCATTCCTGCATCGGTTCAACTCGGACCTGCCTAGAGCCGTCATCGAGATAACCATTATCTTCTATGAGCTACTGGAGCAGATAGACAAGGCCCAAACGCACCTGAGCTATATTGACCCCATTTGTGATCTACTGTATCCTTTACAAACAACAAATTACACATATATATTTTTTTTACGTTAGCTCCGCACAGAAGGTCCTGAGGAAAATAATTTCCCTCAGGGCCTATGTCATCTTAGGGGATGCTGTTTGGAGGGTCTCTGGAAGGGAAGGAAGTTCTGGGAAGAAAAAAGGTATGAGGGGCGGGTAGGAATCTGGGGTCAGTGTGAATCTATCCCTTCCACTGCGGTGCAAAGCGATGAAGCACGAGAGTCCAGCTGGAAAGGTTAAAAGGCCTCCCTCAACCAGTCACTCGGGATCTGACCCCCCCCCGCAGCAGATAGTCAGACGCATCCGCCGCCAAGACCTGGTCAAACCTCACATGAACCCGGTCACGAACCACTTGGGGTGACCTATGGCAGTGGTGTTGGTTATCCAGTAAATGTTTCCTGGGGCGGCAGTACCCATACCCGCCTCCCAAATTGCATACGTTCATTAAAGTTTTATTTTTATCAATTTGTTGTTTTCCTTGTTTTGTGACAATGAACCAGTAACTATTATTGGTGCAATCATACGATGCTTTTGATTTTTTAAAGAGTCTAATCTCTTTCTTTTTATGTTTGAATAATTTTATTTTCATTTAATTCATGATTAATTTGATGCTCCTTAACATACTCTTCAGCTATCATATAAAGTACATGTTTGTCGGTGACATGATGAAGAGTGAAGTGGAGGGCATCATCAGAAGACTCCGACCTTCGCTGCAGATGCGACTCCGTTTCATCGCTCACCTCAACGTTGAGCAGATCAACCCCAACTGATGGCTGTGAGATAATAATTTAAGTGTTAGAAATACAAGAATAATATTAATTGTTCTTTCATCCAAATGAATATTTATTGCGTTCTAGATATTTTTTTAATGGTATCTATGTATGATCATATTATTGCATGATATCTGCTTACAGACAGCTAGATGCAATTATTGTCAAATTATCATGTACATACAAATATTTTTATTATTTTCTTTATTTATAATATTATTATTAAATAAATAGCAAGCTTAAGCCACATAGACAACATCCGCCCACAAATATTTTCATATATATTGTTAGAAAGTAGAATTTGTGAACTAAGTTCACACTTCTGTCTGCCAGGTTTATGGTTCTATGTACCCTGAAACCCTCTTAAAAAGTTTTCATGCTTAAAAAGTTTGGTTTTTGCAGTCCCTTGAAGACTGAATAGCTGCTTTTAGTATTCCCGCAGAAAGTACACGGTGACGGGAATGGCTCACGCCATTGGAGGGGCAAGAAAATGGTTACTTTTCTTGTCTCTCCCTTACTGGTATTAAAGAAATGAGATGACGTGAGCCATTACTGTCTCTGTGCCGTTTCCACGGGAATTATAAAAGCAACCAATGGCCCAATTTAACCCACATATAAGGTTTTCCCTTCACTACATATGATTCAGATTGACTTGCGCTATACAGCATTATATATAATTATATTCAATGTCATTATTTGCTTCACAATTCTATTTAGTGAATTCTTAATGAATGTGTTTGTTTTAAGGAAACGCTATCAACTATTGTACAAACCTGACGTGTTATACGCACAAATGGACTTGAATTAGTTTTAATTTAATGCAATTCTTTTATCTGTTACAATTCAAGTATTTACACTTGTGGTCAGTTGCTTAAACATGAATTATAAATATATTAAATAGAATGTTTTATTTATGGTAAGGTCTATTTGCGAATGAAATATATTATTTTGATTGATTTTTAATACAAACTTATCATATTTTATGTTATAATTTTTTGATAACGTCATTGAATAAAATCATTTATCTTTATCTTGTTCAATAACATGCAATAAACATTTTCTTTTTCATAATATTTTGTGCCTTCTCTTTTGAGATATGCCGGTAAAGTAGTTTTTCTCTTTACTTTACCAAAACTATTTAAATATTTACTTTACCAAAACATAATTTGACTTTTTCCCATTTCACATTTTTCTTTCTCGAAATACATGTTCAATAATTTAATATAATTATTTTGTTTTATTTCCACGTCAATTGTCACAAATACGTGTAAAAAGGTATACTTTTGTGTAAATTTATTTAACCTTTTTATTTTATTTATTTAAACATTTAAAGTGATTACATTATTGGAAAAAGTGTAATAAATTTTAGAAAAATGTTTTATTTTTAAGGTATCCTCTGAATTGGTGCACCCGTTATTTAGGCTGAAATCCAAGTCACAGAAAACAAATAAAGAAACAATTCAAATATAATTGGGTTATCTGGGACACCATTCTGTTTAATTAGGACAAATTCCAATCTGAAGTCAAAACAAAATGTGTCTCAGTAAAAGAATTATAGTTAGCCCTTATAATAACTTTGCTTATTTGGGACAAAATGTCTAGGGCCTGGTTTGTCCCAGTTAAGCAGAATTGACAGTATTTGGCATTTTAAATAACTTAATTCTTTTTAAGTGTAACTGGAAATATTTTCTTTAATACTTCTAAATGAAACCATTTTCAATCCGTAAAGCCAAACAATAATTGGTAGGAAGAATGAATGGTAAAAGAAATTGAAAAATGTCAATACATTGTGATTACAAGAATAAATTTATTTGGATAATAATGGACAATGTCTCCAAATTTATAATTTACAAATGTTGGTACATAATCCAATTTAATCATTACTCTTGCATTGTTATTAAACGTAGAGCAGGTACTGGAGAAAATAGAGTAATTTTATTAACAACTTGTGACCTTTTGGATGCATATTTATACATTACATAAAAATAAGTTGTGTAAAATTTAAAACACATTTATTAGTTACGCCTTTAATCAAATATCAATTAACGTTCTGCCTCCACGATACATCAAAAATATGCTGTGATGACGGGGTTATTTGCTTCTATGGAACATGAAAAGCTTATGCGTTCATAGAACATAGCATTGAAACCTTCATGGAAACGGTTACTAGGCATCCAAGGTTACAAATATAAAATCCATCATTGTGGCACATTCTCGACGATTGTGAATGTAAACCTTTGTGGATTAGAAATATAGTGGTAAAGATACAAATTAACAAGTAAATATTCTAATTTCAGTTGTATGTCTGTAACTCCAGCTCAATGAACTCTAGAACTCTGATTTGCTTTGAATTTAAGTGTCATTTTCAAAATTAGAATTGTAAGTTTGAACAAATTCGGACAAGCAATAAAGTACCTATAATAATATATAATATTTTATTTGTATTTTTATTAATTGGAATTATGTACCTATCACATAGTTTTTCATGAGTCTGTGCTAGTGCAATAATAAAATCATGTATAGTCCGTCAAATAAGAGTAGAAAATATAAAAACTTGAACTACTAAATTTGTAGGCTGGCAACACCAATTTAACTGTCAAATATTTTTTTTGAAGTGCAATTACACTGAATGTATAGAACACAGTAAACCACATTTTACAAAACATTTTTTCTTCATGACATAAATTTGATTAAAAGGTGATTTATAAAGCAATTTGCTTTAATTTAATTTAACATAAATTTGAATTTAACAATAGATAGAAAGGAAGAATCACTAATGGTGAGTTTAGTTACACTACTTTTAGATCTGAATGAGTTAAATATATTCAGATCTAAAATTAGAGACATGATCTAAAGACCATGCAATGCTAGGTACTTTATCTAGTATTAAATAAATGTGAGCAATTTCCAAACTGTGCTTTATATTTTTTTATTATTATTTATTATTTTTTATTTTAGCATATAAAAAATAATGTACATTTAGATAATGTAATAATTTGCGTACATGTTCATGTTCTAATGTTAATACCACCCTTCCATAGAAGCATTAGCTTGTGTCTGGAAGAGTAGTGTACATTTTTTAATGCTAATAAAAAAAAAATAATAATAATATTACATTATAGTTATTCTCACAAAATTGCAAAGGTATATTAATATATGTAATAATATATGTAAATATGCAATTCTAATTTTGAGATCGGCGGGTATCTATACTGCAATGAAAAAATATTTTTTCCACTATTATGCCTTTTTAATTTTTTATAAAAATGTAGGTTACACAGCTTTACTTTAACACCATGAGTTATGTGTTTAGTATTGCCATTTGATCAACAGTGGCGCCCTCATATATTTTCTACTCTTATTTGACAAACTGTAATGCAAGTCATTCTTCCTAATTTTTTCAATTACAAATTTTCTATTCGATTGGTAAAAAGTAATTTTTATTTTTTGCTGCACATAAATCCACTAGCAGTGCCTCGTATTATTATTTTTTGTGGATGATCTAATGAAATACCAAATATGTTAACTAGTTGTCTCTTAAGTAGTTAAGTATTGTGTCAATTTGTATAATTTCAAGTCACATTTTTCTTAGATTTTTTTTTTAATATCATATACCGTTTATTGAAAAACTTTGTATGTATGTACATAATAAATTTTCAGACAAATATTTTGAAAATTGTGAATGAAATTTTGTTTACTTATTTAATGACTTAAGTCTTTGAAACTTGTAGGTGGTGCTGATGAATCACTGACAAAAAAATAAAACCAATTTAAAATTTTGATTTTTTTTTATCCATTCTTTGGCTTGCTTCTAAAAGGTCCAAAGTCAATTTTCAAATGTCATGTGGTCTATGAAGAATTTGCTCTTTGCAAGTATTTACTTTAGGGTTAAACGTAACGTACGTTATAATCTACGCATTCACAGATGGCGCCAATCAAATTATTTTAGGTTTTTAACACTTTTTGCATGTTATGCTTCAAAATATTAAGATGAATTAATTGTTTGCGCCCGTACATATTCAATATGAACCAGAATAAATAGTTTTATCCATAAACAAGCCGAAATCTTTCAAGAAAGCTGACAAATGCAATTTTGTATAGGTGAATCAATCCAATATTGTATTTGTTAGCCGTTCTTGAAAGATTTGAGTTTATTTATGGTCAAAACTTTTATTTATATTCATATTAAACATGTATGGGTGGAAACAATTAATTTACTCTAATATTTTAAAGCATAAGTGCAAAAAGTGTTTAAAACCTAAAATAATTTGATTGGCGCCATCTGTGAATGCGTAGATTATAACGTATGTTACGTTTAACCTTAAGTATGTATGTCCGCTATGCATTGCTAAACCATTCATCCGATTGCAATGGAACTTTGGGGATTTGATGTGTGCATGCCCGCGATGGTTTCTGTATACAATAGTGAGCTTTAAGGCATAGCACATCACCAAGGTAATTTAATTCATAAAAATGAAAAATATAAAAAGTATAGAAATTTTGTAGCGTAACATTGACCCCCAAAATTAAAAAAAAAATTATTAAAATCTTCAATTTTGAGGCAAAATCGCAAACAAATATACATCGAAAACCGGCAATGGCCCTTTTAGAATCTAAAATTTATGAGAATGTAATTTTTGTAATAAAATTTACTGCTTTATATTTATGAAAATATAGAATTGGCAATACAGAAGTTTTCAAAAAGCATCTATCGAAAATTTTCATCGCTCACCAGAGTACCATCGTTGCCTTAACTCTCTAGCTAAATTATGACCTTCTTTTTGTACCAAAACATTTTGACAGATAAGTGAGATACCCATTTAGCAAACTTTAAAATTATAAATTAATTGAATCAAAATTAATTATGTAATGTTTTTTTGGAAAATCAGCTGCTCAATGTTATATAGGAAGTATTTTCAGCTCGTAACCAAGAACTTTGTTAGTGTGGTCCTTTACAATTCGGAAATTTTTTGCCAGTTGCAAAAGAGATAAATCTCACTCTGATAGGCCGGCTGCGATTTTTCAATTTAGATGGAAATAAATACATATATTTACGAGTACTTACCAAACTTTTTTACCAATGTTTATTTTATTGATATCATCCATATTACATTACAAAAAACGTTAAATTTTTGTGCTGCTTTGGAAATGAATGTAGTTATGTTGTTACAGCAATACATTTGTTAAGCTTAGAGGCTTACAATGTCGTTTACAAAGTTTTGCTTATCATAAAAAACATACTTCATATCATACAAAACAACACCTGTGCCGTAGGTCACCCCGAGTGAATCGCTACGTTTGATGACTTAGCAGGGGTGCCCGGTTTCATTGTGATGTTTGTTCGGGTCTTGGCAGTGGATGCGTCTACCCACCAGCTGTATGGCAGGCCGGATCGGGAGAGAGTGATTGAGGGAGTTCCTTTGACTCTCCAGCCGTACTTTCTCGGAACATCGTCTTGTACCGCAGAGGGAAGGATGGATTCATGCGTTCGTGACTCCTGGACACACTGATCCCCAGATTCCTAACCACCTCCATACCTTTTTTCTTTCCAGAACTTCCTCCTGCCTTTCCTAAAAAGACCCTCCACACAGCATCCCCAAAGATGAAATAGGCCCTGAGGAGCCTCCTGTGTGGAGCTAATGTAAAAAAAAAATTAAAAATAATAATATTGTGAAAAAATCGGAACGTTTTCAGAAGTCAAACCCCCATAGTAATCTACCAAGTTTTTCCTTTAAAAGCCATTTTAAGTGTGGTATCACTTTGCAAACCGATCACGTTTATTTTCAAATCGCTCCCCCCTTCGCTCCCTTTCTAGTTCTCTTTCATTCCGTTGTGTATCGTCCGTCACATGCGTTGCAACGAGAATCTTGCGGGCCGCACCAAGACGCCTCGCCGGCTGCAGATTGCCGACACATGGTTTATAACATTAATAATTTAATTCGAAATCGTTTTGCCATCAGGTAGCTGTCATTCGGATAAAATTAAAGAACTCCATTAATTTTCGCCGTTAACGGCACAAAAGCATGTGGAGAATTGTTTATTTCAAGCTAACTTCTATTTCATCACTTTATTTGGGCCTTTTCGTCTTTATTGACAAAATCGCGTTAATTTGACGGCAGCATTGATATTGATAGGAAGCCATTTTACTGCAGATAAATTAATTAACTTCTGAACAACTTCCATGAGCATTAATTATCATACATAAGTCGGATGCACATGTATGTACACACTCCTGTGAGTAACTTGTCAAAAACTTACGAAAGTCATAAATTTTATTTAGTGTAAAGCTAGCCTAACAATTAGACAAATTTCAAGTGTTTGTCTATTTAATGATTTTTTTATATACTATAGGTAAATTCATTGACTTTATATGACCGTTAACAATTTATTTAATTTTGTATCAATATTTGAATGATCGCGGAAAAAAAAAAACTAATATTTTGTAAATTTCTTGGCGCTCCAGTGGCTAAAGTATATTCATTTGTGAATGTAAAGAAAAATCAACTCCTGTAAAATTAAATTTTGGTCAGTTCAGATCTTTTGGCTATCAAGGCGCAACACAGATATCTATGTTTTCTCAAAGAAAAATATGTGAATCCCGCACAAGGGTTCCAACTTCTTCCAACTGCGTTGGAGCCAGTGAGACCATGGCATCCCCATCCATTTAGGATATTATTTGAGGTAAAAGATAGTGGTGTGGGGAAAAGTGAGGAAGTGAGTAATACAAAATCATGAATTTCACTGTCAACCTCCTCCACCACAAGAACTTTTATAAAATTTCCTCTTAGGTGTTCTATGTGGCTCCTGTTTGAAAAATAGGTAAAACGGTCCGTCTGCTTCAAACTTGTGTCAAGTGTGCAAAATCTCATCAATCTCGGAATAAAACTGAACATTTGTATAAAAAATCAAATCCACACCGAATGTGCGCCTACACAGACTCTGGAAAGGCATGTTTCACAGAGCGGACAACTTTTACTTAATAATAATACATCGCCCAATGAGACAGGCTGCTATACAGACCGCTAGTGCACTATAAATTTGTCTTTTATTATTTGTTTCAAGATTTGGTATTTTTCAAACCCAACAATTTATTTACGTACATACTAGAAATTGTGTTAAAAATATTATTTATATATTATATCGACCTCGTAATATAAAAGCAAACGATTGTATGAAGAAAAGCCTGAACTAAAATGTTTTTGGGTAATTGCTCATTATAACTGTGAACTTGCTATTGCTGTGATCATTATAATTATAACCAAATTTGATTGTAATTAGCAAGAATTAGAAACAAATACTTTGAAATAATTTGTATTCCTTTTATAATAATATAAGTTCCCACAACTGACGTAGCTCAAAAATCATCGCATTCTTGATGCACGCAGCCGACCGATCCCTGAGCGCGCTGTCTAAGTTCTGTCAGAACCGTGGGCGTTTAAATCTCTTATGGTTATAATCGATTTCATATAACTATTTATTAATTCTACATTTAAATTAAATTACAATAAAAATTATAAATTCGGAATCAGCGTTTGTTGATCTACATAAATATAATCTATTTTTAAGCCAAAATATTATTCACTGGAGTTCCTTATTAATTATGTTGTAAGTAAATTTCGCAGTTATTGAATTTTTTTCCAGTATTTTGACAATGGATATTGTTATATAAGATTATTTACACCAATAGGTATATTATTGAAAATAATTAGTACAATAATTACAATTTAACGCCAATAATTAAATTAATTATATAAGTGCACAAACATAATCCAATACAATATAAATATTACATAAACCACAAGTGATCTATTTTTTATTCAATGTCGGCCCTTGTAAAAGAAAACATATACATAATAGTTTTGGTACCAATCGATGAAGAATAAGTTGAAGTAGCTTAACATAATGTCGGTAGATTCATTGATTTTATAATTGTACTTACATATTGCAATATACAAGAGGACTTGCTGGAAATATTATGGATTGAATAGAGGAAACAATATATTGAAGCAAATGTTCAATTGATAGTTATGTAGTATCGATTGTCTACAAAAAATAATGAGATTCAGAAAACAGAGGAACTATGATTAATAAAAATCTGAAACGGTCTAAGTTAGCGAAGTGGTCGACTAAAGAATGAAAAGTAGGATTCGTCCTATTGACCCTGACTCGCATTTCCATTTGGGTTGAATATTCCCTTATCTAACCTTGTTTGTACTTCAATAAATGTATGTATTTAGATTTATTTTTTACAATCTCTTTAATCATTATGAATTGATATAATATACATACATTACGTTCCTTTTACGTTTTCTTTTATTCCTTTCTTTCTTCCATGTTTCACATTAAATATTGGCTAGCGCACTTTTCACAATCTTGTTTAGTAAAGCCAAACTAAAAATATAATAATATTATTGTTATATTGTGGGGTCACTTGGCTAGACCTCGGGAGGTGTTTAGTAATTTACGTTTTAACAAAAGATTATGTAAATAAAGTTAGAATTAGTTGAGTTCTTTACATGACACGTGGCCTTTGGTCCTTGTGTTAAGAAGTAAATGATGTAACTTATCAACCAATCCTCACTTGGCTCGTAATACCTCTAATGTGAAGGAATTTATCTTTTACGATGAAGTAGGAAAATGAAGGTGAACCTCCAAATTATATTAATTGTATGATTGTGCACAATAAATAAATTTTAAAAATCAACCCGTAAAAACAAATTTGTTTTATCATAATACATCTATTTTAATTTTTCAACCTATTTGCACCATCTCTTGATCCAGCTAGTATTAGAGAAATGTGTGTGTATGCGTGAGTACCATAAAAAGTTGATAGAATGCATTGTCATCGACAATGACTCTATTTGCCGAGTTTCAGCTTGATCGGATCTCAGGAAGTGGATTAATTTCAACTTCCAAGATTTGCATCAAAACAAAATCAAAATTCAAATAGATGTAGTTGAAAACAAAAGTCTCCCTTCATTGGAGGTATTACGTGCCCAGCGACTATGCAATAATTTATTGTAACTAATGTTTCATTTGAAACCCTATTTCAATAAACCAAGTGGCCTAACTATTTTAATCATTAACTTAAAATTCCTATAGACGGAATTAATTCAAATGAGTCATAAGCAATATGAAAAGCTAAATAGAAAATTAAATAAATAAAATCCATAAGCTCCGCCTCGGGGCAAGAGGACAGACGATGGAAAGTAAAATAAATAAGTTATACAAATTAGACTAATATTAAATTAAAATATTGTGTATTGCATATTTTTTTACTTTTTCAAGCATCTATCATAAATTATTGAAATAGGTAGTTTGTGTCAAATCTTTCACAAAATTTCCCCAAAAATCATTATTTTTTTCTTAGAATAAACATAATATTCATGGTGACTCATAAACAACTGCACTGCTCTGTGTTGTGAAAGCATTTTTATAAATAAATATTATTAAATTAAAAAGCCAGAAAAATTTGTAGTAGTAGTATTTTCTACATTTTAGAGTTTTTTTAAATACTGTTTACAATTAGTGCAGTTTTATTATCACACTGTATATTGAACACATGATTATTTTATTACTGAAGTAGTTTAGAATTATTAATTAAATTAGTATTTCAATATTGATTTGAATCACGGATAAAATAACATAAGATCATGTTATCCGCTGTTAAAAAACAAATAAATATAATAAATTATTTTATTTTATTTAAGATTGTGAAATGCTGTAATACGACACAATGTGTTCTCTCAGTGTACTTATTCTTGACAAGTGGAATTTAAAAAAATTGTATTTTTAATATCGCAAGTCTATGAGTAATAAATTATTTCCATACAGAACTCTCTTTTTTTAATCAGGCTAACATTATTTATATTCCTTTTATGTACAATTTTTCATATTCTCAATTAAAAAATATATGTACTTACTAGTAAATAGTTTTGTTTTCTTTTCTAACCTGCTTTTTGTTTTACAATATTGTAATAATTATGTTCTATATCCACCCGAACTTAACCCTAAAAAATATTCTTCTGAACATTACCCGGCCGTTTACTATTTTCAAAATAACTGGTAGTTTATTCATAGATAATATTTATTTTTTTATGAAGCCGAACTGAAATATTCAAAGTTTTGCCTTTTTTAATTATTGAAAAACATATTAAGTAGGCACCTTCAAAGCCACTTTTGAAGTGAAAATTTCTTTAGCACAGTTGTTATTTGAAACTCGATGAAACGAAAAAGCAACACTAAAAAGGAGACAAACACATACATCTATAGGATTTAGCCTGCGAGAGAATGAGATAGAATAATCAAACTCCTCTTTGTGTGGTGCTCACCTTTGTGCAGTGGTTTCATTTCTACCTGTGTGAACTGCACACTTGTAAATTTTTTTTATTATTGAAGGTAAAATTTTTTTAGCACTCTTGTGATTTTAAACTCGATGAAACGGAAAATAGCGTCACTAAAAAGAGACAAACATTTACACCCATAGGATTTAGCTTGCGAGAGAATGAGATAGACTAATCGGTCTCCTCTTTGTGCGGTGCTTCATAGCTCTCCCACTCTTGTCTCCTTTAGTTTTCTGAAGGTTTCACTTCTACCCCGTGCGAACTGCACACAATTTTTTTTTCAAAGTATATTTTATTCAGTTATAATTTTTTTACAACTTGTATATATATTTGTTCTAAAACTACTGTAATAATATTCTATGACGTACATGCTAAAATTTAAACTTCACAACTTTGTGATCCACGAAAAGCTGCAAGACTTTTAGCTTCCTTTACTTTACTTTTACTTATAGCTTCTTTTACTTTTTGAGTTTTGTCAACCACCACCTTAAAGGTTCATGCCCGTATGATAATAGTTTAGTGACGTTGGGACGGTTCAAAAATAATAGGGATAATCATTAGAATGCTCTGGTGCTGCACCAAGTTAACCCGTCTGCTTGGTTCAATATATTCGCACCTCACAATTAGGAAGCCTCGGATTCTGAAAAAAATTCTGAAACCGTCACTTTGGATCGAGATTGTAAAATATCTATGCAAGATATCTTTCATATTTCAAAGATAATAAGAAGCATTATTTCGTTCTCTTTCTGGTTAAAAGAAAAAAACATATGTTTGCGTGAGAGGAAGAGAGATATATAGCTTTTAAAATGTAAGGTCGCTCGGGACATTTTTGGTCTTATGAAAGTATAACATGATTACGTGTTGTATTCCTAAACAAGCAGACGGGTTAATATCTATCGAAAATACAAACAAAAGTAGTGAGGTGTGCAATCATTATTTTGATGACTTCAAATAATCTGGTGCTTCAGTATTTATAAAAGAGATTAAGTATCAATAATCGTACAGCAATTTAGACCCGTATTTTGTTAGGAGGTCACAATATTTCCGCTTTGCAATAAAATCCAAATAAATGGAACATTTCTGAACTTATCAGAAAAATGAAAACTATTTTTGAAGACGATGGAATAAGCTTACAATTTTATTTATTAGAAATAAACATAATTTTTGAAATATAAAAATTTTGAATGCAAACAAAAAAAGTTTGAAAAATGGCTCACTGTACTTTTTTAACTAATTCTACTCACAATGACAAAAAACAAAAAAATAACTCAAGCATTGTAACCTCATTTTTTCGTCATTGAAATGAAAAATAATTAATAAAAAATTCACAAAATTTTTCACAAATTGCTTTCGGCCATTTTGGTTTCAATGTGTATCCATTTTAATTTTTCTGTGATTAACTTTTTAATTTGAATACTTAGATCATTTTTCTGACCATGAGTCTCCCAAGGGAGATACTACAATTTCTTTGAGACCTATATGATCTGTTCCCAAAAGAGCACAGATTAGCCCGAGGGGTTAACACTATACTACATTAGAAGAAAATGGGCTTGTTTTTCCACATAGCAGAATTATTATTTCATTTTGGATGCTGACTGCTTAATAATTCCAGTGGAACAGTGCATGTCCATCTGCTTTAAAAAAATTAAGTACGGCTGAATATTTTAAATTTCAGTCTTAAATATTCAGCTTTTTTGTTATAAGACATGATATAATATTTATTTTATTGTTCCAACGTACCACTTGAGTAATAGTATTTCAGTTTTTTCTAACAGTGCTTTTAAAAAATGAAAGCAAATAAGTAAGAACTTTGAGGAACACCCCCTTCCGTCGAGTGGTAACACCGCGCAGCCCTGGGTGTGGCGGTTGCCAGGCAACCGGTATGTGACGTCACGCTGCAGCGCCGCGAGCGACGCTCCCCGGCCAAGCTACCGGCGACCGGCTCCGGCATAGTCGAGTTGGCGTCCCTCGCGACTTGACGTCTCCTCCGGTTCTCTTTCGCCGCGCTACTCCTTTACCGATTTCTTATAACTGAAAGTGCTCCACTACAAACAAAAATGGCAACGGAAGTAGTCAACAACGTGCCGGCCCTGGCTGAGGAGAAGCTGAAGGAGGAACCGGCGGCCGAAGTGCCCGCCACCGAGGAGCCGGCTGCTGCTACCGAAGATGCGGCCGCCGCCAAAGCCGTGGAGCCCTCGCCGCCCAAAGTCACTGTGCACAAGGCGAACTTCGAGAAGGACATCGTCTACCTCTACCAGTTCTCGCGGACTCCGCTGCTACCCTCGTTGTCCCCCTACTGCCTGAAGGTGGAGACCTGGCTGCGACTGGCCGGTCTCAAATACGAGGTAAGTGCTATTGATTATAGCCTGCATCATCCTGACAGATTCACCAGAGACAGCTTGCGTTTTTTATTAGCTCGGGATTCGGGAACAACTTAAAGCTCTAGTTACACCGGGTAGGCGCGTACTTTCCCGATTACAACAAGTCGGCATTGTATGCAAAATCCACAACTGCAATTTCCGTCTTTCTAGGGTGAAAATCAATAGAAATACTCAGAAATACTTCCCGGAGATATGACCCCTAGTTTTGTGGATGATATTTCAACAATGTTTATTTCAATCTTTGCCGTATTTCATTCATTTTGGTCGGTTAAATCGACAAACTTTAGGTCGCTTGAATTCCATTGATAAGCTTTCTTTGTTGTCTTGTAGGCGTGTTATTCGAGGAGTTTTTACAATATTTTAGTGAGTTGGGTACCTATTTATTTTATGAAGGTTTATTAGTGATTGGAACTCACTGTAGGTAAATTATTATCGAAAAAAAGGGAATTTTCAAAAATATTTTAGGAGATCATATTTTTGTAAGGTTTTCATCTGACTGCATTTAGGCCCTGCGTAACTTTATTATATATATTTCACAGGTAGACTTGTTTCTTTGCTATTATTTATGCGAATGTTTAAATAATGTCCTGGCATACCAATGTTTGTATTTGTTGAATTTTGTGTTTATTTCTGAATATTTACGTACTTGCGCTTGGTTTATTATGTGTAGTTATTATATGGTTTCTTTTGTTGTCTACTTGAATCTCATTTCTGCGATGAATCTCTGTTTTGGGAGCTTTGCAATTCTCGCGCCAGAAAATTAAGAATTGGCTTCATCTTTTTTATGTGAAAGAAGTACCTACATATTCAGTAAATTTATAAGTGTACGGTGCTGCATAATATATTTTAAAATAAAGTAAGCAAGTTAACTACGGTTAGGTAAGTAGATAGAAGGTAAGATTACAAATTAAAGCGTCTCTGTTGGAATTCTGTCATGTAAATGCGACTGTACTCACAAATTTAATGAACTGTTTCAGGAATCTGCAAATAAACTTATTTATTTGAAAATATTTCAAAGTTCACTTATTGGTTTCTAAACAAATCATTACAATTTGGTTTATTTGTATGCGATTCCTAAAATTGTTAAAAACTTTGCATTTTGGCGTATGTATTTTTCACTAGGAACAGAAGGTAAGTGAAAGCACCCCCATCATCTCAATATAATTAAATTGTACGCGAATCCATATCGTGGAGTCCAATTAATAAAACAATATGATATGAGATGGCGGGAGTGTTTTGGTGGCAGCAAGATGGGCGGCGACTTCTTCAATATTCCACATCTGCTTGCGGCGTACGTATTTTTGTTTTACAATTTTTTATTGCAAACTTCACCCAGAACCGCCTGACTTTCGAGCGTCTAGACGTCCACAAAATTAATCATAATTAAAGCTATTTACGATACTTCAGCTGCTTTCCCCTTCAGAGTCACGAAGTGATGGTTTCATCCCCGTATACATTCTCATTATCTCTTTTACTTATCTTCCTCTTTATTACAAATCATCACCTATGGCGAGACAGCACCTACGTAGGTATTAATCTATTTGGCGAGGGCGCGAAGAGGATGAGTTAGCCGGGCTGATAATAATCGTATCAAAGCTGCCACTAATGGCTTCCGTGCAGCGGTTTCGCTCATTTTCATGGCATCCCGACAGTTAATAAGTTTCTTGGGAGAAATGTCTTTATGGCGAAATAGGTCATGCCGGGGAATGTACAGTAAGGGATTGCCCGCATGCGCAGTGGAAGCATGACTCGATGTCTTCCAGAACAAGACACCCTTCCATCCAATGATAGAATATTGTACCATTTGTCGATATTCTAAAGCTTTCGTGACGTTGATACCAGCATAATAAATCAGCTATAGCGATTTTGTATTCGCGGTGCATTTATTACCATCGGTAAAAAAAGATGGGCGTTGCGCTCGAACTCTGAACGTAGGTATCAGCCAGTGGCGTGAATTGTCGAATAAATAGAAAATAGCCATTTCCTAATCATCTTTCGCTGATTGCAATGAATTGATAATCATTTAAGTAACTTTCCAAATTTTCGAAAAAAACAAATCTGAAATTATAAAATGTATTTTTAAGATTAGTTTTTCTTAGGGCAGGCTCAGCTTTTCAGCCTTTATGGACTGTACGCTACTGGTACCGGCTGTACACAGTCCTAGCCAATCCATACCGGGCCATCGTCCTGGGAGAAGCAGGAACTACTCGCGCGCAGGACCAGCTCAATAGTAATATATGTCCAATATGCACATAATGTACTTGTGTGACGTGTCTGGAAATGCACTTCATACTGTAGGGGGAAATAATGCACAGGAAATCGGAAATGCATTTACCCGTCCAGTGTGCAATAAAATATTCAGTTCAATTCATCGATCGGGTCGCGATACTTACCATGAATACATAATTGAAATAAGCCTTTTAAGATTGGAAAATTAGCTTGGTGAATTACATAATACGGCTTTCAGTTCATAATTGATCCACTTAAGCGGTGTAAATAAGTAAAAAGCTTTTCTCCTCCTGCAAACTTTTATTTTACCTGACTTGCAACAATATCTTAAAATAGCTTATTTTAATCACAAAAAAACTATCCGAATACATACCACTGATATAATCGTACCACTTTACTCAATGTACAACTGCCCTAATAATAAATTTGATGTTTCAATCTAAATATACAATTACTTAATAAGCAAGGCAAATAATGAGTTTAAAAAAGCCTCCATGATCATGACGTTAGTGAAGCATGATCCAAGAATGCAATTGCTTGTCTAAAATTAGGAATTGGTGTTCTCCCCACGGCCTCAATCTATCCCAATTGTCCCCAATGTTGACATGCGGGTCCACGCAGACGGCCCCGCAATGGCCCACTCGGCGGCCGGGTGGCTGATGGTTGTATTCTCGCTTTAATAACATCGCAGCCAATCAAATAACAAGAACCTTTGGAAAGTAGCTCAGTGCATTTCTTGTAACGGGGACTGCCTCGGTACATCCGCTGCACAGTGGCGGCACCACACTCCACATAACATTGAATTGAAATCATATCATTCTTTGATAAACTAACATACTCTTATAGCAGTACTGAATGAAGGTACACGTTTGAAAAACGAATGCAAAGCGACTGTTTTTAATTGAATTTCACTTTTGTTTGTTTGACGCGGAATCTAGGAAGTGGAAATTAACCCACTTCCAGACATCTGATCGAGCTGAAACTCGGCAGATAGAATCGTTGTCGGTGACATTGCATTCTGTCAACTTTTGGTGGCAATCACGTACAAACACACGGACATAGGAGTATTTTTCTTTCATTCTAAAAACTACGAAATAAATGTCTGAAATCGGTAACAAGTTCGGTTCTGTTTACCGTGAAAGAAGGCTCAAACCTCAGGCAAACCATTTTTTACAGTTTCTAAATACATTTGAGAATAGTTACATTATAATAGTAAAACAACCCTCATTTTTTACGGGCTGATTTTTTAAACTATTGAAATTATCTAATTCAAATTTTATCGTTGAAATACACCCCACAATATTTGTGATATATTATGTAGGTACATATGTATGTATTATACCTACATTTGACTTGTCGCAATTTATTTATTCAATCTTATAATCTATTAGGAAAATCTGTTAGTCTAACGTAACTGACAAACGGTGAGCTCTGGCATCATGACATTTGCAATTATAGCTTTCACTGTTAAGAATCTCTAGCCTGTAAAAAAAGTTGACAAAATTCATAATTTATTAGTGATCATGAGACCAGGTACTGCTTGCAAGATGCAAGTAAATACTGTGGAATTAAACAAATTATATTATATTTTTATTGAAAACCCCAGACGAAAACACTATTTCTTTACTTCGAAATTGTTTCGATACGCCTCTGTGGTCGACTATTTTTTTGGAAACGTAAAGATAATTTCCTCACTTACATCAAGCAGCACGCAGTTCCAACATTGCTAAGGTTATCAGAGAAACTTCAGCGCTTTCTTCAACTTAATTTAAATTTTCTTTAATTTTTGATTGGTCCAAGTTTCGACGACTTTGGATAACCTCAACTTACTAAACCTGCCAACTAACATAACCTAAATATTTATTCAAGTTAATATTTATCTTTCCCACCAACCGCGACGAAAGCTTTTACGCTGTACTGAAGGATGTACTACATACGTACATGCTTAGGTTTTACCACTTATGTACATTTGTACACACTAATAGTCTAATCGCACTTGGGAGTGACTTTCTGTAGTCTGTCTCAACTCTCAACCACAAGTTAGTAATATTCCCTTCGCCAATGTCTGGTGACTCACCGCATTTATTTTCACTTTGTGCAGGTTATTATGTACCGTAGCTTTCCATTCAAATTGTCTGAATAAACTGCTCAGAGCCCATGGATTGATTTCAATAATATAAGCTGATAAATGATGTCTTGCTCGCTCTGCTTCTAGATTTAGTCACTTAATAGAAGAAATCATAGTAATTCTTATTTAAATCTATCGTTTATAGCACCTACTGATGGTGACAGTTGGTATTTAAACACTATGGGCATCCACGTTGATAATACGAATGACCATTAATAAAATTAAATTAAACAAAATTAAAAGTTTTTAGCTCATAATACCTACTATTGAGCACAAAGAACAAAGAATGTGTTAAAATGAATTCGTTAGTTAGGATTTAGAATTCTTGATACGCAGTTTTATTATTATCTCATAAATACGGTAAAATCAATTCGGTTGCAAAAAGTATCACACAAAACCCCGAATTTAACCAACATGATTGAACAAGTGACCTTTTTAAACCTTTAGAATATTCCACACCAACCACCTGCCGTCATTTCGCACAAAAGCTCTGCGCTCGATACTATGCGTTATAAAAGAAATACTGTACATATCTACTTCAAGGATGTACGCTTCCCATTTTCTCAATTTGTATCTTATCTTCATGTGTTCATGTTAACTTTTTGCTCGGTATCACCTTGCTTTGCAGGTGTAGGCAAACTTTGCTTCAATGGGCACAAAGTACTTCATAATATTGCACGTTGTGTTGTTTTATTTTGTTCATTATTTGCCATTGTTCGTTATTGTAATGCGTCTTGTAATACCACCATTTTTGTAAGTTCCATCAACCTTTACAATCAACTTTATGACCTGAAAGTAATCACATACTTAAAGAAAAAAAATCACTGCGCTCTACTAACTGCTACTAATTCGCATTCCATTTTAGAAATGCGGTCGATAATTTTTTTTAATTACCGAAACGTCGAACTTAGTAAGACTAAATATTTATTTTACCCATAATAAACCGTGCCCCCCTATCTTAGGCTTACACTCCACTTAAACTTAACAATGAAAACTTAACTTTGAACATAAATTGCTTTTTTATGTTCAAAGGAATGTTAGCCATTTATGTGAAGGAATACTATAATGAACCGCAGAATTTTTCTGTTAAGATAGTATTCTGTGGGAAATGTAAAGTAAGATAAGGAATATGACTAATACCTCGAAGAAAGTCAGTAACAGTGTCGAGTGTGAGTAGATAAGATACACACTTGTGTGTAAGTACATGTAGTTTACCTTCTCGCTTCGCATTAAAATTCCCGATAGTGTAAACAGGATTAGTCTTCGCATTTCACACGGCTTTTTGCTTTATGTCTTTGGACGGAAAGCAATAAAGCCCTCGCGGAATAAAATGACGTTCGTACGATTGGAAATAAATATAAATTTAATATATTTCATACTTTTCAAACACTACCCACCGATCTAGCTTAAACTAAAATGTGCATACCCGGTTCATCTAATCGCATAATATTTAATTAAGCTTGTTTAGAATTTAAGACAGATTAATTACATGGATAATAATTTATATATTTCGTAGGAAATACCTCAATGATTCGTATACCTTAAAGGTTTTTCTGGCACAACAATCATGAGTGCCTTCAGCAAAACTAACATAGGTTTAACATTATATTATGAATACATTATATATATTTGTTTCTCATTTGGTGGAATTTGTTATCATTAAATGACGTTTAAAAGATGTGGATGTAAATATTGACCTGATCCATTCTCAAAGAATTCTGTGGAAAATTATTATATTTCTTAGTACTCGTAATATTTCCAACTTCTGTTGACATTTGATAATATTCGAGAATTATTTGACAATAAATTTTATCGACATCGTACTATGATATTTATTTGTGCTGATTACCTATTTGTTAAACTGATTCATTTAGCCTTAACTTCACTGTTGATATTTGATTGACTAAGTTAATCTTTGACTCTTATTGACTTTGTAGCACTGTGAGATTCTGATTAATCAGGAACTTTTTATCAACTTGCCGCCAATGGCAATCGTAAAGTTAGTTAGTCACACTAATAATTATTATGTATTATATTTATCACATGCCGGATTATGCCCACTTACTGGTATTAAAATAAATTCTACGATATTTTCTTTTACGATAAGTATTTAATTATTATTGATTTTTTTAATCAGTTCCGCTAATCTGCTTTTGTAAAATACGGAACAAGGTTTGATATCGGCGAGTAGCTTTCAGAAACTTTTGCGATTACTAGTAGACAAATCTGTTTCATTATTGGCGAACTTTCGACACATGCGAGATTTGATTAAAGCGAGTTGGTGCGCATTGCATTTAATGTATAAACTTTTATAAATATTTCGTTATGGTGCCGTCAAAGGACTGAGGCGACCCGAGAGCAGCGGAGGACCCAATAACGCGCGGGCTTTGCATCCCTCGCTTCTAGACGCCGCACTTCTCAAATAGAAATGTAAGATAACTCTCAGTATCTAAACTGATACGATCTCTTCTCTCCCTTCTTCTCTTACTTCTGAAATGGTGTAATATTTATGATCTCCACATTATCACTTCGAATCACCAAAACTAGTATCCGTCGTAACTCTGCGCACAATCTGTCAGGCTTCGGCTACCGGAATTGTGGCAGTTATTTTAGCCTTATCAAATCAAACTTTTTTTTCTCAGAATACCTACCTGTATTTTTTATTTGGTTTTACGCTCAGCTGGGCCACACCAGAATGTTATGCATACATTGCATACCCTACCTGACCTAATCTAATCTACAGTCACTAATGCCGAATGAGTAACGTGCAAAATGTTAGGCCAGGAATGTCTTGTGGTATGCGGCGAGTACCTACCCGTGGACCCCATAAACGTTCTGATATTTGCCCCTCATTTTATATTTTTAACCGTCGGTTTTAGAATTTGGTTAGGCACAGGGAAAACAGCATTGTTTTAATTCATGTCTGGATGAAGCTTGCAATATTTTCGTTCGATGTTTTTTTTTGAGTTGTACCTCTTGAATCACTTAGAAATTTGTGTTCTTGATTTGTTGAATTTTTTATTGAAAAAAAAAAATGTTTTGTACCTCGTACATACCCACCAGAAACGCGTTTTCTGACGGTACATTGTTCACACAATTGGAATTGACAGCCGTATCTAACATTAATTTACGGATGATAATTGATCTAATGGAACTTTACAACCCCTATGCCATATAATTTTGGTATAATTCTTTTCTGCATCGTGCATTCTTGTCATTAAAATTGTTCAGTTACTCAATTGAGTTATGATAATGTCAATTTTATCCAAAATTGTTGAAGGAATTTCTCTTGATGTTTGGTTCATTTCGAAATTTTATATTATAATAGGTGGTTCATTTTCAATGTGTTTTGAGTTTTGAAATCGAATCCAAATCGATTTGCAAATCGAATCCATAGTCACACGTCACTTGCAATGTAACATCGCAGATTTGAAACTGTGTTTCTAATGACTAACTAAACCGTAATTTCATCTCGATTAATTGAGTTCCCACAGTCCACATGCATCGGTTTCTTGTTCTACTGGCACGGTTCTTCTAATACAGTTTTATTGGTCTGCTGTCTATTGAGAGCCAGTTTTCCTCTGGCCGCCCCACTCCGGACAGTATTCCGCTTTATCAGAGTCAACGTTTCTCGGTAGACATGTCGTACCTCATAATGTCGTTCGTTTTTTTCTTTATTTACTACGTGAGCTTCGCCACACACTATTATTTAGAAATCATGATTCATATTGGTCGCATTTCTGATAAGCGCATTGCTTCTGATAGGTTTACGAGAAATTGAATTGATGTCTATATGTATAAAGGTAACCCAGTTAGTAGTAACTCACTCTCCAGGTAACGTTTTATGTTATGTGTGAACTCGGTTTTGATACATGCTGTCAGGGCACAAATCGATAGATTTTATTTTAAACAGAAGAGCTACTTTGGCGTCATATTTAAAGAAACTATTTTCATTGGAAAGAGAAGACCCAATACTTTTTCAATTTATTCAAAGTTAGTGAACTTATAACTTATCTATTGCTTTAAATTTCTATCAACAATAACAGAATACTTCTAATGAGCATGCTATTTAACTACTAACAAATATGTGCTTATTATTATTATTACGGATGTGTTTTTCATTTCTGATTTTATGACATTGCACTGCGCCTGATTGTTTGCATTTAATTCGTTATTTTTCACACAGAAAGGCGCATTTTTGTATTGTAGTTTTTTTATAAGCGAGTCTTTTGATTGTCTATTTTTAATGGTTATGGTATTTTGCTCTATCTTGTATGTAAAGTGCCTTTAATGTAGTCAGATAAGTAAATTTGTCAAGGGGTAATTATTTTGTATAGGATTCATAAATAAATTTAAACATACTTACGCTTACCAGATATCCTATATTTACGTACTAAAAGCTTTTCTTATTCAATAAATTGTTTTTTTTAACAGTCAGCAAAGTTTTGTTTTTGAAGAGTTTTATTTTACAATGCTGCTTGTCACCTTTTTATTGTAATAATTAGAAACTTAAACTCTTCAAACACAAAAATTCCGTATCTTTATGAATGGTGGTTGTTATGATTAGAAGAAAAATAATGATGCCCATTAATTGCAATAAACCTTTGTCATCCATACGACGCGTAGAGGTTTGTAGGTGTCTACCTTCAAAATAGTGTTTCTAGGTTTCTAGGCGGCGCGGTCGGTTTCGGTCTTGTCCATTCGTCGAGATTGTTTTCAGGTGCTTTACCCGCATGGGTTACAACATCCCCGTTCGGTATAAAATCTAGTTGATTACAATATTAATTACTTAAAAGCTTTTAGTCAATTAGTGATTTTTCATGCTTAACATATGAATTGGTTTTGTAGTTAAATAACGACAATAGTGAAAGTTACGAAATTATTTTCGACCGAATCCTCGTATAAATACCTATCTACCTAAAATCTCGCGTACAGTGTCATGAAAATTGGACAACCTATTTCCTAATTGAACCCGTTTAAAGTTGAGTACCTTTTGTAATTAACATTTATCTAGCAAAAAAATTATGATCACAATTTGTTCAAAGGCGAAACTAGTCTAGAATCGGTATTTGATGCGAGGATCTTTCAAATGTCAACAATTAATAATGGCATTGATCTTCATTAAAAATGGTCTTTAAAAACACCCCATTTTTGGACTAAATCGCGGCTAAATGGTGATAAAAGTTGTGTATTATCACCTAGTCGAAGTGTTGCAGTTTGGCCTTTTTGTTTTTGTTTCGCGCCTCTCAGCGTTCCGCATTATTATCGTCTACTGTATGCGCAGCGGCGCCATCCCCTAGTGTCCCCTCGGCGATAGTGTCACGTATCGGGTTCGTTCATTCGCTCTCCTTTGCAAGGGTTGGAGGGGTCGCAGTTCTCGAGGGGAAGCCAATATAATCAACCTAAATTACTGTTCAAACATTTCATTTCACACGCAAACGAATCTACGAAAATATCAACATTTGAAATATTTTTCGTTTGTTTTATCGTGTACGTAGGTAGTAGGTACCTACCTTCTACACATCGAGCTAAAAAAATTACACTTCTGTCGATTTATCAAAATCCACAGCTCATGATGGAAATAATGAGTTGATAATACATAATTGCGTTGATCTAGAAATTTCATACTCAAATAGTTAAGCAAATTTTAACAAGTTACCGTTCGAGAGTTTTAGTGAGACATAAACAAATGAATTTAGTGCTTTAAGGGCCCGCAACCCGGATTTGTACCGATTTATTACATATTTCCCTTAAACACGGTAAGTTTTAAAGCTCTTAAAAATATACATGTTATTCTTGAAAACAATATCTAGAATTTGCCCGCGCCGAAACGCAAATTATATAAAATTCCCTCGGTAGAAAAAAATCGCAAAGTGTGCTCCAAAAATTATTATTAACACGTTTGTTTCAGTTATTTTACATGTTATATGTATGAAAAAATTCACAGTGTTTCTTTAAATGCTTTTTAAGATAATACCCGCGAGATTTTTGCTCTATTTTAAACGAGTCATGTTTTATTAATATTTTGTCGCTGTAAATGTTAGCGCTTATATACGTGAAATCCTGTTTAGGTACTATTTTGATTAATCTTTACGACGAATCGGCTTACAGTATGAATATAAAAAATATGCTACTGATAAATCGAAACTTTTACTAGCTTTTCTATGTATTGGAATTACAATAAAATTATTATTTACGTAAATATTTATTTATAACAAAAATATAAGCGTAAACCACCAAAAAAAAAAGTTTTTTCATGACTTAACCATGAAGTAATACAAGAAACAATTTTTTAAAAACACCCCTTTATGGCTAATACTATTTTTGAGGTTTTCTATGTTCTAAGTTTTTTCGTTCTTATAAAATTATGCACAAAATAAATAAAAACCACTACACCCCTTTATGGCTAATACTATTTTTGAGGTTTTCTATGTTCTAAGTTTTTTCGTTCTTATAAAATTATGCACAAAATAAATAAAAACCACTTTTTCGCTTACTAGCCTCGTGCAAAAAAACGCTCGATTTTAAAATTTTGCAGGCATAAGATTCGAAATATTTCTAGCGTTTATATTCCTCTTAAGGTAAGTTGACAGATTTGTTTCTGCACCCAAAACCATCCATTGTTGGTGATTGAGTGAGTTGAACTTTTTGAGTTACACGTTATATAATCATTAACGGTCAAAAATCGCGTCCGATCTGTTTCACGCCCAATCTTCAACGTTCGATAAGACAATCGACCCGTATAAAACGATAATATTATGTTCCGGCGAGAATTCGGCTCGAGGCTTCGGGCGAGGGTTGGCCGCGTAAGACCTATCTCGGCATACCAGCTCACCAGCCCGCGGTACTCGGTAGTTGTCCTGCCATACCACTGCCCGCGGTACTCCACTAGGTACTCCTCTCTACTTGCCGGTTGTCCTACCATCGGTAGGTACCTTTCTACCATCCCATCCCACTTGTGCCGCCGCTACTGATGCCTCCGCTCGGGGGAGTCGGTTTACCGTTCGGGTGACGTGGCGCGGACCGGTTCTGGCGGCTGGTGCACGTGCACTCGCACGCGAAACATTGCTCTCATTTATCTGCTGTCTCATGTTTTGACAATTTTTTAGAATTGTTTCAGGCCCCCTAGCATGGTCGATCGATATAGATTTTATCGAACATGTCGGTAACTTGTCATCGCTCCTGAGCACGACTGCAGGCCGCTAACGAACAACAATAATTCATGTTAAATAAATTAGGAACCCTTAGTCGTTGTGAACTGTTGTTTGTTCGTTAGCGGCCTGCAGTCGTGCTCGGGCGCGATGACAAGTTACCGACATTTTTGATAAAACCTATATCGATCGACCATGCTAGGACCCCTGGATGTTTTAACTTCTTTAGCAGCGTTTTGATTTGAAACTCGATGAAACGAAAAAGCGACACTAAAAAGAGACAAACACGTACATCTATAAGATTTAGCCTGCGAGATAATGAGATAGAATGGTCGGTCTCCTCTTTGTGCGGTGCTTCACAGCCTTCCCACTCTTGTCTACTTTAGTTTTCTTCTTCTACCGCATGTGAACTGAACCCTTGTAATTTTTAAAGTGAAAACTTTAGCATCGTTGTGATTTGAAACTCGATGAAACGGAAACGAGCGACACTAAAAAGAGACAACTGATAATCTGTAGGATTTAGCCAGCGAGAGAATGAGATAATTTGGTGTCCTGTTTGTGCAGTGCTTCCACTTTGGGCGGTGCTTTGTAGAATTAAATGTAAAATAATTTTTAAACTTGGTAACAATATTATAATAAATAAACCCTACAATTATCCTACTCCTGATACTCTGTATTCGCCTCATTTTCTCGAAGTTTAGTTTTCTGAAGGTTTCATTTCTACCGCGTGTGAACTGCCCTTTTTATTATAATGTCAAATGGAACTGCTGTGTATATTTAGCGAAAACTTTTATTTTTGAAATATAGGTATAATTTTTATTTTTATTCAAATCAGTTTCGAAATCAATCTCATTTCTTTAGTTACATATTATGTAGTTTAATATTATAGGATTAACACAAATATGGTCGCACTTATCCCAGGTGCCTTTTTTGCGTGTAGTACCTGTTTTCAATATTTAAGCTATTTAAAAAATAGTGATTTGTTATTGATTTCAAATAAGTTTTCTCTGAAAATTTTCCAAAACCAATTTCTGGTCGGAGAAAGTAGAATAAGCGGTGCAACTGCATATCGACGTTTGAAAATTTGAAATGAACCACCGCACCGAGTGAAAACGGCGGATGTACCGCCGGACATAGGCACACATGGACACGCGAGAATGTGCGCATCGGCCATATAAACCACTGTCGCATTCGGCAGTGAAACGTTAAAATATTCATCGCTGGAATTCCACAGGGCCATATAGGCGCATCGGCCGCGCAGGACGGAATGCCTCGCGACCACCATCTTGGGCCGGCCTTTTCCAAATCTAAAGTCTCTGGGCCCACTTACCCGGAATGTGCCCTATAAGCCTGATATGCCCAATGTGTCCAATCTGCCAAATAGTGTCGCGACATGGCCTGGATCGCGCGATCTGACGCCATTTTGACACGAGCCTGCACTGTACCCCTGCACTATGTATTTTTTTCCGGGAATCCTTCCCATACTCCTCCCGAGGAAAATAATTGTTGAGCATGCGAAACCCAAAAAAAAAAAATATTCTTCACCAATCTGAATAAAATTTTCCAACAAAGCCACACCCGGACACATTTATATGTATATAGATGATGTATAGCTGATGTCCCGGCGTTGCCCGGGCTTTGTGAAGAGTTTTTCAAAATCAGATGTACACAGAAATTTTCCTCTAATTTTAACGTCAAGTACGCAAAAAGTATCAAAATACTGCTTTAAGGAAACGGGGCTGGGAGTGGCTTTTCTAAATTATATAGACAGTGACCTTCCCATTGTTTGTGCAAAATTTCATCAACCTTGAAATAAAACTGTAAGTTTGTATAGAAATCAAATCCACGCCGCCCACCACAAACAGACCAACTTTATATATTAGATAGACGAAGATTCACACCCCAATTGGGCTATTACGCTTTATTAATGAGTGCAGTAATGAAACATCAAAATGTGGAAGTTATGACAAACAATTTTGTAAAAAAAACCCGTTGTGCAATGTAAGTAGTAGTGACCAGTGATCTTTCAGTAGACGCTATCTCTTTCGGGCGCGCACCCTCTGATTTACCGATTTGCACCGCGTTTCGGTGTGAACTAGAGGAAATATAAGTTATTAGTGTTATTACCATTAATTTCTCTTCACGCTGTGAATAAATATTCAGTTGCCACGCGCCTTTTTGAAATCTTTCAAAGTATGTCTTTGGTTAAACCTTCAAAGGTAGCAATTACTCAATAGTTAATTTCCAATTTATGTTGGGTCGTAGAACAATTCAATAATTTAATTCAAAAAGCTCAGTGTTTTTACCTGTCAAAATGTTGCATTGTTTGACTAAGGGGCGTAATTGAGGAACTGTATATATTTTTGAGATGAGGTGATCACCAAGGAAACGAATAAATAACATATAATACAAGTAGTATACATTTATAAACACTGCATTTTTCAACATCGGCGAAACGGCCGAAACTTACTTCGAACCTTCAAAGAATCTAACCGTGTTAATACAAGCGAAGGGTAAAACGAAGTAAATCACTCTCACAATAAAATTTGTTGAAGAACTCTAAAAAATTGTTCTGATATTATGTGCTCTGGATGTGGAAATTAAAATAACAGATGTTTCTACTCAATTATCTGCCCTCTTTGTTACTAAGATTGCTTCATTGTTTACCAAGGGATCTACTACAAATATTGTTTTTGTCTAATATCATTCAATTTTTATAATAAGACTTAATTATTTACAATCAACAATAGCAGAAAACTTGTTGAAACAAGACAAATGTAAACAGGAACATGAGAGCATTCTTTCAAAAGCCACGAATTTGACAGAACAGCTTTTGGCAATTAAACAACTTCCTTTCTTCTCAAGTCTACCATTTTTGCTACCTGCAATGTTCCTTTACTTACCCAGGGGTTTAAAAATGAGGTTATCTTTTGCTTTCGGTTTTGTTACTAACATTGTTTAAGAGGAATATAAACGCTAGAAATATTTCGAATCTCATGTCTGCAAAATTTTAAGATCGAGCGTCTTTGTGCATGAGGCTAATAAGCGAAAAAGTGGTTTTTATTTATTTTGTGCATAATTTTATAAGAACGAAAAAAAGTTAGAACATGGAAAACCTAAAAAATAGTCTTAGCCATAAAGGGGTATTTTTTAAAAATTGTTTCTTGTATTACTTCATAGTTAAGTCATGAAAAACATTTTTTTGGTGGTTTACGCTTATATTTTTTGTTACGTAAATAATTTTTTTTTTTTTTTAATAATAATTTTATTTATCTTAAAAAATGGAACATGTTTCAGTGTTACTTTTCCTCCATTAAAAGCATTTGCTTGTGGATGGAGGGATAATAATTTTGAATGGAGGATAATAATTTTATTGTGATTCCAATACATAGAAAAGCTAGTAAAAGCTTCGATTTATCCGCAGCATATTTTTTGATGTTCATACTGTAAGCCGATTCGTCGTAAAGATTAATCAAAATAGTATCTAAATAGGATTTCACGTATATATTCATCTTAAGACGGTTAACAATGAACTTTGCATTTTAAGTTTATATTATCTTACAGCTGTGAGTAAAATTTACAAGTTTTATACTAGAACAATCGCTCTTATGTAAGTTAATTTATATTCATCGTAAACTAAATTACGTACGTATTATGTTATCGCTGTATGCATTCAGGTGATTCGAGATTAAAAATGCCATTGTTAGTGACCTCACAAGGTCAAAAAGCTAAGATTATTTGGGTAACTCAGAAGAGTGTGTGAATGTTTCGACATATCCGATGAGCTTCTGTCACATCTGGCACGCGTAATCCTGGGAACATCTCCCTACTTTCCCGGTTTTATCGTCGTCTCTCGGCGCCATGAGTTTGAAGGTACTAACTACTCACACATGGCGCTGCAGCGCGGAACATTGTACTATGTGATACGCACACGCAGTAAAGAAGTATGTGCTTCAAGATATAATACATATCTATATGTCATTCTGGCATTTCATATTTCTGTATTGTGCATCATGCATTGGTGAGTGACGGTGATTTCTATTTATATTCTAAACCACAAAGTTGAGGTTAATTTTGATGATGAATCACACTTCATTTCCAGACAAACATTCGCAAAATGTTTCCAGTTATCTTACTACGACTGATTTTACATACTTTATAAAATAGGCAACTTCTCTAAAGTCACCACATAACGAAATGTGACTTTTTGTACTTGCCAGAACTTAGTTCTGTGACAGTTCTGAGAAAGTAGTTATTATCAAATTTTCAATGATTATTGTTACTACTTTTTTCATTTTAGACAACGTTATCTCTACAACAAAAAAATAAAGCAGACAAACAAAGTGCGTCAATTTTTGTAGCAGTTGAATCTCAGAATGCATTAATTTGCTTATCCATACAAGGATAAAGTACAGCATTCACAAAGATCCGGAACAGAAGATAATGTGTAAAATTTCAGGATTTCGTTCAAATGAACATTAAACGTACCCTCATACTTAATTATTTCTCTCTTACTTAATGTTTAGTAATTTTAAATAAAATTCCTACTAGATTGATATGCTATATAAGCCAAGAACTATTTAAACTAAATTCTTGAAATTGAGTTTTGAAAATATTTGGTCAAAAACCCGTGCTGATGAATGTTTTCCCATTCAATAATTCATTTCTATAGATCACCCGTAGATCACCTCAATGCTGATAGCAGCTACAAATTTTTTTAAGCATTTTTTGTTACTTGGGCACAAGTAACAAAAAAAGGTATGTACAATGCCTATCGGTTTTTGGTAACTTGAGTTAGGTACCAGAAAGTATAAAATAAAACATCCCTTGTGTGATTGCCATAAATACCAACGTTAATGTAATTTTCTGATGTAGAAGTCAACATATTGTTTCAGTGTTTTTTACGCTAAGAAATCGATAAACAATCTTAATTCCTGAACGATTCACATATTTGACATAGGCTCTTCTAGCTTTAAGCCCCATTTATTATTATGTACCTACCTATAACTTTACGAGCTGTAGTCGAGGGGTACTATATTTTTCAGGATCGAATTTTTGCAGTGATCTTTTCAAATCGTTTGATAAACCTGTATAAGAAACTGTTTTGCGTTATAGATATTTGATTTGTATACCGATGATAACATCCTATTATTATCTTTTTTGGTAAAAGCAATGTAAAGCGTAAATATTACAATAAAAATATTACGGTTAAAAAGTTCCGTGGGAATATTAATTTGTCAGTGATGATAAGAAATGCCAATAACTAATAACAATAAGTATAGTAGTACTTAGTACTTCAATTCTTCAGACGTTGTTTGGGTTCTTTCTTATCTGCGGTAAGTCATACAATCTTTATTGACATACCACCGGTTTCTCCTATTTCACCTTTACTTCTATTGTTGGGCATGGTACTTAAATTCATTCATGTACATTTCGTATTTGGTGTCCATCGTAGACAACCGTAATCCATTAAATCTGTGTAGCATTCTATTAAGTTTTTGAAAATACAAAAGTACATCTGCAATAATATGTGTTCTAAATAAAATTCACAGTCGTACGAAAAAAAAGAGTCAATTGATTGTAGCACCCTTTGGTAGAACCCATTAGCATCATGGTCTAGTGATTGATTTCGTATGTTGATTAATAAGTTTATTCCAATTTTCACACGCTTACTTGTGTTCTACTGCTTCCGAACATAATTTTCTCTCATCTTCTTCATCCATATAGAGGTAGACACCTGTTTTCAATCATGGATGCTTTTCTATTTCATCAAGGTCACAGTAGAGTAAGTATGACTGAGTATCGGCGTAAGAAAGCTTCGTAAGTAAAATGGTGGTTTCACGGTCTGGCGCCGCACGGGAAAGCGCGCGCGGGCACGCAACGCGCGACACGCCATCACGCGCGCCCGGGATTCGTCCATACCGCTGATAACGGAATTGGGATATTTACATCCGCTTGCTGCTATCACCCATGCCCTATCGAAACCTTAAATAGATACGACTTGACACAGCTCGGACATTCCAAACATGTTCAGATATTTACATAAGTTTTTGTACAGCGTTTATGACAGTTATTTTACTGACGGGTGAAGAAGGGACAGATAACAGCCATGCCTATTTGTAGTAAGTTCAGTTTATTATCTCCAAGCATTGAGTAAAATGTCTTTAGTTGTCTGGTTTCGACATGGTTAAAGAGGAATGTTCTAATCTCTGCAATTACAGTCACTGAACTTGCAATGAGCTCGGCAGCAAACAATAGAGTTTTAAAATACTTTGCCATTATGGTATTGTTCTTTGGATTAGTTTTTCACTTTGTTAATTTCACGTCTGTGACGAACTGAGTGTTCAACCAGAAATCCCTCTGAAAAGAAAGCTACGATTTATGATCCTAAACAGTGCAAATCCTTATCCATATTATTTCCTAGCTGTAAAAGGTTCTAATTGTTTATGTATGGAGCCTTCTATTCATCAATAGGTTGTTTTCGTTTATTATGTTGTCTTGTCTTATAACATAAATATGTTATTCTGCTTGCTTGCGATTCCAAAACATTTGAAATTATGTTTTTATTCTTGTTTAATATTCTCCGCCTGATTAAATTATGCTAAAATACGAGTTATTACTTCGGGCTAAAAGTTAAAAGCTCGTTCGGGCTTCAGTTAGTCGTATTAAGTAGGTAATAATAAATTATTCATAATTGTGGCAATATAACCACATACACTCTTGATTATTAAATATGCTGCCTCGGAATTTTCTTATTGAGGGTTATCGCAATGGAATCAAAATTGAAAGTGCCTTGATACCAATATACGAGTAACATACGTATTATAATATCTACGAAATAAATAAGTAATAAATCTCAAAAGGACGAAAAAGCTCTAAATAGATATACACATAGATAAACACATAAAATAAAACGTCCAATTGTATAGTTGAAAAATGTTTGTCAAATAATAGAAATGTCATCACGAAATATTGAAACACATAGGGCCTAACAACCATTTACCCCACATTAAAGGTTATTTATAAATTATGTAAAACTTGAATCGCGTTTATTAGTAAAGGGATAGTTTAAAACCACTGTTTTTAAAAATGCGCTTTAAACATCTAATTTTAAAGACAAAATTCAAGTTCGTGAAAGTTCACCAAGTTCTGTTATTATTTCATCATAATCCGGTTGTTTCAGAGTATTTGGATATTAATAATTCTAACTTTGAAATTTGATAAACTGTTCAAATTCTGTGAAACAACCCGTCATTAGTTTTTCAGAATAAAAATTTTGATACAAAGTACTTTTACGATAATTATTAAAGAAGATACGATACGATATGATATTAAAGAAGTAAATCATTATTTAGACTATTTTTACCTCCGTCCCAGAGGTGTCAATATGTTTTTCTGATTTTTCTGTTTCCAGATTTTCGATTGAGTTTCACATTGTCTTCATTTATTTAAATATTGCAATTTGAGGTTTTACTCATAAAGTTAAAATAAAAATAAAAAAAAAACATTATTTAGACTCTTTGCATTCGGTAGGCATGTCTTTCTAATCTTTCTATAGCATTTTTGACATTCAATCTACAACAGGATTAATCCAATCCGATGTGGAGTTCGACTCATTATTAGTCTTTCATTACCCATTATTTTAAAATATCGACATTTTGACCTCTGCAGTTGATGAGTTGTATTGGAGTTGTCTCGACACAGGTTTATCCTAGTGAGACAGGCATCGAAAAACCTAATGTGAACATGCTTTATATAGATAAATAAATTTAAAGAAAAAATAAATATTTAGGGAGATATCGAATAAAGCACAAGTCATGTAACCTCGTTCTATTTAGTTTAACGATTTGTTAAAACGCAAGTTAGTGTTATGTGCAATTGTATTTCAAAGGTATTTGGCATTCTGAGTATGTTGTATTTATTTAACAACCTGTCAGCCAATGCTCACTTTCATGGGTAGGAAGTTTAGATATTTTCTATGTAACTTCGGATGCTAGTACCCCATGTCACTTCGTACGGAAGAGTGAAGTGAAAATTTCAAATAGTGCCTGTGGTAAACGCACACTGACGATAAATAATATTAAATACCGGCGTTTATTATCATTTGTCGTGGTTAAACCACGAACATGTCATTGAGTCTCTCCGGAGACTAAAGTGGGCTACACAGTTACTACAAATATCAATAAACCTACTACCACTACGGAACCACATATTATGTGTGGTTCAGGATACGACGGACATGTTAAACACAGGTTGCACTTTAACATATTATAAACGAAAGAAGGTAAAATTCTAGCGTCAAGATTCTAGCTCTATACAATCATTACGTCAAATTATTTTAGAAGTTTCATAAAGCTGGACACTTGATAGCGTGAGACCATTATCGGTGAGAGGTGTCAGACAAGTTGGTACACTTTCCCCGAAACTACTACTGTTTACCTTCTCCCCCAGACATGTGCATACAAAACTACCATTACAATGGCAAGATAATGGTATTGACATAAGTACAAAAAAGTCTGATCCGATGAAATTGCTGTAATAAGCGACAGTAACGAAAACGATGCTCGACGATCTTGAATACCTGTCGACCAACATGTAAAAACCAAGGTCATAGTGGTGTGATACCAAGACCCGCATAATATATATAAGCCCTTGGGGAACATGCATTTACCTACCAAATCTTTGAATAACTAGTAAAAAAAACAGCGAAATTTAGATATTTCCTTGCGCGATGAAAAATACTATTTGTGAATTAGAATCCAGACGATGTCCAGATTCATGGGGTGAGGTTTGTATGAGTCTTGGAGGCGCATGCGTTTACCCACCTACTGTTTGGCGGGCCGGATCGTGAGAGACTGGTTAAGCGAGACTTTACCTAGACCTCTTCAGCCGGACTCTCTCGATACATCGGCTTGCACCGCGGTGGGAGGGATGGATTCGTACGTTTGTCCGTCCTGAGGGATTTTTTTTTCCTCAGGGCCGCGTGGTGCTAATGAAAAAAAAGATAAATCTTTAAAAGTGATGACTGATGACATTAATCTGACGAAGGCCGACGTTCTCGAAGTTTTAATCTTTGTACTGCAGTAGAAGATATTATGGTCACATCAACAGCTCACAATGTTGTTTTTTCTGAAGATAATAGTGTTTTAATTGTTTGAGTGATACTTGGAGGTGACAAAGGGGAGAACGAGTGGCGATTAATTTGGGGAAATCTTGTTCAGTGAGTGTTAACGAAGTTTTTTATATTAACTCCACGCAGGAGGAACATGATATCCCTCAAGTTCGATGTCATCTTTGAGGATGCTATGAGAAGGAAATGGTATTTTACAAGACCGAAAGAGGAATGAACATAGTTAACCATTTAGAAATGTAAACTCAGGTGGTTGGGATAAATGTGTAAACCTAAATTGGGCGTGGGGATAACAGATTAGGTGTTAAACCAGAGAATCCATAATACAAAATTATAATTAAAAATTTTTGGAGAGTTAAACTTTAAATACCGTAAGCTCTTTGGAATTAGTAAGATGGGAAACTTAATTAAGGAAATTAGCCCCATCAGTTATCACCATCCGTTTGTCGTTTTCTCGATATCGTTATCCCGATCCACTCAATTTGTCTTCCTTTAATCGCCTTCAAGTCGGTTATCCGTTTACGAGTTAATCCCAAACCTTAGGCTAGACCGCAGGAATGTGTGGTATTAACTTATGGTCAGCTTAGGTACAACGCCCTTCAGATGATTTTTCACTAAAACGCCTCTATATATTATATACACATTATTAAACGACTTGCCACTGATTCAGGTTTAATAAAGTCAAATAAACGTTGATGAAACTGGTTAATTAATCTACACGTCTTGCCTATATTATTGATCCAACCTTACTTTACGAATTTGTCTTATAAATAAGACTAAAGCATATTTTAATGACAATTACATGTTAATATTTACGTTCGAGGAAACAAACACATTTTTCAATTTATTTGTAAAAAATAAAATTCTTTTCGGTCATTTTTTAGTCGCATTAAAATCTTTAGTTGCTCTGCTTGTGAATGAAACGAATTTAATTACTGCAACAGTAAGTTATCCGCTTTAAATACGTTTAAATAAAATTTAAAAACAAGTATTTCGCAGGCATGAAAGTCTTACGTGAAGGATTCTCTCACCGATTATATTGTAATTAACATCGGTTTTCGTGTAATTATTGTACATTACTTTCGTCAGTAATAACCAAAATCATTTTTCATTTCGTGTGAAACGATTTTATTTATTTAAAAAATAAATTCGTAGAAAGGTTTGTATGCGTCTGTCATTATTGACGGCAATCGCGTTATTGAAATATAGTATTTTTGATATCTTTTAATAACGCGATATTTATTAAATGCTTATTTTTTATAGGACAGTTATTAAACTGATATCCATTCGACGACCTCCAAGCAGAGCGGTTAAGACGACAGCTCTAAGTCTAGAGGTTGCGGATTCAAAACCCAAAGAAGGAAATAAAAATATTTTACAATCTAACTGCATTTCGTTATATGGCGGAATACATGCACTCCAATCACCTTGGATCGCATTATGCACTTGGGGATAAAACAAATCAATAAGAGAAAATATTTGTTTGCTTTAATTAATATAGTATCAACGTTGGCTACTAGTTATTCGTTTTTTGGGTTAATACAATCTTAATATAGCATTCGTTTCCATTTTGTTTGATATTTATTATTTTACCTGCGGTTGATATGGATATCCATTTGCAAACACGATTAATATTTGATTACTTTGTAAACATTGATCGATAAATGTTGTACATAACATAACAAAATAGATTAAAGTTATAATTTATTTAGTACCTATATAATATTATATTGGATTGGGGGTGACCTGAGCCAAGACTATGATATATTATGTAATGTGTTACAAGTTGGAATGCATTATAGCCTTTTATTTCATCGGAAAATTTAACTCTCTTTTTAAATCGAATCTCTTTTTTTTTGTTAAGGTTAAGGTTTTGTTAAGACCATTCGCATGAGTCCGCAAGCATGAATACGTTGTACATTGATTCAGTGCTTCTTGATGTTAATTTAGTAGGTCGTTTATTTTTTTATGGTTCCCCGGAAACATCAATTACACCGAAAGGTTTGTGTGGAACAAGCGTAGCGTTGTGGCCTCGTATGGATGAAATGAAGTGTGCATTGTGAGAAAGTCAAGACCTCACTTTAGTAAAGGGTAGGTCGGTAAAACAGAACGTCGATCTCACCGGCTCCGACACGGGTTTGTTACCGTCAAAATATCAACAATCTGAGTGGAAATATAACATTGTAGATTTGTCAAGAACACAATGTACCTACGCGAGTTTTCACAACAAACTATTGCTGACGCGGATCTGTTGTGGCCGGCGGGGGTCACTGGTGTCCAAGGTGGCGGGTGCAAGACGCACGTCCCACAGATATTACCGGTCATTGGTCATAGTTATAAGTTATTAAATAATAACGAACCCTTATCTTGTGCAGCTGCGCTTGTTGCTGGTTCGTTGACTCGCGCGCTTTATCTCTACCCACTGCACTGTCTGTCTGAAGCTCTGACCGGCTAATGGTCTGATTTTACTTACCAAATGATTTGTAAATTGCTAAATTGCTACCACAACCATGTAGGAGACTGACTGCTCAATCTGTTGCTAGTCTCTTCAATTATGGACGGTAAATTCAGCCATACAGAATGCACAAGCATCAAGGGCATTTTTTTTCTGATTTCCAAAAAAATTTAAAAAAACTTCACGGAGTGCTAGAAATCAAACATTCGATGATTTCATTCATACCGAAATAATCACTGCTTTTTAATTGACTTAATATTGAAATTACCTAAGTGATAAAAAATGTTCAAAACTTTGTAGTCATACGTTATTAAAATGTACATTTGTATAAGTATGTACACCATTTACTTGAGTTCAAAGCAACCCAGACTTAATAATTTATAATACGAAACCATGTATTTAAAGAATGTGATAAATATTTTAAAAATAACACTTTAAATTTAAACGATTTCAATGAGATTAATAAATAAGTCGTAGCATTTATTTCAAAAACTATGCATGTTATGTGTGTATGCATTTACGTGTATGTTTATGCTCGTGTAAGTACCAAATGAGTACATACTTTTCGAGGTTTGATATTTCTTATCACTATTGAATATATGTACATATTGATATTTTATGGGAATTGTTGATAAAATCAAAGGAAGTTAATACTTGGTTTAATGCTATTTTTAGAATAAACTCGAGTATCTATGAATTTTTTTGTAAATATGTATGTATTTAAAATGTCGCTCTTGTAAATGCCATAGAACCACAGTGCGAAAAACGTGATTTTGTTGTAATTCACCGACTTTGTTGTGTAAAAAAACCTCGCTGCCAATTAATATAATTTCCCCGCTATTATTAAATATGTTTCTTTGCAATAATATCAAATTAACGTAATATGTTTTTAATGTGATGCGTATTTAATAATTTATTTAAAAAATTAGAAATTACCCACTCTTTTAGACGAATATTAAAAATTCGCCAAATAATCTTCAGACCCAATTTTCTCCAAACATGATAAAAGCAGATGTTTTTTTTGCATTAAATATGGGTTATATATGTACATAATGTAATCAGAATCATTTGTACCTTCATACTTCGCGAAATATGTTTTAGTAATATTTAGCCCGTCGCGTCGTCCCACCGGCACCGGCTCGACAAAATCCGGAGAGCGTGCCCGGAAAAGCAAAGTTTTTCTGTGAAGGGTCTCTGGTTTTTTTCTATTCGGTACCGATACGACGACAGACTAAGAATCACGAGATAATAATTTATTTATTTATTATGTTTATCATAATAAGTATGGGTATATACATATACAGAACAATATGGCGTCCACATTGTTTAGACTGGCTCGTGTAAATTGGGCATAAGTCAAGTTTGCATAAGGGGTGACGTGACGATAGTCGGGGAATAATACAGTACAGGTACCTGCCGTTTACACAATGCACCCAAAGTTTGCACAGCCCCTGTTCAGACAGTCATAGTGCAAACACAATGTGAGTCTCGGAATATTTGCATCGATATTATGTGAATTTACATACACTTGTGTCTACTTGAGCAAACCTTACATGGGTCTATGGAAATAGTTACTGATTTCAAATCGGGGTGTACAATGAAACACGCTGAAAGAAAATCAAAACAGTTTTCCATGCAGATTTTTTAAACTTATCTTATCATTCTACGTTTGATATTTCATTAAAGTTGTTAAAAGACTAGTGGCATGTAGATAATGTGTTGCGTTGAGATGATCTCGGGTTGGGTCTCGCGTCAATTACAATGGAAGTCTGCTGACGCCCACGCGCATCGGACACGATGTAATGGGTGAGCATACTAAGTATTACACTGTTGTCTAACTTTAATGGATGTATTCCATTCCACTTAATTGAGCTCAGCGCACAAAGAAGTCACAGTCATACTTAATTATTTTTCATATCAAGTGGATGGTGTCGTGGGACTCGTGGTGAACCGCGATGCTTGAACCCGAGATATAATATCGTTACGTTCGTTAGCCGGCAACCAACAACCGGCAACCAGCAATATGACGGACAGATGCAGGCACACAGTCATTTGTACTTACACACACCGAATGAACATTCCTATGGATTATTCCCGGAAAGCACGAACCTCGTTTGAATATCTTACAGTGACTTTTATGACCGGCAGTAGATGTGTCGGAATAAATTATATCTTTATTGATATATCGATAATGACAACATTATTTATATTTCATGCACAGAGTACATCACTAAAACTCAATGAAACTATACCATTCGACACCTATTCCATTTTGTTAATAAAAAAAAAAATTGTCGTGTAAAGATAAGAATTTTGAAGAACTCCTTTACGAAGACTGGATTTCTTAAATAGTACAGCTTTCATATGGTTTTATTCATTTATTTACGGACAATGGTCCATTAAAAACATAATAATAACACAGAAATGACAGTGAAGGGAGAGCACATATAAATTAATAGCAATGACAATATAAAATGTTAAAAGTACATATAGAAGACACTATAAGTCAAAGCATGAAGAAGCATTTTAATATTGCGTATCGACTGCCGAAAGTCATTTAGTTTTACACAAAAAAAATGCTTTGACTTGCGTTGATAAGTCTCAACATTCTGGATAAGGGAGAATGGTATCCATAATTAGTAGAATGTTGATTGAGAAACAGCAATTCATTATTTCAGAGTCTACGGGAATGGATGTTGAACTGGATGAGTTGTAACAAAGCAGGTGTATCGTTAAATATTAGTAGTAGATACATAGTATACAAGCTCCTGTTATTTTACTTACCTTATTAGGTAAATAAAAGGTTAGCAAACCCGGCCACACGTTGCTGTGGCTAACGATACTTTTATAATCAACGCCATCTGTTAAATCAAATTCACTCCACGTTGCCCGCTGCCGCTTGGCCTGTTATATTATGTATTTCAACCAATTTACGCAAAACCTTGACAAATTATATACCTAAAAACCTTCCTCGTGAATCACTCTATCTATTGGTGAAAACCGCATGAAAATCCGTAGCGTAGTTTAAAAGATCTAAGCACACATCCTATAGCGTGAGCGACTTCGTTTTATACTTAGTAAAGATATTTTTTTCCTGGAAATATGGGGGAAAGAATACAAAGATACAGTGCGATGTGCCTCGTGGTGCAATTGCAGAATGCATTAAGATAGTTAGGCTGCTAAAATGTAAGCAATTGTTGCCAAAGTGACATAACTTGCAGTTTTCATTATGTGGGCGACTAGCAATCTGAATGTCTTCCTGTCATCAGAGGCATGCTTCAGCTTCTCCATTGGCAAGCCAATCCACCAATCTAATGTCTACGGTGTTTTCCTGGTGATCTTCTTTCTAAAGTCTTCCCAACTATCTCTTCCCCTATGATCAATTTCCGAAACTCATGTTGCTTACTACACCTTTTCATGTGCTCAACCTGCCATTTTAAGCAGTATAATATTAAATATTAATTGCATAACATTATCTGCTTACGATATTTTAATTCGTACTGAATCTGCCAGAGCGAGTCATCCCCGAATCTTTACTGTCAATGTTTATTATTATTAACACAACTCTGTATATAATATTAATAATGTGTAATGGCAGTCAATCTCTCTACTTAGCCTACTTATCGCGGATCAGAAACTCAATCTTCTCATATAATAAAGTTGTTCAGAAGCCAACGCATTCTCTCCGCGGGTTTTATTGTACGCAGCTTCACAACACGCGCTAAATGAGAATTCAGAATTACATTTTAAAATTTAAAAAAATATATATACTTAATTCGCATTGCTCAGAAATTGATGATTTGCTCCAAATGGTTTGTAGGCCTTTTGTACGCTCGTATCTGGGACAATAATATCATTACAAGTTTGTTAAGTTTAGGTACTGCGCATCTGGTTGTGATGGTTATATAAGATAGATATATTAGCTTTAATCCAATTCCCAGGATGTTTATTATTTGCAAAGCCGATCTGGCCGAGGCAGACATACCGAAGAATAATATTCCCTCTGTACATGGGAATGCTTTCAACATATTTTCACTTATGGTGCCAATTAGATATTTTATTTATTTTGAAATACATTATCGACATTTTACAAATGAAGTGATCTCTAATATATTAAATATTACATTCATAGCATTTGAGATGCAGCCTTACATAGTGATAAAAAGGCATTTATCGTCATCTTAAGGTCACTGTGGTTTAAATTTAAAGTATCTGTTGTTAAACTATGATATCTAGCGCTTAATGCTGAAAGTGCCCATGTCAAATTTGTCAATCGCTTTGGAGTGAAGATTCGCAATGAGTGAAGAAAAAATCAAGCCGCCTCGTAGCTTTCAACGAAAACGCTGCCTAAACTTTTTGGGATATAACAAAACAATGCGTGGTGGGATATTCCTCTTTTATAGAGCTACAAAAAAGTCCGCGAAGGCATATATCTATCTTTTACGGATAGCTTACTATACCCATTCTATCTTCTAAAAAAATGGTCACGTACATTGCGGTAATTGAAAAGTTATTTAGTCGGATACAGTATTAATCCTTATTAACTTAAATACGTTAGTTACCCCAAGCATTTCATGCACATTATTATAATCTTTCACACCATCTCTACGTATTATAAATTAAAGTCCTCCGCGGCATCTGTCTGTCTCTTCGCGATAAACGGCGGATCAAAGACGGCGGTGGTTATAAAGGTTGGATAACCATCCAGTAGATGACGTTGTGTTTAATTAGCCACAGCAACGCGTAGCCGGGTTGGCTAGTATACAATAATGTAACTAATGCTAATTTCGGGGAAATGCGCTACGTAATGTCTTTGGCATTTAGAAAATAAACGTGTCATTATATCGCACTAATATATTATATTGCAATAACATATATAATAATAATATTGATAAATATCACGTCCCATGTGTCTAGGAATATTATTATTTATAGGATACTAAACGATAATATCAATTAAACATTGAATGCTATATTTGTGTACCTCGATGCAGATGCACTTAAATGGGTTTATTGTAAATATCGGTCTTAGTAAAATATGCCTTTACATGAGGAATGGTCATCTGACCTTATTCCCTGAACAAATAAACCTAACTTCTTATCCAAGCAAACCAACAAAATAAAGATTGAAATTTATGACTATGTGGGTACATTTGCATTGCATTCGATGAATCATAGTTGCGGTTCAAATAAAGAAATTTTAGGTGTGTGATTTTTGCTTCCACTGTTTCTACTTGCTACTTGCTACCAAGGTGGGTTCAATCAAACTAATGAAATTAAAACAAGCTATTTCCGATCACAAATTCCCAGCAAACTCTAACATGAGCACATTTTGCAGTTATTTTACAAAGGCAAATAATACACAAGGCGGACAAGTATCATTGCATCATGTTCCTCCCTATGAGCCGTCCCATGACACCCGGCCACTTCACTCACTTGATTAAAGTCTGGTGTTGTAATAATTAAGTGGTATCGGAACGGACTTAATTAAAAACACTTTTCCATTTCCTCGGAAGAGAAAATATCTGTCAACAGTGCGCGCTCCACAATGTGGGCGAGGCATTTCTAATGACTTTTTCTAGTTTTATCTCCGCTGGTCAAGTTTAAAGGCCTCTTGAGGTGACCGCGGTTAAATTAATTGTGATAACTATCAATTATACGTACAACGCTTTAGTATAGAATTTAGTGCTCGGGTATGTTAATTGCTCATTTAATAATGAAGATTTGGCGCCCAGCGCGAGACGTTAAGAGGGCATTACCAGAGAAAACCAGAAATATGTCATTTTCAAATCAGATTTTAGACGTATTGACTCTTTTTCACAAAAAATTATAAATGGATTTCGATTGTTCTTTTATCTAGCATTCGCATGTAATAAATTTTGAGAATTTTTTTTTAATTCTTAGTATAATAGATTTGTTAAATTTTCAAAAAAGATTTTGTATATACCACACCCATTTCAAATAATATAATCATGCAGTAAAATAAATCAATACATTTTCTAGCAAACGCATGTTTTAGAATTTTAATTTTAGTTTCAATAAAATCATTAAAAAATATGTACGTACATGTGTTTCTTGACGAAAATTGGTCCATTTGTGTATTTATTTGCGCACTTACAAACTAATATATTTCAGATTTTTTTAACATTCTTATTAAATTTAGACATTATTGAAAAATGATAAATACTTATAATCAAAAAATAATTACAAAAAGTACATTATTTTAATAGTTTTATCATCAGGCCTTTCAGCATTTTTGGATGAAGGTATAAATTAAAGCTAATTTGGATTGAAATAAATTCGATATTGAGTTATAATTTTAAAAAGCTGGTACGGAGAATAATTAATCTTTCTCATTGTAACCGCCCTGCACGATCGTAAGAACAACTTTCGACGAAATGTGGATTCGCTGGCTGGTTAAACGCTCTTAACATCGAATTTGACTAATTTGGCAGTTCCTCTAATGTAAACTTTTTTAAAGCTCAAAACAATTTTGCCATTGTAGACGTTCTGCGTTTCTCCTCTTCTAGTCCATGCCTAAATCTCGATTGATTACAATATTACATTAAGTTAATTAGTTGAATAAAATTTTATATTGATCAAACCCTTAAAGTTTATTTGTCCTTTATAAAGGACAACTCATATGGGTCTCATAGAAATAGTTGTACCTCTCTTACTAACATAGTGAGAAATATGATATTAACAGTGGTAGAAAAAGAAAAGACGACACTTTATATTCAAATACAAAAACTAACCACAAAAGAAGTAAAATGTACACCTTCATGAAACCAAAGTTTCAAATCGTATTTTGAAATGAATAAATTTATGAAACTAGCACTTTTTAAAAAATTATTTTTACATCGAATGACAAAAAAGTGAGGTGAAAATAACGTAGATATATAATACATTTTTGTAATAAAATATATATGTGTTTTTTTTTCGTTGTCAGTAATTTTAGTCAGAAAAAACGTAAGGTTAGCCATTTTTAAAACATTTTTGGGTTTGCGTGCAAAATTTTTATATTTCAAAAATTATATGTTTATTTCGATTTATAAAATTTGGAAGCGTATTTTATCACCTTTCTAAAACAGTTTTTAGTTTTCGGACGTTCAGAAGTTACGATTTATTTGATTTTATTGTAAAGCGTAATTATTTTGACCCTTTGAAGCCTTAAGGCGACAATATACCTACACTAAAAAATGTTCAGAATCTTAACGGCGTAAGTAAAGAAGCCGTGTATACAAATTGCGACTCACGACCCGTGTATTGGACGGAACTACTATCGAATTTGACCTATCAAATAAAAGAAGAAGAAGAAAAATAATGTGGGAATCTTAAAGACGTAAGTGAAAAAAGTGGCACGGTGTATTGGACGAACGTACGGTCGAATTCACCCTAGCAGGCCTGGAGATACGACCTTTCCGCCGCGTTCATTTTAATTAATTCTGAAGAACGTGTTACAAATATTTAAAATGTGCCTCCATGTCGCACTTCCGAAGTTATTAATTCATCGTCTAGAAAAATAAAATCTTGTGCTTTCCGCTAACTTTATAGTTGAAAAACGGGTTATAAAGTTTTAAAATCGTTGTACGTAAAATATATTAATGGTATGGTACTGTTTTTATTCATCTAATATGTATAAATAACTCGCTTCCCTTGTGCGACATGGAAATTAAAAAAGTTATTATAATTACGAAATCGCCGGAAATGTGAGATTTGAGCAAATTTGGGAGGCGGGAATGGGTACCGCCGCCCCGGGAACCTTTATTGGATAACCAACACCTCTGACATAAGTAAGGGTCGACCGAGATCTCGGTCTCGGTCTCGGCATTCTCGGCTACAAATTCTACCGAGAACTCTGTCTCGGTTCTCGGCGAAAAATCGCCGAGATTCTCGGCCATAACCGAGACCGTTGTAAGTAGGTACGGTATAGGATAATGGGATTCAAATCTACCGCACGCGTTCACATTTGTCACTTGGTGTCAGTGCGTGAGAGAGCTGTCGATTGTGATTGGTCGGCTGGCAGCTAGGCGGGTTTTACTTATAACCATAATGATAATATCTAGACGCCTTCCACGCCGAAACGCAAATTATTTGCAATTCCCTCGATAGAAAAAAAATCGCAAAGTATGCTCCAAAAATTATTTTAAAAACGTTTGCTTCAGTTATTTTACAAGTTATAATTGTGAAAAAAATTCACAATGTTTCTTTAAATGATGTCGTGTTTTATTAAATATTTTCGATTTTATCGCTTTAAATATTAGCGCGCTCCTCTAACATTCCTAATTACATATTTCTCCATCTTCTTCTTTTTGAGCGCGGATGCGGCGCCTTAAAACAAATTATTATTACATTCTTAAATATACTATATTATGCCAAAATAGCGCATTTTCATTTTTTTTCTCAATTTATCTATTCTCGGTCTCGGCTCTCTGTCTCGGCCGAGATTTTAATTTATTCTCGGTCTCGGCCGAGAACGAAAAACATGTCTCGGTCGACCCTTAGACATAAGTCACGTTTTTTTTTTCTCTCTTTTTTTTTTCTTTTTTCAATCTTTGATGGTTGATGCGTTTCGGATGTCTTGAAAGTTGACAGAGCATGCGTCATGTTTATATTCTTCATATTCTCATTAATTTGCGATAGGCGCTAGCTGCACCCGTTCCCTGTAACCTTAAAACCATTATGTTCTCAGAGTTGATTAATTTCTATATCTATCTATTTATTGCTCTTCCCGCTGCTCGCGCCGTGAACTACCTTGACTCAATGCATCGTTTTATGACTGTAATTCCACATTACAGTCATAAAGGTGGTTGTGCTGAATCCATTATTAGACCAATTATTTTAGTTCAAAAACTAATTCTGAGAATTATATTTAAATGTCAACCTACCCATCCGTCAAATGAACTCTTTGCAAAAATCAGGGTCTTAGATATTCGACAGCTATTTACTAAAACAAGCATTTGTTATATACGAAAAAATAATCTACTAATTGCTCCACAACATCAAGCACACACCCGCTTTTCATCAAACCTGGGTTGCGTGGTCCCAAAAACTAACACCTCATTCGCTCAACGACAATTCTGGTTCATCGCTCCTAAAATATATAATGCTCTGAGTACTGACATAAAGTCAAGTAATTCTAATTCTCTTTTTATAACACGTGTACAACATTGGATTTTTGAAAGGGGACGAACGCACTTTAAAGAATTCATGAGTTCTAACACTACATTTTAATTATTAATTTTTGCATTTCAAAATTTTAATTTCCATTTGTATTTCTATTTTACTTTAAAATGTTGTTATTTTTTTCTCTTAGTTTTTCACTAAATTTATATATGTTTTTAATTTTGATTTATATAATTATATGTTTTAATTTATACAGAACACTTGAGTTCTTAACATTTAATTTTCATTATTAATTTTTGTATTTCAAAATTTGAATTTGAATTTTCATTTTTACTTTTCTTTAAAATATGGTCTTTTTTTTCTCTTTAGTTTTAAGTATTTCTTAATATTTTTTGAAATGTTAAAATATTAAATGTACGACTACCACAACACGGGCTTAGCCTAGTGTGGTAGCCAAAAAAAAACCAAATATCTGTTACTAATAAAAAATATATGAAATAAAAAAAAAAAAAAAAAAAATAAATAAAAAAACATTATTATTGTCGTTATTCACTGATAGTGTTAGTACTGAGACAAGCATTGCACTCCACCCTCCGTTCTCAATAATAATCTATGTTTATTTTTTGAGAAATTGAGGCATTATTAATTTTTCCGCGTTATCGTAAACACACTATTTGTGCGCAAAGTTGTTTCATCTTTTAGCCAAATCATCTTTTGAATTACCTTCAACATCTAAAACCGTTTAATATTATTTTGTCCATGTTTATTTTGCGAGAAAAGGGGATAGTTATGACGTAAGTACTGATTTGTTGGTTCCATATAATAAATGTATTACTACAAAACCGAGCCGTTTCATCTTTTTGCCAAATTTATATTTAACCAACATATTTTGAATTGCGTTTTAACTTTTAAAACTAAGCTTAGATTGTTTGCACAATCCCATTTCAAAACAACAGTTATAACTGTTTGAATGTCGAAATTTAAAATATGATGTTTTGGCTTCCTCATGCCCGCCCTCATGAATAAATGTAGTTCAAAGTGTATTTAATAACATCCATATGATAGTTAGATACGTTTTAAGATTTTCACGGCCAAAAGTATTTTCGTTATTTGTTTTTGGGGTGTTATGCCGTGTTGCGCTACCTCCTTTTTTAGCCAACGTTTCGGACAGCGTTGCAGTGTCCATCATCAGGGATCGGTATCATCTACCGGATCTGCCCTGATGATGGACACTGCAACGATGTTCGAAACGTTGGCTAAAGAAGGAGGTAGCGCAACACGGCATAACACCCAAAAACAAATAACGATCATATGATAGTTGTTAATTTGGTGCAATAAAAGTAGACTTTAGTTAAATATATCAAATTTTCAAATAGTCAGATTTTCTCGAATAAAAAAAAACGAGTGTGCTTTAGACCACACGACTGCTCCAGAGAGAAAGAAAATGCGCACTGCTCTCTCGTGCTCCTACAGTGTGATACAGACCATAGGCCTGCACTGTGTCTTAGATATACGAAACGTAACTGGCTATGAGAGAAAGAGAGAAAGAAAATGTGTGCTCGCACCTCTCTCGCTTGCCCCTACAGTAATATACGGAACGTAACTCTCTCTTTCTATTTTTACTAAATTATATCTCCCTTTCAACTACCGTCCGCCTCACTTTTCGTAACGTTCTCGTCACGCATTCACCGGCTTACTCCCCAAGTGAAGCGTGGAATGAACGTGTGAAGAAGTTTTACCTAAAAAATCCAGTCACAACATTGAAAACAATGCTCTTGAAACATTAACATAAATTAAAGACTTAGGCATCACTATTCAATTAAATCTTTCCTTTGTTAAGAGCGTTTAACCAGCCAGCGGACGAAAATCCACATTTCGTCGAAAGTTGTTCTTCCGATCGTGCAGGGCGGTTACAATGAGAAAAATTGATTATTCTCCGTACCAGCTTTTTTAAATTATAACTCAATATCGAATTTATTTCAATCCAAATTAGCTTTAATTTATACCTTTCTCCAAAAATGCTGAAAGGCGTGATGATAAAACTATTAAAATAGTGTACTTTTTGTAGTTATTTTTTGATTATAAGTATTTATCATTTTTCAATAATGTCTAAATTTAATAAGAATGTTAAAAAAATCTGAAATAAATTAGTTTGTAAGTGCGCAAATAAATACACAAATGGACCATTTTTCGTCAAGAAACACATGTAGGTACATATTTTTTAATGATTTTATTGAAACTAAAATTAAAATTCTAATACATAACTTTGCTAGATAATGTATTGATTTATTTTACTGCATGATTACATTATTTGAAATAGGTGTGGTATAATACAAAAACTTTTTTGAAAATTTAACAAATCTGCCAACGACCTATGGAATAACCTTATTATACTAAAAATTTAAAAAAATTCTAAAAATTTATTACATAACTATGCTAGATAAAAGAACAATCTTTCGAAATCCATTTATAATTTTTTGTGGAAAAGAGTCAATACGTCTAAAAACTTTTTTGAAAATGACGTATTTCCGGCTTTCTCTGGTAATGCCCTCTTAACTACGTAACGCAAATCTCTAAAAAGGGCTTACAAATGTTGGGATTTATAACAAGGTTAACCAGAAGTACAAAGTACATAGGTACTTAGAACCTCGCTTCTCTATTATTATAGATTTTCAGATAACTCTCTTTGTCCGTAGTCAGTCTGTTAAAATGTAATTCACGATTATATTATATATCACATCGCTAATTTGTAGCAAGAATTTACCTTACGATGCCTTCTGTTCACAAAATGTTTTGTTTTTCGATACATTTACACAAAACTTCTAATCATTGAGGTGTGGCCATAGTGTTCAGTGGCCGATTGAAAACATTTGTTGAATGGAGAACATTTTGGGAGTCCCGCATTTCGGTAGGCCTTAGGCATTCAGTGACTCAAAATTGCACAGAAAAGTTATCTTCGTTAACAGTGACATAATTTACCAGAAATAAATAACTCATTTCCTACTCGTAGAATAATACCTACGTAAATTTATAATATTCATAGTTATCATTAATATTATTTTATCAAACCCAAGAGGGCTTCCGTGAAGAGTTCAGTTGTTACCATTGGCGTCGCGACAAACCCGTCTTCTAGGGCAAGTCTATTTACCGAGCCCCACCCATTCAAATCGAACGGAATTACGTATTATATCGCATTTTTACATGCCTACTTGAACAGCATATATTATTTGCTTGGGTTATATACTTCAATTTCATTTTTAGTTCTCTCTGTAAATGTGTACAGCAAGTACAATGTCAAGAAACGGATTTAGTGAGGGAGTTACTGCTATCGTTGAGGGCTCCCTTGTAACAAACTCTTTTGTTTTATCATGGTAAAACAGTAAGGGTTCAATTGAGCTGAACGGAACGTACCGAACGGAAGGTACCTAAGGCTTTACTTAACAGCGTAAACATCTTCTGGAATGTGCCTATCTGCAATTGGTGAACATTTATTTTATTTAAAAAAATCAAGTGTGCAGTTCACACGCGGTAGAAGTGAAACCTTCAGAAAACTAAATTTCGAGAGAATGAGACGAATTCAGTGTATCAGGTGTAGGATAATTGTAGAGTTTATTTATTATAATATTCTTACCAAGTTTAAAAATTATTTTACATTTTATTCGGCACAAAGAGGAGACCGATTATACTATCTCAGTTTCTCGAAAGCTACATTCTATAGATGTATGTATTTGTCTCTTTTTAGTGTCGCTATTTTTTGTTTCATCGAGTTTCAAATCGCATCGGTGCTAAAGAATTTTTCACTTAAAAAGATCTTCATATTAAGGGCCTTTAACCAACCAGCGGCCAAGAATCCAAATTTCGTCGAAAGATGTTCTTACGATCGTACAGAAAGATTAATTATTCTCCGTACCAGCTTTTTAAAATTATAACTCAATATCGATTTTATTTCATTCAAAATTTGCTTTAATTTAATACCTGCATCCAAAAATGCTGAAAGGCGTGATGATAAAACTATTAAAATTATGTACTTTTTGTAATTATTTTTTGATCATAAGCGAATGTAAAAAAATCGTAAATATATTGTTTGTAAGACAGTAAATAAATAGACAAACTGAAGTATTTTCGTCACAAAACACGTGCGCGGAAATTTTTTAAATGATTTTATTTAAACTAAAATTAAAATTCTGAAACATTGGTCTCCCAGATAATTTATTGATTTATTTTAATGCATATTTATATGATTTGAAATGTGTGCTGTATAATACAAAATTTTGTTTGAAAATTTAACAAATCTGCCAACGACTTACGGTTATAACCTTATTATACTAAAAATAAACATTTTTTTCTTAAAATTTAAAACATACCTTTACTTGATAAAAGAACAATCTTTCGAAATCAATTTATATTTTTTTTGTAGAAAAGAGTCAATACTTCTAAAATTTGATTTTAAAATGACATATTTCCGGTTATTCTCTCTTAATGTGCATTTTCATTATTTTTTGGACGACACTGTGCATTACACAATTTTAATAATTATTTTAACATTTATGACAGCAGTTCGTATCACTAATGAGCAGTGTTTGTCCTTGAGTGAAGTGATGTTTTTGGTTTATTTATCACATTTCCGGCAATTGATGCACTATTATTATACTCCAGTGATAGTGATAATAATGAAATGTTTAATTACTTTGGTATTTTGGCAGCAATGAACTCTGGAAGAATGTGGGAGAACTCTCCACTGTCAGTGTGGCTGGAAACCGAAGATATTGAAATTTAAATATCTTTGCTGGAAACTCACCGCTACGCTCGTGCGCGTCTAGTTCTGAGGGGAGGTCGGTTCAAGTGGAAACAGTTTTATTTTCCTAATTCCTGCACGCGAAGCAATAATCAATGTTTTTCGAAACAAACATTCGACATCCATAAAATAACAATTTAGTATCTACTTCTACACCTTTACAATTTTATCAGATTGTGTTCTGATCTCACTGTCAGTCGAGGTGTTATGGTTGTAAAATGTTTTTGGCGAATGTGATATTGCATCTGTCGTTACGAATACTAATTTAAGCCCTGCGGGCGGCTTTTGGTTCGACTTCGCCCAGTTAGTGTTTTACCATTTTATAAATCCGTTTATTTTATGACCATTTTATAAATCCGACAGGAACTGGTCCCAAGAATAGCCTGTTCCTCTTATCCACTGTGATCCAGTGATAGCTAGTCACCGGGAAAAAGTAACCGGGACAGGCAATGACATCGTATGTAATATATAGCCGCGTGATATTATTATTTACAACTATGTTTTACCGTCAACCTTTCCATATCGGTAGAGATACTCAAATTTACAAAATCGAAGTACTTATACTAGGGGGGGCACGTTCTCATGCGGAAGCAGCGCCATCCTTTGACGAATTCTTGAATTCGAAACCGAATTACATACAACGGTAGCTTTGTTTGAAATTTCACGTAGGTACACAGATGTTTATGTGGCGTGGCGCTACGGCGCGGCGGCAGACATGCACTCGGAACCGGGTTTTTAAAATCAACCGCGCAGAAGCAAGCCTATTAATACTGTTTGATGATAGCAAAATAATATATTTTTCAATAATTGTTGTAAAATCACTTCGTGGCATCGTTTTAATTAAATAAATGTATGTAATTATCTTTATTTATATTTGGTGTATATTAGCGAGACCCATCAAAACAACAGGACATAAAATATTTTTTTAAATGTGTTTTAAAAAATAAACGTATGATAAAATTTTAAAAATTGCCATGGCTGAATCAACCCTCGATCAACTGCTCAGAAGGCAACTACGCCGAACATTACACCACCAACTATTGTAATAACGGCGGGATAAATTTAATGTAATATTTACTGAAAATATAAGTATTTTTTTCATTTTTTAAGTCACATATTATGTACATTACATCACATGCGAAATTATATTGTGTTAGTGTTATTGTGTTGTCTTGATTGAAGAACCGTCGGTTCTGAAGTTTTTTTTTATTATAATATAAATTATTTTCATTTGAAACAATAAAAGTTCACCTCGCTACTGTTGCCGTCGCACAGAATTCAAATTATCTTATGGCGAAAAATTAATCATCAGAATCTATCGTTATCGAGTTTTTAGTATACAAATCCGAAATTCATTGGCTATTTTACAAGGAAGCCATATTCATATAGATGTGTAGAGTAGATGAACGGAGAAGACAGACAGTCTTAGGAGAATATTATGAGAAAGTGAAGAAAAAGTAAGGGACGCCTTAAGGCTCTGCAACCGGGCCCGAAAAGAAGAAGATGGAGAGATACGAAATTACGAATGTTAGAGGAGAGCGCTAACAATTACAGCGACAAAATCGATGCGAAAATTGCGAAAATGTTTAATAAAACACGACTCGTTTAAAATAAAGTAAAAATCTCGCGGGCATTATCTTAAACAGCATTTAAAGAAATACTGTGATTTTTTTCATATAACTTGTAAAATAACTGAAACAAACGTGTTAATAATAATTTTTGGAGCATATTTTGCGATTTTTTTCTATCGAGGGAATTTTATATAATTTGCGTTTCGGCGCGGGCAAAGTCTACATATTATTTTCAAGAATAACATATATTTTTTAAGAGCTTTAAAACTTACCGTTTTTAAGGGAAATATGTAATAAATCGGTACAAATCCGGGTTGCGGGCCGAAAGACAATAGGCATCAACAATTAAATCAAAACGCTTCAGTCGGTTTATGTCTACCAAAAGTGCATGTGTTGTATGAGACGATGTACAGGAGTGTGTATGTCAAGATAGAGTAGTTTTATATATAATACTGTATGCTCTGCCTGTTCCTGCTGAAATGGTATGATAGTTAGGCGGTTCCCTCATAGACCGGTAATGGATCGACATAAACCGAGAGCTAGCTGTAGGACCCTGCACCAAAAAGTCTAAAGTGAGGTAACGGTTTGCAGCGTAGTCCACTGTGGGACTTTTCTACGCAGGGTCTTATAGTATTCGATTCCTTGCCGGCCAATGAGGGAGCCGCCTCTTAGTTAGTTATAATTCGACAGTAATTAAAGTGTGAGCACAATATTATGCTTCAACGTTGCATTATACCGCTCGAAATGGCCTTCCTACAGTACGTGGCATGTTGGCCATGTTGCAGAGGAAATACTGCTGCAAGAGGGCGACGCTGACTGCAACCATGTTATTGATCCTGCTGTAAATTAGCTCCAGCACACGGAACATTAATTATTTCATAACGCGTTTTCTCGTATTCCATTGACACAATTAGTGTTTCAATCGTAAGCTCGTGTTACCGTCGATTGTGACAGTGAAGAGCGAAGTGGCTCACCCGATCGCTCGGATCGGACGCTCGGCTGCACCACAACCGTAGGTATTTCACATGTCACTCCGGTACATTTCGTTAAATATCGTTATAACACAACAAAAAGTTAACATATTATGCCACGAAAGTTGTAGAAAGAAGTTCCAGAATTATCACAAAGATATTTGAATTGAACATTCGAAGACGAATCAATATCATATAGAAAAATGAAATAATTTAACTTTGTATAAACCACTTATTTGATGCGCAAATCCGACCGGTTTCGGAACAAACGTTCCTTCGTCAGGGAAAGCTTATACTAATTTGACAGTTTCGAACAATGTTTTATTATGGTAGGGGTGGAGCTGTTGCTAGATAATAATGTAGATTGGGTAGGTAGGTATTAGTGTAGAGTGGGTGGGTAGGGGAACAAATCAATGATTGGGCTATATGACAATATTTTTTGTTTGTTAATAATAGATTCATTATTTTTAAGGGATTTTTTAATTTCCAAGGCTTCTAAGTTATCTAAACGTTTTCCTTTATTATTAATATGAAGAATATTTATCCCTGTATTTTTTTCAAAACTATGGTTATTTTCAATGATATGGTTAGCAAACTCAGAAAAATTATTATTATTAAGACATCTTAAATGTTCTTTGATTCTGATTTTAATAATTTTAATAATAATTTTTCTGAGTTTGCTAACCATATCATTGAAAATAACCATAGTTTTGAAAAAAATACAGGGATAAATATTCTTCATATTAATAATAAAGGAAAACGTTTAGATAACTTAGAAGCCTTGGAAATTAAAAAATCCCTTAAAAATAATGAATCTATTATTAACAAACAAAAAATATTGTCATATAGCCCAATCATTGATTTGTTCCCCTACCCACCCACTCTACACTAATACCTACTTACCCAATCTACATTATTATCTAGCAACAGCTCCACCCCTACCATAATAAAACATTGTTCGAAACTGTCAAATTAGTATAAGCTTTCCCTGACGAAGGAACGTTTGTTCCGAAACCGGTCGGATTTGCGCATCAAATAAGTGGTTTATACAAAGTTAAATTATTTCATTTTTCTATAATGGATAACCACAAAGTAATAGCTACATTCAAAAATACAATATCATATATCTTAACTTTGAGAAGATATGTAACGGTTTTTTTAAGTGAAAACTTCTTTAGCAGCGTTGTAATTTGATACTCACCGTTGTGATTTGAAATGAAAAAGTGACACTAAAAAGAGACAAACACGTACGTCTTTAGCATTTAGCCTGCGAGAGAATGAGATAGGTATAATCGGTCTTTGTGCGTTGCTTCGTACTCTATCGGTCTCCTCTTTGTGCTTCGTGGCCTTGCCACTCGGCACTCTTGTCTACTTTAGTTTTCTGAAGGTTTCTCTTCTACCGTGTGTGAATTGCACACATACTGAGGATTGTGGCCCTACTACAATTCCCATGGTGGTTAATGCTCTCCACTCCTCGCGATTTTGCTTTGTGTTGAGAGCCAAGGACATGGACGTACGTACTTCTGCCTTCCATTTTGCCAGTTTCTTCTTCTTTGGTATGGTGGGGGGGTCAGAGGGGGACATCTAGGTCTGCGAGCCAGTCTAGGGCCTCAGGCGTTGCCCTGTGGACCTCATCAATCCCGCCGGGGAATGAATGCAGCGGGCATTCGTTGACCACATGTTCGGTGGTCTGCTCCGCACCGCATTCACACATCGCCGACTCTTTAAGGCCCCATCTGTGCATCATCTGAGCACAGCGGCTATGGGAGCACCTTATCCTATTGATGGCAGTCCAGAGTGCCATCAATAGGATAAGGTGCTCCCAGTGACTATAAGTTTCTCCAAGTTGGAGTACTCAGTTTGGCGAGCAACGTATCTTAAAGCATCTTATCAAAGTGTCTTTCTAACTCGGTTGCAACGAATCTTAAAGTATCGATTCAAAGTATCTCACGGTTGCAGGCCAGATAGTTGAAAGCTTATTGTGCCTAGCTTTTCCTGAATGGATACATTTGAGCTTCTGGCTGTCCAAGGAATCTTGAGCATTTTTCTCCAGCGGCACATTCCGAGGGTGTCAATGTTTCCACACCGAATAGAACTGTAGGTAAAATCAACGCCTGGAATAGTCTCGCATCTCTGCCATGTAACACGAGATATGTGCAATTGTTACATTTAAAGAGAAAAAATAATAAGAAAAGAAAATTAAAAACACAATAGAAAGATGATAACATAAAATAGAAACATAATATACATAAATCAAATTAAAGGATCGTTCTTCAGGAAGGTCGCCGCACCATCTGCGTCCATCGCTCATCGAGTGGAGAGCTGAGCCACTATAAACGATAGATTCTTGGAGCTATTTAAAGATTAAATACAAATCTATTGATTTAGATATGTCATCCAACAGCACCATTCTTCTTGTCATGCCGCACAGTTCCAGAAGTTTGCTCTGCCGTGAGGTATTTTGATGAAGTCATGGCATCGACTGTGGCATACATTTCCAGCAAGATTATAGCATTCCAAGAGGAATGGCTGACAATAAAATCGAGTATTTGTGTTAGGATCCTAATTATTGGTGATTATTTATTTATTACTTGAATAATTCGTGTTCTGGTTGAAAATATGCTCGTGTCATATTGTCGGACGGAGGATTGAACACGCGATGCTTAACATGAGAGGCACCTTGGCCCACTTGACCACAGCCCGTCAACATGTTGTGCCTATGTGCTATTATTATGGTTTCAGCCATTACCAATCTCTTCGATATGTTTGCATCAGTGACGGTTGGTGGCCTAATTATTAAGGGGTGCAATAAAACAATCTTACCTCTAAATAAAGTAAATAAGTACGGACGTAGTCAGTGCCGGAACTACGAAATCTGGCGCGGTTTAAAAATTATCCTGAGTTTAGGTAGGTACCCAAAAGATTGTCATATTAAGATTAATGTAAATATATTTATTTATTTATTTTTTCAGGTTCTCCATAAAACAGTTATACACCAAATTATTACGGAGAAGATTACAAAATATAAGAGAAAAAAAGGCCAAGGGGGCAGTTTCACTATGTTGAGACATATGTCAAAAGATAGTTGTTTACTGAACTCTCTATAGGTAACATTGAAGATGTCAATGCTCGATGCAGAATCGTTAAGCAGTTGAATTGCTCTATTTAATGGGGCATTCTGAAAGGAAGAATTTTTTTTTAATATTGGTGTAATATATAATAGATAAAATAATATTTGTTGGTTGCGTTTGTTCTATTTGTCTAGGTAAGGAAAAACGCGCGGTAAAAGGGAAGATGTGTAAAAAATGCCTTTATCTACTTACATTGTTTAATGAAATGTCCCATTCCCTGTCTCTTCAAATATACAAAAAATCATTAGCAATGTAAAACTAAAATAGTTCATTTTATACTACTTTGCATAAAAATCATTTAAGGGTTTGTCATACAAGATGGGTGCCAGGAAAATTCCCTCACCCTAGATTTGGCTTCAATGTCATACTGTGTACAAATGTTACATACACTTTGTACAAATGTTTGTTGTAAAATGTGTATTATTTAAACAATGTTTAAAAAAGGTTGTACTTTACGCTCCCCGCTATTGCTCCAGCGGGAACAAAGAATAAGCATTGTGATTGATTATTAAATTTGGATCGCATTCATTCGACTAAGGAAAAAATATCATACACTTGAATTATATATATGGAATCTGTAAAAAAATTCCGTGACAATTTTGAAACTCAGAAAATTCAAACGCACACAATGCGCGTAAAACGGTTTAGAGACAAGTTGAAAGTCGAGTGTTGATAGCGCATAATAATATCCTTTATTTTGGGTAATTTTTAAATGATTTAGGGAATGTTTTAAATAAATTTAAATTCTATCTTTATTTTCTCAAGGCGCCCCTTCGGAGTCAACGCCAGTTTTTTTGCACATATTTGAACGTATGAAAGATCCGGCGCTGGATGAAATCCATTTTACGATCCTTGGTTTGTGAGAACGCGCAATTACTTGGTTGTTGAAGTTGGGAATAACGCAGTTAAACACAAGAATAACACAGTCTACTAATCTTGAGGGAATGTATAAATGTTTATTAATTAAATTGTTTTACGATGCGCGTTAGATACCCTAATGACTAATGTTCCCAAAATAGCGAGTTGCATTTCATTAGACATACTCTTACTAGACGCCTAAAGATAGTTGTCTTAAAGTTACTTTTGTGTTTCCGGTAATTTTGTAGTAGTTTGGTTTGATCATTGGGAGGTCATTCCGTCATTATATTTGTAGGCACGTTGCACATATACACCTACTTACCCTGGTTTGCACGGGTATGTTATTCACCACTTCGTCTAAGACCTAACCTAAGAAGGTAATTGTAAACACAGCTACCGAGCTACCAGTTGCACTGTTTTGTATACATTTCAACGACTCGTCGTCGGTTGCTTTTAATATTGCCTGCCAGACCGATTCGCATAACAAATAACATAGTATTTTTCTTGCTTACTATTATTGGCACTTAGCCCAGGCTTGGCGAGCGAGTGAGGTTTTGCGATCTACAAGTGGTTCTTGATTTACTATTTTCGGAGTACTACCAGTAAATACTATAAAACTGGCCATTCATGCTTTGTAGCCTATTATCAAATCACTCACGAGTTTAGACCACTTACAAATGGCAAATAATCACATACTTCGTTTTTGTGGTACATTTTGGAATGTAGATTGTAGGCTCTATCGTGGCATATATCTACGTAGGTTCTATCGATGGCAAAGTAGATTTTTGGTTATTTATCTCTGCATTATCACAGTTATGATGAATAAGCTAAAGGCGCCCTTGAGCGGGTTCAAATACCTTCGCAACTTCACATGAGTGCATTGTGCATGGATTTTATCATTTCTATATTTATATCGACACTGCCATTCAGCTATCGTAAGAAACATTGATAAAACATTTTTGAAAATTGAAAGAGAATTTTTAAGGGTAATCTTTTACTCTTTTACATGAAATATAATGTTATTATGAAAACGATTTAGGTATGTTGATTGCGGAAGCGACTTTTACGAAATCACGGTCTGAACGGTTCTTCTGTATCTTTTGCGATAGCCTAACGAAGTTTAATCGGTGTTAAATGAGTCGCGTGTAACGTACAACTTCAGAACTACAACTTTTTCTCCATCAACACTCCTGTGGTGTACGTTACAGGCGACTCATTTAACATCGCGATCAACCTGCCTTAGGCCCTCCGTTCATGGAGATACTTACAATCTACGTAATTGTGACGAAACCACGCTGACAAGTACCCTGCTGATATACTACTTTTTAATGCTAGTCTCCGTACACGGCGCTATCCGAAATATACTAAACTTGATCATTTTTCACGCGCAGCCGTAGAGTTAACAAGCTGTCAAGCGATGTCATATGACTTTTTTTCTAACATCAATCCATGCCTTCTCCACTAAATCCTTTCTTACGTATTCTGGTAAAGTATAGTTATATAAACATGCATTTTTTCCACTTCCAGAACAAATCTAACATTACTTTCATATTCCCACGCCGTTTCTATCAAACGTCAAACGAATAAGTATCAGACACAAATGATGCGACACGTCGCGTGCGGTCAGTACCGTCGGTATCGTGATAGTGATTGGAAACTGACAGCCACCGCGTAGCGCCGTGAACGGGCGCCAGCAAAATCGTACGGGGGGTACTTACGATCGGCGCGTATGATACGCTTACGAGGATCGAGTATCTTGTGAGTATCTCCGTGAACGGAGGCACTTAGGCTTACGCAAAAGATTCAGAATAACCCTTCTCGTCTTTTTTTATATTCTTATTCCACATAAAAAACGCAATAAACTAATGCTAACCAACGGAAACTATTGATCAAAACACAGAAATAACTAAAGAATCATTATTAATTAATTAAACCTAGTTAATTTGTGAATATATTCCAGACTCAAATTGAGTCTCACTCAATACTTCCTTAGCTAAGCCCGCCTCACTAATTGCAGTGTCTGTCAGTCCTCCCAGACATTCCCAACTTGATAATCGCTGCTCCAAAGTTGTTCGTCAATTTGCCATTATTTGTCCGATAAGTGGTTCATGGAACGGTCTGAGATCTTGTTGCGCCTAACCGCATTCCAAGACCACACGCTTCTAATGAATGGGACGCTAATCCGGATTCCTTGGATGCCAACTTGATTAGCGATATATAGTAGCACACTATATCTACTAAAGGAAATGCCTGTAAATCCTTTTTAGCTATTTTTAGTTACTCACTAGATATGAATATCCAGAAACTCGAGTTCCTACAACCGCAAATTTTGGTTAAGAGCGTTTAACCAGCCAGCGGACGAAAGTCCACATTTCGTCGAAAGTTGTTCTTACGATCGTGCAGGGCGGTTACAATGAGAAAGATAAATTATTCTCCGTACCAGCTTTTTTAAATTTTAACTCAATATGGAATTTATTTCAATTCAAATTAGCTTTAATTTATACCTTCATCCAAAAATGCTGAAAGGCGTGATGATAAAACTATTAAAATAATGTACTTTTTGTAGTTATTTTTTGATTATAAGTATTTGTCATTTTTCAATAATGTCTAAATTTAATAAGAATGTTAAAAAAATCTGAAATATATTAGTTTGTAAGTGCGCAAATAAATACACAAATTGACCAATTTTCATCAAGAAACACATGTACGTACATATTTTTTAATGATTTTATTGAAACTAAAATTAAAATTCTAAAACATGCTTTGCTAGATAATGTATTGATTTATTTTACTGCATGATTATATTATTTGGAATGGGTGTGGTATAATACAAAATCTTTTTTGAAAATTTAACAAATCTGCCAACGACCTATGCAATAACCTTATTATACTAAAAATTACAAAATTTTCTCAAAATTTATTACATGCGAATGCTAGATAAAAGAACAATCTTTCGAAATCCATTTATAATTTTTTGTGGAAAAGAGTCAATACGTCTAAAATCCGATTTGAAAATTAAATATTTCTGGTTTTCTCTGGTAATGCCCTCTTAAATGATATTACTCACACCGTAGTGCAGACGAACAATTTACTTTCTTGTTACCAAGAACGTTTCATAATTTAGTTCCAGGAAGATTTAGCACCATCAAGTGAATCAATATAGTCGGGTCATGCACTAGTCCGAATAGTGAATAATAAAAGTAGATAAAAGTAATGAGTGTGTGCCTGGAAAAGGTTAAGTTTGCGCTCCATCCGCTCTGACTATCCCTATGGTGATGACGTGTAGTTATGAAAGTACACTGAAACTACCTAACCGTGCGGGGTAATGGCGTGATTGGTAACTATGTAACTAGTTGAAATATAATGTGTAGGTAAGCAAAAGCTATTAACACTGGCTTTAATGCTCAGCCCTGGTACTTGTGAACATGTCTGATAAGTTTACAAAGCCAACGGTGAAGTTACGCTTCAGTTTAATTGGCTTCTACATTACTTGGATTGTCGTATTTGATCAGTTTAATCGCTTCCACCCATGCAAATTGGTTAATCTTTCGATGGAGAATTCACTAGTACCATCCACCTCATAAAATAATGATATTATATATCATAAAAAAGAGCAAACAATATTATTCACTTCTTTCGTATTTGAATTATTACGTGTATCAATAGAAAGGAGTGTCGATGGACATCGTTAAAAACGAAAGTGTAATTGAATAGCTACGTTACTGTATAGAATTACTCATGTAGTGAAAGGGGGTGAGGCCCTTGAAAGCGTAACAATATTGGGCGAAGAATAACGAGACACATTCACTGTAATGGCGGTGACATCACTCACCCAATAAAAACGGGTAGAGTTATTTTCCGAAACCTTTCTTTAAAAAAATAAATGCTTGTCACTTGTCACACGACAGTCGTATTTCTTTATTAGAAGAGACGAGAGGGATTACTCACAGTCTGGTAGATTAAGACCCTTTACGTCTTGTTTTAATAAAAAAAAACATTGTTAGTAGTATGGATCAACAACAATCTGTAGATTTATCTATCCGTGCAAATATTTTTCTTCTCTGATGTTCGGTGGTCTTCCAATAACTTAAATATCCAAATAAAATAAAATAAAATAAAATAAAATATTCATCTATAATATAAAAATGAATCGCTGAATGTGTTGCTAAGCGCATAACTTTCGAACGACTGCACCAAATTGGATAATTCTTTTTTTTTGTGTGTTCGTTATTGTCAGGATAAGGTTTTTATAAAACTTAAGGTGAGCTCTGGCATTATGAAATTTGCTATTGGTGGCACGCGAGGAAGCGGCTATTGCTATGGAAAGTGGGAGGGAGGGAGAGATGGGGGAGGGGAGGGGAATCTGGGAGGGGGGAGAGGGACCTGGGAGGGGGAGGGGGGTTCGCGAGACGTGGGAAAGGGGGGGGGAGTGGAGTGGGGAGAGGGAAGGTGGAGGTGACGGAGTGGGAACGCGAGAGGGGAAGAGGACGCAGGAGAAGAAGGGGAACGGGACGAATGGGAAAGGACACACAAGGAGAAAAAAAACTTTATTAAATGGCATGCCGGGACCAACTAGTTGCTTATAAATTCTAACATTCTACGTAATTCATATGAATAATTCCAAAATGAAGTCCCGTTTTAGCCGAATTTGGTATTTTCGTTTGTATAAACTATTGTAATCACAGATAAAATCACGATAACGCTAAATGTATAAATAAGAACTTTTCTCAATTACACGTTCCCAATTGTGTTCAAGATAAGTAAAATATTAACCCGCCTATTGAAAAATTCCGTAAGTAGTTACTTATTGTATTTATTTCTTCGTATGCGACCATTTTGAAAATATCAATTTTAATTTTAAATATTATGAACGGGTGAGTTATGAATCCTTTGTTCTGTCCGGATATGTTTCGGACACAAACTGTCTTACTTTTCAAACACATAACGAGCGCCGGCTGTTTCTTTCGTACCTACAACACGAGTGTGGTGTGGATGGAAACATTTCGAAACAAAAATAGAAAATGAATCGATTTTGCATTAGTAACGTGATTCTACAATATTGTTCGATATCTTTTTACTATTTCAGTTTTACGTTTGACATTTTGTAGGAACTTATCTAAATATATTTTTGAAGTGAAAACTTCTTTAGCACCGTTGTGATTTGAAACTCGATGAAACGAAAAATAGCGACCCTAAAAAGAGACAAACACATGTATCTATAGATTTAGCCTGCGAGAGAATGATATTATTATAGACAGAGTATAATCAGTCTCCTCTTTGTGCGGTGCTTCGTAACCTATCGGTGTCCTATTTTTGCGGTGCTTCGTAGCCTCCCCACTCTTGTCTATTTTGGTTTTCCGAAGACTTCACTTCTACCGCGTGTGAATTGCACACTTTTTGAAGTAAAACTTCTTTACGCACGCTTGACTTGGGGAGTAAGCTGGTGAATGCGTGACGAGAGCGTTACGAAAAGTGTGATCGGACGAGGCGAACGGTCGGGCCTTTACGCACGCTTGACTTGGGGAGTAAGCTGGTGAATGCGTGACGAGACCGTTATGAAAAGTGTGATCGGGCGAGGCGAACGTAATTCGAGAGGGAGATATAAGTTAGTGAAGTTTTTCAGTCGTTTGGTCTAAAGCACACTCGTTTTTTTTTTAATTTTCGTTGTGTACTTCTACAAAATACTAAAGTTTTTATAAATTCAAGACAGACAAATTCATTTTACAAAGATTATTCTAAGTAAAAACAAACGGAGTTAGTGATTTTTTGAAGCCAAGAAACGTATTTTTAAAATGGATCAACAATTATCTCCGCAAACTATGTTTTGTTGTCAAATAGTATTAAGCATAAAATATCTGATATTTAAAACATCTAAATAAGTGTACAAAATAACTTGTGCCAGTCGAATATTTTCTATGCATTTAATGACTTTCAAATATCCATTTTGTCAAAAATGGAGTTAGTGATTTCTGCTTGCACGCCCGCGATATACGTGTGTATGAACATACACTATAATATGTATTGTACGAGTGTAATTTTGGCCGGCCTTACTCGTCCGTCCGTTTGTTTCCCTTTCAATAATTTACCGCCGCCGAGATGATTCGGTGCACTCCGGGGCGAGCGCGCCGCGGCCGGTGGTGCATGGGGTGGCCTGGGTGGGGGGGGGGGGGTTTGAGGGAGCGGTGTCGGGGGGAGCAAGGGCGTTTACCCCAGCCCGATCAATACAGCCAGTCGCCATGGAAACCGCCGGCGAGATGAGGGCTAGCCCGGACGGGGGGACCGCGCGCCTACACAAGCCGTCTCTGTGTTGGTTCTTCTCTCATCTAGATCGGGGCAAGGCAAACTGTGGCACGCGAGCCCAACTAAACCTGCATTAATTTGAGTGCGAAAGAAAAAATTCTTTTTGTACGAGTTTATTTTTTAGATACATTTACCTATCAGAGCACTAAAAAAATAGTTTTCGTGGAAAGCAATCACATTGTTGTTTGACATAAATATCATTATTTTGTTTCAAATTTGTGTTTAAAAATCAAGTGTGTGTATTAATTTAAAAACTAAAGTAAATTGGAAGAACCTTCTAACTTATGAACTTTGCACGACCCATAAGCATTCAACTGTTTTCAGTTTACAATGTAATATCCATCATGAGTCATGGAACTTTGATTTTTGTAAATAATCAAATATGGCCCTATTTTATTATTTTTTTATTTCTAATTCTGCTCTAAGTTGGGTAGACCATCTTGTGTACAAAATTGAGAAAATAAATAATTCAATGACACTTATCGCGAAGACTTTGCTTGGAAGTTATTATTTAAGAATTTATTTTTTAAAAAATCGAGTGCATTTTACGAGTTTTCGAGTGAAGCGAAACTTTATCAAAACAATATCAACCAATACTCGAAAAGTGAGGTTATGTCATAACCAAAGCGACCATTGAGCGCAGACCTCGCGTAATTTCCGTTTCATATCTCAACCAATAGGAGCCTTTAAAAGTGACATCATTATAAAGCGGCGGATGAGCGCAGTTAATGCGTCGCAGGTGCAGTAATCGTCATTTCCGTTTCATCCGAAATCCAAATCCGAAAAGTTTCTATTCAAAAATACAAGTGCGCAGTTCACACGCGGTAGAAATGAAACCTTCGGAAAAATAAGGTAGGCAAGAATTGGGAGGCTACGAAGCACCGCACAAATAGGAGACAGATTATTCTATCTCATGTTATTCTTTCTCGATATTATTTTAGACTAAATCCTATAGATGTATGTGTTTGTCTCTTTTTGAGTTTCAAATCACAACGGTGTTAAAGCAGTTTTTACTTAAAAAAAAACAAGAATATAATTTTTTCGTTTTCGGACTTCTGATTCAGATTGTTTTGTCGGCTCCGGCGGGTGGGATCGGGGTGGGGGAGGGGACGTAGAAAGGCGGCAAATTTTAAACCGGCAAATAATAGAATAAGTTATATTCATGGCTATTTCTTTTCATGTTTAAAATGAGAAATACTTATACATTTCCTCAAGGAAAATAAAATATTTTTTCTGCGAATCAGTTTAAGTACAAGTACAAATTAATAATGTGTAAAGATAATAACAAAAAGTAGGAATTAAATAAAAAATTATATTTATTATAATAATCAAAAATGTGTCGCATCGGATGCTAATATGGATTATAATATTTACTTTCAAATGAAGAAAATAAATTTTTAAATCGCCACTTACGCCTTTAAAAAACTTTTAAATCAATCGGGGTAAAAAAAAAATTGTAAAACAAAACAAAATATATCTCGAAATCGTGGTCTATCAGTCAAGCCATGTTCATGCCAAATCAATGTCTTCTCTTGGTGTTAAAATGAAATATATATTTTTTTCTTCAAACTTTGCAAATATTTTTTGTGGTATCATTTTTAATTAAATGAAAAAAAAAGCTTTGTAAAAACCACTGTACGTACCCAAGGAATTTTTACCAGAGATTCCGGAGCATATTTGGAGTAAAAAATTTACATGTCATTTTGCTGTCTGATGACGTTTTTTTTTTCTATTAAAAACAAAAAATATGTTTCAATCACATATCGCTACTGTTCTCATCGTTATGGGATATATTCCGTCGCGATGAGTTTTTAAGCGATACGCATGCTGTTTCGTATATTAACACGCTGTTAGAACGAGACGCAATGCTTATTAAATGACCCTAGGCTATAAACGTGCCACTCTCCCAACTAGTCTGGCGACGTGTGATGGAAAAATATTTTTACTGCTTTTTATAGAAAAAAAAGTCATCGGACAGCAAATGACATGTACATTTTTTACTCCAAATATGCTCAGGAATTGCTGGTTAAAATTCCTCAGGTACATCCCGTTACACCCTGTATAGTGGTTTTTACAAAGTTTTTTTTCTTTCATTTAATTATATGTTTTTTCTTTTTTTAGTAGATTATTATTTTTTACAGGTAGGTTGGATAACAACTGTGATGAACGAAGCATGTTTTTATGTTATGAATTTGTTGATATTTAAGTCATGGTATTTGAAAGAGAGAATACAAAAAGAGTCTGTAATATTGTTGTGAATGATGAATACGAGCAGGTGGATAAGTTTGTGTATTTGGGAAGTTGTTTACAAGAGATGGAAAGACTGATAGGAATAATAGTATATTTTATTAAAAGAAGAGTAAAAGCAGAAAACTCTGTTAATGGAGGACTGAACGCAATTGGCACTAATTAAAAAAAAAACACCCAAGGAAGCGAAGATAGCAGTCTACCATTGAGTAGTCCACAATGTATGGAAGTGAGACATGCAACTGGCAGAGAGGACAGATGAAAGTAGACTGAATTCTGTAAAAATGAGATCTCTGAAGCGGATTTGTGGTAAAACTTTATTTGGTTTTTGTTTTTTAAATGTTTGCATACAATTGGGATTTGTTGTGAGGTTGAAGTTAGTTTTGAGGGGAAGGAGTTTTGGAAGAGGAGGGTGGGGAAGTATCTGGCTCTTCACATTTAGTCACGTAAATAAAGAAATAACAAAAATTAATGAAATCAAAATTACTTGCACCCGACAGGTTTTGATCCCGCGACCTCGGATTGCTAGTCGAAAGCCGTACCCCTCGACCTCGGAGGCCGTCTGTGTTAAAAATGAGGAGATCCGAAGAGAGTGCAAGACTGATGTACTTAAGCATATTAGTTAAGATTAAGAATGGGACGTATATTAGTTATAAGCATATTAGTTAAGATTAAGAAAGGGTGTGTAGCATGGATAAACGAAAAAAAGAGTGTAAGAAGAATATACGATACGGAAGTGTTGGTAGAAGAAGTCAGGGATGCCTGAGAAAGTCATGACAAGATCAAGTTAATCAAATACTTAAATAGGTACATGTCGAGAGTCGGAATAACAGAAGATTATGTATAAGACAAAATGTGACTGTATGCTGAGACAGAGCTATGTGGCTGTCTATTCTCTCTACCAGCCCTAGCCGTGAGACCTGAAATGTTTAGTTAGTTAGGATAGCAATTAATTTGCTGACAAAATAGTTATAAAATTATAAAAGTAGTGTCATCGTCATCATACATTTTTCAATGATGGCCTCTCCAATAATGTTTTTAAAACATATTTCCCTTGCTAATAATCGCGGTGTAAATATAATATGTATTGCTTTGTTTCCAGAATGTGGACCACAAGATGCGCTTCAGGTCGCGCAAGGGCCAGCTGCCATTTGTGGAGCTCAACGGAGAGGAGATCGCTGACAGCGCTCTCATCATCAAAGACCTTACTCACAAATTTGGCAAGGATTTGGATGCAGGTAAATAAAACACATCTAGAATGGTAGACATTCTCAGTATCGCCATGGTGTAACTCCACCATTCAGAATCGAAAAATTGCTTGAAAAGAAGTCTTATTTGGTGACCAGGTATAAATAGGTAATTTTGCTACTTCTCCACCTTTCTCTTATTCATCTCCTTCGGAAGGAGGGGTCACCATACCCTTCAGCTTCAAAAAAATTAAAAAAAAAACATGTTTGTCTCGTCGAGCGACAGAATAATAGAAGAATAAAAATAAGAAGGAAAATCCAGGAACTTGAATTTTAATCAAGTGATTCAAAATGGTAATGACACATGATGAAACAAATAAGAGACATAAAATAATAAATGTCTTCTCTTTTAAAAATAAATGCTTCAATATTTTTTTTAAAACAGCTAACTCTCTCCGAACAAATGATTACATGTCACCAGGGCTGGGCAAAATACATGCTTTGCTGTAATTGAAATACAAATTACAAAATACTTTTTCGCATGTATTTAAAATACGAAATACAAAATACTTTCAAGTCGTGCATTTGAAATACAAAATACAGTATTTTAAACATTTTTTTCTTTCAAATACAAATTACAAAATACAAAATACATTTGGTTTTGGTAGAACCTTTGGTTGCAATGCAATAAATTGTCGTAAATGCCCTTATCTAAGGGTGCGTTTCCATAGAAGCAATGTTGAGCAGAGTGAAACAGAGACGTGCAAAAATTGACCAATCATATTGCTCAAAAGACACATCTCATCTCCGCTTCACTTGTAAAATTTGTGGTAAAGGACTCAGGTGTTAGGTAGTATAATAATAATATATTATTATTATAACACAACATTTGTATAGCGCTATTTTGTGTTATTTCTAGTGACCGACCGAAGGTTTGGTTTTGGTTTCGTCAAGGTTCGGTAAAAAAATCTAGTTTCGGCATCAGTTTCGGTTTCGGCAGAAAATCTGCCGAACCTTCGGCCGCACCGAAACTCTGCATTTGTGAATTATCGCGTGCCGTTTGACTGACTTCGGGTGAGTTCGTGGCTCGTGGGTCATCCACCATCATCAACTGAGTTCGCTGGCCGGTCCGGCGTGCTTGTATTGTGAGTTTATGTAATCACAAACTTCAATTATTTTTATTTATTTCATTCTAATTTTAATTTTATTTAACAAGTGTAAATAAAAATTAAAATCTAGTCTCTTTCAACGGAAGCGATCTTCCGAACAGTCCCTCCTTTGATGTGCTTGGTGTAAGGCCCTCCGTTCATGGAGATTCTTATAATCTACGTAATTGTGACGAAACCACAAGTACCCTGTTGATATACATACTACTTTTTAATGCTAGTCTCCGTACACGGCGCTATCCGAAATATACTATATAGTCACATGAGAACGGGTCGTTTCTATGACTCATTCTTGAGTTCAACAGCTCGGCTGTGGAACCCGGCCTCTATGTTTCCTCCCTCCTTCCTCTCCCCAAAAAGACCCTCCATACAGCATCTTCAAAGATGACATACGCCCTGAGGGAAATTATTTTCCTCAGGGTCTCTCATGTGGAGTTAATGTAAAAAATATAGTGAAAAAAAGTGTAAAAAATAAGCCGAATTTCAGTAAACAATAGATTTTTAACATGTCTAAAAAAGTTTCGGTTTCGGTTTCGGTTTCGGCCGAAACTGAGACAGATATTGAATATTCGGTTTCGTTTTCGGTAGAAAATCCTGTTTCGGTCGGACACTAGTTATTTCACTTCAAGTGCGCTCTACTGTAATTAACTTTAAAATAGTTTAGTATTCAGTCAAATTATTCCTATAGTGCTTGATCTAATACTATGACACAAAAATGTACAATACAAAGCAATGACAAGCATTACATAATATGATACAAATATGATGGAAAATGTACAATAATAGTGCTATTATAGCACAGGACGTGTTGACTCTAAATATTAACACACATAACATATAGCTCTGGATTCTAGCGTTTTTAGTCTACGTATTATCTATGTCAGTTTATTTTTCATTATCATTATTAAGATCGCTAAATGTATTTGAAAATGTATTTTGAAGCCATAAGTATTTGAAATACAAATTACAAAATACCTCAGCCCCAGGTAATTGAAATACCAATTACAAAATACATTTTTAGGAAGTAATTGAAATACAAATACAAAATACGTATTTGTATTTCAAATACGTATTTCAATTACAAGTATTTCAAATACTGCCCAGCCCTGCATGTCACAATGCGAAATAAGAATTTTTTTCATTTGGTAATAAAGTGAGAATATAAAAAAATCAGTAGATAATAAGAATGCTGATTATTATTTCATGAATTTATTCATTCGCTTTGTAAGAAAACTTAACTTGTGTGTTATAAAAAGTAGCCAATAAAAATGTTAATGACTCAACATACTACCTCCTAATTTTTTATTCATTGGAATCTGCGAATAACTTATTCGCCTTTATTGTGTTAACGGTTGGTGTTAATACTTTCTTCTTAGTCGACCCTTCAGACATTTTTCTATTTTATGTGACACTCCTGTATGTACGGCAGAAGAACTATGTCACCACCCACTTGGGCAGCGTTGTGAGACTAAGGGAGGGGCTGTAGAAATGGATTTATTAAAGTGGGTCTTGAAGATGCCGGTATGAGCCGACTTACACAAAAACAACCGTTCTCATGAAGGCATCACCAACTGTGTGCGGATGTTCCGCTCGTGTCCTCGAGTTTCTCCCGCTTTTTGTTTCTCTCCCTACATCTTATAAACAACGCATATAACAGAGAGAGTGATTATAATGTATCTCTCACATGAAGGGCTAAATCCTGTGTTACTTTTTATAAATTCATTCAGCGTTACCTCAAATATACACAAGGCAGTAAGAATGTGATGCTGGACCGTTTTTTTATTTCACCTTTGTTTTGTTTAAGGTTTAACCCCCGAGCAGCGCAATGTGGCTCACGCCATGATCTCCATGATTGAGAACCATCTCGTATGGATTGTGTTCTGGTGGCGCTCCAAGTATCCCGACAGTGTCATCAAGGGTTACAAAGTCAACCTCCAGCACGCTCTGGGAACACGAATCCCCAATGGAATTCTCAACTTCCTATTCAAATTCTCCTACGGGCGCAAGGTATGTACATTTTTTCCAATTATTATGTGACTAATTTATTAATACTGTAGTATTTGAGTAATCAACTTGTTTTTTAATGATTGTGTTTGTAAGCTTTGGGCTAGTTGCTAACTCAAATTCAATTATTTGTCCTATAGTAGATATATGTAGAAACTTGTTTTGAATGGTTATTTAGATATAGATAGTTATCAAAAAGTAGGGGGTTAAAAGTACTTTTGTTTTTAATACTTTTTAATACTAAAATTGCATTAGATTTATAATAATTAAACTTCTGAGCTACACAAGAAACTTTGAAATTTGCTGGAGGGAATATTTTTGTTTATTTTGATTATTAAATTCAAATTAAAAAGACCAGAAGCCAGTGTAATGTTTTAATATTTTAAACATCTATTTAATCTGAAATAAAAATTGCTTTTTCTCAGGCGCATGTAATGATATCAATGCTTTCGTAAACTGACTGCTCACAATAATGATATTAGGTCAACTTATATATTATGAGAAATCATTTCTTGTACATAGAAAATTATGTTAGATTAGTTAGATGCGCAGAGTAAATCAAGAGAGATCTTGGAAGACAGCTCATAGATTACATTAATTTAAATCCCATTTATAAAAGATTTTGTTTATTTTTTGTCTTGTTTGTATTCAGTATGTATTGCATGATAAATGTTACGTGTTGTAATAATTAATAGTTTATTTGACGTATCTAGTGGTTCCAGGGAACCAAGAAAGTGAAGGCTCAGGGAATAGGAGTGCACAAGCCTGAGGAGATCGCCGAGTTCGGCAACAACGATCTGCGTGTCCTGTCCGACATACTGGCCGACAAGCCATTCTTCTTCGGCGACGAACCCACCAATGTAAGTCATTCTTCAATATTTCATATTTAATTGAGATAAAAGACAGCTGATATTAATATTTCATGGATTACAACAATTTGTTTACCCGGTGCTTACTGGAAAACATTAAATTTTTCAGCTTTATGATCAAATAAGTGTATGATTCTATCGAAATTTTTGATAATTAGACCAGAAAGGCAAAATGGTTTTTTAGAAGACCAATTCTGTGCAATTATTGAAGAATTCTACTGAAAAGTCTTTAAATAATGTATGTAAGTTTTATTGTGTAATATGGTTACATATTTACAAATCGACTCGGCTCTCACGAGTTCTGTAACCGTCCATTATTGCCATCATGGAGAGATTGACAATAAAGTGAAGTCATCTGATGCAAAACATATTGCACCAACTGATACTCCAAATTGAATATGTTTTTACTGACATTTAAATCAGAGGAAGACTGAAAATATTTAAATAAATTATATACGTAATCATTGAAGACAATATTAAAGATGCTCAAAAGAAAAATGTGAAACAGAAAAAGATTCTGTCGCATTTCTAGATGCGACCAAGTCTTTTTGATTTTCAGTTTCACATTTTTCATTTGAGTGAGGTTTTACTCATTATATTATTCCAAAAAATAAAATTCTCTTTCTTTGTTAGAATTGTTATATTTGCCTTGTAGAGTGTGGGTCGAATTCTAATGGTGTTGTTTTATGTGCAGCTCGACATTGTGGCGTTTGCCAACCTCGCCCAGATCCACTTCATGGACAAGGAGATCTCGTATTCACTACGCGACTACATGGGCAGCGAGTGCCCCAACCTCGTGGGTCACGTGTCCCGCATGAAGGAGCGCTGCTTCCCCGACTGGGACGACATCTGCGCCACGCTCGACCTCAACTCGCACCTGCCCAAGCCCGTAAAGGACGTCAAGGAGGGCAAGGAAGGCACCGACCCCGCCGAGAAGCCAACACCCGTCATCGAAGCTGATTTAGAAAAAGAAAAGGTATATCCAAAGGAATTTAATTACTTATCTTAGTTTATTCCAAACTCCATAACTTATTATGACCGTGAAATCAACGATCGGTGCAATTTTGAATTGTTTACAATTAAACAGTCTCCCCTCCATAATGGTCCTTTTCAGTTTTTGATCAAATTATAATTAAGTAGGACAGTCTTATTGTTATGCTTCTTAGTAGTTCTCAAATTGGTGTTCAATGGGGACTAACTTTTTTCTAAATTCCAATTGCCGCTTTGGTGAACAATCACCTCAAGGGCTCTGTCCAAATATATATGTTTACGGGCACTGCCTAGTTAGAAACTACTGTTGAATGGGCCAAATGTATTGACACCTGAATTGCAGCTGTGCAACCGTGTATTCATTAAGTACATATATGTATATACTTATCTATAATCTCTTTGTTCCAGGCTGAAGAAAAGGAAAAGGAGTTGGAGAAAGAAGCGGATGAGAATAAGGAAAAAGACAATGAGAAAGAGAAAGAAAAGGATCCCAAATAAGATACTTTCTAAAACATTGACACTTTTAACTAAAAGTCATATTGGTATTTTATTTATGAATCATGAAGCAAAAAATTTGGAGGTCTTTGTTTATATTTTATACTCATATTGATAATATATCAACATCTAATCGTATAGAAAAGATGTAATTTAAAGAAACTTTTGGACTGTTTTGATTATTATTGTTGCTATTCCATATTATAAGCATTTATTTTTTCTCTCGCATCATTGCAGAATTAATATTTAAAGAATCATGTTTACTTTAACCAATGTTATATTATAAGTCTACCCTTTTAATTGATAGAATTTTGTATTTTTTTACGTTAAACCAATTTTACTACAAAATTTTTAAAAATTAAAAAATACCAAGTCTGAGTGTCTCCTAAGACTGTATTCATAAATATTTTGATAGTTCTAACATAACCATTTACTATTGAAATAAGCTAAATATTCCTTAGGTCGCCATTTCAACTGGTAATAAATTACTATTCTCAATGTACATTAATTATAATATGATAAAAAATAATTCTTTAGATGTTTAAAGTAGGTAATATAGTACTTCATACTAAAGATCAACACTTTTCAATTCATGATTAAATAATTATCCCTTTTGAACAAATAAATTCTTCAGATTAATTATGTTTAATATTTTTAGTTTTACTTTTATTTTTAGTATTAATTTTGAAGTTCTTACACATCACATGAACATTGTTCTATTTCATTATAATTATAATTTGTTGGGCATATAAAAATAGATTGTCATAAATATGTGTGTGTTGCATGCTGATAGTTAAGTCTACATAATGAATACATATACTAACTACATAGGTGTAAGTTTATTATTATTTTTGTCAGGTCGATGCGTAACGCTCGCCTACAACCAACTACACCAACTGCCAACACTTGAGATTTGTGCGCCAGCCTCTGGTCGCCTGGTCTCTTAGGTTTTATTGCATTGCACATATTATATTATATTTGGATCTCCCTCCCGTCCACTATCGCGCAGCATCATTTCCTGATGCTGCGATTACCATTCAAATCGTTTGGATAATCTACTCGGAAGGGATGGATCTGAGTAATTACTTAGCACTTTTCATCCTCATAATCATCAAAATCATCATTATCATCACTATCATCATCATCATCATCATCATCATCATCATCATCATCATCATCATCATCGCCATCATTATCATCATCATTACCATCGCCATCATTATCTTTAAACAAGACAAACATAGGTTTTGGAAGATGGATCAAATTTTCAAGTCATTTTGGGAAACGTGATTATCAAATTCATTCACAGCCACAAATTTATCATCAACATTCAATTCAATTAAACGAAATTCCATTAATCCATTTCCATAATAATTATTTCTAAATGTATGTGTACCCTCATGTGTAGCTTAACCCATTAGTCTCCAGTAGCTTAGGATAAAGTAAGTTCTGTTAATTTTATAATTTTCTATTATAGAGGTTGGAGTCCCTGAGCTCACCTTGATGTGCGCCCCATGCCACTGCCATTAATCAAGTTTAGAGCGATGCCCTTTGGCCGCCACCTAGGATTAATCATTCGCACATACTCATGTACGAATATTATCTCTAAAATAACATAGATTTACTTAGATACATAACTCTACATTCTGACGCAATGCGTAGAATAGATTTTTATAATAAAGTGTGTAGAATGTATCTTTGAACCCCAAATGCATTTTTTAATATCCAGGACTTACTTTTAAACAAACAAATATAACACCTAAGAACGAAGACTTCTATTGCCTTTGAGAAAAACATCCAAACAAAGTACCTACATTTTGATATTCTAAATACGAATTCACCAATTACTTATATGGAATTTTTTCCTGAATAATTTTAAATAAGCGCCTATCATATTTCCCGTGGTCAGCAGTCTGTTTTTGGACTTTTTATCCTTCCAGATGTGCCCAGGAAATTGGTGAAGTCATCACATCTGCAATGGGTGGCTTCGTACAATCGATTATTAAAGAAACCAGTGTGGGCTCAAAGCCGTGGTTCAGTCGACAATGTTCTGAAGCAGTTCGATGAAAAAACGCGGCTTACCGAGCCTACAACACATCTCGTACGTCCGAAAACAGATCTGCCTATAACAAATTGGCAAAGGAAAGCAAAAGAATCATTAATAGGTCAAAATTCGAGTATGACCTGCAGATCTGCAAAAAGCTGGCTGCCTGCTCGCATGGCAGCAGAACATTCTGGTCACTTGCGGGCTCAATAGGTCGCAATTTCTGCAAACGCAGTTTGCCACCTCTTAACAGACCTGATGGCTCAGTAGCGATCACTGCCACCGAAAAGACCAACTTATTAGGTAAAATGTTCACGGAAAACTAGGCCCTCGATGATCGAGGGCTGAAAAAATAAATATCTGGAAATAAGTTATGATAAGAAAAACTTAACGCCAATTTTATGAAAAACCGTACATGTGTAGTATTCCTGAATTTCTATTTAAATAGATAATTTTTTGTGAAATGTCCATCTCAGATAAATCAATTTTTAATGACTAAAGTATGATAAAATGTGTAGTTAGTCTCCCACCCAGAGAAGCTAAGGTTAGGATTAACATAAGTCTTGTTTATTTGTCACCCGCATTACCGAAATCCAGCTGCTTTATTGCAATGTCTGCAACATTGTTCCCTGTTTATCCTTGCTGACAATCCACCATACTCAAACACCATTCACGGAAGAAATTCAAAGGCTGTTTGCAATGATTTATAAAAAATAATGACTTTTCCTAAAATTATTCCTTTTTTCCAAACGCTGTAAATCCCAATGTTTGTTTTGCTTCTACTGAATTACGTTGGTGGTCCGTTTAAAAATCCGTTTTGCACGCTCATTATAAATACTAACCTTGTGAGTTAAGATGTCTGTACTAGAATAGTATTGTAACATTTTTAATATTTAAATATATTTTGTTTTTAAATGTTTGATCGCTTGCGATCTCACCAAGAGTCATAAATGATAATCGATACGACAATATCTATATCGATTTGATATTGACATTGCATTTTGTACACTTGAAGCAAGATTTCAACATCCCCAACTTAGTATTTCATTACTGAGTTGAAGATTTTCAAAATCTTTTATTTTATTGCGTTATACGCCTATTATTGTATTTGTGTGTGTTGACTTATTCCAGTAAAATAAATTTAATAATGAAACTTTTGGTGAATGATATTATTTTTTTAATGTATAGGAGGATTATGGAGTATAATCATTGTTTTATTTGAACAGCATTCATTCTCATGTTGCTGGTGCATTCATTATTTTTACTTGAACTGCTTTGATAATAAAGAGATAACATGAAAAATTTGTTGTTTATACTCATCTTTCTTCATCAGGGTCACTCTATTAATGGTTGAAGCTAGATGAATTTGATTAAAACCTGCAATCTTCATGACAGATTCTTTTTTACCAATAATGAAGTGATACTTGCAAAGAAATGTTGTTTTAATACTATTTCGCCACAAAGTTACATTAAAATCAAATTAATAATGTATATTGAATCAATTTCACTTTATGCAAACAAAATGTTCTTTTTATATGCTTAACTTTTTAATTATGTTTTATTTTATTTTTTACTTATTATATTTACCATATCAAATAAATATTATTTCTTTTTTAATTATATACATAGATGTATGAACTCATATACTAATAATTTAGGTATGCCATACTTACAGAATACAATTAATGTCACTTTCTCTATTAACTTCTATCAAATAATTGCGTGGAATAAAAATGTGTATCAAAATTTTTATTGCTAATAAAAGTAATTACGATCACTTTATTGTTTATTTCTTCCTTACTCCAATTTTTCCCTATCCAAAACAACAACTTGAATCAAATGTAATCCAGGAGACTCGCCTCGGGCATCCTTTGGGTATGGCATTTTTCTGTCACTCTGAGTAACTATTTTTCTAACTGTGGTGCCTCTGGCCGAATGTCTTAAAATGTGTCAAAAGTATTAATTTAAAGAAAGCTTTTTTAAATTGTATTGTGACATTTGGTTTTGCATTGTGCTAAAATAGACGATGAAATTTGAAAGTGAATTTAGGACAAATGATTTCTTCGCTCTATTACATCTAAAAGAAGATAAGACTCTCCTATTTCCATTTTGTTATCGTTTGAAGAATTGTTGATTTATGATAGGATATTATTATATCTCTTAAATTCTTGCGGGCTCAGGTAGCGGTGTTCAACCGTTAGTACCATAAATAAACCAATCCCGTTAGTACACTTGATGAGGTGACACGAATCATTGCTAATTTCAGTTTGCAGGACTCTGAAGCAGAAGGTTGAGAGGTACTGAACTCGGAAAAGCAGTCGAAGTGTTGACAGACATGGATCACAATGGGGTATTTCCACAAACGAGGGATTCTGTTGCAAATGTACAGAATATTTAAAGATCATTTTTCTGATTTTAATCATCCTACTAAAAATGTTTGTTTTTTATGTTTTCAATTAATATTATTGATTTTAAAAACAATCTAAAACAGACAAAATCAAAACGACCCGGATCGCCGATCGCAAATCGGATTGTGACGACACAAGCGTCGCTCAGCTTGACCAGCACAAATAAAAACTGTCAGTGTCCACGCTCATCACGTCACACGATAGCCCCGCCCCAAAATATCATTTTAGCGGTAATTCAAAAATGGGAAACTTTGACTCGCTGTAGAAAATTTATTCGTCAACATAAAAATAAAATAAAAATGCTACAATCATTGTTATTTTTTTCTTATTTTTTTAAGCAATAAAAAAAGTGGAAATACCCCTTATATTATGTAGACTGATCTTTTTGCACTAGATTACTACATTCATGACATCAATAGTAGGTAATAATAAAAAAAATTACAACACATGTCAGGCACACAGATGGCGCTGCCCAATTACGTATTTGTATACTGGTGGATTATCATAACGAGCTCACCTAGTGAATGCATTTAAAGGTTGTGCTGTTTAAAATGCTCTCGCATAACTGATCTGGAAGGGGAAAAGATCCGAGAAAGGATCCTGTCAATTTTATTTATATTAATATTTATCTTAATGGTTCATGTTTATTTTTAATTGGTTTTTATTGTTTTTATTTTTTTTCTATTCAGTTTTGGAATCGGTACTTAAACCGATTGTACCGATTCCAAAACAAATTTGAACAATTCATCTTTGAAGTTAATTTTCACGTTCTGTGTAAGTTCTATTCATCTTCTGTTATTATATCATTATAGGCCAGTTGCTTCATAAAACTGAAATAATCACAGACCTTGAATAAAATATCACAGAACCAGGATTACCCCCGTCTTACCGGGACAGGAGTATTCCTGGTTGGGGTGGTACATTCGTATCGTGTCGTATCCAAAAAACAACTTGAATTAATTGTAATCCATTCAGTATCTTGAAATGAAAAAAAGACAAACACGTACATCTATAGGATTTAGCCTGCGAGAGAATGAGATAGTATAACCGGTCTCCTATTTGTGCAGTGCTTCTTAGCCTCCCAACTGATAGTTATGTTTATTTTCTGAAGGTTTCAATCCTACCGCGTGTGAATTGCACACCCTGTTTTTTTATATTTTTTTTATTCATGCAGTATGTAATATATTATTTGTCCAATAAATACATTTTTTATTACTTCGCTTGCCATGCTAGGTATGGTGGGTGAAGAATATGATGGAAAACTTCAATATTTAACTTATTATTATGAAGAGCACAAGAGAGTAAGATCAGTTAATGAAATACACGATTCTAAAACCAACACCGTGGAGTTGAATAATTAAAAAAAAAAAAATATTATGTTAATCAACATGTAATACACTGAATGATTTGATGTAAGTTTAATTTTTTTGTAAAAGCCTTTTAGGCATTTGATTAAATAAATAAAAGGACTCGTGAGGTGAACTTATAATTTATTATTGCATAATTTTATTTTTGGAAGTGCTGATTATTTAGGATAGTACTCACTAAGTAATTTAAAAATATATATTGTACTGAATATCTTTTTATCTTTTCGGAAATTCCGACCATCGAAATATAACAGGGGCGGCCCTAGCTAAATTATTAGGTGGTGCGAAATCTCTTGGTGGCGCCCCCCCCCTTCCTAACATAAAATAGAGCTCTTTCTATGCTGTTATAACTTTAATTGAAGTACCTAGTAGGACGGATGAGAAATATTAATTGAAAAAATTATATGTTTGATTTCATATTTATTTAATTAAATATGCGAAATCAATAAAAACACTAGAACACAACTTTTCTAGCTTTTAGGCTTGCGAATTTTTAAAATTAAATTAGAATAATTTAACCCTTTCTTATACAAAAAGCAGCCTAATGTAGCCGAATTTCAGTTGCAGTATCCTAATAAAAGTAGTCCAAACGCCAAAATATCAATATGAATAAAATAAAATGTAATTTTTATCAATTTATTTATAACACATTTATAATGTTTTGATAAATAGGCCTAAGCCTAATATGAAACACCGTAATGTATCTTCAAATAAAGTAAAGTAATAGCATTTTAAAAACAAATAAAAAAAAAACAAAGATTAAGATGATTCCGATTCGTCTTCTGCTAGTAATAATAAGGCATCAACAAGACTTTCGCCGTCGTCAGTAGTATTAAACATAGTTGCTGTGCTAGTACTGGCGCAAAATCGCCTACGTTGGCAACACTACGGCTCCCCGCACCGACCACGCGATTTAAGCGCACGATCGATAGAGAGATAGTCGATCAGTGGTCGGGTGTTTTGGCGCCCCCCTTATGACGGCGCCCTGTGCGGTCGCACCGCTCGCACCGTCCTAGGGCCGCCCCTGGTCGGAAAGACAAGACCATTGTACAAGAAAAACATGATAACAAGTAGGTACCACAGGCATGGAGTGATAGCTGCGGTTATATCTCTAAAAAATTTTATTGTCTATACTCTATTAATTCCATAGAATGGACGATGTTTTTTCTGTGGTTTCCATAGATAAACAATTTCAGTATCAAATCGCTCAAATCACATTCGTATTCATAAAAAAAATATTCGTTCAACGCAACTCATCTCATTATCTTATGTCATTTACATTATACGTGTTTATCAGTGAATTTTAGTGCTAAGTTTAGATAAGTTGTATTATAGAATTGTTCGTTCATCAAAGTAAAATGGTACGCCGCGTTCAATGACTTATTACAAACATCTTTCGAGTTGACATATATATATATATTATTGTCGGTGATCTAGCACCTTATCTGTCTAGCAATCCTTTCTAATCAATTTAAACAAGCGTTTTCTTATCGGATCCGATTTATAACATTCACTTTACGTGAAAAATTTGTAACCACTTCTTATTTTCAAGTGTGGGGTTAAGTGTCAAAATTTATATCTCAAGTTCCCCGGTTTGATTGATGGTTTAATGTAAATTAGATTTTAAACGTTGATATTGTATTTAACTAGTTATTTGTTGAACGCCTGTGTGATATTTCATTACACTTTGTGTTTTAATGTGACAGGTTTTGAATGACATGGCGTCATGGAAAAGTATCCGCTGAAAGGAATTGGCTCTTCGCCTACCAACATAGGTTCTTCATATAAGTCAGTTTTAGAAAAGGTAAAAATCATTTTATTCCCTTTTGCACTTATCGATGTATCATGCCTTGTGTATCTGTATCCAGCCTTTTCCATATGTTACCCAGAGTGGGTAGACGTTTTAGACCTGGCTCGAGTTGATTGAGTGGGTCCTTTTAATCCTAAGTACTAATCTTAAGTTAGATTATTGTTTACCCTTTCAAAAATGTCATGACATCAAGGATCGGCTACAAAACTCTACTACTACCCCTAGTCATTATATTGATTTGTGTACATCGGACCTGGTTGTGTATGACCCTAATGTTAAAAAATTCCTGTTACGGGAAGGAAATGCTGGTCCCAAGTATGCAAAGTATGCAATGTTATGTTCCCAAGTTGATGTGCACACTTGTCCAATGTACGCAAATTCTGATCAGTGACTCGTTTCCCTTAGAAGATACATGTGTACTTCTCCCGTGCTGTTTTAAATCTATTGGTTGTTCATCTCCCATTTTAAACAACAGAACGAGCAATGTCAAATCAACTGCAATACAACCAACCATGTCATACTTACACACTGACCACATTCGTTGGAAGGCGACGACATGACGACATTCCCCCCACCTTGCTCACATCCCACGCTTATCTGGGCAGTGCAGATCGGCGTGAGGTGGAGTAGGATTGTGTTGCATGTGGCAAGTGTGCTAAAGCATCTATTTTTATAGAAAATGTATGGATTGTAAGTTGTCCAAATGTATTGGTGCATTGCGTACGTGGAACCAGTGTATCCTTACTTTATTTCTTCACTTAACTATCTTTTGTTTGTAGGTGGCGCGAATAGGCAGCGGAGGGGAGTCCCCTAGCGGGGAACAGCCCATCCTCTCACCCAACCACGGGACTTTTTCTCACAGTATGTTCTCCATAAATATATTAAATTTACTACTCGCCTCGCCTAGCTCATGTCATGCATTTTTCTATATGTATTGATATTAATGTAACTATTTGACGGAAAAGCACGCAGATTCTTTCGGTCTGCTTCAAAATAACAGGAATTGTGGTTTGTCATTCGATGTGCGACATTGGGCAGTCTTGGCAAAAAATTATTATTACATAGTACATTTTAGAAGGAAACCTCGTAAGCCCCACAACATAATAATAATTTTAATCTAAATATGGTTGTGCAGTAAGAAAATTCAGTTTGCTCCAATTCAATTAAGTTACATTAATAGTTTTCGATTATTTTAAATGATTTATTATACTCTTATGTATATCATAAAATAATTCCAATTAATGAAAATTTTCTGATCCATATATTTTATATTTTGAAAAATAAATTAGCTTATTACGTTACTTGTGAACTGTGAATAGGTTGAGTTATGTTATAGTTTTTTTTTGTTGTGCAACTCTTAAACCCTTTAGGTCCCTTTAAAGAAAAATTGCTTTATCTGATTTTATTTAATCAAATCATCTAATTCATTGTTTTCATCGTCATCAACTTCCTCCACATGTTTTTTAAAATTATTTTTTATTATATTATTTAAAATACACACGTATACATAACAGATTTAGGGAGGAATGCAGATCCCGCCAATGTGGGGGATTTTAATAAAAATGCACTTTCTAGATGAGAAAAGTGTGGAAAAGTTGAATAAAAAAGAAATTATGGTGCGCTCGGCAAAATTGAGGGAGATACAGCCGTTTAAAGTATGAATAAAATGTCACTTCATGAACCGATACTGTCAGCCATTTTTACCTTAAAGTTGGTAGCACTCGTAATCGTCCTCTAAATCTGTTGCACCATCCACTGGTTTATGTAACATGGTTTGTGCCCCTTTATAACGCCTACTCGCGTCAACGCAAGAAAAACATCCCAGTTTTCAAGTAGTTTAGCGGCTACGCCAGGTTTGTGTAACATGGTTTGTGACCATTATTAATTCTGTTTTACATAATTACGCGCCTTATTATATATCACACGAAGTTGGCCACAATCGTATCAACCTTCGTTTACAGCAAGTCTGAGATACCAACATAATAGTAACAAAATGGCGTAGTATAAGTTCACGAAGCGTCATTTTATTCATTCTTTAAACGGCTGTATCTCCCTCAATTTTGCCAAGCGCACCTTAATTTCTTTTTTATTCAACTTTTCCACACTTTTCTCATCTAGAAAGTGCATTTTTATTAAAATCCCCCACATTGGCGGGATCTGCATTTCACCCCAGATTTAAAAAAAATAAACGTGGTTCTTAAAACTAATTACAATAAAGTAATTTCTTGATAATGAAACTACCCAACTCAAAAGAGAAAATATTTCTCGTGTTTGAATTGGGGAAAAAATGTTCTCCCTATTACTTGGTTATTTATTTATTTTTATAATTCTCCTACTCCCCTCCTATTAATATTACTATCTTCAAAATTTTATTGTTATAAAAACAGTAGTAATATTTTTCTTCTGTTTTTGCAGGTCCGTCTGTGAGATACACGGGTTCTATTTCCGGTGAGTTATATTTTTGAATTTTTAATGGTGTAAAAAAAAAAACCAACATTTTAAAGATTAGTCTCAATATTATTTTACTAAAAAATTTGCATACGTAAATATTATATACATCAAAGGTTGCTTAAATATTCAGTTAAATTAAGGTTACTTGATTTTCTTCAATACTAATAATACGTTTAACAAAATCAGCACATTAATGGTGTCGTTAATTATTATTGATGACCTCCTTTTCCTTGATGAAATCGTGGTGTAAAATGGCACATAATTGTTATCTGTGATCAAAACAAATAATATGAATCATCACTCGTTACCAAATTATATTATTATGTATAAATAAAAATATTGAAAGTATTAAAATGTTACACATCGGTATTTTAAAATTTCATTGCTGAATGTTTTTCTAGATTATAGCTCTATTGTATTTACTAATCATGATTTGCACCCATTAACGAATGGCTTGAACTAATTGTGTGTTTACGTGATATTTTCTTAGAACGGTGAATTTATTCATTATAACATAGCAGCACATAACAATACCTGAAAAATTATGGTTTTCGGGTCATTTTATTCGTTAAAAAATTGTATCTTGGACCCAACCCTAATCTGTGAACAGCCAAACATATTTAGAAAAGAAGGATGTGAAGTAGATCCATCACAACCGCATCAGGAAACAGGGTATCAGGGTAAATTTAAAACTGAAATGAAATAATTGATTTAGTTCTGGGAATCTTCGGTCGGCAAACATCTTGTTCATGAAGGGCTGTCTAAAGGCCTCATACTAGATTCGTTTCGTACACCATCTTAATGGCTTTGTTCTCCCACCTTAACCTTCTAAGGATGTTGACCCCTTATGGTAGGGAGCGACGTTGTTTGTTTGCAATTATAATTTAATACATGAAATTTGTTTTCATACGGATTACACAATTGCACCAACAGCGACTATGGTAAATATAAAATTTAATCTATGCCTCGTCCCGTGTTTCGACCGAAGTATTAGAGTAGTGCCATCCTGTGACTGATGACAGAATTGTGTCACAAAGATATTCGGGATTTACATTTAAAAATACTTTTTTAATGTTAAAGCTTTAGATATTCAAATTAATAGACGAGACAATCAGGGAAACAAACCACCGCACGGGAGGTGTCAATAAATTCATCTGACAGTATATAGGCAACTCACATTGTGATATCACCATTCGGTTGTGAATTACTAGTTCTTTTTACAAAGGCGCGCAAGTTACTGCTGCGTAAAAAACTTAACCACAAATCCCAAATTGGGTAAACAAAAGTTCAGGCTTGTTTCCAAAATTTAATATTTTATAACACTATTTAGTTAGACACTTTTACAAATGTGTTATAATTTATCCACCTCACTCAATTTTATGGCGATTAATTTGAAAACGAAAATTCAGATCCTGTGCAGAAAAGTCCCCCTATCGACTGTGCTGCAAACCTTTGCCTTACTTTAGTAAACTTTACTTTTCTGTGCAGGGTCTCGTTGTTTCCATGTGCGCTCTTCTTTGGTCAATGTACGACTGATGTCATAGTTTATTCAAAGCATTCTCAAACCCTCCTGGTGCCAAAAATATAATAATTAGAAGGAGTTTAAAGGGGGCTTATTGCCAGGTTTGTCTTCTGGCAATAATCCAACTCTAGTTGAGCTCTGAACCTGAACAGCGAGTTCTCAAATTTTGCTAATTATGCTTTTTAATCCTAATAACATGAAAGTTAATTCAGTTGTGATTAGGGTATAAATTTTTTTTTTGGCCAGTTGAAACCATTCATTTGTCATCATTGGTCACTCTGCTTTTCCGCATTACTAGTGTATATTTTCTCTTGGACCTTGGATCATCATTGTCATGGCCTGAGAAAGTGATTCAGGACCATGTATGACCTCATGGAGAAAACAGAAGGAAAACCAATGGTTCCCCAGAGTTCACCCAACAAAATGTAACACTGAAATGCTATACAAATTTTACAATGCACGGTTGTCTCAGTAACTAGCGTGAAACGGGAAAAGTACCAGTTATTTTTAATTAATAGTATCAATTTACTAGTATCCATTATTTTTGTAGAATAATTTTTTTAGAAACCAAAATTTAGTATATACCTGTATGTAACTATTTTATTGTTTTAAAGACGGACAACATTTTTATGTTGCTAATAACCTGACAATAATTTGAAAAACTCCAACCATTATTGTAAGCAGTGTTGCTTACGCAATGAAGAAAGACTTAGAATAGTAGAAGAATAGAACCCACGACACCTGGATGGTAACTCGTCAACTGAACCACTGAGCAGTTTAATATTAATAATAATTACACTCTCTTTACTTTTACGGTTTATTAATTTTTGTTGAATTATAATTTTGGTGTGCGTTTGGGAAATGTTTGAGAATGGTTGGTTTTTGAGGTACCTATTGTTTTATGGGATACTGTATAATAGACATGGGCAAAATTTAATGACCGAATTAAATGAATAAATTCAATCTTGTGACACACTTGATCTGATTCTCAATTTCAAAAGGAATTGATTCTTCATTCCTTACCTTTGGCCTTGTATCGTACGATTTTTAACGGCAACATAAATGTTTCATTTCCATTTATTTTACTGTTAAATTATTTCAATGAATAATGTGTTCCGTAAACGATTTAAATATTATAATGTTTCATAGGTACTTTTAAAATATATTAAATACCGTATTTAAATATTATTCAATGGGCAGCGCGCCGCGAATTTGTCGACGGTATTGTGAACGACTCGTATCCCGCTATCGCCGGCCGCCGTTCTAAAAACCCGTAGATCAAAACGCGGCCGCGATTCAGCCGAATTGTCCGAGCGTCCCTTTCACGCAAGGGATTAATCATTTGTCGTAGTCAATGTCCTGAGATTGTCCTAAGGTCCCCGCGCGTCCCGTCCCGTCCGCGTCCCAGGTACTCGTAGCTAGTATGTCGCTATCGGAAATTGTCCGAAGCGCTTTATTCAGGAATTAAAACGAAAAGTCTTTTTCACTTGTGACGTTGTTGTCTCTAGTTAACCTCAGACTTAGAAATGACGTCAGATGTCATTGTCTCATCGCCATCGATTCACGTCAATCTCGGCTCGAGTGTATCCGAAACGCAGCTCCTCGCGAGTCTCTGCGGGGTAAGACACAAGACACTAGTCAAAAGTGACTAATTCATTGCTCAGTGCCGGCCCTTAATCCGTCCGAGCGCAGCGGTTCACCAATTCCTCGGCGGGCCAAGCTTTCAATTTCATTACATAGTTAGCCGAAAACTTTCGACATTGAATCCGAACATCGCGGCATCGGCTAGAAAATTGAGAAGCAAAAATAGTGCACTTGTAATCGTTTTTTTGGTACGTATGAAAGATATTGGAATACAAGTACCTACCTACTTTTAGACGTGGATCTTGGGTAGATGTAATATGTAAATTTGCATATATTATAAGGCCGATCAGCTGTTGTCAGCTGTCATAGAATACTTTTTTTTTTTTTTTTGGAATTGAATTAAAGGAATGAATAGAAATAATCAATTCAAAAGGCCGGGGGAATTAGACGGGATCTATTCACTCCTGGGAATCATTTTGCCCACGTCTACTGTATAATAGGCCACTTGCATCGCATTTAAAAAAAAGAATTCCAGTTTAGACAAATATTCTAAGACATTCCTTATTTATTTATTTTTTTAATCATATTTTTGAAACCCTGGGGATTTTTTGAAAATTTCAATCCGAAAAATCAGACCATTTTTTATAAACCGGAAAGACGGGACATAATTTTATAGGTGTGAAAAAACGATAATTACATAGCCGAAAATCATTAAAAAAAAAATAACGTTTTCCACACGAATAGCACAGGGGAATATCGAGGCATACCAAAAATATTAAATCTCATAAATATTTTTTTCCTTGATCCATCTTATTGATCATAAATCATTATAATGTTCAATGTCTATATTACTAAATCAAATGTAATATACTTGTACTTGTAAATAATAATAATAATAAGAATATTATAAATTTAGATTTTTTTTAAATCCGCACCATTATCATTATACTTCTAAAACACGAACGGACAGCATAAATTGTACGGGGTTCTCTTCAGAACACCTGTCAAAAAGTCAAACCAAATGATAAGTTCGCAGAGAACAAACAATAAATCTAGTGAACGAATTAAAAAATTCGCCTGAAATCAAAGTGATGCCATATAAAAAAAATAAATCAGTGTGGAATTTTACAAAATTAAAAGGAACATTTTCGGAGACGGGACATTTTCATGTAGTGACGTCACGGACCCAAATAATGGATTTATTTATTTAAAAATAATAAAAAATTGTACATTTCTAAAAAATTGATAAGAGTTGATCTTCACTTTTGCATAAATAACTTTCTTTCACATTCGTTGTGTGAATATTCACTGCTGCATAAACCCCATTAGTTCAATGGCGATTATTCAATTGCTTGCAAGCGGTTCTGTAGTTGATGCTATTATTCAAATTGACAAGTTCGCAACACGTCTCTCTAACAAATGCAATCAAGCCCGCCAGACATTCTGCTTTATTCCAATCACGGAACTGTTTGAATTGAATTACTAAGGCCGTTCATTCCATACATAGTTGTAATTGAAAATGTTTAGGATGCAATTCTGAAGAACGGTGTGCTTTTATTGGCTGCAACTTTTGTGCAAGCGTCTGCAGAAGGGTGTGAACATCAATATGTCTGATGCAGGCTCACCTTTAATTAACGTAACATTTAACAAAGCTAGCGTCCAAAAAAATATGTTTAAAATTTTCTATTATTTAATACTTAACTACCAACGTACTTATTATGATTTAACCCATTGGCCTCCGAATTGTTAAACTAAAAAAATATCCTTTACATCCAAATTAATTTTGTACCAAACATTTAAAATCTTTAGTGGTGTACTAAATCTAATTCAACTTTTGAAGTACATGTTTAATCGTAATAATTTTTTTATATTTACTTGTGTACTGACTCAAGCCATGTGAAAAAAATAATTTGTGTTTTAAAATAAAATTTTGATATGATTAAATCTGGATATAAAAATTACTTAAAAAAAGCTTTTTTTTTAATTCTTTTTATTTCAAATTTTTTTTATTGTACATTGGTCTATCTTATTGGCATAATTTTTTTTTACGTTTTATACACTTGTAACTAAAAAAATAATTTTGTGTGATAGTCCTCGAAGCAATCAGTGGAGGGCCACTTTGCAAGATTTTCAAGACAAACTCTCAATGAGGCAGTTTGCTTACAAAAATTGATTTGTAATTATCAGGTAAAAAAACTTTAGGAAGGTTTTATTGCCAATACTGCGAAATGAATGCTAAATATCTATAGTGCATTTGGCATTTAAAATAAAAAAAAATAGATGTTACGCGGATGACCGTTTGTCGGTTTAAAGCCGACATACTTCAGACCCTTCAGGCTAGCGTGGCTGGAGTTTTCGATATACCCTTGTACACCCGCAAGCGTGACGGCGTTTGAGGCTAATGGGTTAATAATAAATGTAATGTTTGTGAAAAATCACTTCAAGGGCGCTGTACAAATAAATATATAACGGCTTACAACTGAGATTTATAACAAGTGACTTAAAACTAATGACATACGTAGGTACATACTTAATAAACAATATTGTATTGTATGACTTACAAGTACGGCTTAAAGTTAGAGACTTACAACTAATATATTTTATTGCAAAATATCTGTTATGGTTATTGCTCATGCTGTCAATGATAACTGATAACTTAAATGGGACGAGTTTAAGTGTGATACTCTGTGAATAAAATGTTAATATGGTGAAATTCCCACTAAGAAGTTTCATGATTTGATCGAAGTTTGGTTTTTCGGTCCGTTGACTGATTTAAAAAAATGGCCCAATTCATCCCACGTATAAGGTTTTCCCGGACCCTATAGAATGCCGAGTTCCCGTAATCTCTAATTCTCCGTAGTGTGCGAAGGGTAAAAATCCCACTGACAAAATGTATTAATGTCAGATTACCATATGGATACACCATTATATGTATATATGGGTACTTTTGACACTTGACAAGTTTGAACGCTGCACAAGAGTCACAACTCCATGCTCCCAACCATCTGCAACCAGTGATTTGTTTTGAGGTAGTAGGTAGTGGGGAGGGGAAGGAGATAGGGAAGAAAAAGGTGAGGAAGTACTTGGCTACTCAGGTCACCAAACACGATTAAAGGCATTTCAAGCATCGTTTTTATTCTGAATGCAGGTCTTTCACCAGGGCGGTACTGATAATCTCTTCTAATGAGAATAAGCTACATATATGTGAATTAGCAGAATATAGTGAATTAATTAAAATTAAATAAAATTTACTTGCGCATGCTGGAATTTCAACCTGCAATCTCTAGATTGCTATTTGAGAGTTTTACCCCTTGACCATGGAGGCCGTCAAAATAACACAATGTAATATTAACCCCTCAGAAAATCGCCAATATGCACTTTTAATGTCTTTAATGAAATGACATTTTACGAAAATTTTGTATTATTACCGCTTCACAAATAAAGCTCTATAAATGAAACATTTCTGAACGTAGCCAAATAGTAAAAACTGTTTTAGAAAGGTTACAAAATAAGCTTTCGAATTATTATATTACAAATAAATATTAATGAATATTAAAATTTAAAATGCAAACATTAAAAAAATGTGAAAATGACTCACGTGATGTTTTTATGTGAAAACGGTACTAAAATCACAGATTTTGTAAACAACAATACTTATTCTATTGTATAAATGTGTAATAAACACTTTTTTATCATTTCATATAAAAATATTTAATAAAAACTAGCTGGTTCCCGGCATGCGTTGCTATGCCATTTAATAAAGAAATAGTTTCTCCCTGCGTGTCCTTTGCCATTCATCCCGTTCTCCTTCCACCTCCACTTCCTCTCCCGCGTGTTCCCACTCCGCCTCCTCCACCTTACCTCTCCCCACTCCACACCCCCCTTTCCCGGTGGATTCAGTCTTCAAACAGCTCGCGTGCCACCTATTGCAATTTTTTTATACAAATTTTATAATGCCAGAGCTCCTCAGTAGTTTTATACAAACCTTGTCTTGATAATAACGAACACAACAAAAAAAGAATTATACAATTTGGTGCAGTTGTTCGGAAGTTATGCGCGTACATACATTTCGGCGATTGATTTTTTTATTTATTTTTTTTATTTTTTATTGTATATTTTATTTAGATATAAAATTTGACATCTTATATCTAATGTTATCTTTTCTATGACTACTACAATATTATTTACTACCTACTGACTAAAATTTGGACTTTACAATTATTTACAATTATTTATATTTATGTATATAGATTAACAACGTCGGGCGCCCGTAGGAAATTTGGCGGGATAAATTATGTGTCAGACTGCGCGTCTGACAGAATGTTCTTTTTATGTATTTCTTTGGACAACTTGAATAGAGATGTGCAGCGTGATTCACTATCGACATTTCACTTTTTATTTTACGGATGTAACTAAAACAATAACAGAGTTATAACGGTTTCTATGGAGACACCCCCGCTGACGTGTAAATACGCTTATTGTACTTGACTGCTGTCGTATTTTTAACGCATATATCTGCTTACGTTGCGGAGGGGTTAAACAACAGTTTGTGAAAGATACAACACAACTCTGTTTACAGGTAACATAGAAATATAGATATTACTGTGTGTCGAATCAGTTTGGGGATTACAACCGTAATATATTCCATAAGTTAATGATTATGATGATGCTAGACCGAAACGTTTATGAAAATAAATGTTAAATTGTTATTAGCGCCAGAAGAAGAAGGCAGTCAATCTTACCTATATTAATATTATTTGTGTTTTCATTGTTAACTTTAGGAAACGGATGCTGAATATTCACGAAATGGTTATCTGGATTTATAGAAGACTATAGATAAAAAATATTATAAATAAATTAAATGAATCATCGATCTTAATCCGTATTAGGATGATTCACCGCTGAATATTAAATATATTAAGGTGTTAGGCTCCCACTTACATTGTCTATTACATAGTACGTAAATCAACAGCACTTTGACTTTCTACTGAATAGCGAATTATTGCAGGCAGTTGCTGTGGAATATATATTTGGATGAATGAACGATTATTTTTTTGTTGTAATAGTTTTTTATTTTCATAACCATCACGCCATCTCTCCAATGAAACGCCACTCTACTATGTTCTGACACACACACTCTTTGCTTTATCCACATTCGCAGAAGCATGTGGAATGTTATTCCAACTCTCAACCTTACAAAACTCGAGGAATTCGATTCCCTTGGTTGTGCCAAGTCTTTCTGGAACATCACTGGCTTGAATGTCATTTGTTCCCCTGGCACTAATTTCTTTGTCTTATTATCATACTTGTATAACAAGTTTGGTATCAAAACTCATCTGGGGCCTGCTTGATTCGTTTCCTTTGAATTTATTTTTATTATTGACTGCTGCATTCAGTATTCCTTACACTGTATTTTCTATGTCTACATTCACTATTCTGTTGACCTGATCTACGCAGCTGTGTCGCTGCTTTATCAGCAGCTTTCCTTGTACACAAATGTTCCAAAGTGATCCATGAACATTCACTAAAACAAATAAATTGTGTCAAAACGCATACCTTGACGGGATAAAATGCCCATAACCTTATGAGCCTTCTTGTTTCTCGCAAACATACTTGTTAGTACCAAAGTTTATCCACTTTTTTTTTTTTTTTTTTACAGTGAATACCGCACAAGAATCTCAACTGCTCCCGTCTGGAGCCAGTGAGACTATGGCATCCCCAATTGGGGTATGTTGTGAGGCTGAAGGTAGTGGGGAGGGGAAGGAGGTGGGGAAGAGGAAGGTTGGGAAGTACCTGGCTATTCAGATCTGGTCACTAAACACGGCTAAAGCCATTTTCAAGCAACTTTTCAATTCTGAATGGTGGTCTTACACCAGGGCGATACTAATAGTATCTACCACTCTGGAACATGCCGCAAATATACTATATATTATTTTAAATGTATTATTTGTGAAATAACACAAATTAATCAAATAAAATATATTTGCGCATGCCGGGTTCAAACCCGCGACCTCCGGAATGTGAGTCAAGAGTCTTGGCCACTGGACTACGTAGGTCGTCAAAGCCACTTGCTCCTGTTGATTAATCAGTTTTGTTGTGTAAAAATCTGTTACAAGAGACTGTAGATTTTTTTTCCGGAAAGATACTTTATAAGCTTACAATAGGCAATACTTACTTTCGTAGTAGATTCGAATTTAGTAATAGTGAATGCACAATTATAAGATCCTTACTAACACTTTTACTCAGCCCTTATCTTGTATACATGTAAATGTATGAGTGCCTGTCCGCATCATACCGCATTACCAAAAAATATTGACAATTTTGCCAATTTCTTAATGCACTCTCGAATGGAAGGCAGATCTACAGTTTTTACTTTTTACTGATTTAACCTACATTGCTGAAGAAGATGGTTCTAAATATATTCAGGCCGACCATCTCTATCCAACTATCACTGAACCAATAACTAATGATTGTCATGGAAGCTTCAAGGTATTTAAGTCCATCCAACTTTTCTTTGATTGCAAAACACGAAAGTTGCTCTTTTTGAATAGGTACTTACTCACTGAATGCCCGAAATTTATACGGCTGAAGTTTAACGCTGATGATATGCAGATTTTGTCAGTTGTATAATCTAGCGCCAAGCACTGGTACTTATCAATTTGTCCTACATTGGAAGATATGAATCCTTACTTAGTTCAAATTAGTTGAAAACAGAGTACCATTTTTCTGTTCAGAAGAATATTTATGAAACCGGGCACCCTAGTTAAGTCACCAACGTAGCGATCCACTTTGGTTTGACTTATGGCAGAGGTGTTGGTTATCCAATAAATTACTCCCGGGGCGGCGGTACCCATACTCGCTAGAATTGATCCCTTGAACATCCTTGTCCTCGTTACTTTGGACAATGTTACAAATTTCCAATTTGTGCCATTTTTCTTTTTTTTCCACATTAGAATAGCCTCCGTTAACTGCCGATTCAGGGTCTGTCAGCGTTTAATTACTATTTAGGTAACTATTATGCTTGATGGCTTAGTCAATGACTAATCGAACAACCCAACTTTATATTAGACAAACTGGTAACTGTCACAGAATCTATGGAGATCCGTGACCATTCTAAAATTCAAAATGCATAGTAATGATGATGTCTAATGTGATGGAGTTAAGATTCAGTTCAGAGTTCAGAATTCAGAGTTCAGAGAATTCAGTTCAGAGTTGGAGGCGACTGTTGCAGGAGGCCAAAGCTCGATATGGGCTGTAGCGCCATCGAAGAAGAAGAATGTGATGGAGTTCACATAACAAAGTTTTTTGAAGTGAAAACTTCTTTAACGTTATTTGAGACTCAATGAAATTAAAAATAGCGACACTAAAAAGAGACAAACACATACATTTAGGATTTAGCCTGCGAAGTGAGATAGAATAATTGGTCTCCTCTTTGTGCGGTGCTTCGGAGCCTCCCCACTCTTGCTCACTTTAATTTTCTGAAGGTTTCACTTCTACCGCGTGTGAATTGCACATTGTATTTTTTTTTAACAATCAATTTAAAAGGCCTTACACACCTCCCCACAATCGGAGGAGATATCGGGGCAGTGGAGCACCGTAGACTAAATATATCTCTGAAATCGGAATGGGCTAACCCACAACATCAGGTCGGCGTGCAAGTGAAACCATGTGCTAACAAGTCACCCGTGTGTATTGAAATCATAGTGATTTTGACATCAACAGTTTGCTTGCGACCGCTGCGCAGAGTGAAACGTTGTTTGTATCTACCTATTGTGCATATTTAAAAATGGCGAAGGAAATGGAAAGAGAAGTGTAGATGAAAGTCATTGAGGTATTCAATGATTTTTCGTATCTGTATGACACATGGACCATGGGTAATTCTGTTTTAGTGTGAAACCATTTTCCTGACTCAATTTTTATCAAATTAATAATGTTTTTTATTTTTTTTTAATTGAAAAAACATAAAAACTACTTTTTTCTATTGACTACATTTTACTGACACAACAAACCCCCGATTTGGTCAAATTCCTTAAAATTACGATTTCAAAGTTTCTTTTTTAAAACTTGCAACACTGACTCTTTCACTCATTTTGTTCAGCTGTCAAACTTATTTTAATTTTTAGACATGTCATGAGCAAGATGTGGGCGCGTAATTCTATATTGCGATTGATTTAAATACATTTTGGATAGTTTTCAGTTGTAATAATGTTTATTTGTTATGTTTTGTAGTGCTAGAGTTTGATTTCAGCCTTTGTTGATTATTTACGTCATTTTTAGCGAACATTTTTCGAGTGATTAATTTTTCTTTTTTTGTTTGTTGCAGGTGAAAGTATAACATTCGCCGGGATGCAAGGTATGCCATTTATTATTACCTTATTGATTTTAGATTTACGTTTGCATAATGTTAATGGTTTTAAGAGTAGTGAACATGTATTAAGAACGTCTTAAAATACGAAATTTCATGGAAGTTTTGTAATTTTCAGTCGCAATTACTTCACTAAATCATTAAATGTGTTGTGAACATACTAAACTGAAAAGTTGATTCATTTTTATGAAAACAGTTTGTTTTGATTAAATAACTTTCTAGAATAGGTACCCGATAAATTGTTACTACGTTAGCGTATATATAAAAATATGTATTGTGCATGAGTATATATTTTTAAGTTCGGCTAATTTAATAAAATGTTTTAAATTTGTAATTAACCCCTTCGATGTTGCATACCATCTTAAACACATATGGCACCTCAATCTTCACTGTTGCCACCAACAATTAGTGGGGAATCAATAGCCTGTAATCAATATGTCATTCATTGAAAGACATTTGAGTTTGAATGATTTATTGGCTGGAAACATATGTATGCAGTCCTGCAAGAAATTGTTTGCACGGTGCACAATCCGGCAAATATTCAAGCTGTTAATACAGTGCTGTTGTTATCTAATTGTCCTTTACTCAAGACATTTCTTTTATGAATGTTAAAGACCCGTGAACTCCTTCACCTTCCTAATGAATAGTTGTTATCCACCGTCAAAGATGAGGCTTTAATGTCGTGAATAATTTGCTATCTTTTATTTTTTAAATGGAAAGATTCTTTCGGTGTTAGTAATTTCGGTTTGTTGCGTATTAGAGTACTTTTTTATTTACCAAAAGTAATAGCTCAGATAGATCTTTTAGGAATGCATAATTTATATTATTACACATGTATTGCAATTGGTTGTTCTGTTTATAGCAGACGCAGATGAGATCCCCGGAATCGGGCAGTATGACGATTTTCACACCATCGACTGGCAAAGGGATATCGCCAGAGATCGCATGCGACATCGATACATTGTAAAGAAAAAACAAGATTCTTTATGGGACTTAGTAAAGGTGAATTATATTATACTTAACTATTTCATGTAGCTTCTGTGAAATGTTTTTGGAGTGTAATTTACTCTGTTATCAGTTAAATATTATAACAAATTTCGGTAAATTTTTGGGATTAGTGTCCATGGCTATTACGAATAATTTTTAGAAAAAACTTTAGAGTCGCCTTAATCACTATAAAAGGAAACTTTTTGCATCACGGCTGGCGGAAAATAATGCATTTTAATTTTCAATGTCGTTAAATAAAATTTCTCTTCGCGAACCGATACTACGACAGCCCGCCCGCTGCCGCCCGCCATTTTGTCACTGTTATGTTGGTATCCCTGACCTCACACAAACAAGAGCTAGATACGATTGTAGCCGACTTCGTGGGATACATGATGGGCGCGTAATGGTTTGTCTACTGGGATTGTGTATGTTATCTTTACTTTAAAAAACAGCCTATGTTTTTGAATGGTTTGTTTGGCTACGCAGGGTTTGTGTAGCGTGTTTTTCATCATGTATCCCACGAAGTCGGCTACAATCGTATCTAGTTCTTGTTTGTATCAGATCAGGGATAACATAACAGTGACAAAATGGCGGGCGGCAGCGGGCGGGCTGTCGTAGTATCGGTTCGTGAAGTGAAATTTTATTTAACGACATTGAAAATTAAAATGCGTTATTTGCCGCCGGCTGTGATGCAAAAAGTTTCCATTTATAGTGATTAAGGCGAATCTAAAGTTTTTTTTTTAAAAATTATTCGTAATAGCCGTGGACCCTAATCCCGAAAAATTACCCAAATTTCTGCCAAAAGTCAGAAATGTAATAATTTTAAAGCGCTCTACAATTTATGTAGGGTGTGCAAACATTTTTCTATATTTTCTTATAACTCTATCTATGTGCATTTAAATATTTGTATGATTGTTTAATAGTGGGGTGATAATGCAAAACTGACTATTTCCAAAAACTCAACTTTTCAGGAGAGGCAAAAAACTGTACAGACTCTCACAAGCATAATTCTCTGATTATTTTTTAAAAAAATAATAACTAAAAATATTTCAAACCATTTCTGTGATTTATAGATTCGGCGGTCGATGAGTAATATTTTAACCCCTAGGATACGACACACTACAATAGCAGTGCAGTGAAATCATGACTACATCCACAAATGAACTGCAGTGTGTGGGTATAGAGCTAGATTTTAGAAGTTTTTAATACATTTTCTTCCTGTCCATCAAAATTCAAAAGCAAAAAAGTTGATATTGAAGAAACCTGTCAATTATTTCAAATATAATTTTCAATATTATGTTTGGTTTTCAGATATTTACAAAATACTACCCGTCTTCTAGGGGTTAAATTAATATTTGAAAATTATTTTTTTCCAAACTTGACTATTTCCTGCAAATAGTGCGTTTGAAAACAATGTGTATGGACGAATGAACATTTTTGATTTATTTAAAGTAAAATGATAAAAACAAGACCATTCTATGGAACAAGTATATAAGAAAAGTAAGAAACACAAAATAGGTATTGGATTTTCAAGATATGGCACATCTGCCCAGATGATGGACACTGTAAGGCTGTCCGTAACGTTAACTGCAGAAGGAGGAAGCCCTACTTGTCATAATATCCCAAAAACCAAATACGAAAATGCTTTTGGCCGTGAAAATCTCAAATCATATCATGTCTCATGGTCTAAGGCTTCATTATACTGAATATTTTCTTAACAACTTCGTTGTAAAAACTTTTAGCATCGTCTGTGTAATAAAAATTTAATTAATTTTATCACGTCTTCTCGCTTTGCAGGTTTCATATGATTAGTTGCCCGTTGCTCAGCAATGCAAATATTATATAAAACATTTTGTTTTTCTCGTCACCCCCACAAATTTAGGCGTTGCATTGTATTATGTTGAGGAAACACCCACCCACAGTGATTTTTCCCTTTCGGAAAGTCGAAATTTTAAACAAATCGAAAGTCAAATTAACAAATAATCGTTATCTATTATTACAAATAATATCTTCAATGTCCTTCTCACTTAGCAAATTCATTTTACTTAAGTATTTTATCAAAAAACAATACAAAACGACCAATACAACTTGCAGCTGTCAAATGATTTTGAGGTTATAACAATCATAAAAAATAGTACGTTTTGCAGAAAAAAATGTTGCCGCTCTATAATATTTGTATTGGAAATAGTCAAATTTGCCATAAACATGGAATTAGTCACTTTTGCAGAAAAAGGTACCTAATTTTTAGCTGGAAATAGTCAGTTATGCAGAAAAAGGTGTTTTTCAAATTGAAAAATGAGGAGGATCTCGTCATTTTATCATAAAAATAATGATGCCATTCGATTCCTTGGCCTCGATTTTGTCTGACTGCATATATAACTCAATTTAGCCCATTTTGGAAATAGTCAGTTTTGCATTATCACCCCACATTATTATCATCATACATTGTGGAAATGGCTGCCGAGTTCAAATGATATTTTTGGCATTTTTCCACTACCTTGCTTGCCGAGTTCTAACAATTATTTACATGCCGAATAGAATCGTTGAATAGTGCAAAATGCAATAAAACTTTTTTTAAGGAGTTTATTACCAATCTGAAACAAAATTTTGCTTGAAGAAATCTCTCAAATTTGCAATAGTTTGAGGCCATCAATTTAGTGAATGATAGGAATGTCTGAAATTGCTTTATTGTAGCAGGGTCCACGAAATTGCCAGGAAAGGGATTAGAAAGATGGGTGTATTATTGATGGTGTATATGTATTTATGATTCAGGGTGCCCACGATGCCTGGTCAGGCTGGGTGTGCGTGCTACTGGTGGGCCTCTTCACCGGCGTTCTGGCCGGGGTCATCGACATCGGCGCAAGTTGGATGACAGATCTCAAGTTTGGCATCTGTCCGCAAGCTTTCTGGTTTAACCGTGAGCAGTGCTGCTGGTCCTCTAACGAAACCACTTTCGACCATGGAAACTGCTCACAGGTAATATCAAAATTACTTAAAACGATTGAATTATTTTAGCCAAAATTGATATCAATCAAGTTGGCGGTTGTGACAACGGACGCTATCATGTGCTGACAAGGTTGGCAGGTCTGTCTCGTCACTCGACGCTTAACCTTGAACCTGTAACAAGTCTTCATTAAGCGTCTGATTAGTAAATCGTCTACTATTTTACAACCTAACCGTGGACTTGTAAAAAATGAAGTTATCTATTTTAGTAAAAAAAAATTTTTTGTTTATTATCTTTGTTTAGTTCCAACATCAAAAATTTACATACACCCGGTCACCTGCTTGATGTTTTAATAATATTTCTTTAAGTGTTTTATTAATGGTTTGTTTGTTAAAAATATGCAATAATAATAATTGCTGAACAGTTAACCAGGACTTACATACCTATTTATCACTATTACGTGATAGTGTTTTTTATAACTCACCATTTACTAGGATACAAATAAATGCTTAATATGATCATTGAATTACCAATGATTATTAATATCACATTCTGATTGTATTATGTATAATCAACAGTATATTTTGATTTTGTATATTGTGTTTTATCATGTTCAGAAGATAAATTATTTATATTTATGCGTAAATTGAATGTTTCAGTGGCTGACTTGGCCCGAGGTGTTTGGGGAGCCCCGAGAGGGCGCCGGCTCCTACATCATATCATACCTTCTGTACATCTGCTGGGCGCTCGTGTTTGCAGCTCTGTCCGCCTCACTGGTGCGCATGTTCGCCCCGTACGCATGCGGCTCTGGTATCCCCGAGATCAAGACCATCCTCAGCGGGTTTATCATCAGGGGATATCTGGGAAAGTGGACACTGGTCATCAAGTCTGTGGGGCTGATACTTTCCGTATCTTCCGGACTGTCTCTGGGGAAAGAGGGGCCCATGGTGCACATTGCTAGCTGTCTTGGTGAGTCTTTCCTTTCTTCAATCTTATCTAAAAGAGTTATGTTTGTTAGATTACGGCTACAACAACTGACGTATATGTTAAGGATGAACATTATACATGGTGCATCTTACATTTTACATGGTACATAAGAAATGTGAATCGTGGAGTTGCAAAACCTGCACTATAATACATTGAAAGTTGATATAATATTTTTGGCTAAATATCAAAAGAATAATGTACCAATTATTATTTAGATACTAAATTTGGCTTAAATTAATATTATTTTTTATTTTCAAAATGTTCCCAACAGTTTTTCGCAACAGATTTTTAAAAATTTCAGATGGGATTTTGCAACTCCACAACTCGTATTATGAATGTGCACAACATGACTGATTTATTTTAGGTAATATATATTTTTTTGAAGACATAATAATACAATTTTTTTATGTTTTCATGTTTTAGGCAACATCCTTTCATATCTCTTCCCGAAGTATGGACGAAACGAAGCCAAGAAGCGTGAGATCCTGTCAGCTGCTGCAGCGGCGGGAGTGTCTGTGGCTTTTGGAGCACCGATAGGAGGAGTTCTCTTCAGTCTTGAAGAGGTAAGAACCGACCTTGCCATTTACACTTTCCTACATTCGTTTGTTAAAATGAATTTTATTTGAATACTTATTGAATATCAACTCATTTTTGTCACTAGAACTCAACAGTCCTTGTGTCATTCATATTTATATCTTCACTTATTTGTAGTGGCGGTCCATTACAGGGATTTTATGGGGACAGACCCCACTAGATATTCCCTAAGCTTTGTCTTAAAAATATCAACACTTTGACATAATAATATTAAAAACTGCAGAAATGTTGATTCCCATAGTGCAAAAATAACATTTAAATTGCTACATTTTTCAGCTCTAAATTTTGTCAGCTCCCACAGACAAACCACTTTAAGCTAAGTCCGTTGACGAACTACTAGCCGACTTCAACTGTGCTCTGAAGTAATTAAAGACTGTATCCCTTAAGCATTTAGATACATTCAGTACATTTCTTTCTCGATCCTAGGCATTCCACAATACCGCGTATGCGCACACTTATGTCAATTTCATAGAGCTTAACCTTTTAAATGCCAGTATGTAGTGTAATAGTTTGACTCTTACCCCCCCCCCCTTAATCATTAAAATTTTTTCGAAAACTCCTTCTTGAATTTGAATTAGGAAAATTTAGAACAAGCTCGGTGTGGGCGCTACCTCCTTGGTCGCGGCACCACTGTAATGAATCCGACTCTTGGTCCTGTAATTAATTAATTTTCCTTTTCTTTTAAACGTGATTTTATTGTTTCTTTCCTTCTACATCGTTCGTAGGCTCTGCAACGAAAGCTCTGTACGTAGAGTTCATCTCCCAATCGTATTCGTAGCCTTGTAGTCCCGTCGCTCAGACTCCTCTCTCCCCTTCGTTCCTTTGGCAGAGCCTCGACACCCCTTTCGTAATACGTTTTAGGTATACGTGGCGAGATGCTCTCAATTAATCAACTTGTAATTAACCCCTTAACGTTGTGTTATTTTTTGTTTTAAAGGTTTGATATGGTTAATCCAATTTAATTAATAATTTGTTTGTGGTAAACCCTTTGTTCTTTTAGGTATGGCGTGTTACAATTCGCTAGGGCTCGATTTACAATGACTGACACTAGCTAACTTGAAAATAACTGATTCTACCGTTCATGCAACTTTCTCCCCTATTAACGTCCGTCTTATACTTGTTTGTTGATGATTATTTCTTTTGAATTAACCCGCGTCATCCCACCTAGTACCTAGTACATAAATATACCTTTATACAGTGAATTAACCCGCGTCATCCTCCCTAGTACCTAGTACATAAATATACCTTTATACAGTGAATTAGGAAGATCCTACCTTTAGTGAAACGCGGCGAATCCTCAGCTATCCTCGGGATGCTAACATATAAAATAATTTGACATTTGTACTCTAATTATGAATTTACAATCGAAATTCAATCAAAACAGGCCCGGGATGCACAAATTCTACAATCACAGTTGTAAGTGAAGTTTGTTAGTTAGTTTTGAGTTTGGGTAGGTATTTTTGGGAGATTATTAGGGATTGACATGAAACAAAATATGTCTTGCTTCGATTGGACTCCTCCATTTCCGCAACTGACTTGGTGAGGTTCAATTAAAACCGCCCGGTCAGCCTCCAATCCCAACGCCTCCAGAGAATATTTTGATGGTCGCAAGCGACGAATGAAAAATCGACATGTTTTGCTTCCTGTCGGGAAAGGGTTTGATGTGTGTTTCTGGTTTGAAGGATGATAGTGGGAGTGTTCTCAACCAATACGCCGCTAAATTATAGTGGTGATACTGCTACTGTTTGATGAAATGCCATCACATATCGCTTGATGTGAGGATCTGCTTCGATTTATGGTGTGGTAGCCGCCGCCCGGAAGTATTCAGGGATGCGTGGGTGGCACGAGGTTTTAGGTCGTGACATCTTCTAAGTTGAATTGATGATGATGATGATGTCTTTCAGCATGTCAATGACTAGAGTCCCATTCACTCCTATAGCACTGAACATGAACATTAAACCGAAGTGGATTAGACAAACGGCAATGTCAGGAGGTCGGTGGAGCCGCTCCCCCCTCTGATCTCGCGAAGTTTGAATTTAGTTAAGGTGGATTTTGATGTCATGACCTTCGCCTCTGCAGTCACACAGCTCCTCAACAATCCCGTTCTCCGTCCAGCACACCGCCTCGAACCAGTAGAAATGATGATTACGTTTTCCTAGGCACGTTATAAACATGCGTCTGCCTTCAGCCGCGGTGAACATCGGTATTTGATTTGAATGAAAATACCTCCCCTCGCATGACGGAAGCAGGCGTGACGGGGGTGGGTACCCATGTAGCGTTTCACGGACCTCCGCCCTACGATAGGTGATATCCCAAGCTCATCTCAAACATCAGCTCGGAGAAGGAATGTCAAACTTGGCTTCCAGGGCGCTGGGTCCAGGAATGAATGGCACCGGGGCGTGAATCCAGTTCTAAATCTTCCATTCCTTACTTTCCCCCGCTACTCTTTCGTCCAAAGTACATTCCCAACCTGATGCTGGATGATGCCCTAATTCTAATTTTGGGGAAGATTATGAAAATTTATCCGGTTTCCGACAAAGAGCCGCCGATCGATTGCTAAACCAGTAGAAATGATGCTTACGTTTTCCTAGGCACGTTATAACCATGCGTCTGCCGTCAGCCGCGGTGAACATCGGTATTTGATTTGAATGAAAATACCTCCCCTCGCATGACGGAAGCAGGCGTGACGGGGGTGGGTACCCAGGTAGCGTTTCACGGGCCTCCGCCCTACGATAGGTGATATCCCAAGCTCATCTCAAATATCAGCTCGGAGAAGGAATGTCAAACTTGGCTTCCAGGGCGCTGGGTCCAGGAATTAATGGCACCGGGGCGTGAATCCAGTTCTAAATCTTCCATTCCTTACTTTCCCCCGCTACGTTTTCGTCCAAAGTACATTCCCAACCTGATGCTGGATGATGCCCTAATTCTAATTTTGGGGAAGATTATGAAAATTTATCCGGTTTCCGACAATGAGCCGCCGATCGATTGCTAAAACAACTCCGTATGTCATGTTCTCTTCGTTCCGCTGACAAGGTAACTCCCCACGAGCGTAACCAAAGGGTAGTGAAGCCAACGCGAGTTTCGTCACTTCTTTTCCTTCATTAGGAAATAGTGTAGCCCACCAGCAAATCGTTCACTTCGCCCCCGATCATAACTGCATAAAGTGTAACCTACATTCATGGAATAGGGAAGCTAGACCCAAAAATTACTCCAGCAACCACCAGCTTCAGCGCCGTAACTCATTCGGTTAAATTTGAAGGAAGTAAGTTTCCGAGTCGTGTACGTAAAACGTGTCGCGTGTGAAATTTGAATACCTACGGACGGTTTCGTTCAACCGCAAATAATAGAGATTTAAGCTAAACTGTAAATTTGTATAAAATATACCTAATCGTAAAGTACTATATACCTAATCGTAAGGTACTTCCAAGTGTGCAATTTGTGTGAAATTTGAATACCTACGGACGGTTTCGTTCAACCGCAAATAATAGAGATTTAAGCTAAACTGTAAATTTGTATAAAATATACCTAATCGTAAAGTACTATATACCTAATCGTAAGGTATTTCCAAGTGTGCATTTCAACGAAGTCAAAAGCTAGCTTATGTAGGCCTCTACATAACAGTTTTCTTGAGATTCCTAAAGTTTGAGGTAAAAGGTGTCGGTTTCTTTTATTTTGGGATTGGGAATTCTATTGTTTAAAATTTGTTAATAACCATGCAATAAATCTGTTTACCAAACCGCTATACCTAGTACGTACCTTGCCTAACAAATATCTTCAATTACTGAGTAAATTCTAAAGTATTTTTTTGAGAATAGGTATTCCTAATGTAATGTAATTTATTATATCCAACTAAACCCCCAACATAGCCTTCCCGATGTAATGTCTCGCAACACAATCGTAAGATATATGACTATCTCTTGTCCGTTAAAATTGACAAAACCTCTCCAAAAGACTTCTTTAGCACCGTTGTTATTTTAAACTCGATAGATCGAAAAGTAGCGACGCCAAACGGAGAGACAACACGTACCTCCATAGGATTTATTCTGCCGGAGAATGAGGCACTTCAGTCGGTCTCCTCTTTGTGTGGTGCTTCGCAGCCTCCCCACTCTTGTCTCCTTTGGTTTTCTGAAGGTTTCACTTCTACCGCGTGTAAACTGCACAACTTTGATCTTTTGTTTCTAAAATGCTGACAGCTGGTTTTCTAAATGGAAGCTTCTTTAACACCGTTGTGATTTGAAACTAGATGAAACGGAAACGTGCGACACTAAACACATCTACAGGATTTATCCTGCGAGAGAATGAGACAGACCAATCGGTGTCTCTTTGGTGTGGTGCTTCGTGGCCTCCCCACTCTTGTCTCCTTTGGTTTTCTGAAGGTTTCACTTCTACCGCGTGTAAACTGCATAACTGTAAATTTTTGGTTTCTAAAATGCTGACAGCTGTTTTTTTTTTTAATAAAACTTCTTTAACACCGTTGTGATTTGCATCTAGATGAAACGGAAACGTGCGACACTAAACACATCTACAGGATATATCCTGCGAGAGAATGAGACAGACCAATCGGTGTCTCTTTGGTGTGGTGCTTCGTGGCCTCCCCACTCTTGTCTCGTTTGGTTTTCTGAAGGTTTCACCTCTACCGCATGTGAATTGCACTCTGTTAGACAGGGATCCCGCCCAAAATATCTAGTTACACAAAATTAAATCTTAGCTATTGCTCGAAGAGACAATAGAAGGAAGTGTCAAAGGATTTATGACTCAAACCGAAAACAAACGCGCCCCTCACCTCAAAATATCCCAGCATGACCTTGGGTAGGTACACGCTCCGAACCAAATGAATATGAATCTTTTCTGCAAGGTCCGCACTAAATATGTAACGCAATTTGTAATAAAGTACTTTTTTGTTTCTAAAATGCTGACAGCTGGTTTTCTAAATGGAAGCTTCTTTAACACCGTTGTGATTTGAAACTAGATGAAACGGAACGTGCGACACTAAACACATCTACTGGATTTATTATCTTAGTGAAACTTCTTTACCACCGTTGTGATTTGAATCTATTCTGCAAGGTCCGCACTAAATATGTAAATAAACTCACCCGAACTCTGCATGCCGCACAAAACTCTGAAAGCACTCTTGAAAACACAACCCATATCCACAAACCGTCATGCACTTTCGCAAAACACAAAACGCATGCAATTATTAGTTTCAATTGCCAAGCACAAATTTCGCGCCGAGGATAAGATATCTCTGTCTTATGACTTTTCCTATTTATAAAACTCAATTTTCTGAATAAATTCTGCCAATAAACGAATTATCTCCGGTTTCCCCCTAATCTAAACCGAACGCTAGGACGATCTTCTCCTGACTGCCTTATTTAAAATTTTTCTATCCGCGTTAATTTTGTCAATTAAAACGAGCTGTGTTGACTTTGTTTTATGCGCCCCAACTACCGTTATCATTCCCTGCAACTTTGAAACACGTCCGTCTTCGAGACCGAAATTACCCTGACTCTCTTATTTAAAATTTGATTTATCCGCGTAATTTCAACCGTTCGCGTCCGTGATCTGTCCCTGACTGTCTTTTTCAAGAACCTCTCCCCTGGTTTCCATCCCCATTTCATCTCCCGTGTGTGGTCCATGCCCGCAAAGCGTAAATTTATTTATTGCCTTCTTCTCTAAAATTCCTTCAAAATTCGTTAGTTCCCATAGCGATATATTTAACTTAATCGACCAGCCTGTCAAATTTTATCACCTTTTCGAAGAATTCTGACATTGTCCCATGTTTTTTGTTTTTGTCGCAGTTTCAGAACTTCAAAATAGTAATTAATTTTATCTGTACTTGAAAAGCTAGAACGTATTTCCTAAACCAGAGCCCTGTGAAGTACCTAATGGACCCGATCCTTACACGTGGCACTGTTTTGTAAGAAATGTTGCATTCCTTTCGTATATTTTTTTGTGGCTTTTGCTGGGGTCGCCTGTGTAACCCATAAATCACACTCGTAGGTACTTGGATTTTAGAAGTTATTTCAGCGCTCTTACAAAGTGGCTCCATACAAATTATCCACGTATTATTATAATTATTAAGGCGAGTCCATCACAGTAGGAGTGTACAGTTTGGCAAGAAAGTGTAGAAAATAAATGATGGCGCTGCGATCGTTTTCTAGTTTTAAATGGCAACACCAAGATGGCTCATAAGACAAAGAACGTATGTTTTAAAAAAACACTTCTGGCAAAATGCATATTTCATAGCGTATTTGTATTTTCAAAAAAATTGCATAAAAACTGTAATTTAATAGAAGCAAAATAAAACAAAACAAGTTTTAAGTGGGCGTTTATTTCGATATAAAAACGTAGGTACTTAAAAATTTAAGTCTATTAATTTAACACCCGACATGTAATTATTGTCTTTGTCTTCGTGTGATTCTTCTTCTTCCGTATCTTCATCTTCATCTAAACGCAGTTCATCGATATCATCATATATAGTACTGCCTCGTGCATAATATTCTGCCTCAATTTTCATCAAGTGTTTGCAACAATTTTTCCAATCATCAGCACTTATGCTATTACATATTATTATTATTATGCCCATTTTCCGTTTTCCCGGTGTTTCAAATTTTCCATCTGCCTTTTCCCCTTCCTTGACGATTCGTCTTACCGTTGTTTCAGATTTACCTGTGTGTGAAAAACATCATTAAAATTATTATTATAGAAGGTAGTTTTAAAAACACACACTAGATAATATTCACTTAGAAAGAAAAAAAGAGAAAACGAGAAAAAAGGAACTTTTCTACGAGTTTAAAGAAGTTGCATATTATTATTTTTTTATTGAGTTATTCCCTTTTTCCTGTGGCCGCATATGAACTGTCAAATCGAAATGTCAAATTCGAATTTTTTTAACTTAACCTCAAATCAGATTGTAATGATTATTATCGCTCGAAAATTGGCATAAATCTTGTAATACTAATGAAATTTATTAAACAAACTATACTACGTACCATTCATTTCTGCAGTTCGTTTTTAAACATCTTCTAAATCAAACAAAAGCTTCTTCGCGTGACACTCGGCTAGGCAGCGTTGAAAAACGCAGAATGTAACCCCTCTTGTATCACTATGTAATAATTTATTCATTTTAATTAAATTCAGGCAAACAATGAATAAAAATATTATCAAATCAGCGATATTCTACTCAGATTTAAGACAATAAATCAACCGTAACACCCGATAACACGACAGCCGAGGACAATAGGAAACGATAACATAGGAAACGTCATATAATTCGGTGTTGCCATAGTAATGAACAGGTTTAGTTTTCCAATTGATTTAATTTCTAGACTTTCTTGCCAAACTAAGCTGTGAACAGCAGGCCATGAATTTTTAATCAAAATAAATCATTTTTAAATCTTATTTTTATAAATTAAAAACATTACACCTTGAAAGGATATTTAAATGACTTAGCGAAAATCTTGAAAAAAAAAAAATTTAATCTTGCTCAAAGAATAGCGAGATAACTCGCTATTTTTCTATGGCCGACCTGCTGGGCACGGCCAAGAATGCGAGAAATCTCGCTCTTGGCACAGAAGCGGTTAAGGTCAAACTTTTAAAAACCCTTGTGATCAATAATTATTTATCCATTTGTTTTTAGTTCAAGAATGTTAGATTAATTTCGGCAGGGAATTGCCCGTTCTTGTTCAAAATAGGTTCGATGATAGTCTTGAATTATATTGTTTTACTTTTATTTCGCTTTATAAATAAATTGGTTTAAACTATAGAGATTAAAATTTATTCTGTATTTACACATCTGGTTAGGTGTTTGACTTATTCAAGAACATTTTTGTTTGAGAAATTTTGTGCATTCTCCGAGGAGTGAGATTTTTAAATTAAACATAAAAAATGTCAGTTCCCACCATGAAAGAAAGTGATATTTCAGTTCCCATAATGATGCAGTCAGTTCCCATAATGAAAGAAAGAAATGCTCGAACCGCCACTGTTTATTTGAACCAGAAATTATGAATATTTTTGTTTGTTTTAGGTGTCCTACTACTTCCCACTTAAAACCTTATGGCGGTCTTTCTTCTGTGCTCTGATAGCAGCCTTCATCCTACGCTCCATCAATCCGTTTGGAAACGAACACTCAGTGCTGTTCTTCGTCGAGTACAACAAGCCGTGGATATTCTTTGAACTCGTCCCATTTGTTGGCCTGGGAATTATAGGGGTGAGTGCACATTTCCTTCTTGTTTTTCTAATATTAAAAGTAAGGCAGTATTGTTTCCATTATATCTTGGGATTTTAAAACAATACATTGTTTTAAATAATCATGTTACACTATGAATGAACCATTTCTGAAGGGTCTGTGTATAGAAGTTTCTCCTTCGCGATTTTCAGAGAGAATTATCTCAATTTTCTGGAAACGTTTTAATGTCTGTTTATGTTTGCAGGGGTGTATTGCTGCCTTATTTATAAAGGCCAACATCTACTGGTGTCGTTACCGCAAGTTCTCCAAGCTCGGCCAGTACCCCGTGACTGAAGTGCTCATAGTGACCGTCATCTCTGCTGTAATCGCCTACCCGAATCCGTACACTCGCATGAACACGTCACAGCTCATCTACCTGCTCTTCAACCAGTGCGGCATTTCTAACTCTGATCCTTTATGGTAAGGTATCCTTTATTTGAGTTGAGAGGTTTTTTCTAGTTATTTTTCTGATAAGTTTGTACTAAGTTCCACTACATTCCCAGGACAACAACTACATACATCGTCAGAGTATAACTCTTGGAGAGTCTTGGCCGCCTCCGGGAAACCTCCTCTTCTGCTGTTTTTCTTAAGTTTTTTTATGCCTAAAAGTGCGGTATTGGGCACCACACCATCCAGCCACCTAAGCTCAGTGTTAAGACACTTCTTCACCCTCAATGTTTATCTTTCTTCCTTTCTTGCTAAGTGTCCTACTGAGTTAATCCATCCCAGCTTCATAAACCCTCTGTTGGTACAGCTCAATGTTGTACTTCAAAAGCCAGATATCTTCTTCTTTCGTGTTTCCAAAGGTTTGTCTTAATTGAGGGAATTAATTATTGTTGTAATGTAGCTATGTAACTGAGAATACTCCTCATAAAGACCTATGTATGGAGTATCTTGATGTACGGCTGCGAAACATGGTGCCTATCCGAAAGAGATAAACGGAGACTAGAGGCTTTTGAGATGTGGTCCTATAGAAGACTACTAGGAATTTCCTGGAGAGACCACATCACAAATGAGGAGGTTCTTCAAAGAATCGAAGGAGGAAGGCACCTGCTCAGGACCTTGTCCGAAAGGCGCGCAAGATGGATCGGCCATGCAATAAGGCAAGAAGGCCTCTTGCATGCCATAATGGAGGGTATGACCGAGGGGACAAACGCTAGGGGACGCCCACGCCGAGAGTACCTGGAGGACCTGCTGGTGGACGTGCGCTGCTTATCATATGCAGACTTCAAAAGAGCCGCACAAGACAGGGAAGAGTGGAAGAAACGAATAGATGAAATTGCTGCAAACCAATCCCAGGATTGAAACCAGAGAGAGAGTAGCTATACCAACAACACTTGGTACAGTTCAATGTTGTACTTCAAATGCCAGATATTGTTTTCTTATATGGTTCCAAAAATTTGTCTTAATTTAGAGAATTAATTATGGTTTTTCTTGCAGTGACTACAACCGTAACTTCACCGATGTGAATTCTGCCATAGAGATCGCTGCTGCTGGTCCAGGAGTGTACCGCGCCATCGTCCACCTGCTGATGGCTCTTGTGCTGAAGCTTCTGATGACTGTTTTCACCTTTGGCATGAAGGTTCCCTGTGGTCTGTTCATTCCCAGCTTGTGCCTGGGCGCTATTGCAGGACGTATTGTGGGCATCGGTGAGTCCCTTTTATTTTCAACATAATATTATGCATTTATTTATACTTTTAATTGTCTAATGCCTGTATTATTATCTATCATAAAAATTGCTTCTTATCTGTCTAATTTTTTTGAATAAACTTTTCTCTAATTACACAAGTTTAAATTAAGACTTACTTAGCACTAACGGTAAGGTATCATGACAGAAAAATAGACAAATTGGATTAATGTGCGGTAGAGAATAATGTGGTTGAATTGAATTTTTCAGGAATGGAGCAGTTGGCATACAACTATCCGAAGATGTGGGTATTCAGTGGGGAGTGCTCCACGGGGGATAACTGCATCACCCCGGGACTGTATGCAATGGTCGGGGCAGCTGCTGTGCTTGGAGGGGTCACACGAATGACCGGTTAGTATACCACTATTGCTATTTCCACACACACAAAGCTGCTCTAATCAATGTCGTTGTAAAACATACAACTGAACCATTTGCCAAAAATTCTTCAGCCAGGACAGTTTCCGGAGCTTTGTTTTTCATCAATATTTTATTTTGTCCTTCTTCTTCTGGTGCTCTTCTGTTTAGGAAGTTAGCTATCTTCACTCTACGAACTGAAGCCTGAAACAACTCTTTAAAACTGTGCTTATTCCAGTCACGGGGTTCGGCATCTTCTCTACTATTTCTTCATGCTTTATTTTGCCCTAATATTACTAAAATTAACTTTTTCTTTGATTTGTTACAAGTATCGAGTTATCAATCAATTGTGCATTATCGCTGTTTTAGCTTGCTTAAGTGACTGAGTGTGTAGTAATGATGTGTTTACTTTTTCAGTGTCGCTGGTGGTGATAATGTTTGAGCTAACGGGCGGGGTGCGTTACATTGTCCCTCTCATGGCCGCTGCTATGGCGTCCAAGTGGGTGGGAGATGCGCTCGGACGGCAGGGCATATACGACGCGCACATAGCGCTCAATGGCTACCCCTTCCTCGACAGCAAGGACGAGTTCCAGCACACTTCGTTGGCAGCTGACGTCATGCAACCCAAGTACATTCAATTATTAATCTTTCTTTAACTGTTATTCAACGTCAAAGTAATATCCAAACATACAGCATCAATATTAAAGTCGCTTCAAATTGTCTCTTGTGGTAACAAAAATCATCCTATTTCAAAAGTGTTGATGTGAAGAAGCACATCATGTTGAGCACCTATACTAACATGTTTTACTCATTGATTGCTGCATGAATTAGATTAAGACATAAGTAATAACAAAAAATATAAAAATTTAATTGACCTGAAATTGACAATCTTGAATCTATTAGAGTTTGGATATTATTTTGGTTATAAAAACACAAAGTATGTTTATAAAGTATAAAGTTGCCTTCTCAATCTCCATGAGTGTTTTTTTTAAGTATTCTACCTGATAGCTACTTAATTAGTTCATAAAAACATCTAAATTTCTTTTTCCATTGATCTGACGATTACATTATCGTCTTCTGATTTTCTATTATTGTCTATACATATATTATATAGACAACAATAAAATAATTGTTTTACAGTAGGTAGTAAAGTAAATAATTAATTTAGACACAATAAGTACCAAAGTAATTTCACGTGCCTATTTTGCTACGACATCAGTCATGACTTATCTAGCAATGAGTGCTCTAAATATTATCACTTGCCATTTTTTGTTGACTTAAGTTTAACACTATCAAGATGTGATTAATATGTTATTACTAAAAATGATGGAAGAGATTTTGAAAAATCCTGACAAACATAAGATTCTTATAAAATACACATCTTTATCATGTTTATGTATTTGATCACATTTAATCAATATTAATTTATTATAGTTACACATAAAAACTTTTTTCTATGAACAGGTAAATTGCGAGCGTCATTTGTGTGATATATTATGTAGTTAGTTTCAATATAACATTCAATATTACAATTTCAAAACAATTTTTTGATATTTTCTGTGTTTCTACTCGCATGTTATCGTTATTATATGAACTACTTTATAAATGTTTATTCATGTATAAATTATTTAAATATTTTTTGTTTTTCCTTGTAATAATCCAAAAAAAATTGTTTAGATTTTTTGGTCTAACAAAATTTACCAGAAAAAAACATCAAAAATACTTATTTGGAAACCTTGTGAGGGGTTTTACTGTACACATATTATACAAAAATATTTCCATTGTGTTAACCAATATTTACAATTGTGTCATTTTGTTTGCGGCGTTTTGTTTTGGTGCGGTTTATCGAGTTATGTGTATCATGTGTTGCTATGAACTGTCGCTATTCAAAGAATTTCAGTAGTGATAGATTTTGATTTGACTTTTTAACCTGTCATTTGCTGCGATATTTTGATATATTTTTTTAAAATGCGATTTTAACCCTTATGTATAAAGAAACTGTATGAAGGACAAGATTAGAATCGCTCGTGCCAATATCACTCTTGACGTAACCACTGATTTCATTAATCTTGCTCCTCTAGAATATTTGTAATGAATTTTCTACGACTTTGTTGTTCAGTTTTGGCAACTGTCGTAGGCGAAAAAATGGATGTTTTATTTTTTCAAATGCATATAAGGATCTTTATTTATTTGCAAACTCCTTTGAATTGTGTTTTTTCATGTTGGTTATGTATTCAGATTTGTGTAGAAATAATAAAATGTGTATATACTTGTGTGATTATATTTTTTGACAATTATTTCCAAAATGGGAGATCTTTTAATCTTTTTAATTAGTTAACTATTCTGGAAAAACCTTTTACTATATTATTATGTAATATACTTGAATAATACGATATATTATCTGGTAAACAGAAAACAATTGCAAAAAAAAACAATTCCTTTGTTTTTAATGCACCAGAAAGCGACAAGGTAATTTCCAAGCGGTTTTTCTAAATACCATCCAACATTCAACAGGTTAAGAGATTTGCACTATATTTGATTCACTTTTCACAGGATTTGCCATTTTAAGAGGGTTTCATACTTGTACTTATGTTCACGATTGGTTGTTCCTGGCAGTTAGAAAGGAAATTACAGTGAATTGGAAGCTTATTTTAAGTACATACGTTCACATTTAATAAATAAACATTACAATATATAACTAATTTTAATATTCTCCTTTATTTAGAGCCAGAAAGCATAAAGTGTTTACTACTCAATACTAAAGTAATGTTCTGGAGTACATTGACTTAGTATTGAGTAGTAAATTGACGGAAATTTTTTTGGTCATGTTAAAGGCTAAAAATATCAATGGATGTCACCATCAAATCTCTCACCAATAAGTTATTAAATGGTTAGCTTCTTTTTATAAATCATATAAAATCGAGAACAAATGGTTAAAAAAAGTTAGGATGGGATTGGATAAAAATGATTTATTAGGTTAAAATATATATATTAAAATGGAGCTTTTTTATGAGGTTTAACCATATATTATTTCTCAATAATATAATTATGACGACAAATTTTAATAAAAAAAGTGTCCATTTTAATGATACTTCACCCAATTGCGACATGAGATGACATACTTATATCAAATTGTACCTTTGCAATTAAACTATTTTATGTACATATGGACTTGTTTTTATTCTAATTCATATGTGTACACCACATTACACACATTTGTACAAATAATAGTATTAGCATACAATGTAACTTTACATAAAATATTTGTGCGATTAACTTGTATGTATGTTTGTATAGCTAATTTATGTTTTTATTTATCTTGCATAACATATTGTATGTTTAGGTACATATATTATTATATTATTCATTTATATAGCATATAAATATTTATGTACAGTATATTGCGCAGTTGAAATTCAATGGATCCTTGTCTACAGGCGGAATGAGACTCTCAGCGTCATAACCCAGGACTCCATGACAGTTGACGATGTGGAGGTCCTGCTGAAGGAAACGGAGCACAATGGCTATCCGGTGGTGGTCTCCAGGGAGTCTCAGTATTTGGTTGGATTTGTCCTCAGGAGGGATCTGAATCTTGGACTCGGTAAGTGAATGCGTATTAAGTGAATTACATATTTTAAAATTAACTTCACACGGAAGGCTATGAGGTTTCTCTTAGCGCCTCTGCCATCTTTAACCCATTTACCCCAAAATTCATTTATTTATGTTGATCAGTTTCAGTCAAAATAACTTTGGATAGGATGTTGAGTGAAGGGTGATTATTACTTGTGTGAGAGTTAAAATGAGTTGGACTTCAGATTCAAAAATACACCAATGCTCCTTTTTTTTATTTGTAATTTTTGTATATTTTGATTATGTATTATTATTTGCATGAGCTTTGCTTTCAAAAGAGGTTATAACATGATATATATATTTAAAAAAAAAAACAGTCTATATAAAACAGGCAATGGTTCTGTCCATCACCAAAATCAATGCAATATATGTTTTTTTTTGCGAACATCATACTAAAGTCTCACTGCCTGGAGCCTAGGGATTATGGCACCCCCAGCATTGAGATAGTTGTGAGTTGTAAGCTAGTTGTAGGTTGTATTTCTCAACTTACCGTGAATTAAATTATTTTTGTTAATTGTCTTCTTGCGAGTGTATAGATTCGTTAATATGACATTGACCATGAATGTTATGGGTTACCTGACCTTCATAATACACACTGGATATATCAATACCACTTGGCAGACCGGATGTTCAACCTGTAGATGCGTTTCTGCATCCAGTACACATGTATAGTTGCACCATTTCGTCCAATTTGTGGCCATATCCTACCATGGCACGAACTAGCAATATCAATTGATCAAGTTCAAGATTTTTTTAGAATGAAATTGCTTGGTTTGATAGTAAACAATACAAAAGATGATTTAAGAATTCAGCTACATCATTATTATTAAAAGTTTCAATTGTTTTGATAATTTTTTTTCTTGTAAATGTTTTATATATATACAAAAATGCAAGAAAATCTTATCAGATATATACCTTGATACAGTTTCTCATAATAATTGCAGATTGGCCAAAATTCTCAACAATATACTGTGATTAGTGTAATTTGGGCTCCTGGTTTTGTTCAAGATTGCCATCTAAGCATGTACAATAATTGTGCATACTGCAAAATTCTTTTTATGGTCTAACTATGTAATGCATATAAATGCATACCTATTAAGGTGGTCCAAATTTTTTTATTTATTATTTTTCATTAGGCCACCCCGTGAATTTGTTACACGTATTCATAGAAATAACATAGTAAAATTTCAGCGAGATAGCTCAAGTAGAAAGGGGTGCTCAATCGAGTGTTGTTTTTGACTTTTTTGTGTAAAATGCTTAATTTTTACTTTTTGCTACAGGCCAATTTCGTGTGTTAAACTATTAAATAAATATTAAAATAAACCACTGAAGAGTTTTATGGACAAATTTGAACAGTATTTGATACTTATTTAGAAGACTGTGAAGTGAATCAGTGTAGAAAATGTGTTCATCTACTCGAAAAAAATACGAAAATTTTCTACTTCGGGTTCGAGAAATTGAGCTATTGATGAGGCTTAACCAACATCCTACTCTTCGGCAAGTTTTACTCCGTTATCACTACATATTAAATGATTCCAAAAATGTGAAAGATTCCGCGCATGTACTTATTCAAGAACTTATAAAAGTATGCAGTAAATCTAGTATTCCGACCGGATAACAAAATCACTGCATTGAAAAACTGATTAAGTTTCTTAAGAACTGGCTGCTATTGAATAAAAATAGAGGAAAAATTTCTGAAGCATAAAAAAAGGAGTGTATTTGTTTAAAAAAGAACTAGACAAACTTTTTGATATTGCCCATGCAAGCGCTTTGAATTTGATAAAAATTGCGGAAGACAGAGCATTTCTCATCGATCAAAGATGAGAACGTAAGATGGTTATGACCTCAATCGACAAGAAACTAGAAAAGGTCAAAGAAAGTTCTCTAAAATGGAAACAAAGATCTGAAGAATTGAAAGAAATGGCTGCTGAAAGTAATGCTTTATCTTCAGTGGTGTCGAGACAAGAGTTAGAACTTGAGTGCAGCTTCAGTAGCACTTCTAGTAATGCTAGCGTATTAGAGGATAAGTCCAAAGATGAGTTTGTAGTGCGTTGAGCTGTCTACAAGTGACATATTTACAAAATACGTTACCAGTGCGCTTGATCGTAATAAAATTTAAACTAATCAAGAGAGAAGAAAAACAAATTGATCGATTTGTTAGTTATCATGTACACGAAAGTTTGAATCAAAGTGTCTTTGGCAGCAGATGTGCCAGTAAACGACTTAATACTTTGGAATAGCTTAAAATTGTACGAAGCCATTGATTCCGAAATCAGTATAGCAGCTAGGGGTGTCTTAGAGCGTCACTTATGGTATTTGTCAGATGAACTAGTCTCATTTACCTTATTTTCTGAGAAGCTGTCTGATGCTGAGAAACAGGCCATTGTTCAAAAAATAAATTCTGATGGCGGTAATCCTTCAGTACGAGGTGATTCTGCTAAGCTTGCCTCAGAGGTTACATTTGAAGCTTTTGCAACACAAAGAACGTTGAAAACGCTGTTAGTTCTTGATATCACGGACTCCTTGTAATTACCTCCTAAGACTTGGAATAACAGTGCTGATTTCCTTCAAGGTAAAAGCTGAGTCAAAAATTTGCTTGTTGTTAATGATACAGCGGAGAGAGGTATTAAACTATTTGAAGATTACAACACGATACTCACTAATAATGAGGAAGAAAAGTAATTTTTACTTCACATCGTTGAACAAAACAGAAAAATCGTTTCTACTGAAACATTCAAAATGGAGTTAACAAACATGGTTTTGAAAGATTGCGACTAATATTATGTTAATTATTGCTTTGTTACCAAATTTTGTTCAAATTGAAATACATTTTATACTTATTTGACTAAAATACTTGTAATATTAATAAACCTTAAATTACGTGTATTACATAAAATCCAGAACTTTTGTCAGAAACTTCTAATTCGATGAGCACCCCCTTGTATATAAGATAGGGGGCTGAAATTTTTTACACATAATAGGAATGATAGGTGTAACAAATAAAATGGGTGGCTACATCTATATTTGAAAAAAACAAAATTTACTATACAGGCCTGGACCACCTTAATACCTATTTATAATAAAATTTGATTATTAATGATGTGGAGATGGTTGACATAGCACTCACCTCATTCCTCTGTCAGTAACCCGAACCCTTTAATGGAGTCAACTCGGGTTGTCACCAGTGGCGGCTCATGACTTTTGGTGTGCTAGGGTGCTAATATTAAAAAAATGGCATCGTGGATGTTGTCGCATGCGAAAAATTTTTTTTTTTTTTTTTTTCGAAAATCGGTGTTTTGTATGAAGATTTTTCAGGAAATTGGTGCGGCACACCGCCAAACTGAAACTTTCTGAAATTTTTCATACAAAAAACTGATTTAAAAAAAAAAAAAAAATTTTTTTTCGGCTACAACAACATCAATAATGCCATTTTTTTTAAAAGAAGCACTCTAGCACACCCAAAAGTCACGAGCCGCCACTGGTTGTCACTAGGCACTTGGTGTTTGTCAAGTCTCCTGGTTTCACAACATTGATGGATATATTCCCATATATCTCGTATTGTCCCATCAAGACTTGATATAGACAACACTAACAAACAAATTTGAACACTATAGGCAACTTACATAATACATACATATTTCTCTCAATATATATTATGTAAATACAACACTAATGACATATTTCAGTATAAATCCAATTTCGCGGCCGAATATTGGCTCCGCTGGCCTGTCAGAATCAGATAATAAAACAGTTTGTCTATATAACTATGTTTTATACCTCCACGGCGACCCTCTTAAATTAGAAGAGCGATTCTATATCTTTTGTGGGATCGTTATGAGATAACGGACATGATCTCCGTCAGATTTGTGTGATTTTTTTCATAATTACTGTCAGATATTTTAGTTTAGATCGTTTCAAACACGAATTCCTGCAAGTATGCATGATTATTTAATCATTTAATGTGCATTGTACATAAAAAAACCAAATAAATCACACAAATCTGATTTCAGGAGATCACATCCATTATCTCATAACTATCCCACAAAAGATATAGAATCGCTCGGCAGGTTTATGAAATTGTTATGATTTATTTTCGCATATAATTTTTACAAATTAAATAGATTACTTTACTCCAAACAAAACCATCCATAACCAATACAAGACAGCAAGTAATACTATATTTGTGTGTTTGTAGCCAATGCCCGCCGCATGATGGAGGGCATCTGCGGTCAGTCCCTGGTAGTGTTCAGCGGGGCCGGCCCGCACCACGTGGCGCCGCACCCCTCGCCCGCCCCTCCCGTGCACCTGCACAAGATCCTCGACATGGCGCCCATCACGGTGACTGACCAGACCCCTATGGAGACGGTGGTGGACATGTTCCGCAAGCTCGGACTGCGTCAGACTCTCGTTACTCACAATGGGTAAGTATTACCACTTAGGTACCTTTTCGCTTTCCTTTTGTCCGAAAATGGTCAGGAATTCAGTCCTTCAATAAGGTACTCTATCCCAATCAATTTCTTGTGCCACTTCCATATACGTGTTGCACTCATCTGTGGGTGTCGCTACAGTTGATTTTAGGAGCTTCAGAACAATTGTTATATTTTTGAAGTGAAAACTTCTTTAGTACCGTTATAATTTGAAACTCTGTGAAACGGAAGCGAGCGACCCTAAAAAGAGACAAACACATACATCTACAGGATTTAGCCTGCGAGAAAATGAGATAGCAATAAAATATTTATTTGTTTCACGGGTACTCGATTCTAATATAATACAATAAATTCTCGGTTCCATGCAGGTCTCCTTTAGTCTAGTGGTATAAAGCGCCTGACGAACCTTAGCGGCCAGACATTCAGCAGACCAAGTATCAAATCTTGCGAGATCCAAAAATATAATAATTTTTGTAACATCAATATTCAATCTTCGAACCAATCCAAAATGAACAGGCAAAGAAAACACATCTAGCGACTCGGAAGAAGAAAACAAAATACTAATAAAATGACCAAATATAGGAAAAGGTGCACTGGAATTCAATGACAAAAATATGGAAAAAATCTTTCTTCACATTGAAAAAAAAGTGCTTTGTAGTCTTCCCACTCTTGTCTACTTTAGTTTTCTGAAGATTTCACTTCTACTGCATGTGAATTGCACACTCTGATTTTTATTTGTTTTCTATGCAGATAAGATTATAGATACGCGTACCGTTTGATATATTGGGAAAATTTGTACTTCAAAATGATAAACTTATTAATCCGTTGTTCTGTGAAAAAAGTATTTATCTTTTACTGCACATTAAACAAATTTTCAGGGCTTAAGTTAAAGTAAACAAATTAGGTACAAAACGGGTTCAACATCGAATCTTGAATAATCCATTTGCTTTAAAATTTCTCTTATCAAAGTATGTATAATTTCTTTGGAACGGTTGATTTGATAGTCAGTAAAATCTAGTACATTGTATTTATAATGTAATATTTCATTTCATAAATATTGCTATAAGTTACTCGATTTATTGTTTCAACGCTTTCTAAAGTTGTTAATTCTTTTCATCAACAGGCGCTTGCTGGGTGTCATCACCAAGAAAGATGTACTGCGACACGTCAAACAAATGGACAATGAGGATCCTAGCTCTGTCGCTTTTAATTGAAAGGGATAAATCAATTTATAACTGCTATTTATATACCTAGTATTATTGTGAGCAACCCATTGTGTAATAAGTATGTAAGTGGTATTACATTATATTATATCAAAACTCATCTGCAAATAATATTGAACATCACCAGAGAATATTTTGATAAAAGGGTTAAGTAACATTTCCCGTATTATTTACATTAAGTGGATATTTACTAAAAGGCAAATGCTTTGTAAAGCGCTGCTGCTGTTTCGAAATCTTATATTTTCATAAATATCTCTTCCTTAAATAGTTATGCATTTACACGAATTATTGAGGAGTAGAATCTGTTGCAGTGTCAAATTAGATGTAAAATGTGTTTAAGACATACATATTGGTAAGCTTAACTACTAAGGGCCGGTTTTATAAACGTCCGTTCGTTACGCTTGATACCATTTTTGGTTTACCGCCACAAATATTTGGTCTACCGCCCGATTTTGCCGTTTTATAAACGTTCGTTAAGTTATCGGTAGGTTAAGTTTTGGTTAATGCTTAACTGACTGATTTTGACCAGTTAAACGGATAACGATCCGTTTTGTTGCTTGTCGGCGCTCAAATGTTATTTGACAGCTGTCAGTAGCAGTTGGTTGTTGCCCGACGATCGCTTAAATAAGCGATTAAAGAGACAGTATTATATTATTTGCATTTGTGACATGGATTGTTCATCGAGTAGTGAAAGAGAGGATGGGCGTTTGGCAATGCTTGAAGATGACACGCCATCGTCGTCATCTAATAGCAGTAGCAGGGAAGACGAAGCTGCGGGAGGACGGAGACGTCCACGTGTTTTTATGCATAGACCGGATTATTTTCATTATGATTCGGACATCGATTTTAAAATGAGATTTCGGTTGTCAAAGAGAACCGTGGCTCAAATTTTAAATATAATTGAAGCTCAATTAGTGCCGGCGACACATCGAAACCAGCCAGTTACGCCAGCACAGCAGTTGTCACTGACACTATGATTCTACGCTTTGGGATCAATGCTGCAAGCTGCTGGCGACTTCACGGGAGTCTCCAAGTCGACAGTGTGCATCGTTGTATGGAGAGTTACTAAAATAATAGCCTCCTTGAGAAACAATTACATAACCATGAATAGTGACACAGTTCAGGACTTCTGCATAAATAACAGTCAACTTTGACAGCTAAAGTAATACCCACAGATAAAAACAATATCAGAGACAATAATTTGCCAAAAACATTGCCGGTAAAAAAACTTTAGGACTAAACGTAACCGATGACCGCTAGTAATGCAAATTTGTTTATAGTACGTAAAATAAAATAACGATCGGATAGCGGTCCGTTAACGAAAAATGGTTCGTTACTTAACAGAAATTTGGTACTTCGTTTATAAAACCGGCCCTAAATAACGTATATTTCATGTCATCACAATGAGTTTTGATATTTATCTTCATATTTACAATATTTACACTTACCTGTACGAAATGATATTTGAAATTACACACTATTTGTTAAAAATATACCTGTATGAAATGATATTTGAAATTACACACTATTTGTTAAAAATATGTTCTACCCCAACAATAATAAGAATACTGTTTTAGGTTTTTTGTAATACTTATACTTAGTAATACATAATTATTTGAATCAAGCTTAACTGCTTTGAATTATTGTATAACATATTAGATTAGGGATCGGGTATAACACATCACAAACTTTTTACAAGCAGTGATGGCTTATTAAAATTTAACTGACTTTAATAAGCAAGTAGGTAACCATATCTTTAAAATAATAGTTAATTAATTAAAAAAAATGTTATTCATTCATTGACCTAGTTTTGTCAGTTTTTGAAGTTGAAACTTCTTTAGCATCGTTGTGATCGTCGTCTAAAAAGAGACACATACATCTATAGGATTTAGCCTGCTAGCGAATGAGATAGAATAATCGGTCTCTTCTTTGTGCGGTGCTTCGTAGCGTCCCCACTTTTGTCTACTTTAAATTTCTTAAGAGGGTATTACCAGAGAAAACCAGAAATATGTCATTTTTAAATCAGATTTTAGACGTATTGACTCTTTTCCACAAAAAATTATAAATGGATTTCGAAAGATTGTTCTTGAGAAAAAATGGTTATTTTTAGTATAATAAGGTTACACCATAGGTCGTTGAGAGGTTTGTTAAATTTTCAAAAAAGATTTTGTATTATACCACACCCATTTCAAATCATATAATCATGCAGTAAAATAAATCAATACATTATCTAGGTACTTTTGATTTCAGTTTAAAAAAAAACATTAAAAAAAATTGGTCCGTTTGTGTATTTATTTGCGCACTTACAAACTAATATATTTAAGATTTTTTTTAACATTCTTATTTAACTTAGACATTATTTAATAATACTTATAACCAAAAAATAAATACAAAAAGTACATTATTTTAATAGTTTTATCATCACGCCTTTCAGCATTTTTGGATGTAGGTATAAATTAAAGCAAATTTGGAATGAAATAAAGTCGATATTGAGTTATAATTTTAAAAAGCTGGTACGGAGAATAATTAGTCTTTCTCATTGTAACCGCCCTGCATGATCTTAAGAACAACTTTCGACGAAATGTGGATTTTCGGCCGCTGACTGTTTAAACGCTCTTAAGGTTTCACTTCTACCATATGTGAACTGCGTACTGCATATTGTTTTCTAAATAGCATAACTTCCGTCCAATATACATTGTTGTGTTTACTGATCATAATTGGTTGAAACACTCGCATATGTTAATTCAATTACTGTATTATAATGATACCTTGTTAAAACCGACTAATAATCAACCAAATCATATCTTCAAGCAATAATTGTGGAAACACCAATATATTAATTTACTGATTAACCCCTCCGCAACGTAAGCAGATATATGCGTTAAAAATACGACAGCAGTCAAGTACAATAAGCGTGTTTACACGTCAGCGCGTGTGTCTCCATAGAAACCGTTATAACTCCGTTATTGTTTTAGTTACATCCGTAAAATAAAAAGTGAAATGTCGATAGTGAATCACGCTGCACATCTCTATTCAAGTTGTCCATAGAAATTCATAAAAAGAACATTCTGTCAGACGCGCAGTCTGACACATAATTTATCCCGCCAAATTTCCTACGGGCGCCCGACGTTGTTAATTTTTATTAAATATTTTTATATGAAATGATAAAAAAGTGAAATGATAAAAAAGTGTTTATTACACATTTATACAATAGAATAAGTATTGTTGTTTACATAATCTGTGGTTTTAGTACCGTTTTCACATAAACACATCACGTGAGTCATTTTCACATTTTTTTAATGTTTGCATTCTAAATTTTAATATTTACAAATATTAATATTTTATTTTATTAATATTTTATTTGTAATATAATAATTCGAAAGCTTATTTTTTAACCTGTCTAAAACAGTTTTTACTATTTGGCTACGTTCAGAAATGTTTCATTTATAGAGTTTTAATTGTGAAGTGGTAATAATACAAAGTTTTCGTAAAATGTCATTTCGTTAAAGACATTAAAAGTGCATATTGGCGATTTTTTGAGGGGTTAATCCAATACTAAGTTGTTTCACTGTATAATGTACTCATATGTATACAATAAGCTATCACTGTTAACTAAGTTTGATTTTATTAAAAACTCATGTTGTCATATTGTGCTTGCATGTTTAGGAGTCCTTACTAATCGGTAATTTTAATGTAAAATATTTTATCACATACATCCATAAAGAGATTAATACAACTATAGGCTACTTCTTCAAATGTATCCGATCCCTTTCTAGGTTAGGTTTCAGTCAAATATGTTTTCCTATACTTACATAGATATCTATTTATTGCTGCCAGAGAAAGGTGGATTTATAATATTTCCCCTGCTTTTAAGAGGGCTATCTTTATGTAAATTTTGAAAATGTGTATGTATTTAAGTATTTAATTTTCATTAATTTTGATATTTTAAAAGAATTTTTAATATTTAAGCATAATGGAGGTGTCTAATAAATTATTGAGACAGTGAAAGGTTTTTTTTTTTTTCGTTATCATTATCACAATATCAAAACATCACTTAGGGAACGTACCCATACTACGTGACCTCTTCGGGGGGGGGGGGGGGGGGGTCTTCAAAATGTCACGCTTGGTACAAATGAGCGGCGGTTTGCTTAGGATTTTGGTCACCGGGGGGGGGGGGGTTAAAAATTGCAAAAAATTGGTCACGTAGTATGGGTACGTTCCCTTACGTATTCTTTAAAATTTCTTTGTCCACCCAATCTGCCAATGTTTTAATCACATTATCTATTTAACCTGTCATTTGCCGGAGACGAGAAAATAATTCAAATATTTAAATAATATTGTCGACGAAAAACTTTTGGTCTGCGATTTTGACCCTTCTATGTACAGAATTTGTATGAAGAACAGTGTCAGAATCGCTTGCGCCATCATTACTCTAGGTGATGCTAAAAGTTTCATTCACCTTGTCACCCTGGAATATTTTTAAAACGATTTCATCCATGACAATGCGCTGTCATAAATTGCCGCAAATTTAACGGTCGCAATAAATGCGTGTATCGCGAATAAAACATCATAAAACCTATTAATTTACGTAATAAATGCAAGTAATGTGGTTTTGGTAGATAGTTTATTGTGTTGTGAACGTGTTGCAGTCAATAAAATATACAATAGCTCAAAATTTATCAACAAAACATTCAATTCAAAATTCAAAGTGGTGGTTTTTTTAGTGTTTTTTCGCGAATTTTGGTGGAATGGCGTGGCCTTTGACGGGTTAATTTGGTGTGCAACAAGAATTTGTATTAATTGGCTAAAAGGGAAGTATATATCTAAAGAATTATTGGGACCGAGATGGGTTATTTTTTTTTCTTATTTAGTGTCATAAAATGTCACATCGTAACATCACTCAGCGTTCTTTTTATCACTTAATTTATTACATCACGCAAACTAGTATTTGAAAATCAATTGAATGTGTCTTTACACATACTTCATTGTTTATTGTCGTACCTTAACTTTTAATTTATAATGTACCGTAGTAAATTTTTTATTTCTTTTATTTTGCAGCAAAACATATGAAGCCATTAAATAATTTTCATCACACTCGCAAATTTTACCAATAATGAAATATTTGGCGTGTCATGTTATTATCATAACTTTTTGTTTGTTTATATGTGTGTATATATTGAAATGATTTTAACCTGATCCACTCACTCCAAGGAATATTAAATTATAGACTGCCCTAAGTTCATTGCCAGATGCAATTTAGGGGAAACATTTGAATCCTGAGGACTGTGCACATTTAACTTATGTTTTCACATTTATTTAAATAACCTATTTAATTGAGAAGATGGGACTCAATTTGTTATTCTATCAAGTTTAATTAACTGTCTTTTTAAATTTAAATTTCAATTGTTCAACTTGCATTATCTAAAAAAAGTCTGCTTTTACATTTATACATTTTAAAACGCCGTTATAAAACACATGCAACTCAAATAAGGAATATTTTTGTTGGAATTATTTTTACAAATGTAGTGGCTTTTTGTTTTCTCATTGGACTTTAAATTGTTAATTAATCAGAATAAATTATGCACAATAAGACACTACAAATTATTGTTGATCTTTTTTAAAATCTTTTTCACATTGTGAATTTTTTATAGTTTGTTTCCCTACTTTTTTTTTGAAAAACTAACATTTAGAGAATTTGGGTTACTTACATAACTTACTGCTATGCATAGAGATTCTTTACTTATTTACAATTTTTTTTTATTTATTTATAACCTGTTTTTTTTTTTAATGAGAATTGGCTAGATTTTAATTTTTACAAATAAAAAAGGATGTATTTTTTTTGGATTCATTGCTATGCATAGAGATTCTTTACTTATTTACAATTTTTTATTTTATTTATATTTGTAACCTGTTTTTTTTAAATGAGAATTGGCTAAATTTTAATTTTTACAAATAAAAAAGAATGTATTTTTTTGGATTCATTTATTTAAATAATATGTATATGACAATGTGTTTAGAAATTTTACAAGAAATCTATCAGATAATTGTTAACAATTATTTCAAACTTAATTACAAATTAAAAATAAAAAATAAATCTGTAATAAAAAGCATATTTTTCAAATGTAACATAATCATCCCCATGTTAGGTTTATATTTCAATAATATATTACAAACATGGAGATGTTGAAAACATCTAGTCATAACGATTTAATGACATTCGTTCATCGTAACATTTCCAAAAGTCCTTAAAAATGCCACTCCCTGGATCATGTAAAAAAATCTCTTGAGAGCGATGAGCCGTATCAACCACTCTTTCATCGCCTGATGTCGATTCTCTTTTATTCTTCATCCATTCCTACATTTATTCTCATTTCTGTTCTGAATGTTGATCTCGATCAGTCTCTGCATCTTCTGAAAAATTAAAACATTAGCTTAATTTCAGAATTAAATTCAAACACTGTTTATTTATAACTCATTTGATTAACTTTATTTATTAATTTAAAAGTTAATCAAATGGGTTTAATACTAATTTAAATATTTAAGTTTTTATATTATTTTGGTAATCTTATGGTGTTGGTTACTACTTTTCTATCAGGAGATTGGACTATAAATGAAGATATATACACGACTGCATATTACAATAAGTGAAACTCCTGTCTGACAAAAAGTTTTCACAGACCTGAAAGAGGATTCCATTGTTTCTAAAATTTGTTGTTATGATCGTATCAAAATAATTTATATATTGTCGGTTTTATTATAATTAACTCTTAATTTTGTGATATTTTATCTCTTTTTATAATCAAGGAAAAAATCAAATGCTAATGTAGATCTACATATCGTCGGTTTAAGTACAATACTGCAGAAGAATCAGTTTTTCAATTTCACAATTTGAAAGCACCAATCAATGCGGTTTGTGCGGTTCAACTGAAAGCGCCAAAAAGCGTATTTTGAAATGATTGGCTCATACGCAATATTGAATTGATCGTAGACGATTTGTTCTTTTTCCTTCCTTCCATTCAGAAACATCACTGTATATTAAATGTACCGCTTTAACGCCGTAAGTTTTTAGCGAATTAGCAATATGTCTGGCAGTATTAGTAGAATCACATTTTACTTTGTATGTAATTAACATTTTACTAGGATGAATATAATAATTATTAACGACTTGCATGTAAAATTAAATCATATTTTATCTACATACATGTTTTGTGCATAATATTTAGTTTTGAAGTGATATATTAAATAAATTTCTTTATCCACGAATTTAATATTTTTTTCCAAATACATTTTGCAATATCCCCTCTCTACATATCTAGGTCATACTCCTTCACCCTTTCATTCCTGAAGGCAAAAATCAAGTATCATCCTAAAGGGGGTCCCTAGGTGCCCCGTATAACGCAAAGCGATCGTGTCTTTTTAATATTATTCTTGCCCCTTCCAATAACACTGAGATATTAGTTACTACCTACAAGTTTAATTGGACATCACCCATCGCCCAGTGGTCAATCATTAAGTAATTCAAAATAGTAAAAAAGATATTATGAAATAAAGCAAATAAAAAAGATATTATTGTAGCCCTTTCCAGTAAAATGCACATTTTATGTCAGCCCACGCGGCTTGTTTGCGGCAAGTAATATTTATAAAAAGTGATGGCGATCCGAGGGGAGGGGGGTGGAAGAGTAATTTTGTTAGAATATCGATTGATATTATTTAATTTCTTAAAAATAGTAACAGTAATTTTTTTTAAATGCAGATCAATCACTAAATAGTTTTTCTAAATTATAGAATGGGATATAAACAACAACTTACATATCGCACAAAAGTCTCGCTTAGGGGGCGTTCAAGTATTACGTAACGCAATTTTTGACCTCCCCTACCCCCATGTAACGCGCCGTAACGTTTTTCCGTACCCTCCCCCCCCCCTAAACGTTACGTAACGCCCAAGTGATAATTTTTACCTGAAAGTCATAATTAAGTTGCACAAAGTACTGGAAAGTCGCTTAAGTACCTTTTTTCTTATTTTAATCGCTTTTGCGGTAATAAATAAAACAAGAGATTTCGAGAATGAAAAGGATTGCCAACTTGGAAGATTTTAATTCCCTAATTTTTTTTATCTAAATAAAGAAAAACATGTTACATAACGCGTTGTTCGAACCCTCCCACCCTCCCCTCGTAACGCACAGTAACGTTTCACAAGACCCCTCCTTCCCCCCTAAGTGCGTTATGTAATACTTGAACGTCCCCTTGGGGGATTGTATTATCTCTCAGTTGCGGAAGGATTAATGTAATAATAGTATATGTGCAACATAACCTATGAATGCCATCAGAACAAGTGTTTGACTACATTGTACTTACGGGGAGGAGATTCCTCATGTATAGCCGCATTGTTGAGTGGGCCTGGGGTGGTAGGTTTGGCCAGCAGCCGGGATGAGTTCATGCGTGATATAGCACACAGGGTGGCCATTCGGCCAACGGCTCTTATAGCGTTTCCCGTCATCTACACAAAGCAAAAGACAACACACGTGCAACATGCCACATTAGCCAGAGTGTGTTAATCTATTGGTTAGGATGTCTCACGCAATCGTATTATTAAATTATTGATTGTTGCATGGAAATAACACAGGTACTAATTTATTATAGGCATCAAAAATTAGTAGCACACATATTGGCGTATTTACCCTTATATAAGAAAGGTTATAAAATCCTATATTAATTTTTGGAGATCGCTGGCAACGGTTAATTTGCACTTTTTTTTAAAAAAACCTTTTGATTCACCTTAATTACATTAAAAGGCAACTATTTGCATTGGGGGAAGTGGAAAATATTTCATTCTAAATTTAGATTACGTAAAATTAAAATTAGCTTTCGTCTTGTGAGATTGTACGCCATTAGCTATTAGCTCATTCGCTGTCACTTTGGTATGTTGGTATTCCTGATACACTTGAATGTATAACGAACGGCTAGAAGATTTTGAAGGTACGGGGCACTTTCTTTTGAATCACAAACCATGTTACACAAACCTAGCGTAGCCGCTAAACTACTTGAAAACTGGGATGTTTTTCTTGCCTTGACGCGGATAGGCGTTATAAAGGGGCACTTTCTTTTGTATCACAAACCATTTTACACAAACCTGGAATTCCCATGAAGTCTGCTACGCTTTGCTCTAGCATCTTTTCGTACAGTAACAAGAATACCAACATAACAAAATGACATTTGAAAATAATGTTTGAAAATGGACGGTCTCGTTTCACAGAATGAAAGCTAATTTTAATTTTACGTAGTCGAAATTTAGAATGAAATATTTTCCACTTCCCCCAATGCAAATAATTAATGTAATTAAGGTGAATGTGAATGTCTTTTAATGTAATTAAGGTGAATCAAAATATTTTTTCAAAAAAAATGCGTATTAACCATTGCCAGCGATCTCAAAAATTTACCAATCCTATTTGCAAGATAAAAGTGAAAATCTAAAATCATATCATTCTGAACACTTGTTAATTTATTAAACAATATATTGTATGAGTGGGTATATGAAAAATTTGTTTTCCTTTTATACGTTATTCTTTTAAAGGTTAATTTGTAAATGTATGGGGTTTTATTTTTGATCCATTGACATTTCAATAATTAAACTACGCATTATTTTTAAAATCCATGCCATATCAAAAAAAAATTTGCAAACGATATTTCACACTGATTATATTATAAATAAGAAAATTCACAACAAACACAGAAGATTTGAAAATGAATAAACACATTTGGTAAGTACATACCTGCCACTTAGATTGAATGACAAACTTCCTCAATTTGTCAGTGCTCAATGCGGTGCTGGTCCTCTTCTCTGTGTGCTGCTTCATCCACTTGGTGTGCAGACAGTGTGCGGCCGTAGGCCTCTTGTCCATGGGCTTCACCAGCAAGTCCTGGATGAATATTCTGGCGTCCTCGGAGATGTTGTCGAACGCTTCGTCCTCAAAGTCATACTTCACCCTCAATATGTTGGAATATGTGTCCTGGACGGTGTCACCCGCAAACGGAGATAATCCAGAAAGCCTATAATGAAAAGAAACATTTATGATAAGTAATGGATGATAAATTGTAAGTATTGTACAAGCCTGTACCCAAAACACTGTTGTATGTTCTTCTTTCTGTCTTCACAGATTATAATATATCTACATATTGACTACTTTTTCTTCCCAAATTTGCCCAAGAATCTATTCTTTTTCAATTGGAAAAAATATAGAACAAATAAAACGAAATTTTTAATTACGATTTTTCAAAGTTCATGATGGAAATGAAATTATTTATTGAAAATAGTTGTGTAGACCAAAAATCTCAAACATAAAAGGCTGTGCAGATGCCAGAGCTTGAAGCGGCTTGGTTTTTGTTTGTTTACGTTATCTCCACACAGGAGGTCCCGAGGAAAATAATTCCCCTCAGGACCTATGTCATCTTTAGGGATGCTGTGTGGTGGGTCTTTTTAAGAAAGGAAGGAGAGGAAGTTCTAGGAAGGAAAAGGGTGTTAGGGGTGGGTAGGAATGTGGGTCAGTGTGTCCAGGAGTGATGGATATATGAATCCATCCTCCCACTGCAGTGCAAGGCGATGTTCCGAGAGAGTACGGCTGGAGAAGTCAAAGGGGCTCCCTTAACCAATCTCTCCCGATCCGGCCTGCTATGCAGCTGGTGGGCAGACACATCCGCTGCCAAGACTCAGACAAACCTCACCCCATGAACCCGGGCACTCCTGCTAAGTCACCAAACGCATCGAACCAATTGGGGTGACCTGTGACAAAGGAGTTGGTTATCCACTAAACGGTTCCCGGCGGCGGTACCCATTCCCACCTCCAAAACAGGTTTTAATGACACTTGCAAATAGTTTTCTTGTTTTATAGTGAGGAGTGAGATATCAGTAGAATACTTCTAAAATGGTGAAACTCCTTATTTAAAAGCTTAATAATAATCATAATTTTATACTTACAGTATGTAACAGATGACGCCCACACTCCACATATCGGAGGCCGTCGAAATGGGATCAAAATTGACAATTTCAGGAGCTATGAACTCTGCTGTACCACACAGGGTTCGTATCTCCTCGTTGGGATTAAGGCGCCTCGCCAATCCAAAGTCAATAATCTTGATTTCATGCGACGGCCTCGTGTGACACATAATATTCTCTGGCTTCAGGTCTAAGTGGACTATGTTCTTAGAGTGCATGAAGCCGACTCCTTCCAAGATCTGCGTCATGAACAGAATGCAGTCTCTTTCTGTGAGAGTGAAATCTTCCTCCGATACTCTCTCAAATAATTGTCCGCCAGATATACTGTAAAGAAAAATGAAGGTCACATTAAAATATAAATAATTATTTGTGACTCTTTTCAGAGGGGAAGATACTCTCAGTATCACTCTGTTGAGAGACCATCATTCGGAATCCAAGCGGACCTTGAAATGGCTTAAATGTTTGGCAACTAACTTGAACGATCAGGTACCTGCTTCTAAACCTTGAGCTTCTCTTTCCTTTTTTCCCTTAGCCTCACAACATAACCCAAAATGGAGATGTCATAGTATGCAGTGGCACTCTGGATTCTTATACAGTATCACAAGAAATTTTACAGACACGTTATCAAGAAATTGGTTCAAATAGCAATTGCAATAGCCATAGCAATCCCATTGTTATATTTATTGATAGTAATTTTTTTTTTAAACTTTTTTATGTTGTCAAGAATATAATATATTTTTACTTACTATTCAGTTACGATAATCATTTGATTCATTTTTACAAAAGCGTCAATCAGTTGAATGAGCTTGGGATGTTTCAAGCAGTGCATAATCTCCAATTCTTGTATTGTAACTTCTCTGTCTTTGGGTTTCATTATCTTCACAAACTTAGCTGCCAACTTCTCCCCAGTGCGTTTGTCTACTACGAGCTTCACCGAACCAAAATGTCCTCGGCCGATTACGTTGTATATTTTATATCTGGAATCGAAGAGGTTTCCATCGTCGACATTGTACAGCGGTTGGGGTTCTTTGTTAATTTCTGAAATATAAATAATAGTAAGTTTAGAACGAAGTGGCTACTCAACTTTATGGCAACACATTTTGGTCTATTAGTTATTTGAACACACATGTCACTTGTGATGATTCTTTTGTTATTAATATTATTAGTAGAGCTCTTTTGAATACTCGACATTTAAGGGGCGCCCACAAATGAGAGACTTTAGTAGTGGAAACAGTTAGAAAACTATTCCAAAATTCACACAAATTAAAAAATAAAACATTGGTAGAAGTGGAACCTTCATAAAACTAAAGTAAACAAGAGTGGGGAGGTTACGAAGCATCGCACAAAGAGGAGACCAATTATTCTATCTTATCTCTCGCAGACTAAATCATGTGTTTGTCTATTTTTAGTGTCGCTTTTTTGTTTCATTGAGCTTCGAATCACAACGATGATAAAGAAGTTTTCACTTAAAAAAAAAGTCTCCAAACTAAAAAGACCCTCGTTTGTGCACCCCCATAATAAATAAAGCCTTTCCTCTGTGGGCACCCTAATTGTCTTTGTCAACTGCAAATTCTCGACCCATAAATGTTTGGTTTAATTTTGATGAAATTATTTGTACTTCAACTTTGTACCGCTTTTGCGTGGAAAAATCTGAAAATGTAATATTTTCAATTTTTTTCAACACAAAAACTATTGGTTCCCTTGAAACAAATGAATGTAACTGTAAGCCATACATATTATTATGATTCCACTTCAGCAAAGACTACGCCACAAATACTCTTGTCTTTACATAGTAATAATAATGTTCATGAACACATACCTTTATCTTCCACGGTGATTTTAGCTGCAATGGTTTCATCCCCAGTAGAGTTTTCAATCCGAACTTTATACATAGCTGCATCGGTTAACTCTGCTTCGTGAATCATCAGGCAGGACTCTCCCTCTGTGTCGGTAATCCTCACTCTGCCATTTGATATTACTTCCCGGTCCTTAAATAAAATATTAATCATCACGACACTGAATATATTTCAGCAGTCACATTGGGTAGGTATCATGGTGTATTAGTAATCTTTTCATTAAGTACTTAATAAGCTAAGCTGGGCAGTAAAAATGACGCCTGGCAAAAATCTATTTCATCGCTAATAAATAAATATTTATCACTAATACCGCAAATACAAAGTATTTTAATGCAATGCAATATACATATATATATATATTTTCATTAGTGTCAAATAAATAACACATTTAATAACCAAATACTGGGAATAAATTAGGTGATGAGTTGAGATAAAAGGTTTGATTGAATTATTTTTCGTGGCACCTCTAACCTTTTTAGGGTATCTTGGTTTCTCGGATACCAACCTACTTACCACTTATCACACATTTTATTTTCATTATTTAGTAAACATTTAGAGAATGAACAGTCGCTAATAATCACCGTATCGTACAAGATAATAATTTATTGAACGAATCTGTCTCTAAATTATAACAAATAACCAAAATCGCTTTGAAATCATTATAATTTTATGTACATACGCAAATTTTGGAATTATACATACATAGAATACATATATTATAGGTAGGACATACATTATACATAGCAAATGAATAAAAATGTAGTTAATAGTTTTTCATTTAGGTTTAGAGAACTCACCGACTTGAGCCAGCTCACGGTGGGCTGTGGGTATCCTTGGAACGTGGCCGTCAGACAAACCTTCCCGCCCCTGGACGTGGTCACGTTGCCCAGCTTGCCGAGGAACTTGGCCCGTTGGTTGGGTGGGGCGGGTGGGTCCGCAGGGGCGAGGTGCGCCCGCGGCACCACGGTCAGCTGCGTGGTGTACCATAAGCTCTCGTATTGCTCGCCCTCGGCTGTGGTCACTCGGACGGCGCAGCGCACGTAGCCCGAGTCGCTGCCTTGCACCTTGAGCAGCTTGATGGTATGCTTGCGGCCTTGTCTAGTCAACTTTTGTACAAAATACGTTTTATTTTATTAATTTTAATAGCACACTGGTTAAATCTTTTGAAAAGTGAAACAAAGTCATGAAAAGTGATAAAAAACTAAGCTGAATGGGTTATGTTAGGTTAGGTTTATTTGCTGTTTTTTTTTCATCACTTTTCATAACTTTGTATCACTTTTCAAAAGTGTGTTGATTTGTCACTGTCCTGAGTTGTCAGTATCATTGAGGCTGTGATGTAATGCTGTGAAAGCCTTCAAGAAAATATGAAAAAATGAACAAAAGGTGTTACTTTCTGAATTTTAATGTTTTCCTTCTTTTATTGGGGTATGCATAGCTTTAAAACCTATATGGACTGCTCATCCCTGCTATAATATTATATTAGTGTAATAAAAAGTGGAAACAAACTCAAAAAACCCATACAACTTTTAGATGTTCTGTGCATTGCTTACTTTTCACATATTTTTACAAACCACTGTTTTAGAAAGAGTCTACTATGACGAACTTATTAATTACTTATAATAATATGTTCATTTAGGCATCCACTTACGGTTTTACTTACTTTATATTTGGTAGACTCCCTTTCTACTTCTTTACCTCCTGCTTGCCAAACAACTTCAGCATTTATCAATGTCGGTGATTCCTCAACCATTACATTGAAACAGGCATCTTTTCCTTCCTCAATGCAAATGGGTTCTGGATAAGATGAGAATCCGTTGAATGCGATGCCAATATTATTATCTAAAAGTAAAATGTAAAAGTTAATATCCAATCATAATACAAAAAAAAAACCAACAAAATTGAATCGATCAAACTGTGGGAATTTTCCTCCACGGTAATGACAAATATATATATTATGTTCCCAGAGAATTTTTTTTTCTAAAGTCCACAATGCATTGCATTATTCTTACCTATATGTAAGCGTTACATAAATGTAAACCCATTTGAATCAATTACAAGTTCTTTAAAACATTTATGGATATAAAAGATTTTACAAACCTATGACGAGAACTTGGCAGGAAGATTTGCATTGTCCAAATGCGTTTTTAATAATACAAGTGTAGATACCACTGTCTTGAATGTAAATATCTTCTAGTCTTAGTCCAATTACACCACTGCCATAGTCTACATATTTGAATATATCAGAATCTGGCAGTACTTTGTTGTCTTTCATCCACGTAAAATCGAATACACAACAGTTTTCCACGGTCAACTGAATTTCAAGAGCTTTTCCATCCATAACTTGAACATCCCTCAATTCTTTAACAATGTGAGGCTGATGCTCGCCAATACAACCCATTTTGCTGGCAAGTATGGTATTCACAACTTTCACTTTAGCCCAACTGGAGGCTTCGCCGTATTCATTTGATGCAACCAAGGTGTAATCTCCGGCGTCTGAAATCTCTACTGGATCGATAATGAGGTGTGATGCGTTATCTTCGAGTATTTCGAAAACTCTGTCACATAGATCAAGTGGTTGACCATTTCTATACCACTTGGATTGGGGGGTGGGGGTTCCTCTGATTTCAGAGCTTAGTCGGAGCCTGGCCCCAACCCGGGACTGTGAACCGTTCAGATGTCTGCGAACGGAGGGAGACGTGCGGGAGTTTTCAGATGTTCGAATTCCATGTGATCCGCCCCTTAGATTGATAACATCTAGGCAAGCAGTTGCTTCTACCCTGCCCACTTCATTGTCAAGAGTGACTCTGTACAATCCGGAATCTTCAAACTTGACATCTGATATTGTTAGCGTCCTATCATCGTCATTCTCCCTGATGGAGATCCTGGAGGAAACAGGAAGGTCGCAGCCATCCTTGTCCCAGGTGACGATGGGTGTAGGATGACCGGCGATACAGCAGCGAAAGGAGACAGTTTCTCCCTCCTCTGCCACCCGGTTGAAAGGCACAGCGAAGAACTTGGGCGGACACAGGCGCCAACGGGTATCACTGCGGGATGGGCTGGGAGTGTAGCACTCCCTGCCGTGCACTGGAAGCAGACAATATGGTTATCTACAGTTCAGAAGATGCTAGTATCTATCATGCAAAAGATGATTGCTGAGTGATACTAACTTGGACGGTTTGGTGACACACTTCTGGCCGGGGTGGCGCGGGGGGAGCAGCGCGGGGTGGAGCGAGGAGTAGAGCGGGGGGTGGACCCAGCGCTCAGTAACATGGCAGGTCGGGCCAATTGCTGGCACACCAAGTTCTCCTTCTCTTCCGGAACTGGAAAAACACAATCGACCGTCAGTTCATTACAGAGGGTGGACATTAATGTACAGTATTCAAAAAATATATTTTTTAAGTATGAGCCAAAAAAGAAATGCATTGTGAAACAATTGTTGAACCAAATTTGATATGGTAATCCCAAAAAAAAATACCGTCAACAATAAGGCATGATGAAGTGTAGGCCTTCCCGAGCTCGTTCCAAGCGATACAAGTGTACACTCCCTCATCTTCAGGGTAGACGCAGGCTACGGTCAGGCGAACCGTCTCACCGTCGACTTCCATCTTGAAGTCACCACTGTCGGGTACGGGCTGGAAAATAAAGAATACACTTTTAAAAAAAAAATGCTCAAGAGGCCAAACTGCTCCCAACCGTCTGGAGCCAGTGGGACTATAGCACATAGCAATTGGGATATGTTGTGAAGCTGAAAGTAGTGGGGAGGGGAAAGAAATGGGGAAGAGTAATATCAGATCTGGTCACCAAACACGGTTAAATTTCAAACAATGTTTTAATAATTCTGAAAGCATTCTTGTACTAGGGCGATTACTGGGAGTTTCTTCCACTCTGGAATATGCCACTAATATACCTTAAAGGTATTATTTTTAATAATTAAATTGTGAAATAACACATTTTAATCAAAATAAATTTACTTAGATTCGTGACAACCAGATTGGTAGTCAGAGCCTTACCCCTCGACCACGGAGGCCGTCGTATTATATGTATATAATTTTGTTATTAACAAAACTAACATCGTCTATGTATAGTTTTGTTTTCTTAGAAGCAATCTCTATGAACGCTTCAGAGGGACAGACATGGGATAGGGGACTGGACAACTCAGAATCATGCAACTTCAACACCTTTGAAAAGTCATTAAAAGTGATGAAAAAAAATTGTTTTAATTGGTTGCGTTAGGTTGGGTTATGGGCTATTTAAAAAAATCATAACTTTTAATGACTTTTCAAAGGGGTGTTGAAATTTGTTGAGTTGTCGTGGAACCGTGAGATAGATACGAAAAAAAGAAGTATTTATTGGATCGTCATAAAAGCCTTGAAGAGGCTCTTCCATTGCACTCTGTTCCTCAGAGAGGTGACACGACCGAGGTTCTGACTTGGTATGTTTAGCAAGCTGCAGAACTTTCTCTTCCTCGGCGCCGGACATATGAATAGGTATAAACCATAGATGCAGATAATATTCGTAACGTAACGTTTAAAAGGCGCCAGAAATCGTGCGGCAATTCCAAAATTAGTTCAGAAATACCTTAAAACTGTGGAATTTCTTACCAATCCATCCTTTTCCCATTTGAGGGTTGGGAAAGGGGTGCCCTCCACTTGGCACTCGAAGGTCACCGCGTCTCCATCACAGCAGCGTAGGTCGCGCAATTCGCGGGATATGCGAGGCAGAACAAACATTCGCCTAAAACAAAATCAAATGATGTATTAGCATAAAAATACCTCAACTGAATCTGCTCTTCAGGAGACGGGAAAATACAGAAAATATTACGATTTTCTTGAATTTGTGCCTGATAATCACATCATTCGTCATTGTCGCCCAACCTTCCAAAAAAACAAATCGAAAAACTTGTAAATTATTGTCATTGCGTTCAACCTTCCAAAACAACACATCGAAAACTTGTAAATTATCCCAAAAATCTGTAATATTTCATCATTGCGTTCAACCTTCCAAAACAACACATCGATAACTTGTAAATTATCCCAAAAATCTGTAATATTTCATCATTGCGTTCAACCTTCCAAAACAACACATCGAAAACTTGTAAATTATCCCAAAAATCTGTAATATTTCATCATTGCGTTCAACCTTCCAAAACAACACATCGAAAACTTGTAAATTATCCCAAAAATCTGTAATATTTCATCATTGCGTTCAACCTTCCAAAACAACACATCGAAAACTTGTAAATTATCCCAAAAATCTGTAATATTTCATCATTGCGTTCAACCTTCCAAAACAACACATCGAAAACTTGTAAATTATCCCAAAAATCTGTAATATTTCATCATTGCGTTCAACCTTCCAAAACAACACATCGAAAACTTGTAAATTATCGAAAAAGACGATTCTTTAAAGAAGTTTATTTACCACAGTTTTTTCCACATACACATGTTTTATTACTTGACACCTTTAGAATTCCCAGACATAAATAGTAATCGATGATCCACGCCAAAATTGGTAAAAAAAACGTGTATCCACTAAACGTGTATCACTAGTTCACACTTTGGGAGACGGGTAGGGTACCGCTGCCCCGGGAACCATTTATTGGATAACCAACACCTCTGCCATAGGTCACCCCAAGTAACGCCAGGATGCGTCTGCCCACCAGCTGCACGACAGGCCAGATCGGGAGAGAATGGTTGAAGGAGTCCTTTTGACTTCTTCAGCGTACTCTCTCGAAACATCGCCTTGCACCGCAGTGGGAGGGATGGATTCATACGTCCGTCACTCCTGGACACACTGACTCCCAGATTCCTACCCAGCTTCATACCCTTTTCCTTCCCAGAACTTCCTCCCCTTCTTTCCTAACAAAAGACCCTCCACATAACACCCCCAAAGATAACATAGGCCCTGAATGGAATTATTTTCTTCTAGGCCTTCTGTGCGGAGATAATGTAATAAAAAAGTTGTGCGGATACGAGTACATCTTGACGGAGGACGGAGGATCGAGGAGACTCGCGGCGTGCTTAAGGTGTTTCGTACCTAGCATGGACGATCGATATAGATTTTATCGAAAATGTCGGTAACTTGTCATCGCTCCCAAGCACGACTGCAGGTCGCTAACGAACAAATTACAGTTCACCTCAAATAAATAAGGATACCTTAGTCGTTGTGAACCTTCGATCAAGTATATCCTTGGTCGAAGTTGTGAACTGTTGTTTTTTCCTTAGCAGCCTGCAGTCCTGCTCGGGAGCGATGACAAGTTACCGACATTTTCGATAAAACCTATATCGATCGACCATGCTAGATACCCTGCCCGGAGAACGTGATCAGGGATACTGTCACCTACACCGAGCACGCTAAGAGGAAGACCGTCACCGCTATGGACGTCGTGTACGCACTGAAGCGCCAGGGTCGCACCCTGTACGGATTCGGTGGCTAAGCTGCATCACGACCCGTCATCTCTACAACAACGACCACCACACCGGATTGTTGTTTATTATACCAGACTACACTCTACTTGGCAGTGTCCGTATAACTATGATAACATCTTGAAAATTCGACTGCATATATTATGTAGTCAGGGCTGGGCAAAATACATGCTTTGCTGTAATTGAAATACAAATTACAAAATACTTTTACTCATGTATTTAAAATACGAAATACAAAATACTTTCAAGTCGTGTATTTGAAATACAAAATACAAAATACAGTATTTTAACCATTTTTTAATTTCAAATACAAAATACAAATTACAAAATACAAAATACATTTGGTTTCGGTAGAACCTTTGGTTGCAATAAATTGTCGTAAGTGCCCTTACCTAAGGGTGCGTTTCCATAGAAGCAAAGCTGAGCAGAGTGAAACATTGACCAATCATATTGCTCAGAAGACACATCTCGTCTCCGCTCCACTTGTAAAGTTTTGTGGTACAGGACTTAGGTGTTAGATAATAATAATTATTATTATAATAACACTAGCTGTTTCCCGGCGTGCGTTGCAATGCTACATACAAAGAAATAAATTGTTTATCCCTGCATGTCCTTTCCCGTGCGTCCCCGTTCCCCTCCCACATCCCATTCCCCTCCCGCGTTCTCCTGCCACCTTCCCCGCCTACTCTTTCCCCTCTCCCACTCCCCGCCAAACCCCTCCCGCGTTCCACATATTCAGTCCCAGTACATTCAGTTTTCAAACAACTCGCGTGCCAGCTATTACAATTTTAAATTAAAATTTTTAATTTTTCACATATTACAAATATTCATTTTTGTATATTATAAGAACAAGCAATCAAATCTGGTACCTAACATAGGTAGGTACATATTTAAAATATCTATAATAAAAAAACCATAGACAATTCTTTTGTTACAAAAAAAACAGCGGCCTGCTAAATTCAATTTCATAAAACGCACGAACTGTCAAACGTGCGAAGTTAAAATAGTCATCAAGTTTTCTGAAATTATCCAATTTTCTGCGTAATTTTTTTAATTTTTCTTTCCGTAAGAACCTTCTACAAAGTATAAGAAAACTTAAAACAAAATGAATAAAATACCAAGATATATAAAAATGACCAAGGGAAACAAGAATTCATTTTTATATACAAAGATGACATTTGTATAGCGCAGTTACCTATGTGTTATTTCACTTCAAGTGCGCTCTACAGTAATTAACTTAAAAATAATCTAGTGTTCAGTTAAATTATTCCTATAGTGCTTGATCTAATACTATGATACAAGAATGTACAATACAAAGCAATGATAAGTTTAATAAAATTTGATACAAAATGTACAATAATAGTGCTATTATAGCACATGACAATAATAATAACTAGCATGACATAAAAAATGTACAGTACATTATAAAGCAATGATAAGAAAACTACAAATAATCGTTAGTAGGAGTGCTTATAGTACAGGACAATTGGACAATAGTACAGGATTCTAGCGTTTTTACTCTACGTATTATCTATATTAGATTATTTTTCATTATCATTTTTAAGATCGCTTAATGTATTTGAAAATGTATTTTGAAGCTATAAGTATTTAAAATACAAATTACAAAATACCTCAGCAGCAGGTAATTGAAATACCAATTACAAAATACATTGTTAGGAAGTAATTGAAATACAAATACAAAATACGTATTTGTATTTCAAATACGTATTTCAAATACAAGTATTTCAAATACTGCCCAGCCCTGTATGTAGTTAGGTATATCTTTGTATATCCAACGGAAACAATAACGTTAACGACCGATGATCAACTCTGCGGTTGACCAATTTGACAATGCCTTGTTTGTATCAAACAACAATAAGCATTATTGGATGCCCGCCATAATGAAGGTAGTATCTGATGACCTTATTATAAGACACCTATCTCTTTTTAGGGTCTCGCAAAACTGCAACTAATTCTCATCACATTCACTTATTTATTGGGCGATGTGAGATACTCTTACCAGTAAAAAATAATTTTGGAAAATATTACTTAAATTGTACAGGTACATTTTAAAGGCTGAATATCAGAATAAATAAAATTATATGGAACAAAGATAGATGCCGCAATATCAAGTATGTACCACAAATACAAGTATGTTTGTGAGTTAAATAGTTATTTAAAATCTCTATAGCTCACTATGATAATGGCTTTGCTAAGTAAAAATATAACCGTAAATTTACTTTTTGGTGTCATTTTAATTTAATGAAAATAAAATCATTTGTATTCACCAAAATAATCAACATGTTTCGAAATCAATGGTTTCTTTATCCTGACGAAGGAACCATAGTTTTCGAAACATGTCGATTATTTTGATTAGGTAAACAGTAGTGTATACAAAGTATTTTATTTTCATTAAATTAAAGTTACTAATTTTCAATTTTGGTAGAAAGCAGGCACCGTAAGGTTTGACATAATTAAAGAAATGAAACAATCACTTTATTTATAACCACAAAATTTGATTTAATTTATCAATACCGATCGGTTTCACTTAACACAAGCATCATTAGGGTTCAAAATTAAATAAAATTTAGTAGTTATAAACAAATTAATTGTTTTATTTCATTAGTTATTTTCATTTATTTAAATATCTTTATGTATGATTGCAAGATTCAAACCCGAACTAAATGCTCTCTAGATATTGTCTTCATTTATTTAAATATTACAATTTGAGGTTTTACTCATAAAGTTAAAATAAAAAATAAAATATTCATCCTAGACTTGCAGAAAAGTCGATAGATGTCGCATATTAAATAAAATGGATAAAGATTTATCCAGACACTATCTAGAGAGCATTTAGTTCGGGTTTGAATCTTGCAATCATAAATAAAGATAGTTGCCAATAATATATGCGTTAAAGAAAATGAACATAATGTAGGTGGTTCTTAGTCGAAGTATGGTACAGTTAAACATGACCGAATTTCATATCGATACCGTGGCGCAGTGGTTAGCGCGTTTGCCCGGAAAGCAAGAGGTCCTGGGTTCGAGTCCCAGAGGTGTAAATATGTTTTTCTGATTTTTCTGTTCAGATTTTGAATGAGTTTCGCTTACATTGTCTTCATTTATTTAAACATAATATTTAAATTAAAATATGTAAATGCTTACCCAGTTTTCACAGTGTGGCTGTCCATTTCGTCAGGTCCTGAAAAAGAGTTAAAACAGACCACTGTGTTAAAGTTCCACCGCAAACATAAATAAGTACACTTTTGTTTACGTTCATTTCCTATGACCGATTGTTTATTTTAGTTGATTACTTTCATATTAAATTGTTTCAGTTTGTATTATTACCCATTTGTTTGATATATTGGAAGATGACAGAAGGCAAATAAAACTCAGTAGGCTAGAATAAACATAGAAATTCTAAGAAATAACATGTTGTGCTCAGCCAGATAATCAAATATTGAATATTCGACCGGAGTTTTGACGCAATTATCGGGAAGAATTCAATGAACAATTTGGTTACATACAAAATAATAATATACGCTTTACAAAAAGAATTCATTTTTTGGTAAGTATTTCATCTTGTTTCTGATCTAACCAACAAAAATAACCAACTAAAATATTTTGGAGTTGACAACCGAAGATTTGAATTGACTTTTCCACAAATTCAATATTAATTTTATAAAACGTAAGTGAAATGCATGCAATGTATTTATTGATAACGTCTAATTAAAAGCCAAAAATGCACTGGTAGCGGAACCTAATGCAACTTGTTTCATGCATTTTGTTTTGAACTTTTGAAATTGTATTCGCAAATTTTGCATAGTAGCATAAAGAAGGGCTTATTGACGCTTGGAAATTCCTTCCAATCCCCAGATTATTTGAGGAATTAAAATAAATATCTTAATATGTATAAAACCGACTTCACATTGTATATAAGTTCGCCCGCGCCGGGGGCAAATTATCAGCGTATCAACTGTCATGGAATCCTTTTATTTAATTTTGAGTGCCCGGGGAAGTTCGCAAAGGTTTGGGTTGAGAGATGGTCTGTTCTTAAAGTCCCTGATTAGCTATAAAATCATTGCTTTTTCAGATGTCAGGTGTAATTGCTCCTGAAAACATGGAATTCCATTTATATCTACTATTTTTACTGCTCGGAATTGATGTTTTCATATCTTACCTCACATGTCTTCATTTTAATACTTTATGCATTACTATCTGTATATTATTTTCATACACTGATTTTTCTTTGACTTATCGTCTTTATCATTGCACAGAACTTTGCTAAGTACCGTGAGACTTACTATTAATATGTTATTTTTTGTTCCCTTTCTTCGTATTTTTTCCTCGTAGGTTTGGCCGGGCGACCTTGGCGACCTTCCGCCCTGACTCCGGCAACCCGACGCTTTAGTCCTTAGGGTCTTTGGGCATTTTGCCCTTTCTTCCCAGTAACTTTCTTTAAGGCACCGCCGAGGAACTGGCTAGGCGCGCGGATGCCCTGTCTCGTTAAAGTTTGACCGACCGTTACAAACATTCTTGCTGAGACGACGAGAGAGGGAAACCTCCTGACTGCAGAACCATTTTTTTCATCTAACCATGTTTGTCTCTTCTCCTTTTCCTTTCTTGAAGGTGCTTGCAGCGTACGCAAGATACAATCCCCCTCGAGTTGCTGTCATTCGTCTTGCTTCTATCATCTTTCCATGCCCTTATGCATGTTTTACTAACACCATTGTGTCTAGTTTATTATTTAAGAACTTGCATACTGCTTACTAACAATGAACGCAGGGACATTGGAGGTCTAGATTCGTTCTAAACTAAATGTAGCTTCGTTCTTTTATAACAATTAGAGTCCTTGCGAGAGCCTTGAAGGAGTAACCATCTGTTACTTATACCAGGACGGGTAAGTGGTGGATAACCTCCAATATTATGGAATCCTTGTAAGCATATTACATAGGAGGAGGAAAATAAAGAAATTAACATATTCAGGGAAGTACTGTTCGTCAAGACTGAAAATGTGTATGCCCGAAATAGAGAAAGAGATAAATACACAATCTTTTATAATAAGTGAAAATCTTTTCATGGGGCACTTTCATCCTTGCATAGTTTTTAGTCCCTACGTCCTGCCCTGCGCTCACACCTGATCACAATGGACATGTCGCGAAAGTAGAGAAATAGTAATGAAGGTAAATACCCTTAGCGGTGATCTGCAGCGAGATGATGGCCTTGGCCTGTCCGTGGCAGTTGGACGCAATGACGGAGTAGGCTCCCGTGTGGTCCAGCTTGGCGTGAGGGATCTCCAGGCGGTACTCCGGCCCGGCGCCCACTCGACGGAACTGGGTAGCGTCGCGGTAGTACTCCGGCTGCAACAAACAGATACATCCATCATGACCACTGAATTAGTTCATCTTATTACTTATCTATTGTGTCTTCTTCCCAAACAGGTGCTTGTAGGATACGCTGGATACAATCACCCAGCGCTTGCCACCTCGTGGACTTTCACCAACCTGTCCAATTGTCTTGTCAATATTTTGTCATACTAACACATATTTTATCTGTATTTCCCGCTAAGCACTTGCATACTGCTTACTAACAACGTATGCAGGGACATTGGAGGTCTAGTTTCGTTATCAAATGTAGAGTCGTTTTAACCCAAAAAATTAGAGTCCTTGCAAGAGCCTTGAAGGGGTAACCATCTGTTACCTATACCAGGGCGGGTAAGTGGTGGGTCCTTAAAAAAGTTCATCTTATCACTAAGGCATGGAGCTGTCAGAGGAAGGCTGTAGAAATGAGATCCCTGAGACGGGTACGTGCTAAAATCATGTATGATCGTGTGAGAAATGTTTAGATTAGAATGCAAGACTGATGCATATTTTTTATATGAATACCTCACAAGAGTCCTTGCTGCTCCCGTCTGGAGCCAGTGAGACTACAGCATCCCCAATTGGGGGTATATTGTAGGCTGAAGGTAATGGAAAGGGGAAGGAGACGGGGAAGGGAAAGGTGGGGAAGTTCTTGCTATTCAGATCTATATATCACCAAACACAGCTAAAGCCATTTTAAGGAACATATCAATTCTGAATGGTGGTCTTACAACAGGGCGATACTGAGAGTATCTTCCACTCTGGATATAAGAGAAATTAATAAGATTAAGAAAGGGACACTTAGATAGTTTGGGCATGTAGAGCGAATGAGGAAGTAAGGCCGACATTGCTGAATTGTACATATTTAAAATGTTAGGTATTATATCAAATAAATATAAATAAATGAACGTAGAAAGGAGTCTGAAGGAGAATATATTGCGATTCGAATGTTAATGGTAGAAGTCGTGGGTGACCGAGGATGACATGGCATGGTCAAATGAACCAAATTCTGGAGTCAGGTCATGTCAAGAGTCAGAATAACAAAAGATTGTGTTTGAGACGATATAAGATATGAGACGAATGAGGCAAGGAGTATGGCCGAGCAGTTTGGGGGTCCGTCCTATTTGCTTACTACCCCTTCGGGAAAACGCCGTGATGGATAGTTAATTACTATTTTGGATTGTGTACCATCGACCGAAGTTGATATATCGACAGTGTGTACGATTTTTATAAAACTGAACTTTTTGGCTTGTATAAAACGGAATTTTTATAAAAGTTTTGATCGTAACATTTGATGGAATTAGGCGGGTTCGCAAGTAACTAATTTGTAAGTATTTTTTCAATGGGATGTGGACGCTAAATATTGTGTATATTTACGTAAATATTGCATTCGCTGTACTCACATTTAAAAAAGTTCATTTTGTAATGAAATTAATTAATTATTATTGCTGACTGTATTTTCACTGTCAATATTTTTTATTTTTGTCTATTCGTTTTAAATAGATTCATTAGGTCAACTACCACATTCCATCGTGTAATTACCAACAAATAATGTATATTCTCTCTCACTAATAACAAGACTTCTTATATTAGGGAACGAATACGGGCTAAACATTTTGAAGATATTTTCAACTAAACCTAGAGTTTGCAATTCACAAGCGGTAGAAGTGAAACCTTCAGAAAAATAAAGTAGACAAGAGTGGAGAGGCTACGAAGCAACGTAAAAAGATGTGATCGTTAGGCTATGAAGCACCGCACAAAGAGGAGACCGATTATACTATCTCGTTCTCTCGCAGGCTAAATCATATAGATGTTTGTGTTTGTCTCTTTTTAGTGCCGCTATTTTTCATTTCATCGAGTTTAAAATCACAACGATAAAAATAATTTTTCACTTCAAAAATTGAGATTTGTCAAATAAAACATTTGTGCGATAATAATATTATAAAATCAAAAGATTTTAATCTCCTATCCCGACGAAGAAAACCTAGTTTTTGAAACATGTCGATAATATAGATTAGAAAGTGGTGTTATACAAAGTAATTTGTTTTCATTTAATTAATAATGATTTTTATTGATAAAGTTTTTTTTTAATTTATTGAAGTAAAACTTCTTTACGCACGCTTGACTTGGGGAGTAAGCTGTTGAATGAGTGATGAGAGCGTTACAAAAAGCGAGGCGAATGGTAGTTGAGAGGGAGATATAAGTTAGTGAATAAAGAAAGAGAGAGAGAGTTACGTTTCGTATATTACTGTAGGGGCAAGAGAGAGAGGTTTTTGAGAGGCACACATTTTCTTTTTCTCTTTCTCTTATAGCCAGTTACGTTTCGTATATCTAAGACATAGTGCAGGCCTATTGTCTGTAACACACTGTAGGATCAAGAGAGAGCAGTGCGCGCACATTTTCTTTCTCTCTTCCTATCATATAGATGGAGCTAAAGAAGTTTTTCTTCAGTCGTGTGGTCTAAAGCATACTCGTTTTTTTATTGTACTTTTGAATTTTTCATAATTTGTTTCTAATCTTAAGTTAACGGGTAATTGATTAAACTATTTCACTCCAAATATATTTGTAAAATTATTAGCCTGTTAAGAACACTGGTCTATTGCTGTTCGAAAAATGTGTCAAGTTTTCATTGTTGAAACAATCTTTGTATATTTGTTATTTTTTATAAATATTTTGAAGTGAAGGGACTTAACATTCTTGAAATAATCTGATAGTAGGGTAAACATATATTAGTTCAAGTGAAAAAGATTTATTGAGTGGTTTTGAGATGCGTGAAATGAAGCCCATTTGTTTGTAGGCTTTTTCTAAGACAAGATCCAAATAAAAAGATTTTTCATTTGGAGGTTTTTTAGTAAATGTTGTTTCTTTTTACATTCGTCGTCTCTTGACATTTCCACTAATCACTGATGAACAATATGTATTCAGTAATTAGTGAAAATGTCTATAGACAACCGCACCTTTGTACCGATAACGATTCATGTCATTTAACCCTTCCGCCACGCACATTTTCCTAACTTTGGAGACGCTTCAGAAACACTCTCCGTAACCCAGCTGCCACGATTATTGTAAACAACACTGTTCTATCACTGGTTGATAATTTCGTTAAAAAAAGTTATTACCTAAAAAAACTAGTTTAGACTAGGACCGTATTATCCATAAGGCAGTGTAGGCAACTGCCTAGGGGCCCCGACCCCCGAAATGTTTAATCTGGTTCTGCATACAGCCATCCCCAAAGATAATACAGGCCGTGTTATTAATATAATACCGTATTATCCTAGGGCCGTATTATTCATAAGGCAACTGCCTAGGGGCCCCGACCCCCGAAATGTTTAATCTGGTTCTGCATACGTGCATACAGCCATCCCCAAAGATAATACAGGCCGTGTTATTAATATTATACCGTATTATCCTAGGGCCGTATTATTCATAAGGCAGTGTAGGCAACTGCCTAGGGGCCCTGCATCGGATAGGGTCCCCTGGGAGAAAATGGGCCCCGAGGCGTGCATTGCTTAGAGTCCCCGACATGTTTAATCCGGCCCTTTGGACGATAAACTTTAGTATTAAAAAGCTTTAAAATCTTGAAATTACATGTCCGCAATATCGAACGTTTAAAATCAATTTTATTGATTTAAAAATAATACATTACAACAATCGTACATTACAACATAAAAATAATACATTACAACAATAGTACATTACAACAATCGTACATTACAACAAATGTACATGTATGAATGTTCATGTATGTACTTATAGGTATATATTTTCATAGTTTTTATTTTTTATCTTTCATATATATTTCTTTATCATATAAGCATAATAGGCATAGGAATAGGCAAAGTGCATATAGGCATATAATTTCACATTGTTTTTTATCTTTTTATACTTTTTTTTTATCATTATCATTTTTTTTTATTCTATCATTTTTTATCTTTTTATACTACTTTTTATCTTTTTATAATATTATATCTACTCTGATTCATATCCTTTTTAATAAATATAAAATGTTATTTACCTACCTCGGAACAGACTGTGTCTAGTGAGGTGGGTAAAATAAAACTTTGTAAATAAATGAAAAATAAATAAACGCCCGGGTTGCCGGCACTGAAACTGAAACTGAACTCAATCATATTCGTGGTTTTTCCGTTTTTCATTTTTCTGAGTTCGCATAAAATTTGTTCTCATTGTAGGCACACATAAAATATGCATTTACAATAAAATATGGCAGAAGCACGTATTTGAATGTGGGTGCATGCATTTGTGCAATGTCTGTGGCCTACTTAAGATTGCTTTGGAGCCTATTTTGTCTAAACCCTTAATCGTACATACATATTTCTCTGCACATGTTGAACAGAAAAAGCACTCGACTTTAAAATCTGAACGTTTAGCCGTAAAATTTGCAGGCCGCTCCATGTAATAAGAAGCTGCAGGCCATAACAAAGGTGGAGAATGTTACACATTGTTTGCTGGTTCAAAAACCTTGTTTTTTTGTATAAGAGATAGTGATGGTATCTACTTGTGCATACAACAATCATGAGGACGTTTAAAACATTCATAGATAAAGTTGACCTTGCTGGCCTCCGCTGTATTAGTATGTAGGGCACATACTGTTTTGTTTTCTGATGAAAGAGCACCGTTATTGCAGATTGAAACATATCATCTACCTAATATGCAAATCGAATGCTGATATTATCTGTAGGTCTTAGCTATACGGGCTTTGCGCATAGGGGCATGTCTATCTCACGATTTAATTAGTCGCTAGTACTAGATAAAGATTCACAAACAGGTCCTTTGTTTTCCTTGAAGTATTTTTTATCTAGATGTATACTCATTAAACCACCGTTGTCTCTACTAGAAAACTGCACTTATTTTAGTTTGAAGGTATATGTGTATGTATGTTCTTTACCGCAGCTACAAAAAGACTTCAAAAATGAAAAGCATATCGATAGCGAAAATTTGAAATGCTATTATAAAGGACAATAAATTAAATTAAAAATTTAAATACGATTTTTTGAAGTAAAACTTCTTTATGCACGCTTGACTTGAGGAGTAAGCTGGTGAATGCGTGACGAGAGCGTTATGAAAAGTGTGATCGGGCGAGGAGAACGGTCGGGCGAGGCGAACGGAAGTTGAGAGGGAGATATAAGTTAGTGAAGTTTTACTTCAGTCGTATGGTCTAAAGTCTAAAGCACACTCGTTTTTTCTCTTTCGTCGTCGTCGAAATATATCAAGGAAAATAAATGCGTCTTTTACAACGTGAATTTATGAGGTTTTTTCTGAATAATTAAAAATAAATTAAATACTGTTTTAAGAATTCTGAAAGATCGAATCAATGCCATTTTATAACAAAAATCATAAGTAATCAAGGTATTCAAAATCAGGAGATACAATTTTTTGAAAAAATAAAAAAATATATTTTCGCTCTTTAACATTTTGTCCTATACGCATTTCAAATTTCCATGATCGATATAGAAGCATCACCGTCTGGAGCCAGTGGGACTATGGCAATACCAACAGGGAAAGGGGAGCGGAAGGAAAGTGGACGGGGAAAAAATAAGATTTGATTCCATCATTCTTGATTTCTGGAAAAATATTCAACAAAAGAGTTTGCCATATTTTAAAACTCTTGATCTACCTATGTTATTACTCATATCAAACATCCGTTTTGGATTCTCATCCGTTATTACTGTCGTTCGTCTCCGTCACAGTTTCACCTTGTGAAATCTATAGCTAGTCATCGAATACAAGAATTTGGAAATTCCGAACAGAAGGTTTTCTGAGTTGATAATGTGTGCAAGTAGGTACTCTGTTTATCGGGTGACCCGTTTGACGGCCTCATTTGACATGAGACACGAAGTAAAGAATAGTTTCCTTTGTTGTTAAATTCGTCGCGTTTTCGTTGCGTTGTCTTTCCATTGAATAACAACGGAGAGAAAGTAGAGACGTTTTACTTTCGCATGTATTTGATAAATAATGTCCTTATTACACCGATTTTTAAACCGTTTTATAATAGAATTATTTCATAAACACACTGTCTTCTAAGAAAGAGAAAGGATAATTTAGGTCAAGGGCTATGACTTGTATCCCGGATCCCGATAGCTACTAGGTACATAATTAAGAAGTTATTTCTTCGGTGGTTTCAGGTTCGTCATTTGTCAAGTCATCTTCCTAATAACCAGTGTTATCGCATACCTTAGTGACCGTTCGGCGTTCACACGCACAGGGAGGCGTCTACTAATATCTACAGGAATTCCAAAAACTGAAAAAATCGAACTAATATCTATGAGAACCAAAGTGTTGACGAATATCTACAGCTCAAACAGTTGACTAATATCTATGAGAACCAAAATGTTGACGAATATCTACAGCTCAAACTGCTGATTAATATCTATGAGAACCAAAGTGTTGACGAATATCTACAGCACTGGCAGAGGTTGGATTTGCAATTATGTATAGCATATTGGAATAACGTAATATTGCGTATGCAGTTTAAAAAACTTAATTTATGTAAGTACCTATGTATGTAAAAATCCCTAATATTGGACTATTGGACACATTTAGCTGATTAGTCCAACCTACGCTCTGTAGATATTAGTTCAACCTACGCTCTGTACATATTAGTCAACACTGGGACCGTCATAGATATTCGTCCGACCTTAGCTTTGTAGATATTAGTCAACACTCTGAAGTTCGTAGATATTAGTTCAACATATGAGCTGTAGATATTCGTCCGACATACAGGCTGTAGATATTAGTATCTGGAGTCCACGCACAGTGCTCATAATATATTAAATAAATGTTTTTGGAGCAGGTATAATAACAAACAAATAACAATATTTTACGGCGCCAAAATTTAAGTCGCTCCAGGCGCCACTTGAGTCAGCATTATTATGTAGATGATAAATTATTTGTCCATTGTTATGAGACTAAAAACCTGTTTCGAAATCTACAATATAATCGATAATTAGGTATTTGTGTGCCCCGTGCAGTATTTTTAGTTAATGCTGTCATGCATCACGTACAAACATCATGAATGCACAAGAGTACGTGGAAATTGATTTGATTGGTGGAAAAAAAAATCAATATTTCACACATTACACCATGTTAATCCAAGATAAACTGTTCTGAACATAAAAATTAATGTTAACATAAAATAATTTGTTTTACTCATAATTACGAATTGATGAAGACCAAAGTAGACATAACAGTAACAAATTGTTACGTAAAAGTAGGCTCTCGCGAGTCATCTCTCGACTAGGAATAAATAACAGCCTCGTAGTGAGCACTGAGGACTGAGAGTCAGCAGTGTCACTTGGCCGGCGACTGATAGGTTCGGCATTGCATTGATGACTTATGGGCATAAAATTAGCACTAGGAAATACTCCTTTTTAAGTGCAACCTTACAACTGACCTAAAACCAACTTTACGCTTTACTTACAGAATATTTGTACATATTTATATACCTGTGAGCACATATATGCAACGTGTTCTAATGAAACCCTTCAAGTTTTTGAAGTGAATTTTTTTTTAGCATTTAGCACCGTAGTGATTCAAACTCTATGAAACGAAAAAGCGACACTAAAAAGAGATAAAAACATACACGTGTAGGATTTGGCCTGCGAGAAAATGAGATAGAATAATCGGTCTCCTCTTTGTGCGGTGCTTCGTAGCCTCCCCACTCGTGTCTATATACACAAGTTTGTAATTTTTTGAAGTGAAAACCTCTTTAGCACCGTTTAATTTGAAACTCGATGAAACGAAAAATAGCGACACTAAAAAGAGACAAACACGAACATCTAAAGCGTTTAGCCTGCGAGAGAATGAGATAGAATAATCGGTCTACTTTTGTGCGGTGCTTCGTAGTCTCCCCACTCTTGTCTACTTTAGTTTTATGAAGGTTTCATTTCTATCGCGTGTGAATTGCGCATTTTTATTTTTTTTGTTATTGTTCACTTCTATTTTCTTTTCCTTTCCCTTGACTTTCTTCGCCCTTGGCAAAAACTATGAAATATTGCAATCTCAACGTCCCAAATTGGACATGCCATGGTTCTAAGAAAGAGGCTCATTTACGAAATCACAAATATTTGTTAAAACAACATTAAGATTATAAGGAACGCTCATGTTAAACTAAAACGAACGCTTGTCGCACATAGTAACTATTCAATGGAAGCCATCCTAATGAACGGAGATATTTTTTGAACCATTCCCTCTCTCTATAAAACCAACCACGGTGGCAAATTAATAAGCACAAGTCACAAATGGTGAGGGGTTTGATAAGAAGTGATGTTAACGATAAGTGATGATACCTCTTGTGCTGATGTGTGTATGTGACTCCCTAAACTAAACTCAAAAACCCCTAGAAACCGGCAAATTACTTGAAAATACCCCTAAAAAATTTTTTTTTCTAAAAATAATGAATAATTATTAATAAATGATATGCTGTAATGTTTTTTAATAATCTTTATTCATAAATTATTTAAAATATCAAATATTGCATAATTTTCTTGAGAAGAATCAGATTTTTTAAAATCATACATGTTAATATTGAATAAGCTTAACATTTCAGGAGATGGATTAAATGTAGTGCAAGATCCACCATTTCGATTTAGAACCGAACCATCATCATGCTTTGAAGCATTTCAATGGAGAGTCTATTCCGCAGCTTATTTTAGTAGTCAACAAATAAAATTGTGAAGTGTGTGAGTGCTCCGTGTATACGATATAATAAAAATTTTAAAAAATATATGGAATCACAAAACCCCCAAAAATACCCCTAAACATATTAAACCCCTAAAAAAATCCCATCCCACTTATTTTCCCCCTAAATCTGGGGGGAAAACCCCTAAGTTGGCAACACTGGTATGTGTGTATTTACTATGGTACAGCAAAAAAACGACACCGAGAATGACAACCACTGACAACACTGTTATTGGTGTTGAAATCTTTGAATAAAAGATACATTTCCTGAAATGGCTATCTCGATCCGTTTTAGATATAACATGACTGCCGCTTGTTTCTATCCATATATTTTAATTAGATAAAGCTTGCAAAGCCAGGTTCCCACCGACTTGGACATGATAGATAGCGTTGGAATGGTTGTCAACGACAGCAAATAGTAGTATAGATTCCAGTTGGACTCGAATTGAGATACACGGAGCCTAACAGTCGTAGTCTACCAGACGAATCAATGAGTCACGGACCGAGCAAGGCCGGAACGTCAATATTATTTTTTATATTAACAGTTGTACGGTTTGAATGTGCTATGTGCTGATACATGATTTCTTAATAAATCATTGTAGAACAAACACAATTTCATACCGATCAGCCGCAAAATAAAATGGTGTTGAAATTTATGAGAAATCTTTATGTCGTATAGCAACACTGACGTGGATATTGCCACGAGAAGAAAATAATGCAGTACTTACGTAGTATTATAGAATAAATAAACATGGGAATTCAACGAACTTTGTGGCGAACATGATAACAACAAAAATAGGTAATTTAAAGTAAAATTATTGTAATTCTGACACTATTGTGTCTTCTTCAGGACACCTAATGACAATACTTTTTTTTAAGTGAAAACTTCTTTAGCACCGTTGTGATTTGAAACTCGATAAAACGAAAAAACGAGTGTGCTTTAGACCACACGACTGAAGTAAAACTTCACTGACTTATATCTCCCTCTCAACTTCCGTTCGCCTCGCCCGACCGTTGCCTCGCCCGATCACACTTTTCATAACGCTCTCGTCACGCATTCTCCAGCTTACTCCCCAAGTCCCCAAGCGTGCGTAAAGAAGTTTTACTTCAAAAATAGCGACACTAAAAAGAGACAACACATACATCTATAGGATTTAGCCTGCGGAAGAATGAGATCGTATGATCGGTCTCCTCTTCGCGCAGTGCTTTGTAGCCATTCCACTCTTGTCCACGTTAGTTTTCTGAAGGTTTGATTGTGTGATTTTTTTTTAAATTTCTAAAGCCTTAAAATTAGCTTAATTATATCGTAATAGAACTATTAATATATCAATAATATATAAATACTAGTACTTGGGTAAACAGTACACATTGCGTCCGAAATCTACGTTTCTAGTTTTTGAAGTTAAAAAGTCTTTAGCAACATCGTGATTTGATACTCGATGAAACGAAAAAGCGACATTAAATATTTTATCTATTTTTTTATTTTTTTATTTTTTTAAAAATTTTTTATTTTTTTTTTACTTGAGCTCCACACAGGAGGCCCTGAGGAAAATAATTTCCCTCAGGGCCTATGTGATGCTGTGTGAAGGGTTTTTTTAAGGAAAGGAAGGAGAGGAGAGTTCTGGGAAGGAAAAGGGTTTAAGGGGTGGGTAGGATGGGGGTTCAGTGTATCCTGGTCATCCGCCTCCAAGACCTAGACAAACCTCACCCCGTGAACCCGGGCACCCCTGCTAAATCACCAAACGTAGCGAACCACTTGGGGTGACCTATGGCAGAGGTGTCGGTTATCCAATAAAGGTTCCCGGGGCGGCGGTACCCATTCCCGCCTCCCAAATTGAAAATATTTATTAAATCAAATCCAAAATAAGATTAAACCAAATAAGTGAGTACTTGAATACGTACCTACTTATTTACAAACTACTAATAGGGAATTGTACAGTTTGTCCAAAGAAACGACAATTTTCGTTCATAATTCTTATTTTCAAACATTCTTCGGGCAGGTAGGTACCATAAAAAATGCGAAAATGAGAAAATCCAAATAAACACGATGATTTCTGTTAAGATTTTTTACTGAACAATTAAAACGGCTATCAACTTAAACGGAACATAACAATGGAGTTAAAACATTATCATAAAAACGTCAATTAAAAAATTCAATCGAAGTTGTTAATTAAGCAGAAACATAAAAAAATAATTTCAATTAATTTTGTAAGAATAATAGAAATTGTGATGAAAACACGGAGCAGAAAAACAAATACTGTTTTTCTACCTGGGCCAATAGTTAATGTACGAAAGCGCTTGAAAAATAAATTGAAAATAAACATCGCATAATTGAAAGTTTTGGTTAAACACATGCAGTTTTATTTTTAAAGTCTGAAACATCAAAAATCACCAAACGCTACTGATACCGTCTTATGAAAGGAGATTATGTTTTCATCAAGCACCATCACTGCTTCCCCTCGGATGAAAAAAATCGAGTGCAGTTTACGGGGTAGAAGCGAAACTTTACCAAAACAATCTCAACCAATACTTGAAAAGTTAGGTCATAATCAAAAAGAACAATGAGCGCAGACCTCGCGTAATTTCCGTTTCATATCTCAACCAATAGGAGCCTTTAAAAGTGACATCATTAACAAAGCGGCCGATGAGCGCAGTTGATACGTTGCTGGTGTAGTAATCGTCATTTTCGTTTCATCCGAAATCCAAATCACAGCCGTGCTATAGAAGTTTCACTTAAAAAAAAAAACACCGCATGAAAAAGTTTTATAATGTGTTACAATGGCTAGGTCGGTTAATTCAAATTTGTATACGTCTGCAGTTTAACCGCATTCACCTAAATTCAACTACTATAGATACCAGAATGTTTATGAATGACGGTGTGTATGTTCTCTTTATTTATGTCGTGTGTAATTTTTTACGTTATTTGTATTTATTCACAAAAAATTACGACATTGACCCGAATCAAAATTTTTGTTACGTCATGATTATTTTTAAGTTCCGTCAATTTTAAAATTAAGACATACTTATCGTATTTAAGTTATGGTTTTGACCATAAAATAAAGCATTAATATTCTGTGATTTTGATCATACGCCAATTATCACTCAAATTCATGTAAATAAGGTAAAACTTTCATTTTTATAAATCTAAATGCTTATGGAATGAAATTCATTTCGATTGCGTCAGATAATATACATAAATTTCGAGTTATAAAAAATTTTTCAACACAAATGGTCTGAATAACTTTACAAGTTGTCGGCTGGGAATATTTTTTATAATTTTAGTACTTACGTAAAAAATACATGCATTAAAAAAATGCCTTTATTTATTATCATGTATAAAATTTGAATTATTAGTGTTTCTTCGATGCCTGCATGTCTTAATAGGATTTTCCTGTTTCGAAGTAGACGTAGAAGGTACTTAAATGCGTATAAACATGCATACGTAAATACTAAGGTTTACATACATTTCTACATTTTTAGATTCTTTCTCTGCTGTTGATAGAATATTTTCGAAAAGAAACGAAAGGTAATATAACGGGAAGAATAGGTTAATCTTATGAAGAGAATAATATTACAAATGTAAAAAGAAAAGATGAAATAAAATAGCATTCTTATCTAAACTATATTCTAACCTCCCGAAACCATATAGATTTTTTTTTAATGTTCAATCATTAATAACAGCCGTGCATTAATTTTATTTCTTGTTTCTAGTAGTCAAGTGAACTAAAAATATTAATTTTTCGAAGAAAACTTCTTCGGAAAGGTTTTCACTCTGTGATGGCATTATTTATTTTAATGAAAAAACAAATAACTTTGTTTACATCACTTTTATTTATATACAATCAACGTGTTTCATGAACGATGTTCACATCTAAATAATAATAAATGTATACTAAAAACTAAAAATACTTATTTTAACTTTTCACCTCAACAATAATGTCAATATCAATTCGTTTAAATACTTTATTATACCACGCAAAGGTAACCAAAATGCTTCTGCAACTTCTAGCAAATATTTTTAATTGCTCCAAAAATCTTCTCCATGGCCTCACTGGAAATATTAGTTCGTTTGAATCATGATATTGGTCCGTTTACACTGTTTTGTAATCTTAAGTAGGTAAAATAAACCAAATTTATTCCGTGAATTTTTAGGTACCTAATTGCACCGTAAATTAAAAATAAATAAATACGACAAATAGTCTGGGTACATTATTTTATTACTCATTTAAAATGGTCGACCACCAGGTGGCGTATTTACAATCAAACAAAATTTAAATATTTAGAAATAAAATTATTAATTTCTAATATACACATTGGAAAGATTATTTTATCTAGATTTTAGAACAATTTTTGTTTTTGCAAAGTGATAAAAAATTATCAACATAGAGGTGTATTTACAATGTATGGGAATAATATTAAAATTTAAATATTTAGAAATAAAATTATTTATTTCTAATATACACATAAGAAAGATTATATTAGAACAATTTTTGTTTTTGCAATGTGATAAAAAATAACCAATATAGAGGTATATTTAAAATGTAAATTGTCGTTACCGCGACTGAATCGGTATAGATTTTGTAAATACGCCACCCGGTGCGGTCGGCTGGCAGTCGCATTATTGGAGTTCAAATCCCACAACGGGTACTTTACGAATTTCCTCCGTTCCATAAAGATTTACGGTGAGCCACAGTGATGTATTATCATTATTAGGCTTCAATTCTTTATAAATGTAAACACATGTTACACTTACATAATTTCATTGATTTTGCGCTCCAATGAGATCTACACAAAACATTAATAGAATTATATAAACATGTAGGCACTTTTGGCTCTCCAGTGATAAACCTAACTTCACATAGTCTTTCCAGTATTTCCGCAGACGTGATGTTGTATTGACGAAGAGACCGATATGAAGAGTCTACCTTACCTACCCATACATGGAATTATATCATGATCCATCTACATTATACTCCCCTTGAGGTCACACTTAATGCATAACATAGCATTGAGTGATCTAGTTTTGGAATGACTTTCAACCAAACTTAGACTTATAAATAATGGCTTTTAACTTTTAGCATGTTAACCGTCACGCGTGATCCACGGATATATTGTTAACCATAAATAAAAGCATTGAAAATATATAGTTTAAAATTTTGAGAGTCTTCGCCATCGATAATTGACTGAGGCTAACCATGTCAGATTAAGCAACGCTTTGCCTTGGTGTTTAAAACTTTTGTCTAGTTCGTGCAGCAACAACAGATTGGTATCCCGTCGTTTTCAATTGTAAAGCCTATTACCTTCCAATCACCTTTCAAACCTAAATGGCCACAATGCTGCTTTGTTCGTACTCGTAAATTAATTCAATGAACCCAAGGCATGTGGCTTTTACTGGATAATTTTTCTCGATGGAAGATTAGTTTGAAGGTCGATCAAGAGAAACCCAAATAGGTCAGTCTTCGAAAATTGGCAAAAACAAGTGGAACACGAGACATATTAAGTCGGAATGAGATGTAAACCTCGAACGCCTGTAATATATGTAATGATAAAAATAACACTTTCGGAAGTGCAAATTAATAACTTCATAATTGAACTCTATAAAGTTGCCAGAATATAGGTTTTTCAATGAAAAAATGGGGGTTTATGAAAAATGTCGGAACAAAACAAAGCTCATCTCTCAAAAACAGTGATAAAATTGACGCGAAACTTTAAGGCAGAGAAATGTTATTAATTTGAACATCTAAGAATATTCATGAAATAACAGATGAAATATTTTGTTTGTAGGAATTTATTTCTCTATACTTGTTGGTCTATTGTTATTTTTGTTAGTTTTAATTTTATCCTGACATCGGTTTCGAAATGTAATGATAATTTTGATTAAATAAGTGGTGTATACAAATTGATCCGTTTTCATTTAATTAAAAGGTTAAGTGAATTTGTGATTATTGAAGAAAAGATGATATCGGTTTGATTTACGATTTTTTCTACTTCCGTTAAATAATACGACCTACATAAAATGGATGAAACAGTTTGGTTTGCTCTTAATAATGCAGAAATTACCACCATCTTAACCATAATATATTATCTAATAATTGTACATTGCCATCAAGAAATTGCTGATCCAAAAAATGCTGCTTGAACAATAATAGCAAGAAAATCATGCTAAGACTAGACTTACATTCACAACTTTAGTACGTACATAATAAAGTTGATATGTCGGTACTCCGCGCAAGTAGATCCCGCCCCGGGCAGCGAGACACAATCCCACGCAGATGCGACCAAAACCTCACAAAACGCCTACAACTAATCACTGATGCAAAAAATAAAATGTACAATTAAGTGCGTAAAAGGTCGAAAAATATATTTGAGAACATTTTACTCAAATCCGACATTTGGCTCCTGCGCAAATTACCATTTAACGAATCTGAACTTTCGATCAAAAATATTTGGGTAACGTAACCTTTCAGACATATGGCCAGAGGTAATAAGCAAAATTCATAATTAAACGATTTCGACGCTCTGGTCGTGATTCCATTAGTAAGAAGAGACTTAATGAGTTTTTTGATTACCGTAGCTACTAACGTACCCTACCCATTTATGATATTTAATGTATTTCGCACTCGCAGACGATGCATCGAATCAATTCTGACAGTTGTCGAGACAATACTTATATGCATGATAATAGGCGAGGACATGGATGTTATTAATAACACTATCTATTCGCGTAGATTAGGAGGATAGGATTTAGCACGTATCATATTATTGAACATACGACGATTCTTCACCTGAAATCTAAGGCAATATTTTCAATTCCACCAAAAAAGCATATTAGTTTCCATGTCTACACCATTCATTATGCTATTAATGTAGGTTACCCCAAAGTCTAATACGAACGACAATAACACACATTATCTTCCTAATTTCCTGTTTAAAATCATATTAAATGATGGGTGTTTCTCGGATGTTGACATAAAAATGAAATTTGGTTAAAAATTCTAGTTAAAATATAATTCCATTGGTTAGTAGTGTTATTGTCTCGTAAATTGGTAATCAGTTATTTTTCTACTTACTACTAATTTGGTGATATAAACATAACATAAGTTACTGAAACATAATATTTTGGCGTTAATGATTTTTCATTTAAATTAACACATTATATAGTCATAAATCACACAATTAATCTAATTTTATATACATATGTATGTTATGAAATACGCTAAAAGTAGTTGAATACAAAAACAATTATGACGTAGTGAAACGTTATTATTGGGTAAAACCATTTTATTTTGTAAAATCTTTATGAATTGATTAATTTAGAATGGTTATAAAAATAAATGTTTTTAGTTTTGTGATTAATGAATATATTTTTTTAAATAATTATAGAAGAGTTGTAAGTAAACAAAATAATAATAAAAATACGAACCGTTTTTAGGGTGTCACAACATTTTCAAAAATATAAAAATACTGAAAACGGATAGCGCGGGAACTTTGAAATGATTAAACAGCTGGTCAAAAATGTACTTCACGCCCACACACTGTCACTGTCTCCGTAATACTAGCGCCACTTCAGATGTACCGCTGCGAGCACTTAAGGTAACTGCACCTCATTATAAAAGGTACCGGGTGTTACCTGGTTAGCCAACGGCACGCCAAACAAATTGTGGCACCTTTTGATGATATTGTTACGCTGAGTATCTTTTTGGATCGGTGCCTCCGATAGTAAGAAAGTGAAAAAAGAAAATAGTAAAGTGTGTGAACAAATTTTAAATAATAAGGTGAAGTGTACCACGGTTTGTTGCTTTTTTTTATCATTTAATGAAACATTGTGCATTTTTTCACAACTATAACTTGTGAAATAAGTGAAATGAACAAGTTTATAATAATTGCGATTTTTTTCTATCGAGGGAATTTCATTTAATTTGCGTTTCGGCGTGGAAGTGGAACGCGTCTAGATATTATCATCAAAAATATTTTTTTAACAGCATTAAAACTTCAAATGTATAAGGAAGGTATGTAAGAAATCGGTAGAAATTCGGGTAGCGGCGGCCACTAGGTTCTTAACGTATCAATACAATTTTTAAAGAAACCTTCATTTCCGTCCTTAGCCATTTCTGCCTTCAATTTTTGAAGCGAAAACTTCTTAAGTACCGTTGTGATTTGAAACTCGATGAAACGAAAAAAGCGACACTAAAAAGAGACAAACATATACATGTATATGATTTAGTCTACGAGAGAATGATAGAGAGCGGTCTCCTCTTTGTGCGGTGCTTCGAAACTTATCGTTCTCCTCTTTATGCGGTGCTTTGTAGCCTCCCCACTCTTGTCTACTTTAGTTTTCTGAAATTTTCACTTCCACAGCGTGTGATTTGCACAGTCTGTTTTTTTATAACTTAAACCCTGAATACGCGCTGTTCGCCATACTTTCCTGCTTTTTATTTTGTTAATTCTTTTATTTCCGCGTTTTTGTGAAAAAATTGCATTTACTTGAGAAGTTTTTAAAAATCTGTATAAAATATTCCTACCTTGAGGAAGTCTCTCAGCCAAATGACCTCTGGTTTGGGGTCGCCGATGACCTCGCAAAGGATGACCACCGTGTCGCCCTCCTTGGCCTCTGAAGAACGAGGCTTCTTTGTGAACATGGGTTCCTTTGAATACCTGGAAAATAAAACCACCATCACTCAGCAATCTTCTTTGTCGTTCTCCTATAGCTTTCTCTCAATTGTCTTCGATTCTCTCCCACTCCTCTACACCCAGTCCTCCCATGACATTTAAAAATAATAATGTTTTTAAAAGTATATAGGAGTGAGCAATGCAATACCACTGATAAAAATATTGAGAAGAACTCAAAGAATAAGAGGAAAGGGGTTTTATGACAACTCACAATCATGCAACTTCAACACCTCTTCGAAAAATCATTAAATTATGAAATTAAAAAAAAATAAGGTAATGAAATCGAGAACAAGGATATGGATACGGGAATGGATAGTATGTATATTTCCTCATACACAAGTAAATTATGTATATCACAGGGTTGTAAAAGCCCATAAAGGTGTATATTAATATGAATAAATTATTGAATTGCGGTTTGCACCATTTTTGTAGCGTTGCAGAACCGAACCAAAAAAACATTGACTTTCAATTTCCATAACAGAAATATCTCGTGCAGTAAAATCAAAATGGTAAATGGACTGGGTAAATTAAAAGAGGTACTTACGGTAATGAGGGTGTGATGAGAATCGGCGGCTGGTCGTAGGTCTCAAAGCGGTCTACCCTGGGCGCCAGCACCTCCACTCGCGCAGAGCACGTCGCGCGTCCCACCATGTTGTTGGCTGTGACGGTGTAGACGCCCGCGTCGCGCCGTGTCACCCATGCCAGCGTCATCTCCAGTTCACCCTCGCGGTCCAGCGTGAACACGGCTCGTCTGGATAAATAACCATTACATTGAGAACACGTTTTTTTTTAAATATATCTGCAATACTCTCTCAGTAATCCGCCATTCGATTATCCGATAACTACTATAAAGCACAAATCAAGCTCCACAATTCGCCGGAAATCGTTTATGTCAAATTCGAGTAAAATCAAATCACTCGATCACCAAGCTTTGTACACCAACGGATTGGGTTATCTTACTCTCTCATTATCTTACTCTTACACATATATACCTGGAGTAAGGGCCTGAATGTCCTCAGGGTCTGAGGTTAGAGGACAGAGGGGACGAGAATTTAGTATAGCTTCTATTTTATGTAATATGGTTGTAAATTCCTCAAACGTCAATGAAGTGTCCCATATTACTCGTTTTAAATGATTTTTAACGACTCGAATGTTCCCTTCCCATAGTCCTCCGAAGTGAGGACTGGAGGGAGGGTTAAAGTTCCACACTATTCCCTTTTCTGAACATGTACGCATGACTTGTTCATCATTACGACAACTATTTAAAAAATTTTGTGTTCCAATCAAATGGCGTTTCGCCCCAACAAAGTTCGTACCGCAATCCGAATAAATGGCCTGACAAATACCCCGTCGTGAAACAAACCTATCGAGGGTAGCGATGAAAGCGTCAGACGAGAGATCTGAGAGAACCTCGAGATGAGTTACACTGTGTCGCCATCTAGCTAGCTTGCTGGAGCTGACCATTTTACCAGTCACCGGGATTCATTACTGTTGTTTTAGGACGATTAGTTGTCAGCATACTCTAGCAACTGTCGCATACGTTTCATTTCTTTTTTGTTAAAATAAGCTTACAAAATGGAGCCTTCTCGCCAGCGTAAAAACTACCCGAAATTGAAATTTTACGAAAGATCGATAGCGGTGTTTGTTTGTTTTACGAAATATCCGTTTATGTTTTCTTTCTTCATATTTTGTATGTATGCGCTGTAATACATCGCTTTCAATATTTGGACATTTGCCCAGATTTCAGAATGGGGGATTTGTGAGAGAGTACTGTATATATTATATATATTTTAAAGACATTTTTAGGGATGCTGTGTGGTGAGTATTTTTGAGAACTTAAATCAACTCAAAACAATTTACTATGCGCTATGGAAATCTAATAGAGTACGGTAGTAGTCTGAGGTGGAGCAAACGCTGTCGCCATTGATTCGATCTTTAAAGCTCAGCAACTAATTACATATTTTATTCTAAAACTACCGATCACTAGCGGTTCGATGAAATCTTTAGGAGAATCTGTGTTCTGGACCTTAGGCAAAATTATGCCAAAAACACACTAGCATTTTTCTTTTACATAACTGTTTTTGACAATATCCTAACAGCTAGAAGTTTAGAGCTAGAACCAAAGGACATAATCTCTTACTTATCCCTATCGCTAAAACACCTTTGAGCAAATAAATTTTAGCTAACTTACAAAACAGCCATATAATGCACTTCCAAATTATTTAAAATATAAATCAGCCAAAGCAGAACAAACATCAACGATTTTAAAACCCATTTATAACTATATATTAGGTCCTTACATATGAAATTGACGTTTTGCCGTACTGGCAACTTTGATCTCAAATATCTTCTCTTTGGTTAGGAATTCGAAATTCAAATTTATACAGCTATTTACTCATGTATTTATATTTCGAAAATTATAATTCATTTGTTTTTTCCTTAATTGTTTTTTTTCTTTGCGTCACTTAGTTTACAAAACGGAAAACTTGAAATATCGCTTTATTTACGAGTACGAGTTCCACCGTGGCACCAGTGCTGCAGAAACGGCTCGAAGGATTACCGCAAAAGAAAACACAACGCGACGGTGCCGCAAAAGAAAACACAGCGCGTTTTTGGTTCCAACGTTTTCGTTCTGGAAATTTCGACCTGCAGAACAAGCCCCGTGGACGGCCGGAGACCAAAGTTGATAATGAAGAATTGAAGGCTATTATGGAAGCGGATCCATCGCAAACCACGCCCGAGTTAGCTGCAGGCTGCGGTGTTAGTGATAAAACTGTTTTAATCCACTTGAAGCAAATTAGGAAGGTGAAAAAGCTTGAAAGGTGGGTACCTCACGAATTGTGTGAAGCAAATCGACAAACGCACGTTAGAAAGCTAGACCACACGCTGCACAACAGACGGCTACCAAATTAGAGGAGCTTCAATTGGAATGTCTAAGACATCCACCGTACTCTCCGGACCTTGCCCCAACAGACTACCATTTTTTTAGAAATTTGGATAACTTCTTGCAAGGGAAAAAAATCAACTCCGATGGGGCAGTCCAAACCGCCTCAAAGATTTTATTGATTCCCGTCCGAATGGTTTTTTTAGTAAAGGGTTCGATGAACTACCTATGAGATGGCAAAAGTGCATAGATACATAGATAGCAATGGTACATACTTTGATTAAATAAATATATTATATTAAAAAAAATCGACTTTAGGTTCCTCCCATACAAAACGCCAATTTCATATGTAAGGACCTAATATTTCTAATGGTACGAAGCTGATTGTCTTTTATTTTGGAAATATTTTTGTTACAAGTTGTATTTTTGTTGTAAACTGCTTTTGCCTCCTCTCAATGCAGGAGTTCCTAGTGAGACAGGCACAGCATATGTGTGTTATTTTTATAAAATTGTGAAATTATTAACCCCCGATACAGGCGAACCCTAGTGGGGTTAATAATTACATGCTAAAACTTAATTTAAATTGTTAAAAAGCAATAAATAAATAAAATAAAATATCACCAATGTAATCTAATTCATAAATATACATAATAAAAAATAAACAGTGCGGAACCCATGTGGACTGTTTTGGAAATTCTCGTATTTAGATAAATTAAAACAGAGTTTGATAATTTAGTCAGTGATCACAAAAATCAACGTTTTTACTGGAGAAAATGGAAAAAGATTTTAGAATGTTGACCACCATTTTCATGATTGCCTCTAGGATTTTTTTACATTTAAGTCACGGGAAAGCAATACCCATTACTGAAATCTACGTGTAACGAATATTGCATAAATCATAATATGTGTTTATTCAAATTATTATCTTGGTCACATTGTTGTTAGTGCATATTTTAAGTATTTATACAATAAGAACATAATTTAGGCAAATTCACTACAAAATGCCGAAATGGTGACAATGACTAACTTAGTTGCTTAGTGTGCATCTTCTTTAAAGACAATTAATACAACTGATCATGAACTAAAAATTAAAATTCTTTTTGTATCTACCTACATTATAACAAGGTTTTCGGTGCATACGAGTGTGTGCCACTTTTTCGGGCATATTTGCATTCATTTGCATACAAGGCTTTTGAATGCAATTCCTTGCATTTAACGTTTCCATGACGAAAGAGAACACCGTCGAAAAGTGATATAAAGTTGTGAAATGTATTATAAATAACTAAATAAGTTATTAAAAACATAAATCTATCTAAAGCTTTTTAAATCACTTTTCACTACTTGAAATCCGTTTATGAAAGTATTCTGTTTTTTCACTGTTCGGTTTTGTGCGGTTACCGTAATTAACACTGCCAACATTGAAACCTTTCTTACGTGTTTTCGTAATTTCCAAATAGTTCACCATTTTTTGTAATCAATACCGCATTCTTAACAAACGTGTATACCTCGTTGAAATATATTTTTTAAGCTATGTGTTGTTAGGTGGTTCCGCATGCCAACTCAGAATCAACTCAAGTCAACAGTCTCAACATCTCTTCGAAAAGTCATTAAAAACTTTGAAAAAAAATACCCCATAACCTAACCTATTTAACCATTTTTTATATTTTTTTTTAGTCACATTTAATGACTTTTCAAAGAAGGTATTGAGTTGAGTTGTCCGGTAACCGCGGTAGGTAGTGCATACAAAAATACAAAAATACTAGCCTGCTTGGACGCAGACGAGTGCCGTCACGATGCCACGCAACGCCTACGCTGGGATAAGCCTCCACACACGCCCTGATGACCAGATCCTCGCCTTCGTGCACGCGGTAGAGCGTTTCTGGCGCGAAGGTAAACTCGGGTGCCAGGTAGGCTCGCAGGCCCTTGTCAACGGTGAGCGACGCTGCACACTTGACGGCGCCGAGCGGGTTGGAGGCGTGTGCGGCATACAGAGCGCTGTCTTCTAATCGGGCGCTGGAAATCTCCAGCGTGTGGAAGCGTTCAGCGCAGGAGAATGTATGACGCTCTGAAAATTAAAACATTGTGAAAAAATTTCGAGAAAAGAGAAGGAAGCTCCGAATTTGACATAATCACAATGTTCTCCTACACATATTTTACAGATGATTACAGTTTACGTAGATTTTAATTTCCAGTATTTTTTTTTAAATTTTTAATTTTATAAATGACAATATAAAAATACAAGGTAAAGCAGTTTGTTTACAGTTCCTTACTAGGTATTACTGTTCGGAGGTGGACTGTATGTTGTTGTAAGGGTGCTGATCATGATTGCCTCATCTTTTGTTGATTTTCACAAAATAAACAATAAATAAAATAAAAAGTATTTATGTTGGTTGTCTGTAGGTTGCGTTGGGGTTACTGCATAATTTTAATTATTTCCACATCTTAATACTTAGCCATAATTTGATGTCTTTTTTAAACTTTTGTGTCTCCATGGTGTTCTTAATTTCAATAATATTTTGTAGCATGAAAATTATGTTTTCTCTAGCCAAAAGATGTATTTAATTTCGGGATGTTCAGTAGTTTTGAGGATTTCGTCCTTGTAGTGTAGGTGTGTAAATCAGCAAGGTACTCATATTTGTTAACAACAAATGTTAGTAAATAAAAAATAGGGTAGGAGTGGTGTTCTGTGAACACCTCACTAGGAGAACCTGTGCTGAGTGTTAGCATTGTGTTAGAAAAAGTGTTATTCTGCGCCGTAAGTAAAAGCACGGGATCCTCCTAGAGACTCTCAAGAAAGACACTTTGATTCCATCCATATATAATTTAGTGAAAAGAAAATAAGAGGATACCATAAGAAATGAACTTAATGAAGCAGTTTATACGAAAAGAGAATAAAATAAATAAAAAAATGATTAATTTTTGGGGATCGCTGGCAACGGTTAATATGCACTTTTTTTGAAAAAACCTTTTGATTCTTGAACTATTGATACTTGAACTATTTGCATTGGGGGAAGTGGAAAATATTTCATTCTAAATTTCGATTACGTAAAATTAAAATTAGCTTTCGTCTTGTGAGATTGTACGCCATTAGCTATTAGCTCATTTGCTGTCACTTTGGTATGTTGGTATTCCTGATACACTTGAATGTATAACGAACGGCTAGAAGATTTTGAAGGTACGGGGCACTTTCTTTTGAATCACAAACCATGTTACACAAACCTAGCGTAGCCGCTAAACTACTTGAAAACTGGGATGTTTTTCTTGCCTTGACGCGAGTAGGCGTTATAAAGGGGCACTTTCTTTTGTATCACAAACCATGTTACACAAATCTAGAATTCCCATGAAGTCTGCTACGCTTTGCTTTAGCATCTTTTCGTACAGTAACAAGAATACCAACATAACAAAATGACATTTGAAAATAATATTTGAAAATGGACGGTCTCGTTTCAATGAAAGCTAATTTTAATTTTACGTAATCGAAATTTAGAATGAAATATTTTCAACTTCCCCCAATGCAAATAGTTGTCTTTTAATGTAATTAAGGTGAGTCAAAAGATTTTTTCAAAAAAAAGTGCGTTTTAACCATTGCCAGCGATCTCAAAAATTTACCAAAAAATGTCCAAAAATTGCCAGTTCTTAAAACATTACCAAAAATATATATTTTCAATAATAATTTGTTTTTAGGAAGATCTAATTTTATAATTTAAATACTATTTAAAATTTGTTATTTGATTTGGGTTAATACGCCTGGGAGAAATGCGTACCTTTATTTTTTATCCAGTGAGGGTCTGTTTTTTTAGTTTATGTATCGGTGAATTATCAGCATGTTGTTTCAGAGTAGGTGGTGTGCAGTTAGTTTAATGGATTTTTTTACATTTGCTCCATACAGGAGTTTGAAAGAAAAATATTTCTCCTATCATCTAGGTCTAGGACCTATATCATCTTTGTGGACGCTGTCATGAGGATCTTTTTAGGTAAGAAAGAAGAGGAAGTTCTGGGAAGGAAAAAAAATGAGGGATGGGTAGGAATTTGGGGGTCAGTGTGTGGACGTTCAGGAATGACGGACGTAGGATCTATCCCTTCCACTGCGGTGATGTTCGGTGATGCACGGCGATGTTCCGAGAGAGTCCTGCTGGAGAGATCAAAAGGTCTCCCTAAATCGGTCTCTCCCGATCTGACCTGCCGCAGTTGATGGGAGAGGCAAACGCCGCCTAGTTCCGCCTAGTCAAATCTCGTCCCATGAACCTAGGCACCCTTGCTAAGACACCAAACGTAGCGAACCACTTGGGATGACCTCCTATGGCAGAGACAGTAACCATTCCCGCTTCCCAAGTTGTTACTTAATATGAATTTTATTATATGGGCAGGTTCTTATCCAGCTTATCTGCAACGTACCATCCTGCATCAGAGGCTCTCCGTCCTTGGTCCACTGCAGCAGCGGTGCAGGACGACCGTCCACACGGCACGTCAGCCGCACTGGATAGGTCACTTGCACGCGCCGATCACGGATGCGCATAGAGAATACGGGCGCACAGTCCTCGGTCTCGCTCTCACGGTATCTAGAAAACGATACAGGGTTTGATTTAAAAAAAAAATCGTTAGCTCGTAAATGTATAAAATACAAGAAGGTGTATGGAAGACCAGAAGATTTTTTGGTAGCTAGTTGATGTAGCTGGTTTTTGTGTACAGTGGACTAGCGCTTCAAAAACAGCGGACAAAAATTTCACTCTTTGTTTACCTTTCTGAGCACATTACGTCTTTCGGAAAAAGCCAGACATTTTAAGAAAAATTTGCAGTTTTTTAATCTTAGTACTTAATATACAGGTATTAAGGGTGTACTTAACTTCCTTTATTTATTGATTTATTTTTTTAATTATGTATGCTCTTTTGGGCTATTACATGTTTTTAGATTTTCTGTGAATAGTGCATACGGGTAACAAAGACAGTTATGAAGATTAAAATTTTAAAAAAATTGGACAAAAGTGGGTATAACACATGTACCTAGGCGAAGAGGTGCATTTTTACAATACACAATAAATGAAAAAGATAAAGAAAACAGTTTTTGTATTGCAGATGACGTATTAATAATATGTGGGTTTTTATCGAGTGATTACTGACATTATTTGAAGTAAAAAATGTAAATGAAATTTTGGTCTCCGTGACTTGACATTGATGTTAAAGTAAGTCAAGTACGTCCCTTAACACCCTGTATTGAGCAAATACTGGAATTCATCGAAGCTTTTAACCCATCTCAATGCTAAACGAATTCCGAACAAAATTATTTTATTTATCACACGTCACTCAATTAAACAAGTATTACTATCTTGGCCTTTTCATCTCAACGCCTAATAGCCTCAAATCTAAGAGGTTGCCTACTACATGTCATTACGGCTTAACATACGAGTATACATATACAACGATATTTGATAAACACACGATTTACTTTGAGATGTTAGCATGCAGGTTATTTTTAATTAGGTTTTTAATATATACTGATATAATGATGGTGGAATAGCGGAATACCTTTTCTGGCTATTCTTTTCTTTTGATATTTTTTATCTACTTTCTGCTGTTATTATAAATCCTTTCATAATATTATGACTATTTTCTTATTCGTTATTACTTTTATTTTTTAGAGAGCTTTTTCGACAGTTTACAACTCTTATTTTACCTCTGAAACTATCTCCTCCTCCCCTTTGTTTGTCTTCCTCTCTTCTAATTGTTTTTCTTTCCGTCACCAATAAGGTGTCTTCTTTTCTATTTGTACCTCTTCCTCTCATTGTACAGTTTTATTATGTCCTTGTTTGTGTATTTAGTCTTTAATTATGATTAGTTAATATAAGAAGCCACCATGAAGCTTAAGATACGCTACCCCTCGTTGGCTGTATTTATTAATTCAATAAAAATGGTGTTCCACAAAGTGTTTTTTTTTTCATTTAATAAATAATAAAAGTATCACAAAATGCTCTCTTTTTTAAAAACTAATAATATTTAAAATCTTTAGGTGATTTTTTTTTATTCGGAAAAAAATGTAGATATTATCTACACAGTGCACTAATGTACTACCCTGATTAATACACAGTTTTATAAATCAGAACTATTTTCCTATTTAATCTAAAATTTAGATCAAAGCTTTCTTCATTTCTAATGGGAGCATTACCATTATGAACGATAGCTTAACGTTCAAAATTCAAACAATCGAAATAACGGTCAACATCGCATCGTGTCGATTTGGTGGTAATCAAATGTGATTTGTTTGAAATCTTTGAAATTGAATTGTTTGAAACGCCTCAAACTTAGTCCAGTCCAGGTGCACACAAGCAACTTTAGTTGCGGCGATATTTGGCGTCTGTTTCAAAATCCATACAAAAAGTCTCCCTAACGTCGTCGGACCTCCTCGTGTTCGCACCTCCATATGCTGCAATCGTCGATTTTGTCGATGACCGCAAAGTCTATCAATGAAGTCTAACAAATAAAATAAAATAATGCAGGAACTCACTTCTTGAATTTCTCGTCCGCTTCCCAGATCTTCCTGTCGGTGACGACGGCCACTCGCGCGAAGGTGGTTGCAGTGCCCGCTGCCGTGGTGGCGCGGCAGCTGAAGCGGCCGGCGTGATGATGCGCCACGCGCGGCACCGTCAGGCTGCAGCGCCCGCCCGGGCTGGGCCCGTCGCCGTCGATCTCTTCACCGTCGCGAAGCCAGCAAACGGTCGGCGTGGGGGAGGCGGACACCACGCACACGAGGGTCAGCGATTCGCCGACGAGGGCTTTCACCTGGAATAGACAAGTAATTTCATATAAAAAATATCTGAGAAAATTTAAATGGGTTGCAAGTTTTAAAATATCGGTTGGTAAGGAATCATAAGAAAAAAAGTGCTGTAAGACCCTGCGCAGAAAAGTCCCACAAAGGACTATGAACGACTCCAGTTACTAATATCTACAGCCTGTATGTCGGACGAATATCTACAGCTCATATGTTATATCTACGAACTTCAGAGTGTTGACTAATATCTACAGAGCGTAGGTTGAACTAATATCTACAGAGCGTAGGTTGGACTAATCAGCTAAATGTGTCCAATAGTCAGATATCAGGGATTTTTACATACATACTTACATAAATTAAGTTTTTTAAACTGCATACGCAATATTACGTTATTCCAATATGCTATACATAATTGCAAATCCAACCTCTGCCAGTACTGTAGATATTCGTCAACACTTTGGTTCTCATAGATATTAGTCAACAGTTTGAGCTGTAGATATTCGTCAACACTTTGATTCTCATAGATATTAATTCGATTTTTTCAGTTTTTGGAATTCCTGTTGATATTAGTAGACGCCTCCCTGTGAACCGTTACCCTACTTTAGCGAATTTGATTTTTCCTCGGGATCTTCAGCAAAGTAATATCTAGGAACATTAGTAATATTGATTTATACCAAAATAACTCAGTCACATCATGATCAAATCGTTTGCGTCAGACAAACACTAGATAAAAGGCAATTGGTCCCTGTCGAGCTAATAACCTATTTAACTTTGTGATTATTTCACTAATATTCCAAAAACACCTTATTATGATTTTTGATGATTATCCAATTTATCTCTTTTTATTACTCCTTGAGTCATAAATTCCATACCTAGCAAAAAAAAATAAGAAACTTACTAAAGTCGGCCTTACTGGAAACGAAATTAACTTACTGAAAAGATTTATGTCAGAGAGAACTTAACAAGTTATTATGAACAACTTGAAAAGTCGACCCCTTTCAGTCAGTTACAAGGTGTCCCAGAGTAGTGTTCTAGGTCCCCTGATCCATGATCTTTGCGAGTTAAGGGGAAAGTATGCGCGGCCCATTTCTGCCCGTTTCATACAAATCTTAGATTTGGATTTGAGATCAAAATACACAACCAAACTGAAAAATTATTTTTGTAATCAAAAGATATATCAAATATCTAGTTAGGATGTGAGCTACTTTATTTATTTTTGGTTTAAATTATAAGATATAGGCCATTAAAGATTTTAGTGTTTCATGATTTTGGAGGCAAATGAGAATAAAGTAAAAAAATTAAAATTCTTAAAAATACATTTTTTGGGTAGTAATTTTAATATATAAACGACTAGTTTATATTCCACCGTAAATAGTTAATTTGTATTTTTAATTTACACCCATCAAAATTATTTTTTTTAATTAATTTTTATTTTATATTTCATCATATTTAAATGATAAATATAGTGAAATATTTTTTTTATTATTTTTCATTTACTTACAAATAATTGCCCAAATCGCCACTAAAACCCAGAAACATTAAAATCTTTAATGGCATATATCTGATAATTTAAACCAAAAATAAATAAAGTGGCTCAAATCCTAACTAGATATTTGATATTTTTTTGAAAACAAAAATAATTTTTCAGTTTGGTTGGGTATTTTTATCTCAAATTCAAATCTAAGATTTGTATGAAACGGGCAGAAATGGGCCGCGCATACGTTCCCCTTAAGAACAGAAGGAAAAATTTTAACATTCTCTGATGATACCGTCATACTTTGTCAAGCTGATTCATGTATCAAGGCATTCCTTAAAGCCGAAAAAAGTCTGGATTTCATCAAAAAATGGCTCAATGAAAACAAACTAACTCTAAATACAAAAAAATACTAAATTCATTACACATAGTTTTACGCAAAGGGGTCAACCTTCTCCAATCTTTGTTTTTGAAAATTCATGACTGCTTACAATCCTCCTCAACATGCCATTGCGAAAGCATAGAAAATATCAGACAAAAAAATATCCACGCGTCACTGACGATGATGAAATGACCACATTAACTTAATAACAACCAAACTAAAAAAATGTGTACCTCTTAAAAAATATCAAAAACATATTCAACTTCAAATATTATATCAAACTTCATCTCTTGAAATACAAGCTACGTATTCCTTTACTATCACAGGCCTCAATAATAACCAGGGCTTCAACAAACATAAACCTTCCACTAAAGTTCCCGACCCACGGACATAGCTCCTTTAATTACTATTCCATCAAACTGTATAACTGCGTGCCACCTTTTTGAAAATATGAAGAAGAACTATAGATACTCTGACTTCAAGAAACTTCAAACAATTGTTTAGGGGCCAAAATTAGTTTGCTTATTAAAAAAATAACTTACTTGTCCTTGAAGCGGCGTCGTAAACTCCGGCAGCGTCGGTTTTCCGCCAACCTGCACCGCATTGCTCGACTGCTTGGACTCGCCCCAGCCGTACCTGTTGCGGGGCGTCACCCTGAACAGGTAAGCGCCGGGCGCCATGCGGAAGGCGTCGAAGCCGTTGACGGGTGTGAGGCCGAGCAGCGCCCAGCGCGCGCCGCCCTCGGCTCCCTGCTGCCAGGCCTCTACGCGGTAAGCCAGCACGGGCGCTGAGGAGCCCCGCGGCGGGCGCACCCATCGCAGAGACACCCAGTCCGGGCCCAGTTCCGACACTTCGGGCTCGCCGACGATGGCTTGCGGAACGTCTGGAATCGCAAAGGTCATTGTTGAGTTATTATTGAAGACATTGCAGTCAGTAAATGCATACTCACTATACTTAAACCTGCACCCATTATTTCACCATTTAAATTCTCATCATATTATATTTTATACATTTAAAATACTTATTCAACATATCTTAATGACGTGTATACCTTTAAAAAAATGTTATCTTTTATTTTTCATTTGTTACTATTTTTTTCTTTTTTCTCAATTTTGTAAAGCAATGTAATTTATTTTGAATCCAATTCTCATCGTTTAGTAAATGGATTGATAACCTAACTTTTATTTTGCTTTTATTTACTATCAATCTGTTAAATGTTACTAATAAACAATAAATCAATTAATTTTAATGCTATTTATTTGTTTGGTCTTCAACAGTGATTGAATGATCTTCACAAGAACTGTAATTTTATTTAAAAAAAATTATTTACTGTATTAAATATTACAATTTAATTGTATTCTCTCGACTTGCTTAATAGACTCATGTCCCGATCACGGTAGCCGTACATAAGTTGTATAATAGTAATAACTAGAATAATAATATGTGGAAATTAAAAATTAAATAAAATAAAAAAAAACTAAAATGATCTTAATGATTAAAATAGAAATTTTAAAGAAAATGAAAATAAATAAAAAAATAAATAATATTTTTAAAAATACGTGATCAAAATGCACCCATAAATATAATTGACGTTCAATAAAAGGAGGGAAATTTATTATGACGTATCGAATATCATACGGATTATCGATTTATTTGTAATAAAATTTTAAAATATGTAAAACGTAGAGTTTTAATCATAAAGTAAAGAGCCAGAAGAAAAACGACAGATTCTGTAACGCTTAAGTTGTGAAATTAATGATTATTTATAATTTAGAGGAGTGAGGCGATTGCTTTATCAAAGCAGTAGCTCATGACGTGAACACATTTTGTGACAATGGAGGGTGGGGTAAAGAATGGCTGAGTGAGGTCGGGGGAAATACCTTCCGTAGGCACTAGACAAAGCTCATCCAATTCCATGATAAAAGCACGTTTCGACACTGATGGTCGTCTTGCACAGGTCTACACTAAGTTCTCTCTACTCTGGAACAAGGGATTAACGAAATTGACTGACAAAGACTGGCCGCGCCAAAAGTTGCATAATTTTATTCGAAATCTTAGCCAGTATTATTGCAACTACTGTCAAAGTCGAATCTATTGATTTTGCCAATATGCCAAACGCCTTTCAAACGTGCCGATACATCAAACTTATTGTTACAATTTCCAATGCGTTGGGTCAGTTTTTGCGTAATGCTTAACTTAATCAGGTCAACAGGGTGCCAGGGTTGTGCCGTCACAAATTCATTAAAAGTCAAATTTATTCTCTATCCCTGTATTTTTAGAAATTGTATTTCTTTTAAAGAATCGCTAAGATATAAATACACTTTACTCTTGGTTAAAACTAAGCACCTGTTTTGCAACCAAATAAAAATAAGAATCAACAGAAATCGACACACAAATCTTATGCTGAACATAACTTTCTTGCGGTGAAAATTGAAGGAAATGATTTTTTCATTTAATTTAGCTTGGTCTTCCATTACTAGTTCTTGAAAAAGGTGACAAGCTGCCAACAAACAAAAATTCTTGCTGACGAAAACCGATCTTTTAACATAAGTATTTAAGAAATTATTTATTTAATTATTTGTTCCTTCTGCCAAAACCTAACCGCCTACCATAACACACATCGTAATAATATATCACCTAATTTACACTCGGCAAAATCATCCAAAATATACATTTTGTCGTCTTTATTTTATAGTGATATATGTAAAAGTCCCGTAAAAGGGTGTAAATAAATAAATAAAAAAATAAGTAAATATACACGGGACATTTATAAAACTGGGAAGACTTCGGTGGCTGGGTCGTGTAGAGAGAATCACCGAGCACCAAGCACCCTGCTGAACTCAAGACCGAGTAGGGCGAAGGAGCCTGGGAAAGCCAAGAGCGACGACGTCGTCAAAGACATATCTATCTTGGAGCTTTTAAACTGGAGAGCGCTAGCACAAAACCGAGAAGAGTGGAGGAAGACTCTTGAGGAGGCCAAGACCCACCAGGGGTTGTAGAGCAAAGAGTGATGATGAACTTGATAAGTAAAAATACATGTCCCGTATCCGTACAATAATACTAGCGGCATGTTTCGGCACATTACAAAAATAATCTTTATAATTTTTTTTTAAAATCATTATGCGATAAAAGTCTGTTTAGATAATCGCTTAAATAAATTAGAGTTTCTCATTTCAATTAGAAACCCTGTGCAATAAAATTGATACGCTCGAATAGTCGGGAACCTAGAAGTCTGTCCATCCAATGAATGCGTTAGGTTCACGTCTGCGAACCAATTTATTTTAGTTCTCGCTGACTAACGAGCTCTATCTCTTGTGTAAGAGATGAGATAAATATATCCACAGTGTGTTCGTCATGTCATACACCAATTAATAATCCTCTACTGAAAAAATAACACATTTGCGAGCGAAAAGGCGTTAGATACGAGATTCCGAAATAGTCGCCGTTGGTATTTATATCATAAATTGTATTTTTTACAACAGGATATTATGACATATTTTGGACATTTATGACACATCTGTTACGGACGCCCCCTTTTAAATGGTTTACAAATTGATATGATTTTTTTCTTCAGAAAGTATTCATTATTTTCGAAAGCTCAATTAATGTAATTCACACATGACCAACCTCACACGTGGAATGTGGAATACTATACAAACTTAACAACTTATGATGGACGATTTCCAAAGAATCGTGATTTTAATTCTCAACAGTATGGCAGTATATTCCATTTCAATTTTGTGGAATTTATGCACGCGCGTAGAGTACCACCTGCTTACTACATGCATGTAGGATTATGCTTTCTAATAACACACCCAATAAATTTGCCACAATAATATTTTGAGGAATTATTCATGATTCACGATTTTTATCGGGAATTTAAAATGTGTCGAGAAATCTAATGTATGTTTCCATAATAAAATATCAATATGCATATGTACAATATTAAAAAATACGGTAGTAGTGAAACATAAAGAAAACCAAAGTGGACAAGAGTGGGGAGGCTACGAAGCACCGCACAAAGAGGAAACCGATTATACTATCTCATTCTCTCACAGGCTAAATCCTATAGATGCATGTTTTTGTCTCTTTTTAGTGTCGCTATTTTTCGTTTCACCGAGTTTTAAATCACAACGGTGCTAAAGAAGTTTTCAACTCAAATGTTTTAAATTCTCACTTCAATTGATTTATTAGTCGTTTTCTCCGCGGGAAGGTCGAAAAGACCGTCGCCCGTAAAAATAATATTGATAAACATAAACTGTTTGAAAGGAAAGGTTGTCAAAATAACGGTTAGGTTTATTTTGTGTTTTTTTTTGTTGAAGTTTACTTTCACAAAAAATTGCACAATATTCGATATGTGTTTTATTTCCATATTATTTATTCAGGGTGTCCGGAGGTAAAGTGCACAAACTTCGGAAGGTGTCAAACATGAAGTAAAAAAAATCATACCGTAAAAAACTTATTATTGAATACCTTTTAAAACAAAAAAAAACTGGTTTGACGGATGTTTGAACCTTCCTACCCAGTGATGTGTGTGTGGGCGTGATTGTCATGAAGTTGATAGAATGTGTGTTGTGATCGTCATCAAGTTGATAAACCGAAATGTCATCGATAAAGAACGTATCTGCCTAGTTTCAGCTCGATCAGGTGTCGGGAAAAGGGTTAATTTCCACTTCCAAGATTCTGGTTATTTCATAAATTCATTCAATCAAGAAAACTAAAGTAAAATTCAAATAGATGAATTTAAAAAGATTTTTTTTTAAATTATAATTTTTTTTTTCAAACAAAAACATTTTTCCCTGGAGGATTTTTTCCGAACAAACATTTCAACTTTTTTCCTGAAAACTACTTAAAAATATTGGAATTTCCTAAAAAGTTTTTTTCATCTCTTTTACTTGTAGGTATCATCGTTTAGAATGCCTTCCCGAGGTTAGTGCACTTTATCCCCGGAAACCTTGCAGGTGTAATGTATAATCATTTGGACATTACAATGCTGTTAATCATTTTTGTTATTTCAGTAGTAGATAGAAGTGTGAAATGTCTACAATAGTATAAGTTGACCGAACGTGTACAGGTTGTCTGTGAGTGATAGCACGCATAACACAAACAGGTAGGCATTAAGTGATTTTTTGCGAATTGTAAATATATAAATTTGTAGTAAGGTGGTGTGGCGCGGCGCCAAGCGTTTATACCTTGATCTGCGGTGAGATAATTTAAGAAGTCCGATACCAGCGACTCGCGAGAAGACCAACTCCTTCTGAGAGTCGTCAAGGACAGCTCGCCCTCCGCGGGTTGGCCCGCCTCCTCGCCGACCATCTTCCCTCGGGGCACGGTAACCTATCGACCTGATTATGTGTTTGGGATCACTCGGGATCGCGCCTGCACATTGTTATGGCAGTTTCCATCGCCGTTGTAGGAGCACTGAAATATGCAGACTGGGGGATACTCCGCACGGCTGTTTTTCCACTCAACTCGCGCCTAGAATGCTTATTATTAGAAGAGTGAGAGTCCGGGAATCTACGCCCTGCGGCTCGTAGGCGGGCCGGGCATTATTCTCACTGGGAATATCTTCATCAGCAACCGCTAAGATCATTTCATATTGATTCGATATTTATTACAACACACCTCTTTTCCTATCAAGCCACCGAAAACAAGTAGATTGACAAAATCCATTAATTCTATCAAGAATTTTTTGAAAAATCGTAGCTTCTCACACAAATATTATTATAATAAAACTGTAGCCTGATTATGCTTGGTTATCGATCGTATAATGAGACTTTTAACAGTTGCAATCATATATTTACAAACTGAACCGTTCGGGTAAAACAGTACTATTTGTGTATTTATTTTTACTTATGTATAAATTTTCAATGCTCTGATAGTTTTTCAAATATTACATGTTACATAATATCTCTACATATTATAAATTAAAGTCCTCCGCGTCGTCTGTCTGTCTGTCTGTTCGCGATAAACTCTAAAACTACTGAACGGATTTTCAAGCGGTTTTCACCAATAGATAGAGTGTTTCGTGAGGAAGGTTTAGGTATGTAATTTGTCAAGGATTTGGGTAAATTGGTTGAAACATAACGATAATTGTTAGAAGTATGCATGAAATTAAACCGATGCATGAAATTAAAACTCTTAAAATCTTTAAGTAAAAAAAAGAAGTTTTTTGCCGGCGTTCCTCAAGGTTCCATATTAGGTCCAATCCTATATATTATATATGTATCTTTTAATAAATTCATTTTTAGACATGTAAAGTACTTTGTATACGCGGATGATACTGCTTTAGTTATTTCTAGCAGTGATTTGCAAACTTGTATAGATCTTTTACAAAAAGACTACATTGAACTCTTAAAATGGTCTCACGACTCTGGCTTAATTATAAATGCCAAAAAAACTAAATTGTTACACATAAGATCCCCTAATGTTAAGGTATGTATTACACCTGAAATAAAGACACATACATCAGATTGCTTACACAATGGTATTCCAGCATCGTGTACATGTGAAAATATGGAACTAGTTAAAGAGTATGTTTATTTAGGTGTTATTATTGATTGCTTTTTCAAGTGGGATATACAAATAAACAAAGTTTGTGCACGATTAAGATCAATTGTAAACAGATTGTATAAACTAAAAATTTTTGTTCCTCTCTGCACACTTCGAATAATTTATTTATCTCTAGCTGAATCTGTTATAAGGTATGGAATAACAGCTTGGGGATTTTCTTGTAAAACAAATATAGACCATGTTCAATCAGTGCAAAATTCATTGGTTAAATTATTAGCTGAAAAAAATTTATACAAAGAAAGGCATAATATTCCATACTTTTATCAAAGTCTCAAAATTCTTTCAGTGAGAGCAATTATGTGGTACAAAATTATATTTCAGCACATAAATAACCCTTTATATATAAACAGGCTGGAACACAACCATAATACTCGTTTTAACTTTAATGAAGGACTAATTGTACCTAAACATACAAATAAATGTGGACAAAGAACGTTAAATTACATGATTCCCAGTTGTTTAAATATGCTTCCAGCTGAAATTAAAAACTGTACCCAAAACAAACAATTGGTGAACTTACTGAAGACTTGGCTTACGGAAAGAATTCATTTGTATTAGCTTACAATAACATATTACTTATTCTAAAGACTTTAAAATTGTTATTCATGTTTTCATAAATTTTTTTTTATGTAAGTATATTTTTGTAAAAAATTTAATTTTATCTTATATCTATAATTGTAAAAATGTATCTAAGTATATTTCTGTAAAAAAAAAATATTTAATTTTATATCTTTAACTGTAAAAATGTAACAATTAAATCACTATAATAAGATCTTTAATGTAAAGAACCCGTTAGACAAACTACTAAAAAGTAGTTTATCGGGACTTTTTGTCTTATATTTGTAAAATGTATAAAATGAATAAATAAAAAAAAAATAAAAAAAGTGTCGGAAAAAGTGAGCCTCCAGGGTAGCTTTCATCGAAAACGCTGCCTAAACATTTTGGGATATAAAAAACAATGCATGGTGGGATATTCCTCTTTTAAAGATCTTCAAAAAAGTCCGCGAAGGCATATATCTATCTTTTACGGATAGCTTACTATACCCATTCTATCTATTAAAAAAATGGTCACGTACATTGCGGTAATCGAAAAGTTATTTAGACGGATACAGTATTAATCCTTATTAACTTAAATACGTTAGTTACCCCAAGCATTTCATGCACATTATTATAATCTTTCACACCATCTCTACGTATTATAAATTAAAGTCCTCCGCGGCATCTGTCTGTCTCTTCGCGATAAACTTAAAGACGGCGGTGGTTATAAAGGTTGGATAACCATCCAGTAGATGTCGTTGTGTTTTATTAGTCACAGCAACGCGTGGCCGGGTCAGCTAGTGTTACATAATTTACTTACAGCCTGATAAAGAGACAGCAAGAGTTTTAAAATGTAGATAACAAAACAACTTTAAAAAATTAACTTAATACATGGTATATATTATAAAGTTGTATTTAAATGTATATAATATAATGCAAAAATTGAGATAACAATCAAGCAGAAGGAAATATTGATTGGTAGTAGGAGAAAATCAAATTCTCGGATGACGATAATCCGTGTTTTACCAGGTTATTCGTTACCTGAGGTAACATGAGATTAATTCTCAGAATACTTATATGTTACTGGGATATTCTGAGAATGATCGCATTTCTTTAAAAAATCAATCAGTAAAAACTTTTTTTTTTACTATTATTGAAGTAAATTCCGTAAGTCTAAACTTAAACTTTAGGTCGAACAGTTTACACCCGCGCTGTGCAAGCGTTTAATCCCATAATACATCTACTTTAAATTTTTGAAAGACTAGTAGCCAATTTTTATGAATGTTTGATATCTCCGTAGATATGAATGAATACGTTTTAGGTTGGGTATCCATGAATTATACCTACTTTATCTTCCAGTGATTATCCACCATACAATAATATATTTACATTGGAAAGAAACACACTTATATTTAATCACTTAAATATTTATGTTTGAGTCATCTACCTAAAATATGATATTGGTGTTATATATAATAAATCACCCAAAATATTAGGATTGTATCATATTTTAGGAAAATTATTTATAATTTTTTTTTATTTAAACATCAGAACACTAAGTCGATTTCTTGACGATTACAAATAATATATGACCCACATTATTGACGATGTGTTTAGTGAAATTTTAACCTACCGACTTACGAGGAGACTGGTATGCAAATTTTTGCTGCGAGGTGCAGATTAAAAATACACGAAAAAGTATACCAACCAACCAACTACAAACTATTGTGTAATTTGATAGAATTAAAAAGTAAACAGTTTGCAACGTACCTCTGAGATATGTGACGTCAGAGTAGTTGTAGTCGGAGAGGCCGGAAATAGACACTGAAGACTCGGAATCCAATCTTTGCCGGACCTGGACACGGACAATAAGACATCAAAGTAAATTATTGCAAATGCATTGCATACAGTTGGCATGACACTTTACATTGAATAGGCTACGTGTTGATTTCTAATATACAATATTGTAAAATAGCGCTGTAACAAGAGCTGTAAACATCTCATTGGAATTTGAATGCTTTTAGTTGCTTTTTTCCACGTCGACTCTGAGGTTGTTCTCAACGTCATCTTAGGTCTTAAGGGATGCTGAAGAATCTGGTAAACAGGAGAATGCGCGTGATGGTAGACGTTCCGAAACCGATTTTGAAGGATGAGGAATCAATTGGAAAAAGAATCACCAATCCGGATTTCCGATTGCAAAACTGTAAGCGATATACTAAACATATTCTTTAGTGTGCCGAGCCTTATGGAGGCTTTGTTTAAGAAAAGGTTGAACGGATGAAATATGACAGTCAACAAGTCTATATCCATATTTTTACTGTAATGGTATGGAGCTGGATGGACAAAAATCTCCGATTGAGTATTAGAACGAGCCGTAAAATTTACTCTCTCGTAAAGTATAATATATGTCAACATCAATGTCAACTGTTCAAAAAAACAAGTGTTTCATACACAGTCTTTCAGTCGGTGGCCATGCAACGGTTCTGCAAAGATCAATAACGCTAGATATTTCTTTTGAAGTTTTTATTTACGTAGTTATTATCAAACTGATAATGCCTTTGAAAGGCCAAAAAGCCGTCACGCGTAATGATAACTACACAAAAGAACTTACTAACGAACTGCTTTTTATAAATTAAATAACTATATTTTTGAATATACAAAAGAAAAGCTTAAAATTAAAATGGTGTTCTAAAAATAAAATTTGGTAACAATGTATATTTTTAAATTCGCTAGTCCTTTGAAGCATTTTATATTATTGAAACACCAATGGATTCAAGATTTGAGTGTTCCGAGATAAAGTATCAAATACATCAATAAAAATCAGTGTTACGACACAAAAAAGTCATCTCCAATTCTTATAAAATGTGTGTATTGCAAGTACATCTAAATACTTGCAATATTTAGTTCACAATGCATATTTCATAGACACTCTCCAATGCTCCTAATCTCACGAAACTGTTAACCGCCTGGTATATTATACTTGTTTTTTAAACAACTACCTATAACTTTCAAGGACTGTGCTAACATAAAATATGCGTCAAACCGTCAAAATCATCAATATTTTAGAGGTCAAAATAACAAACAAATCCTCATGCATAGTCTGACAAACCCCGTAGACGCTTTTTATGGATGCTATTCTCCTTTGTTAGAATGTTGACACTTGTTAACTCAAGTTAAGCATTGAATTTTTTGGTCTAGGTAAATGATTTTTGTCTGTGGTTACCTAAATACTTACCGACATTATCTTTTTCTATTATAAGACTCAGTTTTTGGACTTCATCGAAACCTTACTTTGGCTTTGACTTAACATAATCTTCTACGTACATTTTCACACGCATTTTCGCTTTTCTCTCCCTGTTATCTTTTCATACCCGCTTTGTTAAACTGTTAATTGACAATTTGTTTTTAAAATAACAATAAAATTATTTTTTTACAGAATAAAGTAAAAAAACGAATTAACCAGAACAGAAGTAACCAAACGGAGCATGATAAAATAATAAGGTTTGAGGTTTATTTGTTATTTTTCATCAATGTTCTGCTTTGAAATGGAATCATCTGTTTTGTCACGAAGACACCTCTTTGTGATTATGGTGATAGTTTTGTACTTACAAAGACGGTGACGAAGGCTCTGTCACACCCGTAGCAGTTCTTAGCCAGGATGCAGTAGGTGCCCGCGTCCGACATCTGTGCTCGTTTCAGAGTAAAGCGCACATAGTCGTCCGAGGCTTCCTTCAGCGAGCGCCAGCTGCCCGTCAGCTCGCGCACCCCCTTCATCCAGATCACTGCAAAATAACGAGCTGTGGATCACTCATCGCCATCAGGCAGATTGGTTTGTGCCGTCCGCAAATGGCCCTGACGCTAAAAACTCCTTTATAACCTCTTCCACTTGAACGTCGTTCATGAGAAAGGTGAAAATAAGTCAACGATATCGTAAAAAAATCACCACTCATAATAGAAACGCCGACTGATATGGCTTACTATGTTAAATGTTCAGGGATCACTAACCATAATCTTTAGTGATCACAAGCTAAGTACTCTCAACCATTATCTACAACAAATTCTCCATATAAAAAAAAAAATGTATGCAGTTCACACGTGAAACCCTTTGAAAACCAAACTTCGAGAGAATAAGACGAATGCATCGTATAAAGAAGAGGCCGTTGGACTACGAAGCACCGCACAAAGAGGACACCGATTAGTCATTATCATTACCGATTTTATCATTCTCTCGCAGGCTAAATCCTATAGAAATATGTGTTTGTCTCTTTTTAAAAATAAAAATAAAATAAATAATAAATAAGTGTTTACTCCAGTATGTGGGGAGGAGAGGTGCAATCCCACACATTCCATAAGGGTATAATATACACATACATGTACAAAGTATTTGAAAGGAAAAAAAGAAAAAGAAGGTGGATATGAATGTACACGAAACAAAAAAGAAAATAAGCTAATAGTAGTAAAAGGAAAACAAAAGAAATAATAATATTAAGCTTTCAGGATTCTGTGAGCACGTAAGGAGCCAGTATTTTTCTCCAGTGTGCATCAATACTGGATGATGGACTGAGGCGGGCTTCCATGACGAGGATGTTTCCAGAGCTGGTTATCCTTTCCCTCATTCCTGCCACCCTGGATCTAATAAGGGCTGCAAAGCCAGGAACTCGCCCCGTGAACATCCGGGAAGCGCTGCAATATCTGGGGAGACCAAACATTATGCGGAAGGCATTGTTATACTGAACCCGAAGTCTTTCCATACAACTCTACTTGTAGTTTGCCCAGAGTTCACACGTATACAGTGTTGCGCAGAAGGAAAGGAAGAGTGTGTGTTTAGTGTCGCTCATTTCCGTTTCATCGCGTTTCAAATCAAACCGGTGCTAAAGAAGTTTATACTTTTAAAAAAATATCATAAAAAAATCGATAAACTTTTTTAACACGTATTGGTAGCACTAGTTAAAAGAGTCACCTTTAGGTTTAGGGTCTCCTTGTGCCCTAAGAGACACTGTGAAATCATCCCCTTCGCTCACGGTCAGATCGGGGTCCGGCCTCGCGAGCAGCGTTGCGGGCTTGCCGCTTCTCAGGGCGCCCGGGGGCAGAACGCTGACATTGGCTACAGTGGCTACTAGGCCGTGCTCGTTCCTTACTGTGCACGAGTACACCCCAGATTCCTCGGTACTGGCGTTCTCCACAGCAAGGGTATGGACGTTGCGATCAGCGAAGGCGCGTGCTCTTCCTGGCGGTAAGGGTACTCCACCACGCCGCCACTCCACTTCAGCCGCGCCACCACCCACCTCCACCTGCAGGGCGATCGTGCCACCCACGGGAACGGCATGGTCAGCTAGCACGCGGCAGAAGTAGGGGCGCCGTGCTTCATGTGCAGATCGGGCACTACGCACCGACTCGAAGCGGAGGGGTGAGCTGGCCAAGTGCATGTCTCGACCTACGAAGTTGTAATATAATCAATATTTATTATAAAAAAACTGCACAAAGTGCGTGCCGCTAATACTCAGAAACGAGCCCCGATACTATCAGGGGAGTTATATGGTGTGGTGGCCCTCTATCCCCCATCCAAGAAGAAAGTTCCCGTTTTTACCTGAAGGGCGTGCTTTTGAAGATAAAGGGCTGGAAGTTTCACCCTCTAGAAATTTCTACGACAGTCTAGAATATTTGAGAGTATTAGAGAGCATTCCACAAATTTCCAGAACATTTCGGAACATTCTGGAGTGTTGGAGAATATTCAGGAATAGTCTGGAACGTTCGGGAATATCCCGGAACACCCCAAATCATTATGGAACTTTCCAGAACACCTTGTTTGTATTGTGGAATGTTCTGGAACATTGCGGACCATTCGAAGCCTTTTGTATGCGTGGGGCTACCCATTAGTAAGGGTATATAAAGCAAGATCCGTCGTGGGTTCGAACGTCAGTTCAATCTCATATCAATTCCCTGAGCGAAGTCGGGTACCCCAGCTAGTGATTTAATAAGTTATTCAATTACAATATTTTTAGAATTCAATTTTTTTAACACCTTTGACGAACTTCGTATTTTAATAAGACATAAACTTACCAGAAAATTGCACTTGGTGATTGATCTCGTCACTCCACAATGGGTTCTCTGCTTTGCAAGTATACCTGCCGCTGTCACTAGGATCTGGCCTGCTGATGAGCAGCCTGCAGACACCATCTGCCAAATAGTGCATCTGGTAGCGTCCATTGGCTGCCAGTACTTTACCATCTTTTACCCAAGAGATGGTGGGTCTGGGCTGGCCACGAATGCGACATTCCAGAACCAATTCATCTTCGGCAATATGGTAAGTGTCTGCATTGAGGAAATTAACAGGACAATTAGTAGAAAACTTTTTCTCAATAGTACACTAAATCATTACACGGAAAATGTGTTTTTTTATACTTTATAACAATTATTGTAATGTAATGGCAATATTTACCTTTTATCGACCTCGTAAATGTTGGTGGTATCGGTGTTGTTTCAAATCCTGCATAGACTTTCAGTGATGCCGAGCAAGAAGTTGTTCCATTCTCATTAGTTGCGGTGCAAGTATAATCTGCCGAGTCGGTTGGAACAGCATTGAGTACTTCTAGAGTTGCTAGTCCATCACTACACTTAGTTTTATATTTATTTTGGTCATGTAGAAGAACGCCATTCCTAAACCATTCTACATTTGGTTCAGGCGTGCCTAAAACACTGCACGTAAGCTTTACCCTAGAACCTTCAACCGCTGTCCTGTCTGTTAGGTGGGTGCTAAACATTGGCTTCTTCTTGACATCTCTCGGACCGGGTGTTACTTTTTGGCGAGCAGAAGAATGTAAGTTAGTAGATGCGTTGGACAATATTGAAGTACTTTTAGCAGTTCTTGAATATTCACTAATAGACTTATCTCCGCGGTGTATATTCGATCTGTCTCTAATGGGGTGATCTATATTTTGAATTTCAGTTTTATCTTCAGAAATATCAGCATGGGTGTCATCGTACGTATTCCTTTTTGACTTCGATTCATCATAAGAATAATTATCTGATTCGGACATTTCAAAAACTTCTTCTTTGTATTGCACCTTGCCGGTGTAATTAGATAAGGATGATAATCGGTCCTCGTTATCTTGTTTCTCTTTTTCAAAAAATCGGTTTTCATCATCACCAATTTCTTCAATCCTGACTTCTTTTTTCAACTCTAGTTTGCTTGATTCAGGAGCAGTGACATCATTTTCGTGTTTTCTTGAGAGAGTTTCAGCCTTGATTTCCTTTTTTATTTTTCTTTCTTGAAGGACTTCAATTTCATCAGCGATTTGCGTTTCAAATTTCTTTGCTTCTTCGGCTTTATCACGGTCTTCTTTGGCCTTCATTAAACGTAGCTTTTCTTCTTTCCTTTTTTTTTTCTTTTCTTCTTTCAGCATATTTTCTTTTTCAGCCAAGAATTTTAAAGCATTTTCTTCTTCTTTTTCAATTCTTTCTTTTTCTTCAATTTCCTTTAATAATTTCAGTTGTTCTTCTTCAACCCGTCTCTGATTTTCAGTTGCAACTGCCTTTTCTTTTTCAATTTCCTGTTCTTTTGCAAGCCTTTCCCTCTCCACCTTTTCTTCTTCGTGTTTTTTTTTCTCAGTAGTCAATATTTCGTCATATTTCTCTTTTTCAATTCTAACTTTTTCTTCATCAGCTTCAAGGGTTTTCAATCTCAAAACATCTTTTTCTTTTTCAATTCTAGCTTTTTCTTCAGCCGCCTTTGTTTTTTCAAGCAATGCTTGTTCTTCAGCTTCAATAGCTTTCAACATGGCCTCCTCTTTTTCTTTTTTGATTTTTTCACGTTCTTCTTCTGCATGTTTCAATTTTTCTTCCTCCGCTGCTTTCCAAACCGCATCTTCAAGTTCTTTTTTCAATTTAGCTTCTTCTTCTTGAACCTTCTTTGAGCGTTCCTTCTCTTCTTTCTTTTTTCGTTTCTTTTCTTCCTTAAGTTTGTTTTCTTTCTCAAGTTCGTCGGCAGCTTTCAAAATCGAATTTTCTTTTTCAACTTTCAGTTTTTCTAGTTCTTCCGCTTGGCGCTTAGAATTCTCAATTTCTGTTGCTTTTAAAGTTGCTTCCTCTTTTTCCTTTACGATTTTTTCTTGCTCTTCTTCATGTTTCAATTTTTCAACTGCAGCAGCTTTCGAAATTTCCTCTTCTGCTTCCTTTTTGGCTCGTTTTTCCTCTTCTTCACGTTTTATTTTCTCTATTTCAGCTGCTTTCAAAAGTGCCTCATCTTTTTCCTTTCTGATTTTCTCCTGTTTTTCTACTTCCTGCTTTTCTTCTTCGGCTTTCAAAATCGCATCTTCTTTTTCTTTTTTTATCCTCTGTTCTTCTTCTTGAACCTTTCTAAGTCGTTCTTTTTCTTCTTTGTTTTTTAAAAGTGCCTCATCTTTTTCCTTTCTGATTTTCTCCTGTTCTTCTTCTTCGGCTTTCAAAATTGCATCTTCTTTTTCTTTTTTTATCCTCTCTTCTTCTTCTTGAATCTTCTTAAGACGTTCCTTCTCTTCTTTCTTTTTCTGCTTCTTTTCTTCTTTGACTTTGTTTTCTTTTTCAAGTTTGATGGATTCCAATTTTTTCTCTTCCATTTCCTTTTTCTCTATTTCTTCTTTTTCTTTTTTAATTCTTTCTTCCTTTAATTGTTTTTGATTTTCAGCCTCAATCAACAAGGCTTCATCTTTTTCCTTTTGAATTTTCACTTGTTCAGCTTCTTCCCGTTTCATTTTGTCAATTTCAGCTGCCTTTAAAATAGCTTCCTCCGCTTCCCTTTGAATTCTCTTTTCTTCTTCTTCACGTTTTAATTTTTCAACTTCAGCAACTCTCAAAATTTCCTCTTCGGCTTCCTTTTTGGCTCTATTTTCCTCTTCTTCGCGTTTTATTTTCTCCATTTCAGCTGCTTTCAAAAGTGCCTCATCTTTTTCTTTTCGGATTTTCTCCTGTTTTTCTTCTTCCTGCTTTTCTTCTTCGGCTTTCAAAATCGCATCTTCTTTTTCTTTTTTTAACCTCTGTTCTTCTTCTTGAACCTTTCTAAGGCGTTCTTTTTCTTCTTTTTTCTTCTGTTTTTTTTCTTCCTTGATTTTGTTTTCATTTTTCTCCTTCTCTTCTTTTTCTTTTTTTATTCTTTCTTCCTCCATTTGTTTTTGATTTTCAGCCTCGATCAACAGAGCTTCTTCTTTTTCCTTTTGAATTTTTACTTGTTCAGCTTCTTCCCGTTTCATTTTGTCAATTTCAGCTGCCTTTAAAATGGCTTCTTCCGCTTCCATTTGAATTTTCCTTTCTTCTTCTTCCCGTTTCATTTTATCAATTTCAGCTGCCTTTAAAATAGCTTCTTCCGCTTCCTTTTGAATTCTCTTTTCTTCTTCTTCTCGTTTTATTTTCTCTTCTTCAGCTGCTCTTAAAACGGCTTCCTCTTTTTCCTTTTTGATTTTTTCTTGTTCTTCTTCACGTTTCAATTTTTCAACTTCGGCAGCTTTCGAAATTTCCTCTTCTGCTTCCTTCTTGGCTCGTTTTTCCTCTTCTTCACGTTTTAGTTTCTCTATTTCAGCTGCTTTCAAAAGTGCCTCATCTTTTTCCTTTCTGATTTTCTCCTGTTTTTCTACTTCCTGCTTTTCTTCTTCGGCTTTCAAAATCGCATCTTCTTTTTCTTTTTTTATCCTCTCTTCTTCTTCTTGAACCTTTCTAAGGCGTTCTTTTTCTTCTTTCTTTTTCTGTTTCTTTTCTTCTTTGATTTTTTTTTCATTTTCAAGTTTGATGGATTCCTTTTCTTCCATATCCTTTCTCTCAATTTCGTCTTTTTCTTTTTTAATTCTTTCTTCCTCCATTTGTTTTTTATTTTCAGCCTCGATCAACAGAGCTTCTTCTTTTTCCTTTTGAATTTTTACTTGTTCAGCTTCTTCCCGTTTCATTTTGTCAATTTCAGCTGCCTTTAAAATAGCTTCTTCCGCTTCCTTTTGAATTCTCTTTTCTTCTTCTCGTTTTAATTTCTCTTCTTCAACTGCTCTTATGACGGCTTCCTCTTTTTCCCGTTTGATTTTTTCTTGTTCTTCTTCACGTTTCAATTTGTCAACTTCAGCAATTCTCAAAATTTCCTCTTCGGCTTCCTTTTTGGCTCTATTTTCCTCTTCTTCGCGTTTTATTTTCTCTATTTCAGCTGCTTTCAAAAGTGCCTCATCTTTTTCCTTTCGGATTTTCTCCTGTTTCTCTTCTTCCTGCTTATCTTCTTCGGCTTTCAAAATTGCATCTTCTTTTTCTTTTTTTATCCTCTGTTCTTCTTCTTGAACCTTCATAAGACTTTCCTTCTCTTCTCTCTTTTTCTGTTTCTTTTCTTCCTTGATTTTGTTTTCGTTTTGAAGTTTGATGGATTCCTTCTCTTCAATTTCTTTTCTCTCAATTTCTTCTTTTTCTTTTATAATTCTTTCTTCTTCTAATAGCTTTTGATTTTCAGCTTCGACTAACAAAGCTTCTTCTTTTTCCTTTTGAATTTTTACTTGTTCAGCTTCTTCCTGTTTCATTTTGTCAATTTCAGCTGCCTTTAAAATGGCTTCTTCCGCTTCCATTTGAATTTTCCTTTCTTCTTCTTCCCGTTTCATTTTATCAATTTCAGCTGCCTTTAAAATAGCTTCTTCCGCTTCCTTTTGAATTCTCTTTTCTTCTTCTTCTCGTTTTATTTTCTCTTCTTCAGCTGCTCTTAAAACGGCTTCCTCTTTTTCCTTTTTGATTTTTTCTTGTTCTTCTTCACGTTTCAATTTTTCAACTTCAGCAGCTTTCGAAATTTCCTCTTCTGCTTCCTTCTTGGCTCGTTTTTCCTCTTCTTCACGTTTTAGTTTCTCTATTTCAGCTGCTTTCAAAAGTGCCTCATCTTTTTCTTTTCGGATTTTCCCCTGTTTTTCTTCTTCCTTCATTTCTTCTTCGGCTTTCAAAATTGCATCTTCTTTTTCTTTTTTTATCCTCTCTTCTTCTTCTTGAACCTTCTTAAGACGTTCCTTCTCTTCTTTCTTTTTCTGCTTCTTTTCTTCTTTGATTTTTTTTTCGTTTTCAAGTTTGATGGATTCCTTCTCTTCCATTTCTTTTATCTCAATTTCTTCTTTTTCTTTTATAATTCTTTCTTCATCTAATTGTTTTTGATTTTGAGCCTCGACCAACAGAGCTTGTTCTTTTTCCTTTTGAATTTTCTCTTTTTCGGCTTCTTCCTGTTTCATTTTATCAATTTCAGCTGCCTTTAAAATAACTTCTTCTGCTTCCTTTTGGATTCTTTTTTCTTCTTCTTCTTCTCGTTTTAATTTTTCTTCTTCAGCTGCTTTTTTAATAGCTTCCTCTTTTTCTATTCTGATTTTCTTTTGTTCTTCTTCTTCACCTTTCAATTTGTCAACTTCAACAGCTTCCAAAATTGCCTCCTCTTCTTTTATTTTGTTTCTCTCCTCTTCTTCTTTCGCCTTTTCCGAGAGTTCTTTTTCTTCTTTTTGTTTCTTTTCTTCTATGATTTGGTTTTCTTTTTCAAGATCTATGGATTCCATTTTCATCTTTTCTATTTTATTGCTCTCGATTACATCTTTGTCTTTTTTAATTCTTTCTTCCTCTAATTGTTTTTGATTTTCAGACTCGATTAACAGGGCTACATCTTTTTCCCGTTGAATTTTTTCTTGTTCAGCTTCTTCTGTTTTCATTGTATCAATTTCGGCTGCCTCCGAAATTGCTTCTTCCGCTTCCTTTTTGATTCTCTTTTCTTCTTCTTCTTGTTTCAATTTTTCTTCTTCAGCTGCTTTTATTATGTCTTCCTCTTTTTCCCATTTGATTTTTTCTTGATCTTCTTCGCCTTTCAATTTTTTGACATCAACAGCTTTCGAAATTTCCTCTACTGCTTCCTTTTCGAGTCTTTTTTCCTCTTCTTCGGGTTTTATTTTTTCTACTTCAGCTGCTTTCAAAAGTGCCTCATCTTTTTCTTTTCCGACTTTGTCGGGTTTCTCTTCTTCACGTTCAAAGTCTTCAGCTTTAGCTCTTTCTGAAAGATCCTCCTCTTTTTGATTTCGTATTTTCTCTTGCTCTTCTTTTTCACTATTCAATTTTTCATTTTCTACTGCTTTGGAAATCGCCTCATCTTTTTCTATTTCGCTCCTGTCCTCTTCTTCTCGTACCTTCTCATTTTCAACTTTGATGGATTCCATTTTTTTCTCTTCCTTTTCCTTTCTCTCAATTTCGTATTTTTCTTTGTTCATTCTTTCGTCCTCTAATTGTTTCTGATTTTCTGCCTCAACCAACAAAGTTCCTTCTTTTTCCTTTTGAATGTTCTCTTGTTCGGCTTCTTCCAGTTTCATTTTATCAATTTCAGCGGCCTTTGAAATTGCTTCTTCCATTTCCTTTTGAATTCTCTCTTCTTCTTCTCCTTGTTTCAATTTCTCTTCTTCAGCTGCTTTTAGAACGTCTTCTTCTTTTTCCGTTTTGATTTTATCTTGTTCTTCTTCTTCGCCTTTCAATTTTTCAACATCGGCAGCTTTCAAAATTTCCTCTACTCCTTCCTTTTTGGATCTATTTTCCTCTTCTTCGCGTTTTATTTTTTCTATTTCAGCTGCTTTTAAAAGTTCATCATCTTTTTCCCTTCTGATTTTCTCCAGTTTCTCTTCTTCACGTTCCAAGTCTTCGGCTTTGGCTGCTTCTAAAATAGCCAACTCTTTTCGTATTTTCTCTTGTTCTTCTTCTTCACTTGTCAATTTTTCATTATCGGCTGCTTTCAATATCGCCTCATCTTTTTCCATTGTGCCCCTTTCCTCTTCTACTACTAGCGCCTTCATCAGACGCTCTTCTTCTTCTTTCTTTTTATTTTCATCATAAAGTATTTTCTCTTTTTCAAGTTTGATGGATTCAATTGTTTTCTCTTCCATTTCCTTTATCTCAATTTCGTCTGTATCTTTTTTAATTCTTTCTTGCGCTAATTGTTTTTGATTTTCAGCCTCAATCAACAAGGCATCTTCCTTTTCCTTTTGAATTTTCTCTTGTTCGGCTTCTTCCCGTTTCATTTTATCAGTTTCGGCTGCCTCTGAAATTGATGCTTGCGCTTCTTTTTGGATTCTCTTTTCTTCTTCTTCTTGTTTCAATTTCTCTTCTGCAGCTGCTTTTATAAGGTCTTCCTCTTTTTCCCTTTTGATTTTTTCTTGATTTTCTTCTTCGTGTTTCAATTTTTCAGCATCAGCAGTTTTCGAAATTTCCTCTACTGCTTCCTTTTCGGGTCTGTTTTCCTCTTCTTCACGTTTTATTTTCTCTTTTTCAGCAGCTTTCAAAGGTGCCTCATCTGTTTCCCTTCCGATTTTACCCAGTTTCTCTTCTTCATGTTCCAAGTCTTCGGCTTTAGCTGCTTCTAAAATAACTTCATCTTTTTGAATTCGTACTTTCTCTTGTTCTTCTTCTTCACTTTTCAATTTTTCATTTTCAGCAGCTTTCGAAATTACCTCATCTTTTTCTATTTTGCCCCTTTCCTCTTCTTCTTGCGCTTTCATCAGGAGCTCTTCTTTTTTCTTTTTGTTTTCATTAACAATTTTTTTCTCTTTTTCAAGTATGCTGGATTCATTCTCTTCCATTTCCTTTCTCTCAACTTCTTCTTTTTCTTTTATAATTCTTTCTTCTTCTAATAGTTTTTGATTTTCAGCCTCGACGAACAGAGCTTCTTCTTTTTCCTTTTGAATTTTCACTTGTTCGGCTTCTTCCTGTTTTATTTTATCAATTTCAGCTGCCTTTGAAATTGTTTTTTCCATTTCCTTTTGCATTCTCTTTTCTTCTTCTTCTTCATCTTTCAATTTCTGTTTTTCAGCTGCTTTTATAATGTCTTCCTCTTTTCCTTTTTTGATTTTCTCTTGTGCTTCTTCTTTGCCTTTTAATTGTTCAACATCAAAAGCTTTCGAAATTTCCTCTTCTGCTTCCTTTTTGGGTGTATTTTCCTCTTCTTCGTATTTTATTTTCTCTATTTCAGCAGCTTTTAAAGGTGCCTCATCTGTTTCTCTTCCGATTTTATCCAGTTTCTGTTCTTCATGTTCCAAGTCATCTGCTTTAGCTGCTTCTAAAATAACTTCATCTTTTTGATTTCGTACTTTCTCTTGTTCTTCTTCTTCACTTTTCAATTTTGTATGTTCGGCTGCTTTCGAAATCGCTTCATCTTTTTCAATTTTGTCCCTTTTTTCCTCATCTTGAGCCTTCATCAGGTGCTCTTCTTCTACTTTCATTTTGTTTTCGTCATTAATTTTTTCCTCCTTTTCAAGTTTGACGGATTCTATTTTTTCCTCTAACTGCGTCAAATTATCCTTTTCGTCAATTTTTTGAATAGTTGACTCTATAATTTCTTCCAATTGAGTCAAAGGTTCATGCAATAATTGTAAACATGTGACGCCGGCCGAATCATTTGATTCAATATCAGAAATGCTTTCCTTCAAATTATGAATTGATTCGCTAATAGATTTAATGTTAGCAAATTCATCCTTATTTAAGAAATGGCTTTCTGCTTTAACGTGTTCTTCTTCAATATTCAGCAGTTTTTTTTGTAGTTCAATAATGGGTTCAGAGTAAGTTTCAATAAGTGAATTATCAAAAGAGTCTCTATCTTTGGTATCAAGTTGTTTATGTACAATTTCCAGACATTCTTGTAACTTTATTACTGGTTCTGTGAGTCGTGATGTTTCAAGTGAATCTAATTGAATTAATTCTGAACCCAATTTATCTTGTTTATATTTGTTTACTAAACAGGCATGTATTCCATTTAACGGAGCTGCAATGGATCTTAAAATATCGCTGGTAACCGATTCCTTTTTATCAATATTAATTTCATTCAACACATTTCCCATAATTTTATTCAAATCATTAGAATGTTTGAGAACTGTTGCCATATCTGCATCATCGAGGTATTTCTGATTAAATGACAGTAAAACTGTCTGAATCAAGATTAAAGTTTCGCAGATCTCGGAAGGTTGCAGTAACAATTCATCGCTAATTTTAGGTGTGTCACTAAACAGATCAGCTTTTTCAAATTTATCACAAATTTCACGGAGAGGATTTTTCATGGTTTCTAGTTCAGATATATTGGACTGTTGCTCGTCAACATATTTTATAAAATGCTTTATATCGTTTAATGGTCTCACAATATTTTTTTGCCTACAGTAATAATTAATTTTCTTCAATGTTTCAGACATGCGTTGGGAGCTCGTTTTAATCAATTCTAATGATTTTTTCAAAGACTGTTTTGTTCCTTCACTGCTAATATCCTTTGTGAGTTCATTGATTTCAAAATCGGCTATTGATTTCCGAGTTATATCCAGAAGATTAGCCAAGTCATTTTTATGACCTACTACGTAAGCTAAAGGTTCCTTGAAGATTTTTTGAGCTTCTAATACGTACAATTTTATTTCCTCAATCTTTTCTATATATTCTTTGCTTCCACAAATTTCGTCAGTAAGATTCATAGACTCAAAAATATTTATTGTGTTCTGAAAGGCTTGTCTTTGATTTTCTATCTCTTTGTCAATTAAAATAGTCGCAATTTCCACTTTCGTTTCAAATGGCTCGAGCGTTTCTGAATGTTGAGTCAAGTCAACGATTTGATTTTGTTCAAGAAAAGCAAAACATTCGTGAATGGTGTTTACGGCTTCGGCTAAAGCGGCGGTGCGAGTAAAATCTGTTAGTGATATTTGCTCCACTGTAGGTGCGCTTAAAATCTTTTCTTGGACGGTCGTAACACATTTATAAAGTTCCTGCAAAGGCTGTGTGACTGCTTCTAAACATAAGTCTTTTTCCAAATCAGTTAACTGTTTGGAATCATCTCGCAGGATTTCATTTTCTACTATGGATATGTTCTTCAATACATCCCGTAAGGTTTCAGATATTTTAGCATTCTCTTCGGTTACGCCTTCTCCCTCGACATTTTGGCATGATTCCCATATCTTATTTTGTATTGCTCCTATTGAAACCTTCAGTTCATTTAATGGCTCTTCCAATGTTTTCAATAACGAAAAGTTAGATACATCCAAAATAATTGCTTTTTCTGTCTTAGTCTCCTCTTCGGAAATTTTATTTTCACTTGCACCAGACGTAATACCATCTATTATTTTAACTTTATCATCACTAGTGGTCTCATCTTTAGTAACTTTATTTGTTTTTAGGGTTAAAATACAATTTCGGACATCTTCAACGGAACTTTCGACGGTAAAAATACATTTGGAAGCATTTGATGTGCTCTGATTATCAACCGAAACGTTTTCTTTCAGGTTATTGATGAGAATATTTATCTTTTTCATCGGCATTTCCAAATCTTGTAAATTTGCTTCAGTACTCAATAATTCATTTTGAACGAGTGAAATAACCTTGAGCAAATCATTGGATAAGTTCTCAATTTTAATATCTTTTTGTGCGCTGTCTAAAGATACATCACACCGAATTATGTCGACAGCCTGTTTAATTTCATCAAGCGGTTTTAAAATATCATTGTGCAAGGGTGTATCTTCGCTAATGCTGGGACTCCATTGCCCATCTGTTGATTTAACATTTTCTTTCTGATCGTCACTTGCCACATCAGAAAAACATAATGTTTTTACATCAGTCAGCGCCTGTTCAAGTATAACTTGACATTCTAAATGACATGTTTCATCTTTAGGTACCTTCGATAAGTGTTCCTCAACATTAACAATGGATTTTTGAAGTTCATTAATGTGATCAGATAGCAAAATTGAATCATATTTTTGTAAGTGCTCCATACTACCTAGGTCATTTCTAGGTCTTATATCAGTCTGAATTACTTCTATATTATCCAAAAGTGTCTGAAGTGATGTTGTAACGCTGTTTTGCACATTACTATCTAAACAATCCATAGTGTTTATTTGTTGTTTTACCAAATCAATCGAATGCTGAAGATTTACCAACGGCATTGAAAAGGATTCTAATTTATTTTCAATTTCTTTATTTAATACCAACTCACGTCCAGAACTTTCGATTTCATTTAATGTTTCGACATAGATATTAGTGTCTTCTCTTAATTCGTAATCATCAGCTAACGTTACGCAACTTTCTACAACAACTTCTTCAACATTTGAATATGTTTCATCAAGTTTATTATAACAATTTTGAACGGTTTCAATTGCATGCATAACATTGTGAATTGATTGTTTGGTATCGCATATTCCATATGCCATGTTTTCTTGCACTGCTATAACGCATTTACATAGTTTGTGCAGAGTGGTTTTTAGGGAATTCACGTTTTCAATTGTTGATTCAGTGTTATCTTCACACTCTGAGAGTAATGCCTCCTGAACTGTGGTAAGTTCTTTGACAATATTATCTATATCTTTGTCAGAAGAATAACCAACCGCAATAAAACTGCTTTCTCCTTTGTTAGGTTCTCTTTTTATAGATGTTCTCTGTTTTTTAACTTCGCTCACAGCCATCTTAAGAATTTCAACGGGTTCACACAATATTTGGAATGGCTTTTTATCGCAAATTACTGGAATAACATCGATAAATTTGGTAGCTAGCGACAAAGCAGGAGTACCCTTATTTTCAATATCTTGGGTCACTTGAGGCAGCGGTGCTAAGTTTTCTTTTATCACCTCAATACATTTTTTAACATACTCTAAGTTGAATTGCATTGAAGTCTCGTGGGAAATATCTGTCATTTGGGAAACACATTTTTCGAATTCTTCCAATGTTTCGGAAATGTCATTAACAGATTGAACAGGGTCAACAATCTGCGTTTGAATAGTTTCCATTAAATTGATAACTTTGGTTGCTTGTGAGTTAAATAATTTTTCTAGACTTTCATCTTTTACGATAGATTCGCACGTCTCCCAATCCGTCTGTTGCTGAACGATATTTATTGAAGATTTAAGTTCTGAAATAGGTTCTGCTAATTTGTGGATTTTTTCGATAAGGTGTTTTGTTAAACCGAGGTCATTGGTTTGATGGACATCAACGTCAGATAAATTTATATCTAAAACATCTTTTGGAAATTCAATGTGATCTTTTTCAGAGATTTCTTTTTCAACTACATCCTTTTCTTCTAATTGTATAAGTTTATCTTCAACTTCTAACAGTGAATCTTTTAATTCTCTAATGCATGAATTGTTCTTTGGAGTTAAATCCATTTCCTCGATAAAAGATAAGCTGGTTTGTAAATTATGAATGGATGTTTCCACTTCGTTTATCAGTGATATTTTTTCCTCCAATGATGCGTGTTCACTATCTAGAACTTGTTCTTCGATGTAAGATAATTCTTTTTGTAATTCGATGATAGGTTCTGCATAAGACTCTACTAAAGATAAATCGGCAGTCAAAGTGTCTTCATCCGACGGTTCCATTAATTGCTTCTGAACTGTAGATAAACAAACTTGCAAATGCTTAATGGGCTCGGCTAATTTAGAAATTTCCAAGGCAGATATTTCGGACACATCACGTTTTATTTTATCAGATACAGAAGAATGAATCGTTTTTAAAGGTTTCGATATGACTTGGAGAATGTCGCAGCCCAAATTTTCTTTGTGTTTGACGTTCACGTCGTTAATGATAGTTTCCAGTGCTTCCTTTAATTCTTCAGTGGCATTTGCAATAACGACTTCATCAGTTAAAACTAACTGTTCTTTAAAATGTTTTATGGAATCGAAGACTGCTTGAAGTGGTTCGATAACTTCTATTGATTGAACAAGAATATCTGGATTTTGATCGGAATCCGTGGACAAATTTGCGAGCTCGTACTTGTGACATATTTCGCGTAGTGGTACAATGATTGTTTCCAGAAGAGAAAAGTGCTGAGAAACACTCTGCGGGGATATTTCAATTTGTTTGGTAAATTGTTGTATATCATTGATTGGTCGCACAAATTCCACATTTTTACTATAGTTATTTATTTTAAAAACCATTTCCTTTACACGAAACAGATTGTTTTTGATGGTGTTCATAGATAATTTCAATGATTCTTTTAAATCCTCATTTTTTACTCTTTTAGTAAGTTCTTGAATTTCAAATTCATCAATGCTCATTTCAGCAAGTTTAATAATGCGCGCCAATTCTTTTTTATTTGAAAGAACCTTGACTAGTGGTTCGGAGAATAGGTTCTGCAGGGACCTAATATAGTTCTTAATGGTCTCGATTTTTTCAAATGACATCTCTTTTTGTTCATCAATTATCATAGATGATTTTTCTATATCAACAAATATTGCTATGGTGTTTTCAATGACATTCCGTTGTAAATCTATTTCCCTTTCAATAAACTCTTCAGCATACTGTTCAAATTCGTAATCCGATGCTATTTGTAAATCTGAGGCTTGAGTTAAATCAATTAGATCATGTTGTTCAAGTCCTGCAAAACAACGCTGTACTGTTTGCAAGCACTCAGCCAATGTAGTTGTATATGTAAAATCACATAATGATTGCTGATCATCTTGAGGTTCGTTTATCAAGTTTTCTTGAACTGCAATAATACATTTATTAAGTTCATAAATAGGTTTAGCAACAGCTTTCAAGGCATCAGGTTTAACACCCTCTTGAAGAATATCTGTCGACTCAACCAGTAATTCTTTTTGGACCACAGCGATCCCGTTAAGAAGTTCTTGTAAAGAAACTGCGAGTGTGTCAGCTTTTCTAGTCATTACGTTTTCTGAAGAAATTACATCATGGGTTTCCCAGCTTTTTTGTTGCACCTCTGTCGTTAAAGCACCAACTGCCATTTTTAAATCTTCAAGCGGTTCTGCTAAGGTTTTTAGTAGAGACATGTCGGTTTCGGAAGACATGTCACATATGTTGTCATAGAACAAAGGCTCTTCTTTGATAGCCAAGTTTTCTCTTTTACTGGACATGAATATGTCATCAATGTGTTCACTTGATAATGGTTTATTTAGTTCAGTAGGATCAGCACAAACAAGTTTTTCTCTTACTAGTTTCACATTTTTCTCTAACTGTAAAACAGATTCCGTGATTAAATTCAGTTTTTTAAATGTCTGATCATCTAAGCTTGCTTCCTCGAATTGCTCTAACTTTTGGTTACGAATCGCATCAAGTGAGAGTTGTAATGTATCCAAATGTGTTCCGATATCCGATGATCCTTCAATAAGCAACATGGGTATTTTCTCGGTATTAATTACACGAGTTTCTGGATCTATGGGGGGGCAAGATAATTCGATACTGTTTTTAAGGTTATTGATGCAATCAGATAAACTTTGTAACGGTGATAGCGACTGTTTTTCTAAGGCATCAAATGAATTTATGTCCAGATACTCTTGCATAGTCTTTAAACTTTCATGCAAGATTTGAACAGGATTTAAGAGTTCAGCGTTTTTACAATAATTATCTTTGTACTCGGGAGCTGTTTCCATAGCAACATCTATATTTATGGAAGGAACTCCCTCTATAATATTGTGCTGGATTTCAGCAGCTGACTTCATTCCTGATATATCTTGCATGGTTGACATGTCATCGCCAGCTTCCAAGGCAAACTGCTGCTGAACTTCTACTAAACATGTATTCAAATCTCTCATTGTTTTAGCTATTGTGGAATCAGCTGCAAAACTTTCCAGTTTATCACCTATCTGTGACTCTACGTGGTGCTGAATAACAGTCAAATTGTTGTGAAATTCGTAAAACGGAATCGCCAGAGTATTCAAGGCTGAGATATCTTTGGAGTCTTGAAGGCTTTCGTGATCTTCATAGGTTTGTTGACTGAGAATGTTCAGGCTTCGGTTTAATTCGTTTAATGGAGTTGCTAACTCGTGAGCTATGAAAAAATCAGTAAGAGAAATTATTTTTTCCGGCGATTCGGACGTCTGCACTTCGGCTGCAGCAATTGAGTCACGTAATTCTACTAGTATATTTGCCAGCTGATGTAAAGAAGATTGCTTTTCTTTTTGGGATAAATCTTTCAAAGAATCGAAGAATTCGTTTTCTTCGGTTGAGTATGAAACAGTTTTTTTGATGTTATTGATAATATTAGTCAAACATTCAGAACTTTCTTTCAGCACAATCTGTTGCTGATCAGATTCCAGAGGTTTTGTAGTTGCATCTAATTTATTCATATTTGATTTCATTTTTTCGATGGATTTCAAAGACTTACGTAAAGAATCTTCTAAGTCGGGTGCATCCTGTGTTTGTAGGCATGAAATATTATTTTGAAGAATTTCTAGAGACGCTTTTGAAGATTGAACGAAATTTTCAGTATCATTTTGCTTCAAATAGTTAAAACTTAAATTCAACATATCAATTGGAGACATTAAATTACGTAGAATATCCAGACTCTTCACAGTAGAAAGTTGTACAGCATTTTCTAGAATTTTTGCAAGAAGAGTTTGAAGTTCATCGAAGTCTTTGGTTAGTGGAGTGCTTTCGCTTTCTTGGACGTACAATTCAATATTGCTTTGCAGTTTTAGTAGATTTCGAGCAATATGCTGAATAGCCTTTTGGTTTTCCTCGAATGGTTCTAAATCCTTTATATCGAATTGTTCACCAATATCAATTAGATTATTTTTGATATAACTTATTGAAGAGATCAAGTTGTCAATGACTTCTTCTGTCATTAAGGAATGTTCTCCCTCACTGAAAGAATTAAGGTCATTTCTCAATTGTAACATCGGCTGAACAATACTCTGCAAAATGGCAGAGTTAATATTGAATAAATTCTCATTAGATTCTCTAACGGCTGCTTCTTCGACTGATTCCAGTGCATATTGAAGCTCATGTATTGGTTTTGATATAAGATCCATAACATAATCTTGAATTTGCACATCTTTATCTGAATAAATGTTATCTTTTATAGATTCTAAAGACTTTTGCAATTTCAAAACCGGTTTCCATATGTTTTGAATGACTGTTGAATCATCCTTTATTTCGCCACTTATTAGATTATTTGAAATCAACGTATTTTCGTTTAGTTCAGCAGCCTGTTTGATAAGGTTGACAGATTTTATTGAATCTTCGGATACCGAAAGGGCGGTTGTGATATCGGCCAGTAGAATATTGATTTCTTGGGTATTTTTTGAAGGCCAATATTTTTCTAGGATAGTGGTTGCATTTTGGATAACGGATAAGACGCTTTGCATTGGCTTTGCTAACGTTTCTATGAGGCAGATACTAGTTCTTTGTACTAATGTATGTCCCCCGCCTTCTATCTCTACACATTTCTCTATGACCGCTAGATTCTGTTGCAAGATTTTAAGGGCAGGTATGAACTGCTCAAAATTGTCGAGACTTTTATCACTTTCTAAAGTTTCATCTTTTAAGATTTCACTGATGACTTGCAACTTTTCAATTGGAGTGATAATGCTTCCGATAACTTCCAAACTTTTCTTGGCTGTTGCTGCAGAACTCATCTGGGCAGATTGCATTATGACTTCTTCTTCTACGGCCTGTAAGTGGCTTTTAACAACTTTACATATTTTAATAAGAGTTATTATTTTCTTGTGTATTTCCTTCGCATCTTTTTTACTTACTAGACCCAAGTCTTGTTCAATAGACTTTTCACTAGCCGAGCTTGATTTTCGAGATCCTTGACTACCATGTCTGTCTTTTCTGCCTTTTTTAGTTCTACGCGACTTTTCATTTTTTTCTAAATCCTCTTTGAAAGCAATTTCAACAATGTTTTCCTCTGCTGCTTCTTCTTCCATTCTACGCTTATTTAACTCCGAACTTTTAGCAGATGCATACGTTTGCGGATCACTGTCAGAAAGGGGCTGTATTTCCGGAGTCTTCTGTTTGTCAGATAAGGAACGCTCTTTTGAGAGACTGAAATAATCTTCCCCACTTTTAATGGATTCTGATTTCTTACGAGGTGGTCTTACTGGAGCATCTTTAGCCACTTCGGTACAATGCATGACAATGGGTTCTGTAACCTCAACTGGGAAAGTCGATCCCCCCATATCTTCAATTATAGACATGTCATCCATATCAGCTTCAGTTCTCAGGTCATCTTCCGCTGTAGTGAAGTAATCGGGTGAAACATCAATAACAATTGCCTCCATTAGGAGATTTCCAGAGGTGGAAGTTTCTTTGACGAACCTTAATGGAGGTAATTCTACAACGTTTTGTTCCGTTACGTTTTCCGATAGCTGATCAGCGTACATTTCAACTATTTGAAGCGCTTCTTCTTCGGTCAAATCAGGAGTCTCATATAGCGAGACAGATACTTCTTTTCCATCAAAAGAGAATGATATTTCTCCCCTATCGTCGAGAGTTATATCCCCCGCTGGGGTATCATAAAGCTGTGAAGTGCGTTCTTCGTGAATAGTAGACAAAGAAATATTTCTGTGAAGTTCCGGCGGTTCGGGTTTACTTGCTTTCACGGTATCTTCAAATCCAAGAAGCGACGCTGAGCTTGCAGCGATGCCCATGCAGTTTTGCGCCTCGCACGTGTAAGTTCCCAAACAGCAAGTTCCATCTTGTCCTGATATTATTCTGTGTATATCTCCAGGCTTCAATTCTTCGCCATCTTTATACCATTTCAACACAGGTTGGGGGACCCCAATAACTTTACACTCTAAGTTAACAGCACCCTCTTCGGAAAGAATTGCGCGCAAACTTTCCAAAAAACGGGGTTTTTTAAAATGTCTCGGAATAACCAGTTTAAGAAAACAAGATGTAACACTATGGCCGAATTCATTGGTAGCAATGCATTTCCATTCGGCCTGATCGGTTATTTCAAGCTGATGTATATCGAGATGGCAAATTCCTTTACTTTCCTTGATAGCCCTGTATCGGGGGCTCTCATCAATCGGTTGGTCATCTCGATACCAAGCAAGTGTTGGTTCTGGAGAAATACTCACTGAAAAATAAGTTAAAACACATATTTTAAATATTCAAACATATTCATAACAAGGAACAGTAAATTTGTGAAAATTTGATTATAATACCTTTCACTGTAAATTTAAAATCTTCGTTAATTTTTGCCTCCTGGCTTTTGAGTGGCTGCACAAATTTTGGTGCCTTATTTTCAGAGAATAGTTGCATTCTTTCTTCGTCGTCTAATTGGTTCTGTATATCCTCCACAGTCAGCTCAGCTCTACTGCTTGCTTGCCCCATACAGTTGGACGCAATGCAGCAGTAGGATCCCAAGGAGTTACTTCCAGTGAGCTGGTACACGTCTCCCGGCCGCAACTCCAATCCATCCTTGAACCAACTTAACTGTGGCGTAGGGAAACCAACCACTTTGCACTCGAACGACACCAAGCCTTCTTCGGTCAGAACAGCCTTCAGCTCTTCCATGAATCGGGGTTTTCGATAATTTTTCGGAACTGTAAAAAAACGTTTAAATTCGTTAGGTTTTTTTTTTTCACTTTAGCTCCGCCCAGGAGGCAAGAGGAAAATACTTCCCCTCAAGGCCTATATCATCTTTGGGGTGCTGTGCGGTGGGTCTTTTTAGGAAAAGACGGAGAGGAAGCTCTGATATGGAAAAAGGTATGAGGCGTGGGTAGTAATATGGGAGCCAGTGTGACAAGGACGTACGAATCCATCCCTTCCACTGCGGTGCAAAGTGATGTTCCGAGAGAACCCTGTTAGAGAGATAAAAGGTCTCCCTCATCTAGTTTTTCCTGATCCGGCCTGCCACACAGTTGGTGGGCAGATGCATTCGCTATCAATACCCGAACAAACCACCCCTTGAACCCGAGCACCTCTGCTGAGTTACCAAACTTGGGGTGACCTATGGCAGAGGTGTTAGTTGTCCAATAAATGGTTCCCGGGGCGGTGGTATTACCATTATTATGTAATTCATTACATTTTTCGGTAAGAAAACTATAAAACCATATAAATACTCGTACATAAGCATCAGTAGTTAACAAAATTTGTAAGATTTAATATTTAATTTTGTAGAAATTATTTCTTAGAGGTAGCCATCATACAATTTTTGTATCTTATGGTTTTTACTGGACAGTGAGCAGATTAACAATTTAGGGATGTGCATAATTATGCGAAATAATGTACATTTCTGTTTGAAATAAGCATATAAAAAATACATATGTATGGCAGTGGCGGTCCGTGAGTTTTCAGAGAGCTAGAGTGCTAAGATTGAAAAATATGACGTTATCGATGTTTTATTGTAGCTTGTAATTATTGTTGATATTGTAGCTGACAATGAATTTTTCTTTTCATAATTTCAACCTTTTGTATGAAAATTTTCAGTATTCTACTGAAATGTGGATGCGCCGCACACATTTCAGTATATCTTCATACAAAAAGTTTAAATTTTGAAAAAAATTAAATTCGTTTTCAGCTTTCAGCTACAAAAACCGCAATAACGTCGAATTTTTCAGTCTTAGCACTCAAGCTCACTGAAAACTCACGGACTACCACTGATTTATAATTAATATGGTTACATCGTGATCGTGATTGTGAAATTAAAAGACGTAGATTTGTAAATTTAGTACGAAGAAAAACCAGGAGTATAAAAATTTAGCTTTACATTATTATTAGTACCTGTGGTTTTCAGATAGAAATATAGCCCAGTCATTCCGTAGTTAAAAAGGCCTTTAGCTTGCAAAAGGTCATGTAGTAGCGATTTTGATATATGTTGTTAAGATTGGGACTCTAAAGAAAAAAAAAAGTTTTCGACCTCGGGAGGGTCGAGCTCGATCCGCCATCTTGGATTGAAGGTCCCAAAATTCGGTTTTTTCTAAATAATTATGAAATGGTTGATTTTACAACCAAGTTGTTCAACGTGAACTTGAAGAAAACTAAATTACGTACATTTTATGATTACAGTTTTTTTTTGTAAGTCTAATAGGTAACGAGTTACGGTGGCGGAAATGTGAATATTTTTCTAAAAAATGATGAAATTCCCAATTTGTGTTATTTTTCGGGTTATTCATTACATAACTAGCTGTTAAAGACCCGCTCCGTAGGGTTTTACTGCTAGGCCCTGTAGGCAGCTTTTGGTTCGGCTTCGCCCAGTTAGTGTTGGTGACCATTTTATACATAATTATATTATATAATATATTTTTTATCATATAATTATAATAATTTTGTTAACTCATTTCCACACTACCATGAGGTAGAGAACATGGCGCATTTTTTATTGTGGTATCCCCTGTAGGTCTACTCCACAGATATACCAGCGATGGTAGATTTCGAAATTATTTTATATATTGGCTATTGCGTAACGATATTTTTTTGTTGATGCCGGTTGGTTGATATCGACATCTTAATAACACTCTTCATCAATGTCATCTTCTAATTCATTGCCTGTGGTACTGAGATTCTGGGCTTCCATTGATAAAATCTCTTCATCTTCTTCCTCGACATCGATACGAACCTCTGGCGAATTTCGGCATGTTTGACTACAGCACCCACACACAATAGAACAATTCAATCCAGCTTTCCTGCAGCCACATGCAACGCCGCATCCTTTTTTACAATTACATGAAATAAATTTCAATAAAGTCTCGGGTGCTAGTTTCTTTGTCATTCTTACTGGAACAAGCCCGTTGGTGCCACGTTTCCAGCCCCAGCTTTCTGGATTTTTTTGGATTCCATACCATTTTTGGACTTGGTGGTACGTCATAAATGCATGGTACCGTGCAGCGTCGTTCGTTGGTGGCAAAGAGGCAAGATTGAATTTGCTTTTTGTTGTTGACTTTCCAAGGTTTCCTTATCCATGTCACCCCCGTACAAAGCACCAAGAAAGCGTGTTCCTGCATCTGCTATGTCTTCTGGTTTTGAATCATGTTGTTTGTAGATTTCTATCATGGCATTGAGTCTTGTGTCGTTCTGTACAAGTGAACAAAATTTTGTTTTTCCTTGGTTGAAGAAGGACGATGTTGTATCGCAGCCACTAAAGGCATGGAGAAACAGAATATTCTCAGCCGCTTCTTCGTATTTCACACTATTCACGGAATACAGTCTTTCAAAAGTTTTGCCTCTCCCGGGTTTGCGAAGATATATACTACTTTCGGGTGGTGCCAATGCTGTTAGCAGAACTAGGAGATCAACATCTTCGCCAATAACGAATACAGCATCAAATGATGAACACAAGGGAGTCGCAGTATTGACAATCAACTCATTAGCATCTTCTTCAGCCTGCTTAACTGTAAAATCAGCCTGTATAAATTGCTTTATAAGCATCGAAATCAGACGGACTTTGTTATTTTCATTGGCTAAAAAACGTTCTTGTGAAACTTGAACTGGCATTGTTTCATCGAAAAAAACATCTGCAGACATATGCTTCTTCGATCGGCGAAGTCTTTCTGCGGTTTTTGTATTTTTTTTCACCATCATCTAGCGGATATCCATCGAAAACAATAACTGCATGTGATCCATAGTGATGTCTTACATAGTGAACGTACTTCTCGCAAATTGACCCAAAAAAATCATTACCATTCCATAAAACTTTATGTAAAAGGTATCCTCCATCCACAACATTAATTTTGCTACCTTCAAGTTGCACGTCTTCTGGAAGTTGTTCAAAAACACCATAAAATGATGATTTCGTACCTTTGCGCATTCCTTCTTCAGAGAAAAGCGACAAAGGAAATGGGGCGAGTTCGAATTTAAGGTAATCCTTCAATTCTTCGTCGGATTTCTTCAAAATACACACTCTCTGGAACAACATTAGCGGGTTGATAGAAATAGTTGTTTCGCCGATCTTGATGCTGCTATTGACTGCTACTAATGGAATAACTTTGTCCTTACGTTTGAATTTAATAGATTCAAAATTTGTATACCTGGTAACCATGTTCGACATCCTCCGACGTCCGATAGACCGAGCGTCCAGGCAGCGTCCAGTAACCAGGACTCAATCAGTGTTGCCAAATCAGCTATAGACTAGGAGCCCACTATAACAACGTCAATCAACGTAATCGAGCACACGGATGATGCTATATAAGTATATTGTTTGTGGGAATACGTTAAAATTATATTTTGTAATATGTTCTTACAAAAATTTATCAAGAAAACTTGAGTTTTACAATTTTTGGTCAAAATTGTCTTCTTTCTTCCGCTGTAACTCGTTACCTATTAGACTTACAAAAAAAACATGAGATATAAAATGTACGTAATTTAGTTTTCTTCAAGTTTGCCTTGAACAACTTGGTTGTAAAATCAACCATTTCATAATTATTTAGAAAAAACCAAATTTTGGGACCTTCAATCCAAGATGGCGGATCGAGCTCGACCCTCCCGAGGTCGAAAACTTTTTTTTTCTTTAGAGTCCCAATGTTAACAACATATATCAAAATCGTTACTACATGACCTTTTGCAAGGTAAAACTACGGAATGACTGGGCTAATAAGAGAAGCAGCTTTTTTGAGTTAAATAATTATATTTTTTATCATTAACGCTTCTAATTTCTTTTGATAATTTATTAAAGTAGCAATTTTCTTGGCGACTATAAAGTTGTTGGGCAAAATAAGTGTTTAGTTTAAGGCACACAAATACGTATGTGAAGAAACCGCACCAGTTATATTTCAGAGAATAATGTGTAACATAATACGGAAACACAAACTCGGAGATTTCACAGTAAGTTAGTCAGTATTTGGGAAAAATAAACTTTTGTGTTAAAAATAGCAATGAAATTGGATCCGTTGCATAATATTTTGAGAAAAGGTCAAACCTTTAACTGGACTAAAGGCATGCCAAGAGTAATTTGATGAAATGAAACAAATTTTATGTTCACAACCAATATTAACCATATTTGAACCGAACTTGCCTATACGTATATACACAGATGCCAGTATACTTGGAGTGAAGTTATCCTAAAACAGCCACAAGAAAACAATGAGGAAAAACCAGTACCTTACTTCTCAAAGAAATTAAATTAAGTTCAAAAAAGGAAGAAGACTATATATCTGGAATGCCTAGCAATCAAAGAATGTATTAAATTTTGGCAACATCTATTGATAGGTAATAAAGTTACTGTCTTTTCAGATCACAAGCCATTGGAGAATATGAATATAAAATCAAGAACTGATGAAGAATTAGGAGATCTAACATACTACCTATCACAATATGATTTTAAAATTAAATATTCTCCAGGAAAATACAATATTGAAGCTGACTGTCTGAGCAGAAACCCAGTCTTAGAAACAGATGAGAACCAAGATTAATTAAAAGTTGTCAACATAATAAATTTAGAAGATATCTTAAAAGATCGAAAATGAAAAGATACAGTACGGAAGAGATAAATTGATATCGAAGAATAATGTTTATTACAAGAAAGTAAAAAAAAGAGAAAATATAATTATTTCAGAAAAATTCAGCATAGTCTTTGTCAAAAATGTTCATACAGACCTAGGACACGTAGGGATTAAACAAATGCAAAAAATGATAAGCTCAAGGTACCTACACAGCAGAAAACATGACGAACAATATAAAGAGAACCTGCGAAAATATTCAATTTGTTGTGCAGTATGTTTTAAGAACAAATCAAGAGGTCAAAATAAATATGGATTGATGTCCCACTTGGGTCCCGCAACAAAACTTTTTGAAGTATGTTCCTTTGATGCAATAGGCGGTTTTGGGGGTTCACGGTCAACAAAGAGATACTTGCACCTGCTATCAGAATTAATAATTAATAATCTTAATATATAAAACAAAGTCGGATTAGTTACACCATTTATAACTCGAGAACGGCTGGACCGATTTTTATGATCTTTGATTTGTGGGATTTGTCTCCGCCCCAAATATCAGAATAGCTATTAAAACGTTGGAAAAAATCACGAAAAAGAATTACGAAGAATTTTTTTTCCTCATACATTTTGAATGGAACGAATTCTCATCTTTTGAAAAAGCTGCAGGAATAATAGTAGATATTGAGTAGTGAGTGAATTCCAAAAATTCAAAACGTCTAATGTCAATGCGCTAATTGTTTTGCTTTTGTTCTTAAATATATAATGCTGCCTCTCTTTCTTACACACTAAATGTCAATAGTCGAAAATGGGACAAACGGTGAACGTATGAAAAATACAAACTATCTATCTAACCATACTACATTACATTACATGAATAAAAATGAATCGCCTAAATGTATGTCCGCGCAAAGCTTCCGAACGACTTTACTTTTTTCATTCAAACTTTGGGGATTTGAAGTGTGCATGCCCGTGAAGGTTTCTATATAGGGTGTTAAGGGACGCACTTGACTTACTTCAACCAGTGATTCCTGACATTGAAATTTTTTTTCTTCAAAATCAAACAAAAAAAGATTTCTTCCGCATGTCGTCACTGGTCACTCAGCCGGGTGTCCGACGAACCCCTTACCCCGCCTCCAACTATTCAACAACTACCATTTTTTTATGTTTTTGTAGAAAAAAAAAAACATTAAAAATGTCACCGGAGACAAAAATTCCATTTAAATTTTTTTACTCCAAATAATGTCAGGAATCACTGGTTTTAACCAGTGATTCCTGACATTATAAGTCAACTACGTCCCTTAACACCCTGTATATGGTGTGCTCTGGCTTTACGAAATTTGTATAAAAAACTGCAATAGGTGGCACGCGAGCTGTTTGTGTATGAAATGTGGGAAGGTGGAGGGGAATCCGAGAGGGGGGAGGGGAACTCGGGAGGATGATTCGCGGGACGAGGGAAGCGGGCGAAGGGAGTGGGGAGAGGGATGGCGGTGACGCAGGGAGAAACAATTTCTTTATTAACCTGTCAAAGGCCAGGGTTTTTTACCTTACCTTTTTTAAATTACCTTAAGAACAAGAATGGAGGAAGCTATTCTGAGCTTTTCCTTGGTACAGTTTCTTTATACAAAAAAATTTAAATCGCATCCAAATTATTTGAATTAATATTCTTTTTTGAAATTCGAGTTTCGCGTGCGGGCACGTTCCTGGCCTTTCACAGGTTAAGTGGCGTAGCAACGCATACCGGGAACTCGCTATAATAATATAAATGGAGCGACCGATCGATTTGATTTGTATGCAAATTAACGGATGGCGGTGTGAATTAAAATGTTCGGTAACCATCCAGTAGATGGCGTTGTGTCGTTAACCACAGCACCGCGTGACCGTGTCAGCTATTTAATTATAATTAGAAATTAAAAATTAATTATTAATTTCATATTTTATATTATTATTTTTATAATGTTAATTCTCTAGAATTGAGAATCGGACCCTTCACATCATAGAAAAATTATCAAACTCAATTTGCAAGATAAACACTGGTCGACAAAAATCAGAATCAAAATTTTTCCATGTCTCGAAGTTAACTCCAGCACCTGCATTAATGAACCATGAAGAGGATACATAATAGGTTGTGGTTTATTATCTTCCCTAGGGGGGAGGAGATGTAAGTAAAAATATAATTTTCTTTAATTTAAAACAATGCCGATCTTGACTCGTCATTGTAGCTGTCGCCTCGATATTTTATAGTCTATGGATAATTAAAACTATACTAATTAGCGTAGGGAGTGTGGCGAACCCATCGCTCAGGGAGTGGAAAACACAAACCTGCAATAGCCATCCCAAGCCAAGGTGTGATCTACCGTGCTCAGGCTGAATGTCCTGGGGAACAGCGTCACGAACGGTGCCTCCGAGAAACAAGGTCACATCTCGGAGTATTTAGACCTCACTCCAGCACTCAGGGCTCTGCTGGAGTGGACCTTCTATTTCCCTGGTAACTCGTGGGACAAAAAAAAATTGGACCATTCGAAAAATAGGGGCCTTTTGGGAACCTAGGAATGCTGAGGCCACCTCTGTGGATTTCCTTCCTGGGGCCGTAAGAGGAACCGAGAGGAGAAACCGTGGAGAAGTGAGCTGAGGCCACCTCCATGAACTCTTCCCTTGTGGAGCCTTCAAGGAACCAAGGGGAAGGGCACCCTTCCAGCGCGGGGCCTTTGTGGAACCAAGGAGGAGTGAAGTGGAGAGATAATGTCCTCTTCCCATGTGGGGCCTTCGAGGAACCATGTAGGAGTGAAGAGGAGAAATGAGGCCATCTTGGTGAACTCTTCCTCTGTGGTGCCTTAGAGGAACCAAGGGGGAGAGATGAAGTTCTCTTCCCTCCTGGGGCCCTCGGGGAGCCAAGGTGGAGTGGACTGTTCCCTTGTGGGGCCTTTAGGAAACCAAGGGGAGGTGGACTCTACGTCGTGGAGCCTTCGGGGAATTAAGGAGTGGAGAGGAGAGATGAGCCCTCTTCCGTCGTGGGGCCTTCAGGGAACCAAGGAGGAGTGAAGAGGGGAAATGAGACCTGGGAAGACACATTGTCGGACCAGAAGATATAGCTTCATTTCGAATGACAATCCTGGTGAACTTTATAAAAGGGACTGGGTTACTGTCAAAGGAATGAGGTAAAATGGGAGATAGTACAATGGGTCTATGGCCTAAGTGCTCTCGGGAACTACATATATGTAAACCGTCTCCGATTATTTAAAAAAAAAAAACTATCCTAAAATAATCCCTGAGCTATGATAAAGCAAATTGATAGGATTAATTTCAATAATTAAAAGTAATTACTATCGTGATTGTGATTGGAATCAGCATTACAATTAATAACATTAAATGTCGTTTCTTTCCTTACAGGTATGTTTTGTTACTGATACTTTTCTTTATGTAAATATTGTGAGATTAACAAAATAAACCTCCTCCTTCCTTACAGAGTAACTCAATTGTGTTTTAATTGATTGTGTCGTACAAATCACAAGGAAAATATCAATATACATATTTAAGTCCAGTACGTTTTTCAGTTACGAATGAGTATTTATGTTTTTCTTTTATAATTTGTATAATTGATTTTCTCACAAATAAGTTTTTAAATGCAGGAACAAAATGTAGGTGGTCGAAAAATCTCCAAACTATGTAACCATCAAAGCAATGAATAAAGGAAAATGTTTTAAAAAATCGTTCAGTAAGGAAGTCTGGATTTTTGTAGTTAGGTTTAGGTGAATTATTACTCTATAATCAATATGTGTAATTTTTACCATTATTCACAATTTTAAATTTCACAATTCAAAATTTTCTGTATATTTCACTATTATTTGTCAGGAGCAGAAATGAAATCAGTATATCTGTCAGATATCATTAATATTGTTCTTTCCAATATAACTGGAAAACTGATAAATATAACATAAATTTATAAATGATTAATTACGAGCTTCAAACAATTTAATCAATTCATTTAAACAATTCAAAATATATGTTTACCGTCAACGGCAACGGTGCAGGTGGACACTGCAAGCCTTCCTCCAGCGCCTGTGGCCACGCATTTCCACTCGCCCTCATCATCCCATGTGGTGCTGGGCACGTGCAGCTTCAAGCCGCCTGCGCCGTCCTCGAGGGCCTGCGAGCGCGCGGGATCGGCGCGGCCCGCCTTGCTGTACCACGCCACGCTGCGTGGCCACGGTGGCACGCACACGCGGCACGACAGCTCGAGCGGATCGCCGACTTTGAGGTGGCGGTCTTGGAGCTCCACGATGAAGACGGGCGGGGGCTCCGCCGATATGGCACTGGAATTATACACGTAGTGTTAAACAGCAACAAAATCCTTACAGCCTTACCAAAAAAAGCACTGACTTGTGACTTGTGATATACTGTCTTTCAGAGCACCGGGCCAATGAGGCCCCTTTCTCTTTCATCGTGAGTTTGCCATATGGTTGTAGAAAATAGAATTTAGTGTTTGTTAAATAATTTTTGGGGAGGTTGGGAAGGGGTAGGGAGGGGGAGGGGGTAGTAAGAGAGATGGGGGGGGGAGGAAGAAAGATGTCGGGGGGAGGGGGGAGGGCAGGAAGTCTTGGGGGGGCGGTGGCATGTCGAGGGGTGAGGGGAGTGGTAGACTGAGGGGTGGGGCCTATGCTTGAAGGAGGTGTTATTGAGGGATCGTTTTACTGATCGGAACTGCTTGGTATTGTGGAATGAGAACGAGAAGGGGTTTCATTAGACGGACTCGTTTGCGGGATGGTCTGACGCAGACCCAGACCATTTCCTCGGGGCCTGGGTTGTCGGAAGTTGGTTGGAGGGGCTCTTGGGTGTCGCTGGAGCGCGAGGATGTGAAGTGATATTTTTGCCCCTTGATTGGGGGATTGGGGGGGAAGGTAAGGAACCCTAAACCGATAGTGGACCAATCGGATTGGGGGGCGGTTAGAGGGGCGATAGGAGGGCCAACGGGTTGGGGGGCGGTGAGGGGGTGATAGGAGGGCATACGGTTTGAGGGGCGGTAGTGGGGCGGTTATCTTGAGGGGTGGTAAGGGGGTGGTCGGTTTGATGGGTGATAGGGGGGCCATCGGTTGGGCGGTCGGTTTGGAGGCAGTAAGGGGGAGGTTGGGGGGGGGGGGGAGGTTGGATGGGCGGGGATTACAGGGGAGGTTTGGGGGGAGGAGGGGGGGGGGTTGTTGGGGAGGTGTATCCTGAGTCGGGTTGGGGTGAATTGCAGGGGGAGTTGGGAGGGGAACCGTGAACTGAATGAACGATATACAGGCAGTCCCGTCCAAAAGAGATACTAGCGACATCTCGCGGAGATGGAGTGATTTAACTTAAATATTGTTTACATGGGAATTTTTTCAATCAATTTTCACAATTACTTTTCAAAGATAAAACGTAAAATAGATATTATCTTTCGAATCCACAATGATTATACCAGGGGTTCCCCCCCAGTTCCCAGGGACCCCACCATGCTTGTCTGGATATTTGCGACCAGTAACCAGAACTATTCCCACTCTTGTGAGGTTTTTTTTAAAATAAAATATGGTTTTTCTGTGTATTTACATTGAATATATCTATTTATCTTATTTCTAATTTTTACCTGTCTGCTGGTTTGAACGAGCCCTCCCTGCTCCCCCTCCCGACCACGTGCACCTTGGACGAGGAGTACGCCTTGCCCATGCAGTTGGCCGCCTCGCACGTGTAGGTGCCGAGAGACGTGGCATCCTCCGGGTTGGCGGTGAGGGCGAACACGTCGCCCGCGCGAATCTCCTCGCTGTCCTTGAACCAGCGCAGGGCCGGAGTCGGGACGCCGACCACTTTGCACTCCAGCGATACGGTGCCCTGGTCCGTCAACAGCGCGCGCAGCTCCTCCAGGAACTCAGGCCGCTTGTACGCCTTCGGTACTGTAATTCATACACTTTATCATGAACACGCATAGATATAGCTAAATGTTCTTTGGCAAAATTGTTGGTAAAGGATTGGGTAACTTTTAATATTTGTCTTTATTTTAAAATTAATCTAAAATATTAAATACCATCGATACAACTTTCCAAACTTCTACCACCCTGCGCAGAGGGAGGAGTCTTTTGCCTGAAAGCCACTGCCGGGTAGTCAAGTGCAACAGCAGGATCCCCAACAAATAATGAAATTACTACAGAGCAAAAATATTGGAAAGCATAAAGAGATTTTTCACAGACGTGTGTAGATACAAGAAAATAAATAATGTATAAACATATTTTTTTTATTTTTGTTTTAGTAGGTCTTTACGTATCTACGAGTATGTATGAAGAACGTAAAAAACGGTGGCAAAGCTCTCGCCTCAAGGTTCTAATCAAATACAGTTATCAGTTTAGAAATGATTACTGCAATATTTTTTTTAATTTACTACCATGTGTATTTATATTTTACAAATTATGAATTAAAAATCCACATATTATTATTTATGGTTATATTTTACGCCATCTGCAGTTCAAAAACTATATTTTCTGCCTCTTTTATTGTAAAACGTTTTACTTCACCTTTACGCATAGGTACCACGTGTAATAACAACCATATATGTTATTTTTGTCATCTTAAAAAAATTAATTATTTCGATATAAAATTTAAAGTATAATTTAAAAATGTTGGCCTCACTAGGTGGCTTACCCGTGCATCTAAACCTTTAACACTGTTTTTGACGCCAACTTAGCGATTCTGTATTTTTTGTGGGATCGTTATTAGATAACGGAGTTATCTCCTGTCAGATTTGTGTGATTTTTACAAAATTACTGTCACATACTTTTGTTTAGATCGATTTAAACACGACTTCCTGCAAGTATGCATGATTATCTATTCATTCAATGTACGTTGTGTATATAAGAAGCAAAGAGATAACGTCCGTTATCCAATAACGAACGATCTCACAAAAAACACGCTTGCAAAGAGATAACGTCCGTTATCCAATAACGAACGATCTCACAAAAAATTGCTAGGCTGTATGCACTAAATTTGACTAAATCATAATCATAGAAAATGTAATTGCTTGAAATGGCATTAGCCGTGTTTGGTGACCAGATCTGAATAGCCAGGTACTTCCCTACCTTCCTCTTCCCTATCTCCTTCCCCTCAGCACTACTTTCAGCCTCACAACATACCCCAATCGGGGATGCCATAGTCTCACTGGCTCCAGATAGGAGCCGCTGAGACTCTTGTGAGGTATCACTATAAATTTTTTTTTTAAATTTAGGGGATTCAATTCCCTCACCCCTTTTCCAATTACCAAAGATTTGCGTAGGAAAAAATAGAATAGCAATCGTGGATTACATTCCTGGAAAATACATCAATTTTATTTGCACCATTACAAACGTGATGTAAATAATAAATTGTTGTAATTAGAGGTTCCAAAAATTTTTAATTAATTTTCCAATCCCTCCAGGATTGAACCCATTCCCCCTCCCTTTATGTCGATTTCCCCCCGCCACCCATGTGAATGATACAGCTACGCCCTTTCCCGTTATGATAGCCAGTAAGTTTAGATGATTGATGACGATGGTGAGGATGATGAGTAGTAGTACGAGGTAGTTCAGTGTGCAGTACCTATGACGTTGAGGTGCGCCGAACACTCGGCCCGGCCCGTGTGGTTGTGCGCGGCGCAGGTCCAGCGACCCGCGTCCTCGGGACTCGCGGCCGCCAGCTCCAGCCAGTGGAAGCGACCCTCGTTGCTCACCACCACGGCCACGCTCGCTTGCAGGCGCCGTGCGTTGCGGTACCATGTTACCTGCAAAATACAGTTATAGGTATTCATATATCTGTGTATCAATCGTAAAATCTAGCAACATCATTAGGGAACGTACCCAAACTACGTGACCAACTTTTTGCAATTTTTAACCCCCCCCCCCCCCCCCCCGGTGACCAAAATCCTAAGGAACCCGCCGCTCATTTGTATGGAGCGTGACCTTTTGAAGACCCCCCCCCCCCTAAAAGTGTCACGTAGTATGGGTACGTTCCCTTATCTGCCTCATCGTGATGTGCCCGAGGCGCTGAAAAGTCGGACCGCCACTATAATACCCCTGGGTTTTTATGACGTTATCATCTTAAAACGTAAGAAAAGGCCATTAATAATTATAAACACTCTAATTTCGGTTGTCGGTGCGTGGTTAAGTGTTGTAATTATATTCCTGCCTAATGTGAAAAAATATTCATGTTCGACATACTTTTATTTACTAACATTGGAACTGATAAGCATAAATCATATCATACAAGCGATTAGGAAGGTACCTAGTATAAAAATTATTAAATGAATTAATAATTCATTTTTATTTTTAACTTAATGAGTAAAACAATTTTTTACATCTGGGACTCGAACTCGGGACATATGACTTGTCGGGTCAGTGCTCTATCAACTCATATCAAATCATACTAGTGTCATTCATACAGTCAAATATGACCGAATCGGTAGCACAGTTGGTAGCGCACTAACCCGGCAAGCCATAGGTCCTGAGTTCGGGTCCCAGATGAGATAATAAATAATCATTTATTTGAAATATGCATTTATTATGTTCAAATATTTGACAGATGAATTTTACAAGTTTACTAATATTCATTGAAAGGCTGAGGCAATTTCTTTTTATAAATACTTCCGGCTTTACAAATTCTACAATATTTTATTGTTATAATTATTACAATCTGCCCAAATTTTCAAATACAATACAACGATAGTTGAAAAATTCCAATAAATAAATATGATGAAAAACATTTTTCATCAATTAAAATATCAGAACAATCTTCATTTTTTTTTAAATATCCGTTGTCCACTTTTTTATATAAAAAATGCGGTTCCTCTTTAATATTGGGGATAAAATACCATTAATCGTTCCTCGAATTATTCCACTCTATGGTCTAATATTGTTTTAGTATAATCAATTTGATAATATGTTTTATATGAAAAAAATGTAAGTATTCATTACCTATTAAAGTGTTAAAAAAGAACTAAATACTTCCACCGACTCGCCGCCTTCAGCTGAATGTTCATAAAACTTCTTACGACATAAATATACCAAGATTTAAACAAAACCTCTTCAAACCCAACAAACAAGGTATGGAAATAAAGAATAAAATCAAAAACAAAAAATGATTCCACCATTGTATAAACGTTTTTACTAAACAATATTATCACAAACTTATCACTTCTTAGTTCTATTATTGTTTACAATATTATTCATTTAGCTCGTCCTCGTCAACTTAATCTGGATACATGTTCACTCTCTCCGTTCACAAACAACCCAAGGAACGAAAATAATGTAAAGAGGGGTATAAAAAGATCACTCAGCGGCAGGCCAAAGAAAAGTAAATGACGATGTCAATCAGATCAATGGCAAACTAACCTGTAATTCGGTTTCGCTCTGTATTTCAACGATAAGGCGTGTCCTGGCGCCGACCTTGACCGCAAGGTCGGTGAGGCGCCTCAGGAACAGGGGTTCGCCGCCCAGCTCGGTGCCCGCGGCTGCGTCCACCCCGCGCGCGTGCACCTCCAGGCGCACTCGCTTGCGGGGCGACGCGCCCGCGCCCAACACATACTCGCCCGCATCGGCGAGCGTGGCGCTCTCGGCGTGCAGCGAGGCGCGCGCCCCCTCGCTCGTGCTAGTCCAGCGACTGTCGAGCACGCCGCCAGCGCGGCTCCTGAAAATGAGGTCAATGGTCAGTTTATTGCTGCAAAACGGTTCGAATCTTGCTCAACCATCTTGAAACCGATGAGCTGTAATTTTGTTGTCGATATTAAACATATTTAGCTTTCCAGACTTGGTTAACGTTGGATAGACTTTCTCGCTACAAGCCAAACAGCTAAGGGAACGTACCCAAACTACGTGACCAACTTTTTGCAATTTTTAACCCCCCCCCCCCCCCCGGTGACCAAAATCCTAAGGAACCCGCCGCTCATTTGTATGGAGCGTGACCTTTTGAAGACCCCCCCCCCCCCTAAAAGTGTCACGTAGTATGGGTACGTTCCCTAAGTGATGATGTTACTACCATCCAACACCAAAAAATTTGGAACTACGTCAAGGCAAAGAATATCTCAAACACCGTAATTACCAAAAAAATGTGCAGTTTAACGACAACATTTACGATAACAATGTTTAATGATAATATAACGGACATAAGGTAGCAAAAAAAAACATCAGTTTTTACTCCGAGGCCTAATGCAAATCAATACCAAGCCAAATCGATTAATTTGCGTATACCTACCCGTGATATTCGTTCAAACGCTCTAGGTATATTTTGTTAACAAATCTGCCAATAATTACTTCGTAAACTCTCCAATTCAAAGGCTTCACACACTTTTAAATAAATATTATTCTATCGATGTCTATCGTTACCAATCGGTTTCTAAATTTAAAATCAGCACATCACAACTTTTATAATAAAACATTAAATACCTAGCAATTGCACCTCGTATCGAAATATTTCCTCACAACTCTTACAACAATACATATATATTTTTTTTTAAAAGAAAGACAAACATTCCCGGGTTACGAATAACCCAACAATGTTTGAAAATTTCCTACTGCCACTACAGAAAGTCGAAAACGTTGCTTGTTTTGTGATGGAGGACTTAGCCAGCCGAGGAATCGAACACACGACGCCCGGGTGGGACCCAAGCGCTATGCCCGCTCAACCACTGACCAGTTGTTTTCTTACAATTTCTACAACTGCATTTTCTTTTTACATGTTTTTACTGTAATCAATTTGTAAAAAAACATATTTAGTTTTTAATTTAATTTTAATTTATTTGGCTATTAATGAACAAATAAAATATATACACTAGCTTATATGTGTCGCATAGACATTACGTTATTGCTTTTACTACCTAGTATGTACATATAAACTTTACATTTTTTATAACTATTTACGTTTGTATACTTTAGGAGTAAGCATATTCTTATTTTTTGTATAACAGGTTTGTACCTACAAACAATTACTGTATGCATTTACTATTTACTTGCTTCTTTATGTCAAATGGTTATGGTTATATAATTGCTGTTACTATTGTGCACTTACAATCTTCACAATATTTGTTTATAAATGATGTATGTAAAAGCCCAATGGGCGTCTATATGTGTAAATAAAATAATTAATTAATCCTTAAGCGAATTCAAGATATCGATTGCCGACATAAAGTATCATCGTTCGAGCTTGGCTAAGGTATCATTTAGCTCGAAGATGCGGCTAAAGCACTCACATGTTAGAAGTCTCACATGTCGCCCTAGGGAAGGATGAGGAGGGGGGATTTTGCTTTAAAATATGTAGCCAATAACCTACGTATACATTGATGTAAAATAGACTTGAGATAATCTGGGAGTCTGTGGAACTATGGCAATCCCGACTAGATAAAGAGAATTTAAGACAGCAATAAGCATACTATTTACCAAATCTGGCTAATCAGATAGTATTGATGTAATTACCCATGCAAATAAATATATATACTTACTTATTATAAACTGTAATTTATAAACTGTTATTTGTGAAATGTAAATGGATTATACTGTTTTTCACAATAAATCAATAAATAAATAAATGAAGAGAGCGAAGAGATTGGAAATTAATTAAGAGCGTTTAACCAGCCAGCGGACAAAAATCCACATTTCGTCGAAAGTTGTTCTTACGATCGTGCAGGGCGGTTACAATGAGAAAGATTAATTATTCTCCGTACCAGCTTTTTCAAATTTTAACTCAATATCGAATTTATTTCTATTCAAATTAGCTTTAATTTATACCTTCATCCAAAAATGCTGAAAGGCGTGATGATAAAACTATTAAAATAATGTACTTTTTGTAGTTATTTTTTGATTATAAGTATTTATCATTTTTCAATAATGTCTAAATTTAACAAGAATGTTAAAAAAAACTGAAATATATTAGTTTGTAAGTGCGCAAATAAATACACAAATGGACCAATTTTCGTCAAGAAACCCATGTACGTACATATTTTTTAATGATTTTATTGAAACTAAAATTAAAATTCTAAAACATGCGTTTGCTAGATAATGTATTGATTTATTTTACTGCATGATTATATTATTTGAAATGGGTGTGGTATAATACAAAATCTTTTTTGAAAATTTAACAAATCTGCCAACGACCTATGGAATAACCTTATTATACTAAAATAATTTTTTTTTCTCAAAATTGATTACATGCGAATGCTAGATAAAAGAACAATCTTTCGAAATCCATTTATAATTTTTTGTGGAAATGAGTCAATACGTCTAAAATCTGATTTGAAAATGACATATTTCTGGTTTTATCTGGTGATGCCCTCTTCATTGGAAAATAATTCCCAAAAAGGCACGCATAAATTTTTTTCAGGAAGGAGCTCAAACCAATAAATGCTTTCGACTTTTAATTTTCGAGAAGTCAGTATCCCAACAGTATTTAAATGGAAATCCTTAATATTTACTTAAACGGAAATTTTTATTTTCCGAGTCGTGTATTCACAATATGTACCATTTTCACCGCATCCCCAAAGATGATATTTTTACCCCAATCAACTAATTTCCTATCGCATGTGAAGTTCATGTTAAAAAAATCATCACGGTAAAGTCCGATCTGTGGGTGTACCTTCCCAGCTGCAGCCGCGTCATAGGTCGGATCGTGAGATTTGTTTGAGGGAATCCCTTTAAACTCTCCGGCTGGACTCTCTCGACCCAAGCACCGGAGTGGGAGGGATATTGCACTTTATTTTTCTTTTCTTTTTTACTTTATGATATATTTTTTTAATCAAATATTAAACGAATGATGAAAATATTAGTTAAATGGATCGAGACCTTTCATGTTGCTTTTATCATCACGTATTTTTATACTTATATTATTATTATACGTATTATCAAGACCAATAGGGCGAAGGAGCCTGGGAAGACCAAGACTAAGATGGAGCGACAACGTCCTCAAAGACATATCTATCTTGGAGCTTCTAAACTGGAGAGAGCTGGCACAAAACCGAGATGCGTGGAGGAAGATTCTTGAGGAGGCCAAGACCCACCAGGGGTTGTAGAGCCAATAGTAATGATGATGATTATTATACTTATAACTTCGTTAAATGTTCCTGATAAACATATATATCATCTATATTTTTTAATGTAGCTATAACTTTATGGTTATCCATTATAGATAAATGAAACAATTCAACTTTGTTTGAACCACTTATATAATTAGTAAATCTGACCGGTTCCAGAACAAACGTTCCTTCTTCAGGGCAAGCGTATACTGAAGAAGGAACGTTTGTTCTGAAACCGGTCGGATTTACTCATTATATAAGTGGTTCAAACCAAGTTGAATTGTTTCATTTATATATATCTATTATTGGTTAACCTATCAAAACAAATAAGGATCACGATTGTCACATTATTAATTTAATTAGTGTAACCAAATTTAAAGATCACCTTATTTCAATTTCGAAAACTTCCTAAACACATGTTTATCATATATATAGTTTTTTTATATGAATACTGGACAAGAGTCACCAGCTAAGTGCCAGTGAGAATATAACATCCCCAATTGGGGTATGTTGCGAGGCTGAAGGTAGTGGGGAGTGGAAGGAGATGGGGTAGAGGAAGGTGGGGAAGTACCTGGTTATTCAGATCTGGTCAGCAAACAGGGCTAAAGCCATTTCAAGCAACGTTTCAATTCTGAATGGTGGTCTTACACAAGGGAGATACTGAGAGTATCTTCCACTCTGGAACGTGCGCAAATACCCTATACATGTATTATTTTAAATGAATTAATAGTGAAATACACAAATTAATCGAATAAAAGTCGGGTTCGAACCCGCGACCTTCGGATTGTGAGTCGAGAGTGTTACCTTGGGACCACGAAGACCGTAGTATTTACAATTAAATACATTTTTATTAATTCAGTGTCTGTTGGTTTCTCTCTCCACAATTCATTAAAAATGTAAAAAATGCCGTTGTGTCTTCATTAATTATTTATTTTACTCTTAAGAACCTATAATCAAAACATTAATTAAAAACTATGTACTCAGCGCCCTTGAGGTAATTTTCCACGAAAACGGTGCTATATAAATTAGCCAATTATTACAATAATGAAATTAAATCGAATTACCTACTTGATTTTCAATTAAATAATTTTATTGGAAATGACTCCAAAAATGATGATTTTTTATTTCAAAGCTCAACATTGTTTCTTTCATTTGACCCTAGGTTTGGATGTTATGATGTTGAGTGCCAAGTGAAATGAACAAGAAAATAAAAATTGTTCCTTTAATATGCGTTATTCATTCGTTTATTATCATCAGATAACTTTATAGAGAACTATCTGTCTCGGCAAACGTTGTTCTGCCATATAAATTATTTCTAGTGAATATTTTGGTTGTTTACCACTCGGATCCACAAGCATGTATTCACGATAATATAACATTACCAGATATATGTATGACGTATGAGGCGTACCTGACATAAAAAATAACGAATGTATCGCAAGGGGATGGGATCTATGACAGAAAGAGTAATGGAATGACGTGAAGCATCTCCTACCAAATATACATTAAAAAAATTCATAAAAATCGGTTGAGCCGTTTCGGAGGAGTGCGACCACAAACACCGTGACACGAGATTTTTATGTATATATAGATTACATAGAACCCATTAACGCCTAAATGGTGATTAAAGTCTTCTTTGATTGATTGAGATCTAAATTTATTTAGAGTGAATCAACCTATCCTTGTCCTTTGCACTAGAAGCTAGAAGCTGGGTGGCGAGGAACTAGGTGCCGTGGCATTTGGCAGAACAATATCCCTACACTAGAACTAGAAGTGAGTCAGTACCGCTTATATCCATTCGCATTTACCGCTGAGTAAACTTTGAAAAATGTCTGCCGTTTATCCTGGTGCGTTTCGGTTATGACTGCTGACAAGGTAGAGCTCTGTAATCAATGACAACAAAGAATTTCCCGAACGCCTTCTGTACTCCGCGAGTAACCAAAATATACTTTGAGTGCCAAGGTCACGTAGAGACGTTTTTTCCACTTTTTTCACGCGTCTGGGAAAAATGTCACAGCTTTGACCCGTTTTCTCTTAGCGTCGCGTAATGAACAGAGACGAATTCTTGGCCACTTACAAAATGGGTTGAGCTTCATATGCAACGACTTTGCACTTTCAAAAAAGGATTAGGCGTTTAAACCTCCATGTTAAAATGGAACGAGAATTAGGAAAAAGGTTAAAAATTTCTCAAATAAAATTCCATGTAAAATAATGTTAATATAAATCTGTAACAAAAATATTTCTAAGTACTTAACAACGAATATTTCAAAATGTAATGTTTTTAAATAATTTTTTTTTAAATATTATTTTAATTCAAGCTTTATGACGGAAATGTAGTATCTCAGCAACCATTATAAGCAAAAAAAAAACTCAACGAAGTGAGTTACGTTATGGGTATTACTTATCTGAGTATTGATAAAAAAATGGATAAAATTCTTAATTTTCATTTCACGCGGTTTTTCACACTCTTTTCGCAAAACAGAGTGTGCAATTCACACACAGTAGAAGTGAAACCTTTAGAAAACTAACGTAGACAAGAGTGGGTAGGCTACGAAGAACCGCACAAAGAGGAGACCGATTATACTATCTCATTCTCTCGCAGGCATCCTATACATTTACGTATTTATCTCTCTTAGTATCGCTATTTTTTGTTTCATCGAATTTAAAATCTCAACGGTGCTAAAGAAGTTTTCACTTCAAAATTATCGAGACGCAATTTTTTGATTTGGCCCAATCACCGCCCGCTGCTACTTGGGACTTTTCTTTTAGGCAGGTACATAATATTATTGAAGTGAATACTTCTTTAGCACAGTTCTGATTTGAAAATCGATGAAACGAAAAATAGCGATACTAAAAAGAGACAAACACATACATATATAGGATTTAGCCCGCGTGAGAATGAGATAGTATAATCGGTCTCCTCTTTGTGCGGTGCTTCGTAGACTTTCCACTCTTGTCTACTTTAGTTAAGAGGGCATTACCAGAGAAAGCCGGAAATACGTCATTTTCAAAAAAGTTTTTAGACGTATTGACTCTTTTCCACAAAAAATTATAAATGGATTTCAAAAGATTGTTCTTTTATCTAGCATAGTTATGTAATAAATTTTTAGAATTTTTTTAAATTTTTAGTATAATAAGGTTATTCCATAGGTCGTTGGCAGATTTGTTAAATTTTCAAAAAAGTTTTTGTATTATACCACACCCATTTCAAATAATGTAATCATGCAGTAAAATAAATCAATACATTATCTAGCAAAGTTATGTATTAGAATTTTAATTTTAGTTTCAATTAAATCATTAAAAAATATGTACGTACATGTGTTTCTTGACGAAAATTGGTCCATTTGTGTATTTATTTGCGCACTTACAAACTAATATATTTCAGATTTTTTTAACATTGTTATTAAATTTAGACATTATTGAAAAATGATAAATACTTTTAATCAAAAAATAACTACAAAAAGTACATTATTTTGATAGTTTTATCATCACGCCTTTCAGCATTTTTGGATGAAGGTATAAATTAAAGCTAATTTGGATTGAAATAAATTCGATATTGAGTTATAATTTAAAAAAGCTGGTACGGAGAATAATCAATCTTTCTCATTGTAACCGCCCTGCACGATCGGAAGAACAACTTTCGACGAAATGTGGATTTTCATCCGCTGGCTGGTTAAACGCTCTTAACTGAAGGTTGCACTTTTACCGCGTATGAATTGTAAACTCTAATTTTTTTCATGAGTAAAATACCAGTTGAATCCCGCTGAAACGACCAATATTTCTTTTTTTAGTTTCCATATTGTTTCCTCGGATCATACAGCAAACGGTCATGAAAGGGTTATCGAACACATTGAAGCGTCTGAAACGAGATTTTAAAAAGAAAAACCTAAACATTTTAGTTTCCATATTGTTTCCTCGGATCATACAGCAAACGGTCATGAAAGGGTTATCGAACACATTGAAGCGTCTGAAACGAGATTTTAAAAAGAAAAACCTAAACATTTTAGTTTCCATATTGTTTCCTCGGATCATACAGCAAACGGTCATGAAAGGGTTATCGAACACATTGAAGCGTCTGAAACGAGATTTTAAAAAGAAAAACCTAAACATTTTAGTTTCCATATTGTTTCCTCGGATCATACAGCAAACGGTCATGAAAGGGTTATCGAACACATTGAAGCGTCTGAAACGAGATTTTAAAAAGAAAAACCTAAACATTTTAGTTTCCATATTGTTTCCTCGGATCATACAGCAAACGGTCATGAAAGGGTTATCGAACACATTGAAGCGTCTGAAACGAGATTTTAAAAAGAAAAACCTAAACATTTTAGTTTCCATATTGTTTCCTCGGATCATACAGCAAACGGTCATGAAAGGGTTATCGAACACATTGAAGCGTCTGAAACGAGATTTTAAAAAGAAAAACCTAAACATTTTAGTTTCCATATTGTTTCCTCGGATCATACAGCAAACGGTCATGAAAGGGTTATCGAACACATTGAAGCGTCTGAAACGAGATTTTAAAAAGAAAAACCTAAACATTTTAGTTTCCATATTGTTTCCTCGGATCATACAGCAAACGGTCATGAAAGGGTTATCGAACACATTGAAGCGTCTGAAACCAGATTTTAAAAAGAAAAACCTAAACATTTTAGCATGGCAACAGCGTTGCGTCGATTCCGTCTAACTATCATCACGTCTATTTCCCGTCAAATTATCGGAATGCAGTAAGACAATTATTATATTCGTATTTCGGTCAATTCCTCAGCTGTTTTCCTCCGAACGGAAGTTAGGTAGCGCCGCGCCGTCACCGCGCGCCAATCCCATCACTTTATTTATATCGCGCGCTGAAAAAAAACTGGTGTTTGGCCTACGTTTCTGGAAATTTCTTTTGATGCCACGAATTCGATCATCGTCACAAATAATAGAGGCCAAACTGCAGAGCAGAATCCCACTAGACGCGCTTTCGAGACAAGGTTTTTTACCAAATGCTATAAATAAAATAAAATTTTGCAAAGCGTTGGCATATTTATCACACTTTTAAAAAAATTTATAAATCGATATTTTTTAGATTTTCTGTGTCTACTTTTATTCGACTTGAGTCTACGTTTTACTGCAAGTGTACATTTCCCCATGCCTCGATCGTTATAGATATGTAGGCACTGAACAGACATAAGTGTGATATCTCTACATCTCTACATATTATAAGTTAAGTCCCCCGCGTCGTCTGTCTGTCTGTCTATCTGTCTGTCTGTTCGCGATAAACTTGAAAACTACTGAACGGATTATCATGCGGTTTTCGCCAATAGATAGTGTTTCATGAAGAAGGTTTAGGTATGTAATTTGTCAAGGATTTGTGAAAATTGGTTGAAACATAACAATAATAGTTAGAAGTGTCGGAAAAAGTCAAGCCGCCTGGTAGCTTTCATCGAAAACGCTGCCTAATCCTTTGGGGATATAACAAAACAATGCATGGTGGGATATTCCTCTTTTATAGATCTACAAAAAAGTCCGCGAAGGCATATATCTATCTTTTATGGATAGCTTACTATACCCACTCTATCTTCTAAAAAAATGGTCACGTACATTGCGGTAATTGAAAAGTTATTTAGACGGATAGAGTATTAATCCTTATTAACTTAAATGCGTTATTAACTTAAATAGTTATTAATTAAAGTCTTCCCCGGCATCTGTCTGTCTCTTCGCGATAAACTCAAAGACGGCGGTGGTTATAAAGGTTGGATAACCATCCAGTAGATGACGTTGTTTTTTATTAGACACAGCAATGCGTGGCCGGGTCAGCTAGTTTAAAATAAAACTGATAAGAATGTTTGGCTCCTATGCCCCGGATAGGACAATGAGATGATATGACAATGTTAATGTGTTAAAGAATGAATTTCAATATTTAAAAGGTTCGACAAATCTTAGAAAAAAATATGAGTATTTCAGGCACATGGATACGCCCAAAACATTTATTACATTTAAAATTAAAGAGACCGGTTGGACGAATGCGTCTGGTTGCCATCCAAACGTCGCGTCGCGTCGTTGGTTAATTCCTCTGGTAGGTAGTCCTCCACATTGCACACGTAACATTTTCCGTTCAACATAACACACTTTAGACGGGAAGGGTAGTAGTTTTACCTTTGGTGCCGGTCCAACTTATATGCCTGGAAGGGCATTGTTTTCAAATACTTTTATATGAACATTGAACACTAATCTCTTTGCCAACTATATGATTATATAAAAAATACATAAATAATTTAATTATACATGAATGTGTGATTCAAGATATGGAAATCTCCTAATACCCAGTGGAAACCTGTAAATGTTTCAATTATTGTGACTCAGTTATTAATGTAAACTGTTGGTCTCCCAAATAAAATAAAAATCTCCTTATCTTTTACGTGGAAAAAAATTGCATCAAAGGGAAACTTACACTTTGGCACTGGAGATGCGTAAATTCTTAGTTTTTTGTAATGGTTTATATCAAAGTGAAAACCAAAAAATAAATAATTTTTGTAAATTTTACTAATAAAATGCATACATTTTTTACACATAAAACGTCACCAAACAAACGTCAGCCCAACACTGACTTTAACTTCTATTTATGGAGTCCTATCACAAAGTAGGCTATAATTTTGGACAATAGTGGTGAGAAAATTTACATAATATTTTTGAAGACATAATAATAAGTGATAAAAACCTTTATTCATCAATATATTTTTTACAATATTACTCATTTTGTTCTTTTATCATTGATTCTATTGATGAAAAGGTCACTGCTCAGCTACAATTCAGAATTTCTCCTGGATTGCAGCTACATATCGATTTAAAACAAAATTTCTCCAACGGGTTCTTTGTTTTCGCCCGCCTGAAATCCACCAAACAAATCCTTAATAAATTTCATATCTAAATTAGAAAAAAATTGTTTCTAAAGCTCTTACTAAATCCCAGTAATAACAAAGTTCAGTAATTTTAGTATCGCATTTTTTAAACAACTGCTACGAAATTATAAATTATTGATACATTTTACCTATTCATAACGACTCCAGATACTAATATCTACAGCCTGTATGTCGGACGAATATCTACAGCTCATATGTTGAACTAATATCTACGAACTTCAGAGTGTTGACTAATATCTACAGAGCTAAGGTCGGACGAATATCTATGACGGTCCCAGTGTTGACTAATATCTACAGAGCGTAGGTTGAACTAATATCTACAGAGCGTAGGTTGGACTAATCAGCTAAATGTGTTCAATAGTCCGATATAAGAGATTTTCACATACGTACTTACATAAATTAAGTTTTTTTAAACTGCATACGCAATATTACGTTATTCCAATATGCTGTACATAATTGCAAATCCAACCTCTGCCAGTGCTGTAGATATTCGTCAACACTTTGGTTCTCATAGATATTAGTCAGCAGTTTGAGCTGTAGATATTCGTCAACACTTTGATTCTCATAGATATTAGTTGGATTTTTTCAGTTTTTGGAATTCCCGTAGATATTAGTAGACGCCTCCTTCATAACTATCGCGTCAAAATAATGTAACTAACTTTAGTTAGTAGACTTTATACTCGAAACAATCGACAAAAATTATATATTTACCACTGACGCACTCACTCTGAGCTTTGGGTTGGAGAGGCACTTTTCGAATCAAATAATGCACCATGTCTAATGATATGGTTCATTGTCACCTCTTATTATGTCCGTGAAATAGTTTTTCGCTAACGAGTGCCATGCGTTAGTCACGCAACCTGAAGTAATGTAAATTATATTTTGTTTGTTTTTTTAATTTTGGTTTTTTTATTTTATCCCTAGATGGGAAATTAGATATATCGAAAACAATTAGATATTCGTTTACAAAGGAATGCTAAACACGAGTCTACTTTGGCACACATTCCTTGCTTCATTGGTAGGTACATCATTTTATGAATTATGTACTAATTTAATCTGAAACTTCACATGAACCGATTCAAGAATTTTATTAATTTACGAGCAGAATTCCCCGATGTTGCTGGGCTTTATACAGAGTTTTTCAAAATCAGACGTAGTCAGTGACATTCCTTTTATTTTTCTTTTGTTACATTAGCTCTAAACTGGAACCCCCGAGGAAAATAATTTCCCTCAGGGCCTGTGGCATCTTCGAGAATGCTATGTGAAGGGTATTTTTAAGGAAGGGAAGGAGGCGAAGATCAAGGAAGGAAAAAGATACGAGGGGTGGGTAGGAATCTGAGGTTTAGTGTGTCCAAAAGAGACGGAGGTATAAATTCTTCCCTCCCACTGCGGTGAAAGTGGATGGGATGAGAAAGTCCGGCTAGAGAGGTTAAAAGGTCACCCCAAATAGTATCGCCACCCAGTAGGAGGGCAGAAGTATCCGCCGTCAAGACCTAGAAAAACCTCACCCCATGATCCCGGGCATCCCTCTTACGTCACCAAACGTAGCGATCCACTTTGTGTGACTTGGGACGGCGGTACCCATTTCCGCCTATCAAATCGATTTGAAGATCAAGTGTGCAAAATTTCATCAACGTTAGATTTGTATAAAAATCATACAAACTCCGGCAGCCACAGACAATCTTCTTGATATAAATAGCTGAACTGAACCCGGCGTTGCACCCGGAGTAAGGTTTTGCGGTTTTAATTTTATTCGAATTGTTATTGTTTTACGGTGGGAATAATAATATTGTCATTAATTTAAAAAAAATATTATTTGAAGCACACAATCGTGCTACGTCTTCCTCGGGCATCCCCGACTTCTTCTACCATTCAATTCCACGTCATTCTGCATACACATCTTTCTTAGTTCACATTCACCTCATTTTACACACATATTTGATTCACTTGATCATGCCATGTCTTCCTCGGGCAACTCCAACATTTTCTACCATCCACTTCCACTTTATAATTCAATATCCTTATCAGATAAACGGACGGCATAATCCCAGTCTGTCATATTACTTTCGAAAAATTTTGCACAAATATATTTCAAGAAATATAATTGAAATAAAAAAATAAAATGAAAAAAAGTATAAATAGTCAATGAATGATCATACAAAACAGAAATAAATTTAAAATTAACGGATCGTCCCTCAGGGAGATCGTCGCATCATCCTGCATCTATCGCTCATTGAATGGAGAGCTGAACCACGATAGTGATGTTGGTTGTGGTTTTCTATTTTGTTTCAAGCTTTAAACTTTGAGCTTTATGGCTATATATATATATATATACTAGATTAACTATAAGCATCTGACATCGAGCGTTGAGCTTCGAACTTCAAACTTCGACCTTGTATCTGCGAGCTTTAAGCTTTGTAGAGATTTGAGTTAAGTTGAGTTTTGTGCCTCGAGTTTTGAGCTTGTATCTTTAAGTTGAGCTTTGAACTAAGTTGAGGTTTGAACTTCGAGCATCGAGCATCGAGTTTTGAGTCGTGAATTTTGCACTTCGAGCGTTGAGTTTTGTACGTTGTCGAATTTTGAGCTTTTGGTCTTTAAGATTGTCAAGAAAGTCGAATAAAGTTTTATGTCCCCGGCGTTGCCGTTGCCGTTGGCGTTACACACAGTTTTTCGAATTCAGATGATGTGATCATCGAGACAGATGATAGAGATGGTGATGATCCTCTTATTTTAATTTTCTTCACGATGCTTTAAAATTCTGCAGGGGTGGGAAAAGGAGATGGGGGTAGTTTTTTAAATAGATGTAAACAGTTACTGTCTTCTTGTTTTGAGGGTCAAGTGTGCAAAATTTTATCATTCGCGGAATAAAACTGTTGATTTATATTAAAAACAAACATACTGGGAAACTTCTTTGAATTTAAATAGATGAATAATATATTGCTGAAGTTCCCGGCGTTGCCCGGGCATTATGACAAGCTTTTCTAAATCAGACATAGAGAGTAATTTTCCTCTAATTTTGAACGCCTAGGATGCAAAATTTTATCGAGTAATATCAAATTTTTTCTGGGGTTGGAAAAGGGAATGAGGGAGTAGTTTTTCGAAATCTCCTTTAACTACTCGGACCCTTAAGCTTGTTTACACGGCAATGTAACAATACTAGACATATGTATGACGTATGGTGTACAGGTGTACTTGAGTTAATAAACTTTTTCTCTTATTTTGAAGTTTAAGTGTGCAGAATTTCATCAATCTTGAAATAAAAATGTGAAAAACAAAGCCACTTTTTTGTATCTGTAATTATTAATAGATTTTATATGGCTGAAGTCCCCGGAGTTTGGGGAGGGGGGCTTTACGCAGAATTTTTCGAAATCAGACGTAGACAGTAATGTTCCTTTTATTTTAACGCCGAGTTTGCTAAATTTCAGTATGAAGTGTCAAAATATTGCTTTAAGGGGTGAGAAAAGGGCATTGGTTTTTTTTTTTATAAAACCCAGACTGTAAGTAGACTGTGATCTTTCCCTTATTTTGAAGGTCAAGTGTACAAAATTTCACCAACATCGAAAAAAAACTGTATATAATTACACAAACTGTATACAATTCAAATCCATATTTACCCGCTAGAAACAACGAACTTTATAAAAGAAAAATAAGAAGATTGTTTATTTTTATTTTAAACTTTATGAGTATATATATAACCTCAAATTGTAATATTTAATTAAACGAAGACAATATTAACGAAACTCAATCGAAGATCTGGAGACAGAAAAATCAGAAAAAGATATTGGCACCTCAAACCCAGGACCTTCTGCTTACATTCGAGGTTCGAGACCCAGATGTGCCAATATCTTTAGCTAATATTGTCTTCATTAATTAAATAAGAAGATTGTGTTATTACATATGCCAAAATGTGTTACAACTAATATAGTGATTTTAATAAATATGATCGAACTAAAATACGTAAATTGCCTATGCTTTTTAATAATCTAAAGGCTTAATATCATATCTTATAATGGCGAAATCTGCGGTGCAATATTTATAACAAATCGATCACCAATTAATTAATAATGGTGTTTTGTTGGATAGCTTTGGAAGATTCTTTCAAAATTCAATTTATATCTAAAAGTTTTAAGTCCACCCCTCAATATGAGAATAATACCGATACGATCAAAAAAGCACAAAGCACCTATTCTATGCGTGTATTTTTTTTATTCGTATGAAAGGTGATTTCGAAATTGTTAAGAAATGAAAAAATAATTCTTATTTTTTCAGAATTTTATGGAGCATAACATTAATGGAATGCTAAAATCTCTATAATAGATTATGATCTGAAAAAATGTAGCGCTCCCGGACGTGGGCGACCAACACTGTCGACTACTCCTACATATCCTCGCCTTTGTTACCGGCTTCTATTATGACAACCCATCACCGAATAATCAAATATTATAAAAGAGATGTTCACGCCAGAACGTACAGTGAGGGTAAAAATAATTATTGGAGTCGAAACCGGTAAAAATAATATCTGAACATTCTCAATCTCTGTATACATCAATTCAGAACAGATTCTGTTTCACTAATTTTGGTGCATTACATTTTTCATGATTTCTCTACACGATCCACGAAAAGTTAAAATCTTTATAATATTGATTTATTTATTGAGAACTTAGCACTAAAATTGTAATGATGTGGCCAATAAAAGAAAAATCCATGAATCTGTAAAAAATAATCTAAAAATAGTCTTGTAAACCGTGTATTCCAAAATGCATCCAGCGTGTTGATGACGGTTCCATAACAACTCAGAATCATGCAACTTCAACATACCTTTAAAAAGTCATTAAATGTTGAATGAAAAATGAAAAAAAATAGCCCATAATCTAACCTAACGTAGCCTATTTAACCATTTTCGCATCACTATTAATTGCTTTTCAATGAAGGTGTTGAAGTTGCAAGATTTCGAGTTATCCGGTCACCGTTAATGACCCACTCTGCTACGCAGTTAAAAAAATTAAGTAATATTTTTTTATATAAATTCTTCACATATCTTGTTTTTATTAGAAAACGTAGTTGAATTTACTCAATTTTTTACCAAGTACCTGTTTTTTGTACGTTAGACTGTGTTTATTAAATAGCCTATAATTGATACCGCTAATGTGTATTTTTAAGATGGTAACATTTCCTACACAAGGACCTTAGTTCTATTGCATATATTATTTATTTAAAATGTGTTTTGAAGAGTTAAAGTTGACATCTTCTAAGACCTGCATTGTAAGTATGTATATATTGTACGTTCATGTATTATTGGCTGCATTTTTTCTTTGTTTGTCATATGTATAAAGTATGCTCCTTGTTTCTTATAAAGACAAAGTGTATTTATTATATTATATAGAACCAGCAGACACGGAACCATGTGGCAGCTTTGCAGGACCACCTTTTTGTGATTTTTATAAACCCTGTATTATTTATCATATAAATTATTATTATTTTTTTAAATCTCCAAAAAAAATCTGTGAAAGAGTTTTTTTTAGGTTACGGTATGGATAAGTGTAGTAATTATTAATTCCATTTGTCTGAACGTATTGAACGAACATATTATTACATTTGTCTTGCTTTTTTCGAAATGCTAATAAAATTAGTCTTCGTGTAAAACGTATTCTTTAACACTTTACTATTTATGAAAATAAGCTGGTTGTACATCAGTCAGATTAATAGGACTACTTAATTCCCCGTCATAACTGACGGCTCTTACATAGCGAATTTATTAATCTATTCGGTATTATTAGGGAGTGACGGTTAGGCTATCATAAATCGTGTTACAACAAATTATACAAGGGCGGTATATAAATAAGTTTATAATCAAGCAACGCCGGGTTTCAGTTTAAGTGGGTAGTAAGTCCTAGAATATCGAAGAAAGATAGAGTATAATCATAAAAATGCTGAGCAAGATGGTGTTATACTTTATAAGCCAACAACGCCGGGTAACACTTAAAGTGGGCAGTAAGTCGCAGTAAAGACGAAAATACTTGTGAATTAATCAAGGAAAAGAAAGTATGTGGACCACCTGTCTGTACGGGAAATGTCTATTCTGGCCACTGGCCACCATTCAAACATTGACGAGTGTATTACACCATAGTGGTCACAAAGTGTGTCGATGGTCGATGTAGACATAGGTGCATAGCGGTCTGGCAAGGGCTCAATCCTCTGCTGGCCGAGTGCGCTTTACTCTCTGGGAGAATTAGGAGCACAGCACACACTCACTGGGGTAACGGACGTAATTAGGATGTAGGTAACCTTTCCCTTCCACCAACTAAACTACGTGTCGAACTCGAATACCTAACTTACGAACAGGATACAAAAAAAATATTGTGTTTGATCGTGCATCATAATATTGTGTTCATACCTAACTATCTATCTAACATATGTGCAAATACCTAACTATCTATCAGACTCAAACTAATGTTTTTTTAGTTTAAACTGGAAACTGTGGCTTACATATGTCTAGTATTTGGTGAACATTCCTTTATTCTTAAAAAACAATTTTATCATAGTCGGCATGTAGTGCACAAAACTTTACAACTGTTTTTTTTTACTTTTCTTGGTGGTGATGTCATACTTAATTAGTGGTTTTTTTTCTTCTACTATTTCTTCATAGTCGGCCATGGAATTTCGATAGGGTTCGTATCTGGGCTATTTAGCTTTGGAATTTGCTTATCTTGAAGATACATGTGGACAACTTTGGCAGGGAGCCTTATCGTACATGAGTATTCCATTGGCATTTGGAAACAATGGTTTCCATATAACAAAAAAAAAACAAAGACTGCCTCTAGATATACCTCTAATTAAATAAAAACATTTAGATGAATAAATTATAAAACAGGTGTAAAAATTACAGCCTAATATTGTATAATCTGTGTTGTATATAGCTTTCTTGCACTACTAAGACGATGAAGATGTATTAATCATCGATTATCAGCCCTACTTCTGTGTTTTAACTAAAATGGACTGGTAAATGCTGCTGATACAAACCTTTTGAAATACGTTCTGTCAAACTTTATTAAATGGTAGCTTCGTTGTTGTTTGTATTGAAGCTAGTTTTCGTTTATGTAGCCAGTTTGGAAGTTGGGTCGTCTATGTTTAAAATTAATGCCGATGCACTGGCTTGGTGCATGCTGCACGCAGTTTATAGGTGATTATCTAAATCCATTATTTACCCATTAAATTGGGTTACGTAAGCAGAACCGAAATACTCGAATCGCGTCCAAAAGTGTCGGATGTAGAAATAATCGAAGCTCCGTTGATTTATTTACTTAATTCTTCTTCGAATGTTTAACCGATACTTTTTACTAAAAAGTTAAGGTTAAAATAAATAAAAACCAGGAAAAACACGTTGTATACATATTCTATATACAGTAGGTTTGTCTACAATAATTTCACGCGTGCGCGCCTTGAGAATAACATCACAAGTCTTCTCAAAGTTAAAATTATAAACACTTTTACGTTATGTTTTACAGCTTCCTGCCATTTGTCTTTCCATTTTAAAGTATGACTGTCGTTCTAAAGCTATGCAGTAGCTTTTTAAATTACGCAATTTTGAATCAGTGATGCCAAAAACTAAGCTGAGCCTTCTATCAACAACTTCTGATGAATGTGACCATTATTTTGTTGAATGAGATATTGCAAGATGTCTGAATTGATTTAGATATGTTTGTCAATTATAAAGTAGGTACCTATATTATATAAGCGTTCCCCTCAAGCAATGTACATAAAGCATCAAAAAGTTTCAACAATGCTTGAAGTGTCGTTATTATGTCTCGGTATATTCTGGTGTGTCTATTGTTTTTCCTGGAGAAGTAAGTAGTGCGAAACAAGAGTGTATCAGGTAGGCAGGATAGGCAAGTGGAGCATTTCCCAAGAGGCGCAGGTCCTGCAGGAGCCGTTCCGCTCCGCGCCCATCCGCGACATACGATACATAATATATTGTGCAGTGCTGCGGAGAGAAACCGGTCTGCCAGGGTGGTGCTGTGGGTGGTATCGGTGGTAACGGGTGGTGGAGTGGGTGAGCAGGAACAGGTGTGTGTGGGGTGCGGGTGGACTGACCTGTCGGTACAGGTGGACGAGGCGGCCGCAGCCCTCTTCTTGGCGGAGTCACACTTGCAACAGTTCCCGCCCATACCGAGTGTTTACCTGCCCAGTGTGCGTCAAGTCCGATATAATCCGTCAACTGGGAATGCGAAAACACACGCTCGGGTACAAAAATAAATCATATCGAAAACACTCATAAAACAGTTTCACACGCGTTTCCAACAACGCGTCGGGATTTGCAATTGGTCTTTAATTATTATGTAATATTCGGGGGCACTAAGCCGATGCCAATGTCGACTTGGAGGAGAGCGTACACCGCCATGGTCCATTCACAGGAATGGCGGAGGTGGAGATGGTTCTCTCAGGAAGCCCGTCCGCTGACTGGGTCGGCTGCCGCCCGCCGGAGATATTTTTACCGTCACCTACAGGAGAGACTCGGCTCAGGCCCCGGGTAGGCGGGAACGGACCCCGACTAGTGGGCCGCAGAGCACACAGGATCGCTTCTTGTCCCCGCCGGTCACTTCGCTGGTGGCGCCTGTGCGAGGTCCGTAGTCCGTAGATCCATTGAAATGGCGTTAAGCAATCTAATGCTAGCCAAATTCACCGTGAACCATCAAATACGCTGAGGATTCCATATTTTTATGACTTCATAATAAAATGCAATTTATTTATTGCTGGCCATAAAAACTTTCCAGCCTCAATAACGAGGAAGACCAAAAAAATATATTTTATTATTTACCTATATTAAATCACAGTCGTTAAATACAGATGAAGTTATATTAACTATTAATCGATGTTTGGTAGTAGCATAATAATTAAATATAATTGCAATCCAAATTACCGAAGAAAAGTCTAAAGCATGTTTGGTATAAAAAATAATGAAAACATGTGGGTAAGTAAGTACCTCCATTTTTATGTGCAATCATCAAGTAACATTTTTTTAATTTTCGTAAAGGATAAGGCAAGAAAATGACCGAAGCAAAAATATTTAGTCCAGTGCTAATCGAACACTTGACCTCGTGATCGGAAAGCAGCCGTATTGTAAACCTCCGAGCCGTCCGCGTTATCCGTATCGCGCGATATAAATAAGATTTTGTCTATTTTAAGTACAAGTGAAATCTTTAGCTATATGACAAGAAAAGTCTTATATTAAACATTTATGTACTTATTTTTAATTATTTCGAAATAAATTAAACACAAATCGTCTCTAAATTATTATAATAGATAAACCCCATATTATGAGTATATTTATCACAATATATTTATCAGCAATAAACCTTAAATAGAAGGGAAGAAGGGAAGAAACTTTTTTTTGTTGTAATTTCAAAAAAAGATAAAATAACTTTTTTACTTCTACCATCTTGTGGAAACACCTGATAAAGTTAGTACACTTTACCGCCGGATAACCTATATTTGTGATTTGTCATTTCTTTAGGTAGGTTACAATCCCTTTAATTAAAATAACTTAGAAAAATACGATGAAAATTAAGTGCACTAATTTTATTTTCCAAATATTGTAATTATCCTCAAAATATTATCACAATAATGGGTAGATTCAATATAATACGGATTGCTTTAAATAATTTAAGTGGACATACTTTACAGATCGAAACACTTAACAATTTTGCAGACGGGGAAGGATATTTTGGAAAAAAAGGGTTTTTTTTTATTTCAATAAGAATGTTTCGATCGTTAAAACAATACGTTAATAAAAAAAATCCAACTTTCGTGCGGCAAAAAAATCCATCCAATAAATTGTTGGAAGTATTACCAGTAGGCGTGAAAATTGGTATTCGTGTCCTCGGTCATACAAATAGATATGAGTAGTCCTTCACGCCATGGAAGTTTAGATTTATGCACATTTATTTTTAAATATTGCTCAAAATGCTCTTTACTCCACCCAAGAATATTTCAAGTTTTGTTCTGCAACATTTTTTAAATAATATGAAATTGGCTTTTTCATGATTATTTATTTTATTATTATGCCATGTTGCTCTTCCTCCTTCTTTAGCCAACGTTTGGTAATAAAAAAATCACACTTAAAAAAATCACAGGCAAGTCATCGTCATCACTCTTGGTTCTACAACTCCTGGTGGGTCTTGGCCTCCTCAAGAGTCTTCCTCCACTTATCTCGGTTTTGCGCCAGCTCTCTCCGGTTTAGAAGCTCCAAGGTAGATGTATCTTTAAGGACGTTGTCGCTCCATCTTAATCTTCGTCTTCCCAGGCTCCTTCGCCTTATCGGTCTTGAGTTCAGCAGGGACTTTGGTGCTTGATGCTCGGTCATTCTCTCTACATGACTCAGCCACCGAATTTTTCCCAGTTTAATAAATTTTGTGCGTTTAGAGTCTTAAACAGAGTATACAGCTCATTGTTGTAACATCTGCGCCAAAATCCATTTTCTAAAACCGGTCCGAAGATACGCCTCAAAATTTTCCTTTCAAAAACGTCCAGTGCTCGCTCATTTCTCTTAGTTAGTGCCCAAGTCTCAGCTGCGTATGTGAGTACTGGTCTGATAAGTATTTTGTACACTAATATCTTGGTATTTCTGGACAGCAGTCTGGATTTTATTTTCACTAAAATAACACTTTTTCGCTAAAATATAGAATTGATCGATTTAAAATTATAAAGTAGCATTCCACAAAATATTCATAAGTATGAACACGAGTAATTTTTTTTCTTTTATTTTAAAACATCTCAACAAAATAGATGTAGCCATTAGATCTTAAAATCAATATAAGATGAAGCTATTATCCAGTTGCGTACATTACTGTATTACCGAGGGAAGGCTGCAATTACGACGTAACTTAAGGGCCATTAACCAGCCAGCGGCCGAGAATACATATTTCGTCGAAAGATGTTCTAACGATCATACAGGGCAGTTCCAATGAGAAAGATTAATTATTCTCCGTACCAGCTTTTTTAAATAATAACTCAAAATCGATTTTATTTCATTCAAAATTTGCTTTAATTTATATCTACATCCAAAAAGGCTGAAAGATGTCATAATAAAATTAATTTATAAGACCGTAAATAAATAGACAATCTGAAGTATTTTTGTCACAAAACACGTGCGTGGATCTTTTTTTAAATGATTTTATTTAAACTAAAATTAAAATTGCGAAACATAGCTTTCCTAGATTATTTATTGATTTATTTTACTGCATGATTATATGATTTGAAATGTTTGTTGTATAATACAAAATTTTGTTTGAAAATTTAACAAATCTGCCAACGACCTACGGTAAAATCTTATTGTACTAAAAATAAACGTATTTTCTCAAAATTTAATAAATTTATTATTTTTTGTTGAAAAGAGTCAATACGTCTAAAATTTAGATTAAAAAATGACATATTTCCGGTTTTGTCTGGTTATTCCCTCTTAACGTGAAATTCCTACTTTCCGTAATCATTACTACCAGCGCCGGATCTGCCATACGTTCAAAAACGTGCAAAAAACCTGGCGCCAACTCCGAAGGGGCGCCGTGAGAAAATAAATATTGTATTAAAAATTTGTTATAATATTCCCTGAATCGTTTAAAAATTACCCATAGTACGAAATAATTATTACGCTCTAGCAACACTTTCCAAAGATACAGACCGCGCACGCATCTGGTTTTAATTCAACGAAATTCAACGATTTACGAATTTATAGTCAGTTACAGAATTTTTTTACAAATTCCATATATTTAGTTTAAACGTAAGATCTATTTTTCCATATATCTTTTACCGTCTTTTACGACGAATGAGTGCGATCCAAATTCATTAACCAATCACAGCGCCGTACTTTTATTCAAGAGAACAAACAAACAGACGGCGCCTTTCAAAATGCTTTTGTACGATTTAAATCTCTAGGAGAAGGGACTTAAAGACCATTTTCTTATGAAATCTTCAGTAAATTCAATATTTCATTAGCATAAACATCGCACGGTTTGCAAGGTTGCAAACTTGTTAACAGTTTCATCATTGATTTGACAGTTGAAGTTCGTTAAATGTACCTATAATTAATTTCTATTAGATTTGTTATTTTACAGTCAGTAATAATTAGTGTAAGCATCTTTCGTAAGCCGTTGATACCATAGATACATTCGTGTTTGTTCGCTCAACACAGAACACAGGGGAAATGGAAATGCAAGGTACAAATTTGAGGTTATATTAGATTTTTTAATTAATAACTAAATTTCTATTGGTTGTTAGAGGTTGTGGATTGTGGATTACAATGAATAGAACAATAATTAAAAAAAACTTTCAGGCTCGCAGAATCTAAAACTTAGAATTAAAGAGCATAATGACATAAAAAAACTCGTTTCAAAACTCAAAATTCCATTAGTTTATTAGTTCAGGAAGGTCCTGTACAATTGAAAGGTTTTGATTTTCCTATTACGAACAAGCGTAAATTTAATACTGAGTATTATTACAAGAAACTGCCTAATGGAGAAGAATTACATAGATCGTGGCTTATTTATTCGAAAACTTTAGATAGGGTTACACCCTTTATATGTCTTGATTTTATTTGATAAATTAGTGTAAAAAAAAATTAAATAATAAAAAAAAAATTGGGGTAAACGAATTTTTAATCAAAATAAAAATGTAGGGGGGGGGGGGGGGCGCCATCGGTACCTACTGCACAGGGCGCTAGATTTCGTAGATCCGGCCCTGATTACTACGAATCGGTTTACATTATGAATACCAAAAGTATGCTTTGGATAAATAGAAGCCTTTCCATTGTTTCGCTCGAGTAGAATTAAAAATATAAGCGTTAACTTTTTTTTTATTAGAAATCCATGAGAGAACCTAAGATAAAACTTTTAAAATAATATAATGGTATGGCTAGGATTATGGCTGTGACAGTTTCCCTCAATTAACTTTTTTCTTTCTTATAAAATTATTTATAAAATAAATTAAAACGAATTCTGCGCTTGCTCTTGACTAAAAAGTTTTTTTAAAAAAACGAAATATGTGTGACAAAAATTTATTCCAAAAACTAAAGGAGATTTGGTGTTACAATATTCCATAGCCCTCATGGACTGCAAGCCACTGCCAGTGACGAACATTGCTGACTTTTTTGATCAAGGCTGCAAGACTGCACTTACAAAGTTTTAAAAAAGGGGATAAAAATAACATTTTTTCTTGTTTTTCACCAGAGAGAGTTGCTTAGATACACCCTTGAAGAATTTTTCTCAAGGGCGAACCCCTTTAAATTTTCAACTAAAATCATTTTTAAATAAATGAAGACAACATAAGCAAAACTCAATCGAAAATCCGGAAACAGTAAAATCGGAAAAAGATATTGGCACCTCTGGGACTCCATTTCCGGGCAAACGCGCTAACCACTGCGCCAAGGTGTCGATATCAAATTCGGTCATTTTTAACTGTATCATACTTCGACCAAGAACCACCCACATTACTTTTCTGCGATTGACTTTTCTGCAAGTCTAGGATGAATATTCTTATTTTTATTTTGACTTTATGAGTAAAACCTCAAATTGTAATATTTAATTAAATAAAAACACTATAAGCGAAACTCAATCGGAATCTGGAAACAGAAAAATCAGAAAAAAGATGATGGCAACTCTGGGACTCGAACCCAAGACCATAAAGTTAAAATAAAAATTAAAATATTCATCCTAGACTGAGGCATAAAACGTTTCCGCATAATGTTTGATCTCTCCAGATATTGCAGCGCTTGCCGGATGTTCACGGAGGGGCGAGTTTCCGATTTTGCAGCCCTTATTAAATCTTAGATCCAGGGTGGAAGGAATGAGGAAAAGGATAAGCAGCTCTGAAAATGTCCTAACCATGGAAGCTCGCCTCAATCCAACCTCCAGTATTGACGCCCACTGAAGAAAAATAATAGCTCCAAATGTAGTCACAGTACTCTAAAAGCCCTAGGGTACGGTGACTACATTTGAGATAAGTACTTTAAGAATTGGGTACCCTAAATATTATTATTATGTTTTTTTACTATCATTATTATTTTTATTTATTTTTTAGGACCCATATAGTGTTTACAGTTGCCACTTATATATTTTCTCACATATTCTATGTACCTATGTATATCTTTATGGAATGTGTGGTACGCACTAACCTCCCCATATGCCGGAATAAACATTTATTATTCTTAATATAGTTATTAGGAATAGGTATAGGGCAAATTGAATCTGAAAGGTATGGCAAATGTCTTGCACGGAAAGAACTACTTAATCTATTTGTCTTTTAAAATATAACGTATAGACTACTAAATAATGGATAATTTAACTTGGGCAAATATTTGTTGGTTAATTATAATTTTTAAAAAAATTACCCTACCTACCAAGCGAATATGTTGAAAATAAAATAAAAAAAAAAAAAAAAATTATTATTTAAATTAAATTAAAAATCGACCGATTTGGATGGGAGCACTGGGAACGCAAATTTATCGTTTAAAAATTAAAATTATGACAAAAAAAAAACGCTTTTTTGGTATGATTTATTTATGTTTCACTTGCGCTGACCCGTGAAGAATCACGGGATGGTCTGAATTCTGGACACATTTCTTCCAATTTTGAACTACTTTTTTTTTAAAACTGTCTATATAGCATTTTAACAGAAAATAGTATAAAATCAGTGAATGATAATTTTATTAGTGATTAGAAAATGATGTAGTATTTTTAAGAAGTAGTATAGCTAGAGTAATTGAATATAAAAATGGAAATAGAAGTAGGAATATTTTGAGATATGTAGATGAAATTGGGAGAAAATTTGGTTATAGCATTGGTAGTAATAATAATGAAAATATAATCAATGATTTATTAGATTTATTAAAACAAAAATTAGGTGTAAAAGCTAGTAGATTAAAAAGATATAATTATACGTATAATAAAAGAAATAATAATAGATTATTTCAGAAAAATGAGAAAATATTTTATTCCAAACTTGACGATAAACAGAATATTATTTCGAATAATAATATTCCGTTGCCATCTGAATCAGATATGCGCGATTTTTGGACAAACATTTGGAGTAAAGATATAAAACATAATGAGGCAGGTAACTGGATAGAAAATGAAGAACTCAATTGGTCAGACATTGAACAAATGAGTTTTTCTGATATATCGGTTGAATTGTTAGCCAAAATAATAAAAAATACTCATAATTGGAAAGCCACGGGTTGCGATTGGATACATAATTTTTGGTACAAACGTCTAACTACTTTACATCCTCTTTTTGCAAAAAATCTTTCAAAACTTGTCAGAGAACCTCAAAATTTTCCTAATTTTCTAACTAAGGGCATTACTTATATGTTGCCTAAAAGCGAACATATTAATAATCCCTCTCAATATAGACCCATTACATGTCTACCGACAATATACAAAATTTTAACCTCTTGCTTGACAGATTTAATATATACTCATTTGGATGAAAAAAATATTTTATCTGAACAACAAAAAGATTGTCGCAGAAAACATATAGGATGTAAAGAACAGTTAGTTATTGATTCTGTAATTTTAAAACAAATTCAAAATCAAAAGCGTAATTTACATACTTGTTATATAGATTATCAAAAAGCTTTTGATAGTGTCCCGCACTCGTGGCTAATCAAAATATTAAAAATATATAAAGTTAACCCAATTATAATTAGCTTTTTGAAAAATATTATGTCCTTTTGGAATACAGATTTGCTAGTTAATTTAAAAGGTAAGAAAATAGTAGTACCGGGCATTTCAATAAAAAGAGGGATTTTTCAAGGAGACTCATTGAGCCCTCTTTGGTTTTGCTTAGCATTGAATCCCCTTTCTAAAATGTTAATTAAAAGCAAGTTTGGAATAAAAATTAAGGGTAATACAAGAGAGAGTAGTATAGTTTCACATCTATTATATATGGATGATATAAAATTATTTTCAAATTCTGAATCAAATTTAGAGAAAATGATTAAGGTAGTTAAAATTTTTTCAGATGATATTAAAATGACTTTTGGTTTAGATAAATGTAAAACTATCCATATAGAGAAAGGCAAAATTGTAGATGGAGACGAGGGTATATTTAGAAATTTCAAAATTCAAAGTATGAAAGGGGATGAGGTTTATAAATATTTAGGATACCCGCAATCGAATAGATTAGATCACACCAGTATTAAAAATAATATTAGGATTAAATTTCAAACTAGGATCAGAAAAATTTTAAAATGCAATCTATCTGCTAAAAATTTAGTAAAAGCGATAAATACTTGGGCAATACCTCTACTAACGTACTCATTTGGCATAATTAAATGGTCCAATACAGATTTAGATAGTTTAGAACGATTGATTAGAACTACGTTAACAAAATTTAATTGCCATCATCCAAATTCAGCTATAGAACGAATTAATTTACCTAGAAATTTAGGAGGTAGAGGTGTAGTCAAAATAACATCTTTGAAACACAATCAGGTAGAAATGCTTAGAAATTTTTTCCATAGGAAAGCTAATAGCTCAGAAATGCACAAAATAATTTGCAAGGCAGATAGAAATATTACACCTTTAAATTTATATGACGAGAATGCCAACATTCTTATAAATACTAACCAGGAATTATTAGATTCCTGGTCAAATAAAATTATTCAAGCAAAACACTTCAATTATCTCAACCAAACGTATGTTGACAAACTTTCGTCAAACAAATGGTTGAGTATTGGAGAGTTGAGCGCAGAAATAGAAGGATTTATGCTTGCCATTCAAGATAGAGTCATTAATACTAAAAATTATAGAAAGCATATAATCAAAGATATAAATCAAATTGATGATTTATGTAGAAAATGTTTGGCTTTTCCCGAAACTATAGAACATATTATATCGGGATGTTCTATATTAGCGCCTTCCGAGTATACATTTAGGCACAATCAGGTTTTAAAAATAATTCACCAAAGTTTGGTAATTAAACATAACTTGATTGACTGCCGTAATATAGTACCATATTATGAATATGAACCAAATTCATTTTTAGAAAATGAATTTTATAAAATATATAATGATAAAACTATACTAACAGACAGAACAATTAGTCATAATAGACCTGATATAGTTTTACATGACAAAATTAAAAAAATAACTTATATCATTGATGTAGCTATTCCAAATTCCTGTAATATTCAAAAAACTATTTCTGAAAAAATAAGAAAATACACAGATTTAGGAAATGAGATTAAAAGAATTTGGCATTCTCGGACTATAAAAATATTGCCATTTGTTATTTCGGCCACTGGCATAATACCTAGGAATCTGATTCAAAATTTAAGCATATTAGATTTGTCAAAGAATTTGTATATAAAAATGCAAAAATCAGTCATTTTAAATACATGTAGGATTACAAAGGATTTTTTAAATATTTATATTGAGGGATCGGTAGGATTTATAGGTTCAATTAGAAATGCCACAGCCGAACCCTCTGATATGAAAATATCTGGAGTCGGTGAATTATATTCCCATTTGGTCTCTAGTAGGTTGACATGTTGTTCTTGTATTTATAATACTTATATAGTGCAATTGCATAGCGTGGGTTGACTAGATGATCATTTGGGGAAGTGTGTGAAAGGGTTTAGTTTTTCCTTCTTTTTTTCCTTTTTTTTTTTTTTTGGGGAAAATTTAACCCGGACATTTAAATCTGGTATATGAATTATAATGAGATATAACAAAATTAATCTCGTATGTAACAAAAATTACATAAATAAATAGGTTCCAGTGGTTCAAGGTGTCGTCCCCTTACAGCAGTGAGATCCTGGTTCCCGATTCCCAGTAGCGACGTTTAGGTTTTCTGTGTCTTTTTCTGTTTCATGTTCTGTTTAGATTTTTTAATATTATTACCATCTTCTTCAATGATTAATTGATGGGTATAACCTTCAAAAGTTTTTATAATAGAATTGAATATTCATTCTAGACCTGTACCAAAAGTCAACAGGTGTCCCATATAAATTAAAATCGGGTGTGTTTTTTCGAGACACAATCTATAGTTTTCAAGTACATTCTTCAGAACTTTATAATTTTTATTTTAAAAAGATAGCATCCAAAAATATAGGGAAAAAAACCGGGAAATGGTGAGCGGACAATTAAACAGTGTGCAACTTCATCACTCCATTAAAAGTAATTAAAAAATATGGTTAAGCAGGTTACGTTAGGTTAGGTTATGAGCTATTTTTGAAGTGAAAACTTCTTTACACCATTGTGATATGTAACTGATGAAACGGAAAATAGCGACACTAAAAAGAGACAAACACATTAATCTATAGGATTTAGCCTGCGGGAGAATGAGATAGTATAATCGGTCTCCTTTTTGTGCGGTGCTTCGTAGCCTCCACACTCTTGTCTACTTGAATTTTCTGAAGGTTTCACTTCTACCGCGTGTGAATGGCAAAACTAAATTTTTTTTGTTAATTTTAATAACTTTTAATGAGTTTTCAAAGGGGTGTTGAAATGCAATTTTGTTGAGTTGTCATGGAACCAAATAAATAGGTCCCAATTGGGGTGGTTTTTTTTTAATTTTAACCATTTTTTTTAAAGAATGTGTCCTTACTGGGGTACCCCGTCCTAAGATCACATTGTACATGTTTACGTGTTTGAATTATAAGTAAGTACATATGTTAAAATACTCGTATTATAAGAGATATTACAAGATTATTATTGGTTCATTTAAGACAGATCCTGGTTCGATTCCTAGTTGCAAGTTGCAACCTTTACCTTTTGCGCAAAATTTATTTTATGTGTTCTGTTTTATTAGTATAGATTATTTTCTGTGTTATTAGTATAGATTATTAGGATTTATTAGTATTATCTTCTTCTTCAATGATTAAATAAAATACATCGATAATCAAATGTTCTTAATATAGACGAAATTGTTCAATTGGAAAAATACGTGGAAACCATTGAAACAATATTGTCATGAGTTGTCTCAATTTGCATACCCATCGGAGCGATTATTTTATTTTATTTTATAAATTTCACATGAGTTCAGTATTCCCGGACGCAAAGGTTTGGAGCTTCCCCGATAAGAGTATATTTTATCCTCTAAGACTCTAAGGGAGTGAATAAGGGAAGAAGATGGAGGAGAGGAAAGTTAGAAATGTGACATAAAGAATTCCTGCCGCTCTGTTGTTATCTTTTTACGTGAATATTGCCCAGACAACTGCTCCTTACTAACTGGATCCACTGATATGATGGTGTCCCCAATTGGGATAAGTTTTTTTTTAGTCTGATGGGTATGGGAGATTAAGGAGATGAGGAGGAGATGAGATTAAGGAGATGAGGAAGGTAGGGAAGTAGTACCTAACTGGCAATTCAGATCTGGTCACCAAAAACATTTCAAATAATCTGTTTCGATTTTGAATCACATGCTTACATACCAACAAGAATTCAACTCAAAACCTCCTTTTAAAAGTTATTAAAAATCATGATTTTTTTTTTTTTAAATGATTAAATAGGTTGCGTTAGATTGGGTTGCGGACTATTTAACCAGAAATAGGTTTACAGAAACCTTCGTGGGCATGCGCAAAACAACTCACCAAAGTTTCACTGCAATCGGATCAATGGTTTCAAATAATTTCATAACGCCAGAGCTCATCCTTATATGTAGAAACCTCCACGGGTTTGCGCACAACAAATCACCAAAGATTTATCCGCAATCGGATGAATGGTTTATGAACGCATAAGGGATAAAAAAAGAAACATTCATTTTAATATATTACTAGCTTTTACCCGCGGCTTCGCTCGCGTGGTGTTAGAGGGACTACTCGATAAAGAATTTTCCCAAGAGAATGAAATAATATTTCCGGGATAAAAAGTAGCCTCTGTCATTTCCCAGTCCTCCAATTATCTCTTTTTAAAAAAATCACGTCGATCGGTCACTCCATTTATATCATTATAGCGAGTTCACGGCATGCGTTGCTATGCCACTTAATACATAAATTGTTTCTCCCTGCGTGTCTTTTCCCACTCATCCCGTTCCACTTCCGCCTCCCCTTCCTTTCCCGCATCTCCTTCTACTCTCGCGTTCCCATTCCGCCTTCCCTCTACCCACTCCCCTCGACCGTTTTGCCCATCCCGCAAACCCCCATCCCAGGTTCCCTTCCCCCCTCCCTAGTTTCCGAGTTTCCCTCCCCCCTCCCATGAACCCCCCTCTCGAATTCCCCTCTCGAGTTCCCCTCCACCCTCCCGGGTTTCTCACCCCTTCTCCCCCCTCCCGCTTTCCATACATTAAGTTTTCAAACAGCTCGCGTGCCACATATTGCAATTTTTTTAAACAAATTTCATAATGCCAGAGCTCTCCAGTAAATATAGAAACCTTCGCGGGCGTACTTACAACAACTCACCAAAGTTTCATCGCAATCGGATGAATGGTTAGCAATGCATAATTTCATGATGCCAGAACTCACTATTATATATACATAAAAACCATCGCGGGCACGCACATATCAAATCCCCAAAGTTTCATCGCAATCGGATGAACGGTTAGCAATGCATAATTTCATGATGCCAGTACTCATTACGTATATAGAAACGGATAAACGGTTAGCAATGCATAATTTCATGATGCCAGAACTCACTATTGTATTAGAAACACTTCTTCTTCAATGGCGCTACAGCCCATTTCGAGCCTTGGCCTCCTTCAAAATAAGCCTCCACCGCCCTCTGTCCTCGGCCGTCTTCTTCCAATCTGCAACATGGAGTAATCCTCTTGCATCCTTCCTGACATCATCCTCCCATCTCAGTCTAGGTCTGCCCGCCTTTCGTTTACCTCCCGGGTGTCCTGTCAGAACCTTCTTCGGTAGAAAACTAGAAACACTATTACACTAGTAACCATTCGCGGGCATACACACAACAAATCCTCAAAATTTCATCGCAATCGGATGAACGATTTAGAAACGCGTAATTTCATAATGCCAGAGCTCACTATTGTGTACAGAAACCATTGCGGGCATGCGCACATCAAATCCCCAAGGTTTCATGGCAGTTGGATGAATGGTTTAGCAACGCATAGACCCCATACATACAAACCCAGAAACAAACATAGAAGAATAATTTCTATAAATTTCTATTTCAACAGAGGCGTTTCACACCTAATAATAAACGTGTTCAAAATTTGTTTTTGATATTATTAATAATAAACAAAGACAAAACTGTCTGGGTAATAGAAATATGTGACCCGCCCCGGGTGCCACCCGATTGGGAGTGACACCCGACCGAGTGTCACCCCCCAAGAGCACGGTGCGTAGCTCTAAGGTTACCCTTGGAGCTCCCACTAAAACAACTATAATGAGGGGGGGGGGGGGGTGACGCCGTATCCGCCCGGGTGCCGCCCATGCAAGCTACACCAATGGTTTGACCTATATACCAAAGTGGAAGAAAACTGATGTCGGCAAATTAGATTTCACCTTCGACCCCAAACAATGAAATTATTGTTATAAAGAATAAAAATTTTGAAAATGTTTAATCACTTTCAGCAGGAGAAAGGAAAATTCATGCCTATTGTGGGCGCACGGCCTCGCCCACAACCCACTTTAATTGGTTTATATCTTCAGTGCTCTGTACGTAAAACCAATAATTTAATTCATTTAAGATTTGGACTCTTGCCACAGAAAGTAACTTAGGTGGGTACCTTTATAACTAGTATTGAATGCTTGCAGGAACAGGAGGCTGAAACGTACCGGTGAATGCATTGTTTAGTTGGGGAAAACTCCGCTAGATGGCACTAAGATCAATATAAATTCAAATAATAATATAATTTATTGAGAATTTTGAAAATAAGGTCGTGTTCCTAACCTTTATTTATGAGAGATATTATAGCTTACACATTTAAAAGGTAATATTGATATTATGACATTTTTGCTACATTTTACGATATGCGACAAAAGACGGCAGTGTATTATTATTATTAACCGCTAATTATTTATTTTGGTCAAATGAAAGTGATAAAATCTGTTCCAGGCAGAAAGAACTTAATTGAAGTGAAAAAACAATTAGGTAATACGTTTTGTACTCATTACACGGAAACTGAATGCGGCACATAAGTCCGAGCTGTTCCGAATCGTCTGAGAAAATACCTGGCTATTCAGATATGGTCACCAAATATGGCTAAAAGAGGCTCTGAGGTAAACAATTACCCTCGGGGGCCTACGTCATCTTTGGGGGTGCTGTGTGGAGGGTCTTTTTATGGAAAGAAAGGAGAGGAAGTTCTGGAAAGGAAAATCAGAGGAGGTTAGGTATATGGAGGTTATTGCGTCCAGGAGTGACAAACATAAATGAATCCATACCTCATACTGTGGTACAAGGCGATGGGTCGGGAGGGTCCGGTTGGAGAGGTAAAATGTCGCAATCAACCAGTCTCTCCCGATCAGATCCGGCCCGCCACGCAGTAGGTGGGCAAACCTGGGCACCCCTGCTAAGTCACCAAATGTAGCGAACCACTTGGGGTAACCTATGGCAGGGGTGTTGAATATCCAATAAAACTAGAGCATTACTGAGAGCACTTTCCACTCTGGAACGCGCCGCAAATTTGAAACTGTGGTCTTCAGATTCGTAATCGAGAGGTTTATCCCTGCACCACGGAGGCCTTTAAAACTTTTTTATGATTTATAGTCCTGAATACTGAAAAGCTAATGAAATTGGGTGAGAAAAATTCTTAGGGGCGGAGTAAATATTTTTGTAGAAAATCCACGATCCACCATCCACGGAAAGGTAAAAAAAACCCTCATTTTTGTGTAATATTTACAAAGATCTTTTTTGAAAAATGATTGGCACATTTAATAGTGACGTTTTTTAAGCTAAATTTCATTCCTATTACACGTAGACTATTTTTTGTGGGAGGTATCCAAAAAAATATTCAGAAAACAGTAGTTTCGTAATATTTTCTAAGAGTAATGTGGTTTCTTCTATCACCGATAACTTTGTAGCGGTCATCCATTGACTTCACACCAGTGCGCATTATGTCACGCCGTATGTTTACAAGACTATTAATACTGGTACATTCCCGCTGTAGTTTGATAGAAATCGTTGAAAAACGTCTACGGCGTCATTTGTCGCAATGAGCAAAATTGTATTAATTTTCGACGACGCGATGTCGATAAATGCCAGAATCGTCGTGCGACGATTAGTTCGCACGTTTTTTATTCACTTATTATATATATTTTATACGAGATTGAACTGACGTTCGAACCCACTACGGATCTTGCTATATATAACCCTACCAATGGGAAGCCCCACCCATACAAAAAAGGTTTTGAATGGTTCACAATGTTCCAGAACATTCCACAACATTCAAGAGTGTTCTGGAATGTTCCACAATGATCTGCTATGTTCTGGGATGTTTCCGAGCGTTCCAGACTATTCCCGAACATTCCAAAACATTCCAGAATATTCCGGGATGTTCTGGAATGTTGTGTAATCGAGTACTCTCAAATGTTCTGGATAGTTCTAAAAAAATTCTAGAGGGCGAAACTTCCAAAGTAACTTCAAAAGCACGCCCTTAAGGGAGCTTCTTCGTGGATGGGGGCTAGAGGGCTACTACACCATACAACTCCCTTGATCGTACCGGGATTCGATTCTGAGTTTTAGCGGGATGCACACTTTTGTACACTTTCTTTTATAATATATATTGATTATACAAGATGTCCTGTAAGCTGTGGATCAAACGATGTTGGTGTTGGTGAAATAATTTGCAGTGAGGTTTGCCCCTTATGTAGTGGGGTTTTGTATACAGTTGACCCGGCTGTTGAATGGCTTGCCTCTCTCCTACAACATGGGTCTCTTCACGACCCAGGTTTACTCCTACCTTTCTACAAAAGACCCTCCACACAGCATTCCTAAAGGCGACATTGGCCCTGAGGGAAATTATTTTCCTCCTGTGTGAAGTTCATGTATTTAATATTATATCGGTTTTTGTGTTTTTTTAAGTGAAAACTTCTTTAACGCCCTCGTTTGAAACTCTATGAAACGAAAAAGCGACACTGAAAAGAGACAAACACACACATCTATAAGATTTAGCCTGCGAGAGAATGAGATAGAATAATTGATCTCCTCTTTGCGTAGTGCTTCGTAGCCTCCCCACTTTTGTCTAATTTAGTTTTCTTTAGGTTTCACTTCTACCGCGTGTGAACTCCACACTTGTATTATTTTGTTAAAACCAAATTTCAAAAATTCATATAAATATTTTTTGTTTATTTTATTATGTTGATAAATTATATCTCTATTTGATGAAAGCACTTTTATGATTTCGGTATAGGTACATATAAGAATAATAAATCTAGTTTTTTGTGATATTGTCAAGATATTTAAATAAATAAAACCTACCATCCGAATGCAAAAATATGTCGAAATTTTAACCACAACATAACATAATATGACGCTGTCTAAATCTGATTTTGGAAAACTCTGGTAAACGCCGGGGACTTAGGCTAGTTATGAATAAAATTACTGTGTTGGGATTTATTATAATTTAGATCAAAGCAGATCAGTTAGTTCAGTACCTACTAACATTGTGAAATGTTCCATGTGACTGGATTTTATGGGAGTAATAACCTAACGGGTCCAAATATTTCCGCTTTGCAATAAAATTCAAGTTAATGGAATTTTTCTGAATCCGAAAACTAAAAACTGTTTTTGAAAGGCGATTAAATTCGTTTTCAAATTTGATAATTCGAAATAAACAAGTATTTTTTTAATGCAAACGTAAAAAAGTTTTTCAAAATGGCTCGCTTTACGTTTTTCCAAACTAAAATTAATGATAACAAAAAAAATTAAAACAGTCACGTTAAACAAACACATCCTAGGCAAATGTATAAGCGTTGTCATTATTCTTAATTAATTGTCATTCAATTTTTTGTCGTTTAAAACTTTTTTAAAAATAAGCAAAGATGCATTTTTAAACGACTTCGAAAAGGAGGAGGTTCTCAATTCGACTGTTTTTTTTTTTTTTTTTATGTTTGTTACCTCAGAACTTTCGACTGGGTGAACCGATATTGATGATTCTTTTTTTATTTGAAAGCTGGTGCTTCCCGTGTGGTCCCATTTTAATTTGGTCCAGTTCTAACAATGGCATCCATGAGAAAATCATATAAGTCTTAAATTTGCATTAAGTATGTGCGCGACAAATGGACGAATAACTCAATATCACGCCAACCGATTTCGATGATTCTTTTTTTATTGGAAAGGATGTACTTCAAGGGTAGTTTGATGAGAGTTTTTGGTTAGGTTCTGATTATGGGATCCATGACAAAGTAACGGAACTCTCCAATTCTGAAGAACAAATTTACGATACTCGGCCGAATCTTAATCGAATTAGTTAGTGTACTTTAGATTCACTAAATATCAAAAAATAAACAAAAATTTTAACAAAACAAAAAAACGACTTCAAAAAATGCACTAAAAAGTAAAAAAATAATTTCGTATTCTTCTACAACTTTATAATCAACTTACCTTTTCTACTCATCAATATGTAGGTACGATTGTTATTTTTGGAGTCAGCCAAGGTACTCCCCTCCCGCCGCGGCCCGCTCTCGCCTCTCACCTCGTCAAGTCGCGCGTGCGACACAAGCACATCTCACCTATAACTATGTATGTAGTCACAAACCTACCTTGGCTGACACCGACTCCAAAAATAACAATCGTACCTACAAATTGATGAGTAGAAAAAGTAAATTGATTATTAAGTTGTAGAAGAATACGAAATTATTTTTTTACTTTTTAGTGCATTTTTTGAAGTCGTTTTTTTGTTTGGTTAAAATTTTTGTTTATTTAAAAATTTATTTGAAGCTTTGGTTTCATAAAGGTGTACAATTAAATTATTTTATGGTTAACTTTTGGATTTGAATATAAAGCGTGTTTTTTCTCTTTAATTCAACGTTTAGATCGTATTTCTAACCACGAAAGTAAGGAAGGCACAATGATTTCTTTAAGACCTATATGAGTTATTCTGAAAAGCGAATAAATTGCCTGAAGGGTTAAAAAGAAAAATTATGTTCATTGGAGATTAAAACTTTTTTACTGATATAATTAGGGGGAGGTTATAAAAAACATAATTAATTCAATGGTTTTTTGGCATTTGAAAATCAGTTAAATGTAGGTATAACATGGAGATTGGACGAATGTTATTGTAATCTATGGCCTATTTCCTGCTTAAGGCAGATGTGACATGGAGACTGGAGATACGTGTTATCATAATCTATGGACTTATTTTCTGCTAAATGTAGGTACACCAGTAAGATCGGAGATGTCATTTTAATTACTTTGGTTAATTGCTTGCTTGCGAATTCATTACAAAAGTATTGGCATCCGTATTCATAAAGAGGTCAAAATTTTGCATCAACAGTTTCTTCAAAATACTCGTAATGACTATTGACCAATCAACATAATGTTTTGCGCAAACGCTCGTAAAGATAAATCCAATTCACGAATCAATCCAATTCGTTCAAAGCAAACCATTGACGCATTAACAACTCGTCACTTGAGCAATCAAATCTCCAGCCGTGAGTAAATAAAAGCTCTATTTCGGGTAAATCTACTCGAAGCTGCTAACACCTCCCGGTGCAGCTCCCGGAGTAACTTCATTGCAATCGCATTGTTATTTTAAGCATTACGTAAACGTTGTACGAGTATTTGCGAATTTGCGTATCAGGTCGATCACATAGTGCTGTAGAATCGGTTTAATCGATTCATTCGAGTCTTTCATCTTCTTTCAGCTTCTGTAATTCGGTTATATGTAACGTCGTTACATGTATGTTCTTGTTTCTTTGATTGCGTAAGTAAGTACCTACTTTGAAGTAAGTATCTGAGACCGATTCAAGTATGGGACTACACAGAAGCCCCAAGAAACTGGTTCCCAATAAACTGGGAGGCATGCAGATTTTTCAATGGTGACCAGCTACTAATCATGAACGAATCTCAGGTTTATCCAACAATTGAACTTGGGAGTCGACTCTGGGATGGAGCCCCAAAATACCTGAAAAACCTACTTGATTCTGTGCAAAGGTGGGCGATTCGTCTGATTGACAATCCGTTGAACAGATCGTTTGCCATCTCTGATGCACATTCGCAATGTAGGCATGCTGTGTCTGTTCTACGGGTATTTCAATAGAGATACTAGTTTGACCCCCTTCACGTACGAAACACGTCGGACACGAGCGGAACATCCTTTGAAAGTTGATAATGGTTTCGTGAGAACGAACGGGTCGTTTGCATAAGTTAGCTCTTTGCAAATGTTACCGACATCTGTTTTTCCTCGTCCATAAAAACCGGGCTTCTTCAAGACCCGCGTTGATGACCCTTCCTACAGCCCCTACCTTAATCCGCCTCACAACAGGATGGCTACATAGTTCCCATCCCTTTACACTGTTAATCCGCCTCACAACAGGATGGCGACATAGTTCCCATCCCTTTATACTGTTAATCCGCCTCACAACATGATGGTGACATAGTTCCCATCCCTTTACACTGTTAATCCGCCTCACAACAGGATGGCGACATAGTTGCCATCCCTTTACACTGTTAATCCGCCTCACAATAGGATGGCGACATAGTTCCCATCCCTTTACACTGTGCATGTAAGGAGGGCACCCTTGTGAGGTACATTTTTTTAGGTACTTACCTAAAAATAATAGGGGTGCGATATATAGAATACTTATTATTATTTTATAACAGTCCCAACCAAGAGGCGGATTAAACGGCTGGCGGAACTGACTGCCGCCAGAGACCTCGAATCCCGTGGCCTCAAGCTTGAACTTAAAAAAACTCCTTGTTAAAATAGTCACAAAAATGTAAAGACACAATATTAAATATGTATTCACATAATATTCAATACACACAATCAAAAGTCTCAAATCTAAAACTGTTAAGGCGAATTGCTTCGCGGCCTTTTTCATACAAAACTTAAATTTGCATTTGACGCCAAAATACGAAACCAAACACCAAACGGAAAAAAAAAATTTTTCTTGGTGTATTTTCTACTTCCCAGCATCCGATATGGTGACAAAATCAAGAATTAAAATTCAACTTCCCCCCCATTTTAGTTGACTTTGAGAAATTCAAAACATTCACATCAATTATAATGTACGAAAGAAATGAGAATGGTGAAAGGCGAGGAATATTTCAGGGAAATTAGTTAGAGCTAGGACGAAAACAAAACAACAGAATTTTTGGGGATTCCCTGGCCGACCGAGCCATATAGCTACTAAAATACAAATAACAGACCGTCTTCATTGAGTAAAATATTTTTGTGGCAAGATTCTACAATTGTAATTTTTTTCCACGATCGGGTATCACTCCCCACCGCATTCCTCTAGCTACGCCACTGGACATAGTGTTGTTACATAATTAAATACGCTAAAAGTGCTGCTGAATATTATTTTTGCGCAATTCAAAAAAGTACCCAATTTTGTAAATCCCATAAAATTTTTAGTAGGTGCATTTGACATAATTATTAAAATTTGATCCATAAGCCGACTATTATTATACGACAGCCGACAGTGACTGTGACAGCCGACTGTGACAGTGACTGGGGAAAAACTCAAACGTTGTGCAATATTTTTCTCATTTGGATCGAATGTAAATAGACTTATATAGATAACCTCGCTAAAAATGCAATCTGCACCTCCTGTCAAAAATTATCTTTTTACACCGTATTACAAATGCAAAAATTGCATTATAATTTAGAAAAGCTCTTGAAACATCATTACAAATTAAAGGCTTGGGAATCACTTTTGTCTTTCAAATCAATCAAATGTTTTATTTATTATCAACGTAACGGAAATGTCTAATAATTTCAATATTAGACATTAAAAAATACGATTATTTCTTCGTTAATTGAATTAAAAATTTGGTGGGTAATATAAATTTTTTTTATTAAAAAATATCGGTAGAATAAAGTAAAAATACATATTAAACTAAAAAAAAACTTTAAAGCACACGTCTGAGGATATTTATTGCTACAGTGGAACTGGTGAATGATGCCGCGGGAGTTCACGGTTAGGCCTTGCAGGTGAATTATTTGGCTTCCAATGTTTACTTTGTGAGTATTTTTTTCTTGATGTGACGCTTAATAGATACAAAATAGTTATTGATTTTAAACATTGCATAGTTTTAAAATATTATTTAATAATTATATTGTTATTACGTAGAACATAGTACGCACGACACATACGTTTTAGCACGTGGTACACTATTACCTATCCCTCAAATCCTAAGCAAAAGGAAAAGAAATTGTTAATATAATAAATATTTAGTTATTATTTTTATTTTTGTCAAATTTGTGCAACGGAGGCTGGGGAAGTCTCACGTCGAAGTGTACAATTTCAGCGACTTTCTTGGAGATTCTTTTGTTCTTCGATGATTTCTTTTGAAATCTAGATTAAAATCAAATATTTTTTTGTATGAAACTAAGGGAATGATATTTTTGGGTTTCTTCTAGTCTTCGATTTTGGTACGTCTTTTTAATATTGTGTTTTCAATTTTTAAGCGTCCTAACTAAAATTTCCAGAGTGGGATTAAATCTTTTTATATAAAAACCAAAATATGCTTGCTTGGAGTTATATGTGTGAGTATATGGGATGTCTATGTATTGCTATATTAAGCATAGAAAATGTTTAAAACTTTCAAAATACCTTGTTTAAACCCCCGCGAAGGTTTCTGGATTAATACAACCACATGACAATACATCTTGAAAGTTTTTTAATCATTACAAAAACTCTTGCAAAACTGTCAAAAATGACACAATTTGAGTATGACATTTTGCAAAAGAATGATTGTTAAAACAAAATTCAATTTTCGAAACTCTTTTAAATAACTGAATTTATCAATAACTCGCCTAATACTTCGTAATATTATTATGATTATTTAATATTACTGCCTAATATTATTAACTCGTCTAATACTTTGAATCGAATCAAGAATTATAGATATTTTAAAAGGGTACCTACGTTACGTTGATTGATTGTTCTATCAATATACAAAAACGAATATTTGTAATACATGAAAAATGAAAATTTTACTAAGAAAATTGTAATAGGTGGCACGCGAGCTGTTTGAAGTACTGGGACTGAATATATGGAACGCGGGAGGGGGGTTGGCGAGACGGAGAGCGAGAGAGGACGCGGGAGGGGAACGGGGACGTACGGAAAGAACTTGAAGAGAGAAACAATTTATTTCTTTGAATATGGCATTGCAACGCATGCCGGGAACCAGTTAGTATCTAAATAAATGGGAGTTCGTTAAACTAAGTGAGGTTTTATGATTACAAACGGATTTAAAACAGTCGTAGTTTTTCAGTACTTACACTAATATAACATAATTATCATAACTTATTAATTAATGGTTTTTATTTTGATCGAAAAATGAGGTTGATAGTTAAAATTTTCACAAACTTTCCCAGTTCTAGGATTTTGCACAAAGTATAAAGTAATAAACAACTACTAACCAAAACCTCTGCCACGTTCACTGGGCGATTTACAAGTAAAAAGCCGCCTGCAGGCTCTTTCAGCAATAACTCTCGGCAGCGGATTCTTGTCCCGCGGTGATGGATTGTTCTATCAATTTATTCGATAGTTCTATCTACCTGTCTATATACACGGTAAATTCTAGTGTTTTGATAAACGTAGGAGGAACGTAAATAATATAATAAGATTCAGGGGATATACAGGGTGTTAAGGGACGTACTTGACTTACTTTAACCAGTGATTCCTGACATTATTTGGAGTAAAAAAATGTAAATGAAATTTTGCTCTCCGGTGACTTTTTTGGACGACTTTTTTTTTTCAAAATTTTTTTCTTCAAAATCAAACAAAAAAAAATTTCTTCCTCATGTCGCCTCTGGTCACTCAGCCGGGTGTCCGACGAACCCCTTACCCCGCCTCCAACTGTTCAACAACTACCATTTTTTTACGTTTTTGTAGAAAAAAAAAAAAAACATCAAAAATGTCACCGGAGACCAAAATTTCATTTACATTTTTTACTCCAAATAATGTCAGGAATCACTGGTTGTAAGTCAAGTACGTCCCTTAACACCCTGTATATGGCTTGTCCATATGATAACGTTAATTTATTTAGAAATGCCGAGTTTACGTACCTATGAATAGTGTCTATACATCGAAAAAGTTAGCCGAGTTTTGTACATATTGCGATTTGTTTATTTATAAATATACATTATCCTACGATTAAGCTATTACAAGAGGATGGTGAAATACCCCCTTTTTTAAATTAGTTTCACATAGAAGGCCCTGAGGAAAATAATTCCTCCCAGGGCCTATGTCATCTTTGGGGATGCTGTGTGGAGGGTCTTTTTAGGAAAGGAAGGAGAGGTAGTTCTGGGTAAAGGGTATTAGGGGTGAGTAAGAATCTGGGGGTCAGTGTGTCCAGGAGTGACGGACGTATAAATCCATCCATCCCTCTGCGGTGCAAGGCGATATTCAACCTCAACCACTCAAGTTGTTGAGGATCTTTCGATCCGGCCTGAATACAATAATACACATTTTCCGTAAGGCTTAAATAAAAAATCGAAAATATTAAATTTAAAAAATGTAAGAAAGAAGATTATACATTAAGGCAGTTAAATTTGAAGAATTTTTTATAAATGTGCAGATTTTACAGGTTATGTTATACGTAAATTGTTTTGGAAGTTTTATAGTCCAGATATTTTACTATTGTAAAAATAAAAATAAAACCATAACCTAGCTTGACCACAAAATAAGGATTGAAGTTGGTGACAGTGACGTTTTCCAACTGGTAATGATTAAAGTAGAACCTAGAAGAACGATTAGTAGAATCTACCGAGTAAAAATATTATTACACTTTATTTCATGTTTTTCGACATTCCTTTTTTCTTTTGAAAATGAGTTATTATTTGAATTCCTCACAACATATTATTTAACTCTTCGCTTACCATTTTGTACAATGGTGAACGATTAAGTTGGTTGTCTTGTGTAGTATCATATTTTTGGGCCTTAACAAATTTTTTTTTATTTTAGAGTAAAAGATTCGAAAACTGAAGTACAATTTGAACATTTTGTTTGGAAAATTCTGTAAGGACAAGAAAGAAGACTTCTGTCAACTCCTTTTTTCCAAATAACATAATTTTTAATTTTGAGGGAAAAATATAAATTTCTGCCATAATAAAAACAACTAAAATGTTCAGATACGTTTTTAGATTTTCACGGCCAAAAGTATTTTCTTTATTTGTTTTTGTGGTGTTACGCCGTGTTGCGCTACCTCCTTCTTTAGCCAAAGTTTTGGACAGCGTTGCAGCGTAAGCATTTGTATGGACACTGCAACGCTTTCCGGAACGTTGGCTAAAGAAGGAGGTAGCGCAACACGGCTTAACACCCCAAAAACAAAAAACGGAAAAAAAACTAAAATACTTTTTGTTTTTTTTTTTCAAATCAAAATAAAGCATAGAAAAAAGCTGCTACAAATATTAATTAATGATTAATTTGGTTTTAATTTAATTGAAATTTTTTGTCATTTATGTGACGGATTTTATTTTCTTATCATTTTTTAATTAGGTATCTACCTAATACGTTATCACATTTTATGTGTTGTATTATCATATTATAGTTATTTATGTAATATGGCAGACTGGGATTGCACTATCCTCCCAGTCCTGCTGCAATAAAAAACTTAAATAAAAAATAAGAATAAGGTCGATCGCAGAGCAGTGAGGAAGATTTAATTTTTTTTCAATTATTTCTGGCTTTCACCATTCAATGGTATTCTAGGCCATCATTTAAAATTACGGAGAAAGGAAATGTGAATTTATTTATTAATTTTATTAAAATGGAAAAAAAATTATATTTTTTAGAAAATTGATGTTCAGACCTAGAAGAAATGAGATATTGAATGGAGGGGAGGCAATTTTAGGTAATGTTTGACAGAAGAGAAGGTATTTGTTTAGAGAGGGACAATGAAAAAATAAGTGATCTACAGTTCCCACATCTAGACCAGAAAATGTGCAATCTGGGGAGTCAAGGGTGTAAATTAAAAAAAATGTGAAAAGGAACGGAACAATGTCCGATTCTCATTCGAATAAGTGAGGAAATTTATAGGGTTCGAAAATTTCGCCCAAAAGTTTGACGGAAATCAATACTTCGTTTGTGTGAAAGCATTATGAAACAATACATGATTTCGTTTTGGAAATTATAGTAAATTGTTGAAACCACAGTTTTGATGGGATGTCCTTTCTATTGAGGCATTGCAAGCTCCTTTGGATTGACTAGCAAAGTGCCAATACTCTGCCCAAACAATGCGTAATCCATCTTTGATGATGGAAAAAATTTCAGAGAGGGAAATGTGGTTTACGAGGGTAATAACAGGGTTGGATGCTTCTCGTTTTGCCAAAGGGTAACAATGTTTCAATCCAGAATCCAAATCAGAGTTATGCTTTTTCCAGAGCTTTGAAAAGAGGCTATCAGCACTCGAATAAGGCGTACAATTGAAGAAGCGCACTGAATTTAAGTTTTTGGAGGGAACTGAGAGAGTCAGAGAAAATACGGAAATATTTAAAATTATATTTGTATTTACATTTGAGAGATTCAATTATTGCAATGTAGGTACTTGGCTGAAAATATTGAAAATTGGATTAATATTGAACGAAATATTTTATCATTAGAATTATTGTGGTAAACTTTAATACTTATGATTTTTTTTGTGAAAATTTTTGTGAAAAATCCACACGCGGATTCATACAAAAAAGGATCCCGATTCACTTACTGTGTTTCACGGTCCTCAATAGGCATTGCTAGTAGGGGTAGCACGACACACCCTAACTTGAAAGCACTTCTTACTTCATTCACCTCCACTCCCGTTCATAACACTGACTATAATGTTCCGTCTTGAGTATTTTATACAGGTTAGTAGGAAGCATGTAACATACATTCATACATAATTACTGCGTTTCTCACACGTCATAAGTTTACAATTAACTTGAAGACTTAGTTGTTTAATTCCAAAATATCAACGGTAATAATCACGAGGACTGCAACGTTTCATGAATAACGTGAATTTATCGGTCAGGCAAAATAGCCAAAATCATTAAAATGTCATCGAATATTCAACACGCTCGAAATATATCTTCCCCGTACAAGAGTCCAATTCAATTGCGTTGGAAATAGTTTCGGTATGCAGCCGCTGTATTATTTAAAGTTTCTTACTTTTGCGGGTTACTCTGTAACACATTGCGACCTTGAGACAATTTCCCGGCGTTTACAGTGTCACTTGGGTTGACCACGCGGTACACCCAAATAAACGGTACTAGAGAGACATACAACAACGCTAATATTGATAAATTTGTCAATTCCATACGACAATGAGTATAAGAGTCGTAAACACACTGAACGGTAGAATTGTAACATCCACGATTTTTGTTAAATATTTTTATGCGGTGACCATACAAGACTCCCCAAAGCATAGAACCCTTGGTTTTATTGTTCCTAGGAAATAAGACGCTTTTTGTGGTGAAATATGACTGGTCAGTGGTTGAGTGGGCATAGCGCTTGGGTCCCACCCGGGCGTCGCGTGTTCGATTCCTCGGCTGGCTAAATCCTCCATCACAACACAAGCAACATTTTCGGCTTTCTGTGGTGGTAGTAGGAGATTTTCAAACATTGTTGGGTTATTCGTAAGTTACGAATAACCCAAAAGTTTTTTAAAAGAAAGACAAACATTCCCGGGTTACGATTCGTAAACGTATTATATAAGAAAGGTGAAATGATTGGATCCGTCCAAAAATTTTTTTTTAGTTAATTGATTTGAAACTCCATGAAACGAAAAATAGCGACGCTAAAAAGAGACAAACACATCCATAGGATTTAGCCTGCGAGAGCATGAGATAGTATAATCGGTCTCCTCTTTATGCGGTGCTTCATAGCCTCCTAATTCTTGTCTACTTCAGTTTTCTGAAAGTTTCATTTCTACTTCGTGTGAAGCGCACTCCGTTTTTTTTTTAATAAACATTTTTGAGATTTTCTGAAACAGCTATTGGCACAACTATCTACTTCAATGTCTTTCATTGTCGTTAATTTCAATCACTTTGCTGCAGTTGGTTCACAGAATTTGAGAAAAAAAGCCAAATTTAAAAGTTTATTTCAAGTTATGTGAAAGTTCTATTCAACTTCAGTTTGGGCTATTTGCTTCACAGAATTTGTACAAACCATCAAATTTCAAAAATGATTTTCAAGTTCTGTGAAGGTTCTACTGTTATTGTACCGTTGTGAGTCAGTTGATTCACAGACCTGAAATAATGTCAAAACTTGATTAGATCTTTTACAGCACTTTGAAATTAACTTCGAAATTTATTGTTCAATTTCTGTGAATGAACTGGCCCCTTCATGATTTTTTTTTTAATATTTGAATTTTCTCAACTACCTCTTCTCAAAATTCAATGTTGCTCTATCTTCTTGGTCGTTTGGCAAGATTTCATAGAATTTTGCATTAACCCGCTATCAATGTATCGCCTTTAATAATAGTGCAACAGTAATAAGTGCTGTGTTTTAGCTCAGTGTTGCTTTCAAATACATAATAATAATTATACTATCAATGAATCAGCATAACTTTTGTTTTAGAATGTTTGGAAAACAACATCAACCGACCGGGGCTTTTATACATGTACGTAAAGAAAACGCTAAATTGAAGTTAATTATATATTTATTATAAAGCGTTTATTTTTCTGACCCGGTCACACGTTGTTGTGGCTAACTAAACGCAACGCCACCTACTGGTTGGTTACCCATCCTTTATAACCAACGGAAACTTTTAATTTGCAAACAAATCAAATCCACACCGTCCGCTCCCTTTATGTATTATATATTTTAACCATTTTACACAAAACCTTGACAAATTATATACCTAAACCTTCCTCATGAATCACTCTATCTTTTGGTGTAAACCGCGTGAAAATCCGTTCATTAGTTTTTTGTTTTATCGCGAACAGACAGACATACAGACAGATTTTAATTTATAATATGTAGAGAAGATAGAGAAACCAAAATACTAGGTTAAGAGAAGTGACTACCTGACTTACTAAACTTTAACCATTGATTCCTGATATTATTTGCTGTAAAAATGTGGGTATACTACGAAATGTTGGACTACGGTAACATTTGTTTAATTGTTTTTTTTTTACTCAAACACCTCCTCGACCCTAACTATACAATTCTTAGTGATTTTTAATGTTTTCAGATGAAAAGTCACTAGAGACCGTAATGTCACCTGCAATGTTTACTCAGAATCCTGGATAAAGTAAATCATCTTAACATTCTACTTCATAACTAAATGTATGTACCATAAAAATTCGAGTGCAGTTTACACGCGGTAGAAGCGAAACTTTACCAAAACAATCTCAACCAATATTTGAAAAGCGAGGTCATAATCAAAGCGGACAATGAGTGCAGACCAGCGTAACTCAACCAATAGGAGCCTTTAAAAGTGACATCATAATCAAAGCGGTCAATGAGCGCAGTCGATGCGTCGCAGGTGCAGTATTCGTCATTTACGTTTCATTCGAAATCCAAAACATAGCGGGGCTATAGAAATTTCACTTCAAAAATCTGGAAAAAGGGTTCCATTCCTGATTCCTAGTTCCGTTCTCCCCTGTAGCAAGTAAATGTACTCAGAAAATAAGATCTCCGATTTATTCGGACTCCATTGTTTAAAATGTATTATTTTCTGGACAAGTCTATGCATCTGGACAAGTCGCATCTTAGAAAAGATACCCATTTTTTGCTTTAAAAACAACGCACCAAAAATAATATAAGTACATTTTTTATGGTTTTTTCCGTAGTGGAAGATACTCTTCGTATCGCTTTTATAAAAGAACTGAAACTTTGTTTGAAATGAACAGATTATTTGAATAGCCAGAAACTTCTCCAACTTCCTTCTCCTCGTCTCCTACCCTCCCCACCACCTTCTGCCGCACAACATACCCCAACAATTTGAAGTTGAATCTTGAGTAAAGAATTTTAATTTAACATATTTAGATATTCAAATAGCGTGTACTAACACCATTTTCGAACACACCTAAATGTGTAGATAAAACATATGCCACCAGCTAGGGCACAATAATTCACAAGGTTTTCACTACATTTCCACAATGTCTTTCTAAGACAGGGCCACGTTCTAATTAAATATTTTCCTTAAAAATATGTTAAACTAAAATACTTTACACAAAATTGAACCTCAAAATCAGAAATTGGTTAATAGATTATGAGAAATCGTCTTTGAAAACTTTGACACCTCAGAACATGGTAAGGCAAAGTTAGAACCCTATCTCTGAAGTGACGAACTACGCTGCGCTAGTAAAAACGATCAACTGTTAGGTCAAAACAAAATCAACAGGCCACTTGCATGGATTTCATAACGACTTGGAAAAAATCGTGTGGATAGATTTTTTTACTTAGATTACGAAAATGTTAGCAAAATTTTTAGAAATATACAGTTTTTTATTTTTAAATAAATAAATCCATTATTTGGGCCCACTACATTCACTACATAAAAAGGTCACGTCTCCGAAAATGTTCCAATTAATTTTGCAAAATTCCAAACTGAATTATTTATTTTATTCATCAACACTTTGATTTCAGGCGAATTTTTGAATTTGACATTTAACGTTCATTAGATTTATTGTTTGTTCTCTGCGAACTTATCATTTGGTTTGACTTTTTGACAGATGTTATGAAGAGAACCCCGTACATTTTACGCTGTCTGTTCGTGTTTTAGAGGTATAATTACCTAAGGGTTATAAGAGGTATAATTACCTAGAGGTATTATACCTAAATTAATTATTAACCTAAGAACAAACAATAAATCTAATGAACGTTAAATGTCAAATTCAAAAATTGTGATTAGTACTTCTAGGTATTCAAATGTAGTGATTTTAGCTGATTTTAACAAAATCAAATTTTATAATATTCTTATTATTATTATAATTTACAATTACAAGTATATTACATTGGATCTAATAATATAGACTCTGAACTTTATAACGATTTATGATCAATAAGATGGATCAAGGAAAAAAATATTTATGAGATGTAATATTTTTGGTATGCCTCGTTATTCTCCGGTGCGTTATTCTCTGGTGGAAAACGTTATTTTTTTAAAAATGATTTTCGGCTATGTAATTATCGTTTTTTTGCACCCATAAAATTATGTCCCGTCTTTCCGGTTTATAAAAAATGGTCAGATTTTTCGGATTGAAATTTTCAAAAAATCGCCAGGGTTTGAAAACTACAATTAAAAAAAATACAGAATGTCTTAGAATATTTGCCTAAACCGGATTTTTTTTTAAATGTGATGCAAGTGGCCTATTGCTAAAGGTTCAACGTGAAGTTAGAACTTCGTCACACCAGTATCTACGGAAATATAACACAGATTCCTCTAAAAAAATATTTTGTTGGTCTTAATCTACTCGAAAAATATTTTGGTTATGGAAATGAGCAAAGAAATGGTTTGGCATTGAAAGGTCATTTTTGAAAAAATGACAGTTAGAACCTTGTCCAAATGATATGACGCACAGGCCCTAGACCATAGATTCTAAAACCTTTTTTTTTGCCCACCGCCCCCTAACTCGTCAATCCGAAACCTATGTTTGTGGGTGGATGGCCCCTAATGGGATGGGATGGGGCAAGATAGGACGGGATGGGTTGGGTTTCTCTGGGTCTCCTACCGCCCACCTGAAAGTCTGAACCCCCCCCCCCCAATTTTCTCTTGGTCTTCTACCGCCCCCCTGAAGGTCTGAAACGCCCCCAAGGGGGAAAAACGCCCCCCATATCGCCCACGTTGAGAACCTATGCTCCAGACGATGTAGAATACTTGGGCGGTATTCTCATTAAATTAATATATGTACATATAAATTACGGAAAAGTTGTGATTTTGAAACGACAACCTTTAATTATTTAGTTCGTTGTTTGTATTTAGGTAGGTGCCTATGTTATTTAGTACCTTGATAGTGGTATAATAGTCTATTAGCAATTGGTAAATATGTCATTTATCTGAAATTGTTCTGCGAAAAATAGGTATTCGTTCCAAAAGTAAAACCGTGTTATTCCTTATATTTTCACTGATGACCGAATAACTCAGAATCATCACTCAGAACCAGCTTCAAACCCCACTTTGAAAAGTCATCAAAGTGATGAAAAAAATTGGTTAAATAGGTTACGTCAGGATAGGTAATGGACTATTTTTCAATTTTTTTAGTGAAAACTTCTTTAGCTGTGATTTGATACGGAAACAAGACAAACTCGTACATCTATAGGATTGAGCCTGCGAGAGAATGAGATAGACTAATCGGTGTCTTATTTGTGCGCTACTTCGTAGCTTATCGGCCTCCTTGGTAACTTTTTAAACTTGGTAACAATATTAAAATAAATAAACCCTACAATTATTCTACTCCGTAAGATTCATAATAAATTGTAAAGCGCCCTTGAGGTGATTTTTCACAAAAACGGCGCTCTACAAATTATCCAATTATTATTATATTCCTGATATCCTGCATTCGTTTCATTCTCTCGAAGTTTAGTTTTCTGAAGGTTTCACTTCTACCGCGTGTGAACCTAAGATTCGTAATAAATTGTAAAGCGCCATTGAGGTGATTTTTCACAAAAACGGCGCTCCACAAATTATCCAATTATTATTATTATTGTACTCCTGATACTCTGCATTCGTTTCATTCTCTCGAAGTTTAGTTTTCTGAAGGTTTCACTTCTACCGCGTGTGAACAGCACACTCATTTTTTTCATAGTTTTAATTTCAAAGGGGTGTTGAAAATGCGTGAAATTGAAAAGGTTTCACTTCTACCCCTTGTGAACAGCACACTCATTTTTTTTTCAAAGTTTTAATTGCAAAGGGGTGTTGAAATTGCATGATTTGAGGTGTTGAAAATGTACCATTTTCACTAAGGTTACTTCCATTTTTTTTAATTCTAAGGCTCATCATTTTGAAAGTTGGATAATGAAAGAAAAACTAATTTTAATAGATGCCTTGTGCTCACTCTCAATGCTCCAGTAAAATATTAACTATCCATTGTCGTTCCTAAAAGCAAACGTGTATACACAAAGCGTTTGAATAAATTAGAATACTGACATTATACTAAAATACAACATGCGCCCACACGCGCACCCAAAAATAACCCTAAATTTCCCGGCTTTGGGCTGCTCTGTACTACACAGTCAGAGCTATGTATATTGTCTAATACTGCACGAAAGATAAATATAATATTTTGCTCATCAACAACAAGTGCTGCAGCAAGTTCACAATATTTTAAATTAATAACTCGCGCCAGGTTTAAGCAAATAATCTCAATCGCGACTAATACATTTGGTACACTAACATATAATTTTATATACATAAGATGGTATTCCAAATTCAATATCTTACACAGATATTTCTAGAATTCTGTATGACTACTGTTACTATTTTACGCCTTTTAAACTAAATTATTTGTTATCCCAAACACTAAATTAATTTGTTCCATGTGCCAAACTAGAAAATGTGTTGAAATTTGAATGCTATTTTGATTATAAAATGATTACTTACATACAATGTTATGAAGTGCGAAGAGGGAAGCCACGAGCTCTTGGATACAAGGTTAGGTTAGGTTAGATTACTGAATAAATATTCAGACATTGTTTACTTATTCTGGAATACGAAGTTTATTTTGGATGCTTTTTATTCTGGAATACGAGGTTTACTTACTTTTTTGAAATATATGTCATTTTTATAATGTTTAATTATTAACATTGTTTAAATCTTTATGGTGAAATTCTTAATATTTATTGAGTAGGTATATAACGTATTTTCATCGAGCTCGTAAATAGGTGTTTAGTTATTCACCAAGGTCATTTTTCTTGAAAGATTGATGAAATAACACTTGTGAAAAAACAGTTTAAATATAGGTAAGTTTTGAAAACTTAATATTATTTGTTTGGATGAAAAACATAATATAATTGCTTGTTTGTGTGTTTGTTGTTATTTATAAAATAATATATTAATAATATTTACTAAAACGAAAACTACGCATAAAACATGAATGTCTCAGTAAAATATTACGGAGAAATTCAACGGAATGTGCTGCATCGATCTAATATAAAATAATTGCATCGATCCAATGGATTCGTACTCTTCCACAAATAACGTATAATGTCAATGAGTATCTACTACACTCTACTGCTCTACTCGTTCTTATGAACGTGCGATAATTTAGTTTTAAGTGCATCAGCGCTCCGCTGCATTCCTGGAGAGACGATAAACCTCTCGCTGGTATATAACTTTGAAAGTTTCCCAAAAGCTCTTTTTATTTACGCCGATTCTGAAGTTATGCTTATTGGTTATTACTTATTAGGTAATCAAAACACTTTAAATCATTACTGAATTACAACTTGCACGCTGCTTTGCTGTGATTTAACCAAAGGGATTGTCGTGCGGCAAGCTCAAGGTGGCAAGTCCAAGCTTAAACCGGCGTTTGGCGGAACTATTAAAGTTTACCTGGCGCTTAATAGTTCATTATTCGTATAAAACTAATAGATTATGATTAACACTGTTACTATTATACTATCATATTGTTGTATTATATTTATCAGGTATGAGTGAGGAAAAGTTTCGAAGGCGTAGGTACGCAGTAGTAGATAATACATAAGTGATTGGACGGAAGCTTTAGACTTGACATTGATTGGCTTCTGCCCGAGTGACAATGTACAGGGTGATTGAGGCAGTGAAGCCGCTGTGTATGGAGGCTAGAGGCGGTCGGGCGGCTAGAGGTACTCACCAGTGCAAGGATCCAGCTTCCGGAAGAGGCTCCGGGACTTCCAGGGAGATGCACACTGGCTCGCCCTCCAGCACTGATATCACCTCGGATTGCATGACTGTCTCTCACGAATCACTCCCGAAGGGGCATCGTCCCTATATTCCGAGATATTTTCCCACTACAGATTTTATTTGAGATTGACGGTCCGGAGAATTACGGCGCGCATTGCAGGCGTCTATAAATAATTCTTAAAAATGTTGTCAGTCGCGTCATCTCCGACGGCCCGGTAAATGTAAACTCGCCAATAATAATTGTTTTAACGTAATTATGTAATATTAAGGAATACGGGTGATTGTATCGAAAGTGGTATCCGTCGCGGCAAATGTCAGCTCGGTTAGCGTATGAAGGTTGGTTTGGTTGGTTAACGGCGTGTCTGCAGTGTGTGTAGCTCGCCGGCCGGCTGCCTGTGACGGCCGCCCGTGTGTGACGCTCGCCCGGCCCATCAGCCGATCAGCGGCCCGCCAGCGGGTTATATCTGTCCCTCGCGCGCCGCGGAGCACCTCGGGCCTAGCGCCTAGCCTTCCCGCGACCTATTCTTACGTCCGCCGCTTACCGCCACCTTCCTTGTATTCCACAGACCGCCACTGGACCGGCCAGAGGCGGATCAGGCATACGTACGGGTACTGCTGCAGGAACTCCTGGAGCTTGGGGCGCAGCTTGGAGCCAATTTCCTGCCCGTAGAGCTCCTTCGCGGCGGCACAGAGGCTGAATGGTTTCGGCGCCGGCACGCTCAGCTCCACTCCCTTCCGCGTACTAAATAAACTTAAAAATGTTTCCTGAAAATATAAAAACATTATGAATGATGAATCTCTATATAGGGTTAATAATAAAAATCGGTAAACTAAAGATCTTCCCTCATATTCATTCATCGTTTCCATAATTTGAAGACCATTGGTATTTATCGTAGATACTATTTTCCTCTAATTGTACAATTTCTAAGCAACGTTTACATAGGCAAGTATTATATCTAAGCAAATTGCAGATAAAATATATTTTACAATGTTTAAGTATTGAACACCTACATGCGATTTGCCAGTTTCACATATTATATTTCATTGATTTCAAAATCGTCAACCCAATGAGTCAAATGCTTGCATAAATTTGCTAAACGTGCATACGAAAATATACATTTTCTTGCTAATTAAAACTAATAATTCCCCTTCCTTCTTCCTTCTACCAAGTATTCTTCGAAACTTTTCGTTTCTCGAGTATTCTCTATTTCTATTGGCTAACATATTATTTTTAAACCGTTTAATTTGATATACCTAATCAAATAATTGATTCCCGTCAAGTAAATATTCAGGGTATTGGAGGAATATAATAGAAGTATTATTAACTAGCTGGTACCCGCCATGCGTTGCAATGCCACTTAATAAATAAATTGTTTCTCCCTGCGTGTCCTTTCCTATTCGCCCGTTCCCCTTTCGCCTCCCCTTCCTCTCCCGCACCCCCTTCCCCTCACTCGTTCCCACTCTGTCTTCTCCGCCTTCATTCTCCCCACTCCCCTATCCCGCTTTCCCCGCCCCGCGAACCCTCCTCCCGATTTCCCCTTCCCCCTCCCGCATTCCTACATTCAGTCTTGTGCATTCAGTTTTCGAACAGCTCGCGTGCCACCAATAGTAATTTTTTAACACAAATTTCATAATGCCAGAGCTCACCCTTTGTTTTATACAAACCTTGTCCTGACAATAACGAACACAAATAAAAAGGAATTATCCAATTTGGTGCAGTCGTTCGGAAGTTATGCGCGTACATACATTTCGGCGATTCATTTTTATTTATAGAGAGAAGAGAAGAAGAAGATAAGAAATAATTCGATATTTTAACATCCGAAAAGAAAAGCGTTCGAGAATATATATACGCACATATAAAGAATACTGGCGCCCAATCCTTTTTTGTAGTAGTAAAATGCCCTATTTTACTACTTGGGACCGGACAACTCAGAATGAAACCAACTCAGAAGCACCTCAAAAAGGTCATTAAGAGTGATGATAATTTTTTTTTAAATTGGTTAAGTAGGTTAAGTTAGGTTAGGGTTACCGGCTGTTTTTAAATTATTTTTTCATGGCTTTTAATGACCTTTCTGAGGTGTTTCTGAGTTGGTTTCATTCTGAGTTGGCAAGGAACCATTGTAATAACTTCTCAACGGGAATTTGAATAAAATGTAGAAATTAACAATGATTATTATTATTGGGGTGACCAGTTGAGTACCAGGGTAAGTTTAAGGCCGTAGATAGTGGAGATGGGAAGCAGATGGAGAAGAGAAAGATGGATAAGTTCCTGAATATTCAGATCTAGTCACCAAACTCGGCTTAAGCAATTTAAAGCAAAGTCTCATTCTGAATGGTGCTCTTTCACCAGGGTGTTAATATTATGTATTATTTTTAAAGAATTAATTGTGAAATTGCACAAATTCACAAAAGACTTGAACCTCCGGATTCGTAGTTCAGAGCCTTGCCCTCTACCACGAGGGTCATCAAAGGAGGCCACCACTGTGGCCGTTGCTTTTCCCGCCTACTGTATCCTGCATAACAATAATATTGTTAAACTGACCGGCCCGTTGTGGAGTTTTAATAAACTTTCTAAATTCAAACGCCTTCAGGTATTAATGAATATCTTTTTTTTTTTTAATTGTACAACAGATTTTTTATCCAATTACTATACAATTTTCTCATTTTGACAATTTAACACCTAGGAAGATGATTATTATACAAAAAAATCTTAAGGCTATCTAAAGAAGAGTTATATATATCTAGTGTTTCCGATATTTCGTTCAACAGCACCATTCCTCTTGTCATGCTATGCTGTGCTAGAACATCTGTTCTGCCGTATGGTATTTTAAACAAGTCGTATCGACGACTACGGCTGAAGGCACGTATAAGCCATAACATTCCAAGAGGAATGGGCTGTCAATACGATTATGGATTATGTTAAAACTAAGAATTGCAAGATTTGCATAACGTCTAGTTTCCAAGCTAAATCTATCTGTTGCCTCAAGTAATTCCATATGGTGCATGAATCTCGGGTACGTTCCATTCATCCGCATACAGACATACCTAAGGAACTTTTTCTGAATTTGTTCTAGCATATTAATATATTTAGCTTGGTGCGGAGTCCACACACCACTAGCATACTCCAGCTTACTTCTTATGACTCCATCGAACATGGCTATCATTGCATCTGGGTCATCAAATTGCTTACATATTCTGATGATGAAACCTAGGAGTTTGTAGCACGCTGGAGTGAGCCGTGATATATGATCCGAGAATGTCAGTTTGGGATCAAAGACGATACCGAGATCTTTAAAGCTATTGACTCGGCATAATGTTTTCCCTTTAATGTTGTATTAAAAAACTATGGGCTTCTGGAAGCAGGTATATGTCATAGTTACACATTTTTTTATATTGAATTCTAATTGGTTTTTTACTGACCATTCTGCAATAGCATCAAGGTCAGATTGCATTTTTAAGCAGTCATAGTAACAGATTATTTCCATCAAAAGTTTGAGGTCATCTGCAAATAGAAGACATTCGCAATATTTTACACAAACCTGGATGTCATCTATAAGTATAAGGAACAGCAAAGGACCAAGGTTTGAATCTTGGGGAATACCTGATAACGCCGGGAATTGTTTAGATTCATGTCCATTTATTATTACATATTGACTTCTGGCTTTTAAATAGGACGCGAAGAATATAAGTGTATGCATTTATATTGTATGCATGTTCACACTCCATATTAACAGACAAGAACTAATGCATTCATACTATAAAAACAAACCCAATAAAAAAACAGTTCACAGGCGGTAGAAGTGAAACCTTCAGATAACTAATCTTCGAGAGAATGTGACGAATACAGAGCATCAGGAGCAGGATAATTATAGGATTTATTCATTATAATATTGTTACCAAGTTTAAAAATTATTTTACAGATTATTCCACGAAGCACTGCACAAAGAGGACACCGATTAGTCTATCTCATTCTCTCGCAGGCTAAATCCTATAGATGTCTGTGTTTGTCTCTTTTTAGTGTGCTCGTTTCCGTTTCATCGAGTTTAAAATCACAACAGTGCTAAAGAAGTTTTCACTTCAAAAACTATTGTGATAATCATTTTGGTTAACTTAAAATTTATTTGCGCGGCATAATATTTACTGCAAACACTTTTTTAAAATGGAATCAGAAATCTATAATTTCAAAACGATTCTAATCAATCAGGTATTTTTAAAATAAACTTTAACTGTATCGTGCTGTATACGAGATAATAATTTAATAAAAATGTGCTTATATAATGTAAGTATATTATATCTTACCTAAACTAACCATATCCTTCAAATAAAAGAACGAAAAGCCTAAATTCTACAAAATTCATATTCCTAAAGCTCCGTTCACTCCGATGATCAACCCACGAATGACAATTATTTGTAAATAACCATAGAAACTTTAGTAAACAAATCGCGGTGTAGGGGTTAGAAGCCACGTGAGCGGGAAAACTTGTTTCAGCAAAGCTACAAATGTTTTAAAAATACAATGTTTTATTCACCATTTTATCGTCCTTCACACAAACAAATAAAAAAATCCGTTTTATAATAATATTCCGGTAAGTTAACACTGATTTAACAATTTGTTTGATCTGTGACACTGAAGTCCACGAACTAAAAAAAAAGAACATTACTCGGGTGGTGTCGTAATGAACGCGAAAGCTTCGGAAGAATTCGGAAAAATTATTGGCCGTTCTTCGTTCTCATTGCGTAGTTCCCCGCTCCTTCCTCACCCTGCGACCTTTTCTATCGTGATTTGTGTTTGGCCAGTTTCCATGCGACAACCTTGGGTCGTGAAGACTATAAGTCTGCGTATACACACGCGAGCCAAACCACGAATTATAAAAAGGAACCTGTTGCTTCGTTCCTTTCCCATAGTTAGTGGCTCGGCTCATGCTTATGTTTCCAAATGAAAACGCAGCACGAGAGACCCTAAATCTTATTCCACCGAAAATAAAAAAAAAATGTATTAAATATTGTTTTTTCCTATTTATACATAGATATAATCAGCTGATTAATAATATTATAAGAGTATCTGAAGTTATTAGGAATTTGTGGGAAAAGCGCTTATTCTTTCATCATCATTTAAGTTATGATTTTATATACCATAAATTTGTACGTATACTAATTATTCAGTTAAATTAACATTCTTATTAACTCATTTAAAAGCGTTATTAAAATAGTCATCGTTATATTTATAAAAATTATGCACTCCTAAGGCTATTTTATGAACTTGGCGCTTTTCCAATGTCAAATTTTATTAAAAATAAAATATGAGTTAGGCAAAAGGGAAAATTGATACGAGTTAGCCGATTAAGTTTTCAATTTAACGGTTTGTCCTTATTGTTTCAGCCTCGCACATGTAATAAAGAACAGCGAAAGTCAGACTCTTTTTCGCTTTAATTTCACATACAGAACTGTGATTCATCATCATTATAAAATTTTCAGTTCGATCAAATGGGAAAGCGATATACAATACAGGGTGTTAAGGGACGTACTTGACTTACTTTAACCAGTGATTCCTGAAATTATTTGGAGAAAAAAATGTAAATGAAATTTTGGTCTCTGGTGACTTTTTTGACGACTTTTTTTTTTCAAAAAATTTTTTCTTCAAAATCAAACAAAAAAAAAATCTTCCGCATGTCGTCACTGGTCCCTCAGCCGGGTGTCCGACGAACCCCTTACCCCGCCTCCAACAATTACCATTTTTTTATGTTTTTGTAGAAAAAAAAAAAACTCAAAAATGTCACCCCAGAACAAAATTTCATTTACATTTTTTACTCAAAATAATGTCAGGAATCACTGGTTATAGTAAGACAAGTATGTCCCTTAACACCCTGTATACTAGTCCCAGCGAGAGCTCGTACGGACATCCTCGACGTTGGTCCTCTTCCTTCTTACGCGTCTTATTTGAAAACGCAAAAGGCAGAAGATGCTAGAACTATGACGTCACGTACGATCTTTCTCTGGGATTAATATAATATATTATGATGCCGGAGGCAAGTGTAAGAGAGACAGAGCTAAATGGGTTAGAACCAAAAGGCACTCGTGGCGACATTGGTTTACAATCGAATCTACATAGAAAACATTTCTAATACGTATTATGTATTCAGTGGCCTTGAAGAATAAAATTAAATTATTAAAGTGAAACTTATTTAGCACCGTTGTGATTTTAATTCGAAGAAACGCATACGACTCTAAAAAGAGACAAACACATAGGTACTACAGGATTTACTATGCGAGAAAATGAGATAGAATGAAACCTTACTGCATTCGCCGCTTTGATTACGAGCTCACTTCTCAAGGCTCATATTGGTCGAGATTGTGCCGGTGAAGGTTTCACTTCTACTTTTTTCACTTTCACGCGTGTGAACTACACTCGAATTATTATGTTTTGGCCTATATGCTATCCAAAAGGTTTATAAACTTTTAACTTCGATTCCTGACCTATTTGGAGTAAAATACGTAAACGATATTTTGGTCTACGGTAAAAGTGTATTAGTTGTTTTTTAATTTAAAAAAAATATCAAATAGAAAAAAAATCTTTCACTGATCACTAGGGTGTATTGAAAAAGCTTTCTTTCTTAATTCAAAATTTTATTAAAAGTTGTTGTAATGGACCCAAATATTATACCAAAAAATACTCCATTTAACAACATGTAGGTTTATCGAGAGTCCTAAATTTAATGATTTTGTTTTTAAATTGATTTTTTTTCCATTTTTTGTAATGAAGGATGAAGCGATTTTTTTTACAATTTGAAAAATTTTAACAATAGGGTGTAAAATAAAAAAAAATAAAAATTTGGTAGCACTCAAATGCTACCAAAACGCTATTCTAATATTTTTCACACAAAACTTAATTTTGGATTTGAGGCCAAAATAAATAATATTTTTTTAATCGAAAGTTATGTAAAATATATATTTAGTACGGATATGTGCTATTTTATTTATTTTTGTTTTGTATGATGATATACAGGACTTTGTTTTTTTTTGTTATTTAATTACAATTATTAAATATACTTACATTCATATATTATTTTTTTTTGTTGTTAGTAAAATTTACAAGGTACATGAATTAAATAAAACAACAAATTATAATAATTAGGTTATGACCCAATAACTAATGTTCACATCATGCACAAAACATAAGTATCTTTTGCTTTATCTACTGTGTTAATATAACGAAAAATAAAAATTTTAAAAACTTCGAAAAAAATGCTTTTTTTGGTAGTAATTTTAATTTATGAACCACAAATTATTGTGTTCGACGTAAATAGGTCATTTGTAATTTAATTTTACCATTAAAAGCTTTCTTTTAATCATTTTAATTTATTATTTTCAAACTAGCGAGCACAATGCCACTCAAAGAGAATGTTTGTGTTTAAATTTGTTTATTGAAGTCGTTTCCGATTTTTGATGATTGATGATTTTTCCAAATATGGGGTGTACTCGTACTTGGATTTTTTTTATTCCCCCCTCCCCTCTTTGTTCCCGTTCGCGCCTCCCTCGTCGCCCCTCCCACGTATCCCCTCCTTCGGTCCCCATCCCCTCACGAATTTTCTCCTCCCCATCCCTTCTTCCCTCCCTGTCGCTAAACTTTATGAAATACCTACATGCAATTTTTAAACAACTCGCGCGCCATTTATTGTATATATTTTTTTTTATAAATTTCATAATGCTAAAGCTCACTGTTATACATAGAAACATTCGCGGGTGTGCATATAACTACTCATCAAAGTTTGATGGCAATCGGGCGAATGGTATAGGAAATAATTTCATAACACTGTATACTTCATAATTAAAACACAAATAAATAAAGTAGCACATATCCATACTAGATATTTGATATACCTTTTGATTACAAAAATCCAAAATTGAGATTTGTGGTATGGGCCGCGCAGCCGTTCCTCTTAAAAAATGCTCAATTTAACATTATTTGTCTCACGACAGAAACCTAAATTTTAAAATTTAAAAAAAAAATTGAGTTTCCATTTTGAAGCGATTTTGTTTCCAAATTGAAATATTTGAACTTTAAATGCACTTTAATTTAGGGGATAACATAAAAGTGTATTAGAAATTTTTTTAGGTCTCCCTCATTGGGCTGTGTAGGTTCAGTTGAAGCGATGTGTAGGTTCAGCTGAAGTATGCTCTTGATCTCGGGTTCTTCGCGGGAAACAGATCCTACTCCTACTCCTTTTTCAAATCGACTACTCCCAGAGAACAGGACTCGGAACCCAAATACTTCCACTGGCATCCCCTGCTACATTCGCCGCCATTCGAGTCGGGAGCAGATCCAGGGTTTGAGTTCTTTTGCGGGTTCCGGCTCCGAGGTTCGGCTTCGGCCGAACCCGTGCGTCCCGGTTGCCGCAACAGCACCCAGCATGCAGTCCGCCCCATTGAACTCAGACCCGTGACCTGCTCCTAGAACTCGAGTACTTTTAAAAGGAAGCATTTCTTGGAGGCCTCCGGAGAATTGCATAACTAACCCATCTCTTACAAAAATATAAAAATTAAGTAATTTTAAAAAATTTAGGTAATCTTGTATTGTAGATGTATTTACTTACCTACTCTTAATTTATATTTCATACATTCTCCAGCAGTTTCGTGTAACAAAAAAAAATCCTTCAGAAGGGTGTACCATTTTCAATCCTTAACATGCTGCAAGGTTTGCTTCATTTCTTGATTATTTTGTTTACACTGTACATGATTCCACCATACATGATTTCTCAGAGCCCGTGTAAATTCAACGATCTCAATAAATTAGCAATAACTCAGTAATAAGTGTCGCGAGGCAGTAAGAAATGGGGAGGGAAAGGACAAAGCAACTGGCTATTCAGCTATATACATGATTTTAAGGGAATACATGACTTGCTTTATCCATCTCATTCCTACCTATCTTCTGTCGGTTCAGAACCTGCTAATGCAAGATACTTACTTCACTTCATACTTAACCCGATTTTAGAAAAAAAAAAACAGAGCTTATCCACTTCTTTCCTATTGGTGCAGAAATAAATAATTTAATTGAGCCCCCTATTTAATAGTAACTTACCTACTTATATTTATCACAATCATATCACATCTACATCTGAAATGGACGGTTACCTTGAGAGTGTTTTCTCTTGGTGTAAAAATAACCTCGTCGAATTTAATGTTTCAAAGACCCAATCATGTTTGATAACGTCTAAAAGGGATCAAAATGAAAATCTCGTCTCCTTCAACTCTTCTTCTTGGTGTAACTCTAAGTGACCAGCTCAGGTACGGGGGCTCCATCGAAACCAGAGTTAAGTTAGCCTCTCAGAAACTGGGCGTACTGTACAGGGCCCGCAGATACTTTAATAGTACACAACTGCTAACCTTGTACAAATCGCAAGTGCGCCCCGCGGTTGAATTTGGCATCCACCTCTGGTCTGGAGCTCCAAAATACCTTAAAAAAACCCTTGACTCTGTGCAGAAACGGGCGGTCCGTTTGATAGATTCTCCCATCTTAACAGACGGACTACAATCTTTAGAGCACAGGCGTCAGGTGAGAATGCTGTACTTGTTCTACCGGTATTACAATGGAAGATGCTCCGAAGAACTAGCGTCATTGATCCCCTCGGCACCGGTGCATAGTCGGGAAACACGCCAAACACGCTCCCAACATTTGTACACGGTTGACATTAGTCACATGAGAACGGGTCGTTTCTATGACTCGTTCTTGAGTTCAACAGCTCGGTTGTGGAACGATTTGCCGGCCTCTGTGTTTCCTCCCTCCTACAACATGGGTCTCTTCAAAACCCGTGTTCACTCCTTCCTTTCCTCAAAAAGACCCTCCACACAGCAACTTCAAAGATGACCTAGGCCCTGAGGGAAGTCATTTTCCTCAGGACCTCCTGTGTGGAGTTAATGTAAAAAAAAAAAAAATCTGAGGGACGTTTAAAATTAACAACTAATTATTACTAGGGACATTGCAAGCAACAATTTGAATTATGTTGGTCTATCACCAGCAGGGTTTTACTAAGTACCTATCATCGATATATTGGTTGGTACCTACCTACAATACTCTGGAATTGTAAGGAAGTTCAAATAAACAGTTTTTTTTTTAATTTATTTAATCATAATAATTTAAATAAATTTTATTTTCATAATATTTATGAAAATAATATCGAACCAATTATCAAACTGGAACCCTCCCCTCGGAAGACGTGGGTCTCTCAGAAGAACTCAGAAGGCCTTAAGTGCAGTCAAGTGTGATGCACAAAAAGACTGAATTGTATGAATGTTGAAAATTACAGACGAATGAACGCATAGAAGAATGTCCCCTTCACTTATTTCCCGGAGCCATGGGTGTGATGAACAATTCCATGACTATTGATGCCGTTGACTGGTTCAATAACTCCAGCATCCTACTATGTCCTCTCCAATATACAAAGCAGAAGACTTCTTAAAGTACTTAGTATGCAGATAATGTTCCAGGGTAAATTGCATATATATGCCTCTCAGTTTTCAACACAACTTCACAAGACTCTATTGAGCACTTTTATAATAGCCGTGACGATTCACGGTTACGGTACCGTGACGGCAAAAAAAGGCAATAAACATACGTTCCTTATCGCTATAATGCTGCGGCTCTTTCTAACACATTAAATAATGGTGAGACAAAAGATGAGTCCAAAGTACTACTTTTTCCTTGTGTTTCATTTTCTTTATATGTGTGAGGGAGATGTGGGGTGTAGTCATACGTTCACCGTTTGTCTCATTTTCAACCGTTGTTATTAAGTGTGTAAGAAAGAACGGCAGCATTATATGTTTAAGAACAAAAACAAAATCAACGCATTGACAGTTTTTTAATTTTTGGAATTCACTCACACTTCAATATCATTCTTGTAACTATATTCCATACTTTCAAAATTATCATCATGGCTAGTAGTATTAGTGGTATACAGAGAAGTCACGGTGCGGTGTGTGAGAGAAATGCAAGAAAATGAGAACTTTTTTCCTTTGGAGGAATTGTGTATCTCTGTTGAAAGATCTGCAGCATTATTGTGAAAAGGAATGTATGTTTATTGCCTTTTTTGCCGTCACAGTATCGTAACCATGAATCGTCACTATTGAAAAGCCATTTTTCATAAAACTTACCTATCAACATCACAACATCTTGAAGAAGAGAGCCCACATTTATATGTATTAAATCTCTCAGGTTTATTATTTTATCCAAAGTTATTATTATTCAGCTGTTTGGGTATGGTTAAATCACATAGTTCAGTTGATATGCCAGTGGGAAATATGATATTCAGTTAGGCTTCATAGAATGGTTGAAATCTCAGAATGACACCAAATAAAATGTGTTCCAAGGATACTTACACGTGAAATGAAGTGTTTGCATATTGAGTATGAGGATAGCAAAGGGTCGAATACTTGTAAGGTTGAGTGCATACTCTCGTTAATGAAGTGATAATTAGTAAGTGGTTAAATCTAACATTCCATGTCAATGTTTGTACTGCAAACTAATTATGATAACATATTGCAGACAATAATATTAGGGAACATACCCATACTACGTGACCTGTTCAGAGGGGGGTGGGGTCTTCAAAATACCACCCTTGGTACAAATGAGCGCCAGGTGTCTCTTAATATTATTAAGAGACACCCGGTACACACATTGTACGTTCCCTTATATATTATTAAGTTGATGATATAATTATGTTATTACGTTATCTATAAAATAAAACTTGTCGAATGTCAGGCACATCATTTATTTGCAAAAATAGTAGGTACAACAATAAAAAAGTACAAAATAAACATTTTACCAAGTGCACATCGTAAAAGTTCTGGGTGCATGTAATTCTGTCATTTTTTTTTCTAAGTTGCTTTGATTGTCTTGCCAGACTTAAAAATAAAAAAAAGTTTCTTTGAAAACAGTACTCAAAGAGATGATTTATAAAGAAGCAATGTTCCAAAATTGCACACTAAAACAGGCAGTGCCAGTTAATAACGGCTTTTAAGAAGAAATTCATAATTTTCTCTACCATTTGTTTGCAGACGTTATAATAATTTGAAAAAAAAAATAACAATACATAATTTCACAATGAATGGTGATTCTACTAAACTCTTGAGTTTAGGGATTCATCGGGAATGTTGACAACAGGTCACAAATTGACATTGTATTTTTCTAGTGAAACTTATTGGATGCAATCTTTCGCAAATGGCATACAAGATCATCTTGTGGTATTTGTGATGCACATTCTGCCAAGATTTCAATCAATTAATCACATTGGAATACAAACTACTTTTATTGCTTTGGATAAATGTCTGATACCATTATTTAATCAGCATTGACTTATCTTAAACACAATGTACACTTACATCTATTTTCACTAAAACATGAAACAGAGTCTGAAAGCTGCATATTCATTGTCTTCACCATTTTATAATAAAATCTCATTAGAACTTAGGTGAGCAAGAAACGTGGGTTATCTTTTGTACCTTTAAGTTTATTAAGTAATATGAACCAACTCACTATATTTGTTTTTGAATTATGTTAAATATATGCGTAAATTAGGTAAGCGTACTAGCAGACTGGTGCCGGGATGGAACTGGCTGGTTATTTCAATGAAGAAGCACACCACACTGTCTGCCGGCAGTTTTCATACATCTCATGTTTCGCCGGCTACTGTACAAGTTGGTTTACTGGCTACTGTACAAGTAAATTCCAACACAATTCCAATTCCAACACAAACAATGGAATATTGAATTTCTAACAGAATTAAAGAAAAAACAGTGAATCCAAATACACTTCATAAATTTTAAATTAATACGTTTATTACATCAGTTAAGAAGCAGCTTTGTGTTAAAAAAAATATTTATTGCAATCTTAAAGAAAAATGGTGGTTTAGGTATGTAGACTTTCTCCCTAAAGATATGATCATTGGGTAAGTTGGACCTGCCTCTTGGGAAGTAAGAAGTTATCGGGGACATAAAGCATAAAATGTTCCAGAACCATCAGGATTGAAAAAAAAACACATTTGACGTGAATGGTTTTAGAAAAAAAAAACGAGTGTGCTTTAGACCACATGACTGAAGTGAAACTTCACTGACTTATCTCCCTCTCAACTTCCGTTCGCCTCGCCCGATCACACTTTTCGTAACGCTCTCGTCATGCATTCATCAGCTTACTCCCCAAGTCAAGCGTGCGTAAAGAAATTTTACTTCAAAAATTGTGTGCAGTTTACATGCGTAGAAGTGAAACCTTCAGAAAACTAAAGTAGACAAGAGCGGGGAGGCCACGAAGCACTGCACAAAGAGGAGACCTCGCAGGCTAAATCCTATATATTAATGTGTTTGTCTCTTTTTAGTGTCGTTTTTTCGTTTCAAATCACGACGGTGCTAAAGAAGTTTTCACTTCAAAAAGGTAAGCAATGGTTTACAAGGAAAAAAGTTTAGGAACTTCTGGGATAGACGATTTAGTCCTATTTTAAATTTTTGTTAGCAATAAGATCGTAATAAATTCTATGAAGGGGAATATACACATAAGTCACGAAATGTTTTTTTTTAATGTGTCTACATCATGAAAACAAAGTGAATACCACGTGTGTACTACATATATCAAATAAGCATTAAAAGCCATTAAGAGGTTCATTTTGAGACTGTACCTATCACATATGAAATATGTTTTACTTTTTGATAAAGAGGAAATAAACAGCCAGACTTAATGTACGAGTATCTTATCCCCATTCATAGAATTATTATCATACATTTTTCAACAAGCTGACTTATAAAAAAGAATGCCACCTTTTCATTTTGAGCAAGATCACTATTTTGAAGAAATTTATTGTTATCAAATTCCATTTTGTCGGCGGTCGACAGCTGATTTGAAAGTGAGATGTCTTTTCACCGGTCGGTATTTGCTTTTCACCAGGACGGTCCCGGGCGGTTGCCAATGTAGATATGCTACTCTGTGTATATTGCCGTACAAATCAGTGCCGGCCTGTAAATGTAAAAACCTGTAGTCTGCTAGCGACTTTAACCTTCCTACTTATAAAGATACATAACTGTTTGGATGTAAGATATTGTGACTGCCCATAAAGCCAAGTATTAAGAGCTTTTAACAGCAATAATTGTAAGAGGTAGTTTAAACATTTCTTTGATTAATTAACCATAAATAATCATTGAAGTTAATATCAACTCTCAAGAAACAGTAAAATCAGAAAAAGATAGTCACATCTTTCCTATACAGTCACATCTATCCTAGACAGTATCTTTATCTGATTTTTCTGTTTCAGATTTTCGTTTGAGACACTTACATTGTCTTCAATGATTAAATTTTACTAATTGATATTTTACTCATCAAGTTATTCCAAAAATAAATAAAAAAATACCATAAATACTCAAAACAAAGCAAGTTACACGAGGGGCGTTTAGTCGTGTAGACTGTAAAGCGGTGCAAGCCCCAAAAAAAGGATATTTAATTCCATAAAAAAAAAAAAAATTAACGAGCGGTTTATTTTAGAAAATTTGCAATTTTTATCACAAATTTATTGTGAAACTATTTTCCTTCTACTTTTCTGGCGGCATGCAAAGCTTTACAACCGCTAGACTGCATGTTCCCGCCAGCAACTAATTTGCTATCGCACCTCTCAAATACTTGGTACATAAAGACTTATACATAGAACAAATTGTTATACTAAAAAGATAATCTCAAATATTAGCTAATTACAATATTTATTCTTAAATAAAGCCCCTTACGACCACATATACATTTTGTAAGGTGTAAATTTAAACAATATAAAAACTAAATTATAGTTCAATACTGCCAATACTTGGAATATGGGATATTAAAAATAAAATTGCCACTGTATTGATAAGATGTAAGGATTGTTGTGCCAACGGAATTCATTATTTTTACTGCCTACTAGTAAATTAGTGTTCAAATCGTTTGCCACCTTACAAATTATTTATATTATCTCCATAACAGACATTGTTACAGAAACAGAAGTATCTAGGACTCATTATTTCTCAGTAGAGAAAAGCTACCATATAATTTTAATCTTATAAATAATAAATAAGTCAATACGGCAGTTGGGCATTTTAGGAAATACTAAAACATAATTTCACACATTAGAACTTAAAAAGTAAAATGAGATATTTTAAATCATTAAATTACAGTAAAGCATGCACACAAAATAAAAAAGGGTTCTTATAAGAGGTGTGAAGTGACTTTTTGCAGGCTAAAGCGATTTTCAAAAATAAAAAGTTTTAAGTTGATATTTTTGCATCCAAAAAGTGCAAATACATTAGGAACTAAAATCTTTTCTGTTCTGAAAAAAAGGGCAAATAGTCATGGCACACCCCTGGTATTAAAATAATCTCTTTGTAGCAGAATAAAGAAAAGCCAAACAAGTTCAAGGGAGCTAGCAATCAATTATTGACACATAAAAAAAAATTAAGTACATTATCTTTTTAACAAAGTGAACAATTTTTTTTTAAATAATTTTACTTTATTTTAGTGTCACTGGGTAGGAAACACAAAAATACATTATTTATCACTTGTATTATCGTTCTTGAGTAAATAAAAGAGAGCAGCCATGTGATTTTTAAAGATAATAAGGAAAAACCCAAAATTGTCTGTTATAAAAACAGATCGGAATTTTCATAGTTGCCAATGATAATTATTTGTAATTTTTTTACATAAAATAAAAAATAAATAAAATCATAAAATATTAGTTGCTTTTTTGCAAAAACAAAAAGTAAAGGTCAATATTTTTAAATAACATATTTATACTCTATCTACAGCCTTCGGTTGGATAATGTCTTTTCATAATTTCTTACACATATTGGAATTAAATTACTTTTAAACTAATTTTCAGTAATAGATAGAAGTTATCATAAAATAATTTGGAGAAAATATTTAAGTTATTGAAAATGGGTTCTTGGGATGTATGGTGCAACTTTATTTTAGAAAGACATTCATGTTTTTTATGTATTGCCGCTACAGAAATAACAGTTCACAAATTTGACTGAAAAAAAATTATTAGTTTAAATTGAGAAAACCATTATATAGATACGAAAAACAAATACATGATTTTATGTTTTTTTTTGCGGAGTTAGGAACATATATAGCAGAAAAGAATAATATTTTAATAAAGATTATAACTCCGCAAGAGAAATCTATAGTTCACTAGGTCTCCTATATCTATATGAGATCTTAAGACTTAATATAATTATTTAAGCCTGTATGAAACAATATCCTGTCATTTTCATATCAAATGCTTTGTTTACATTGATAGTAAAGGAATGTTTTCATTTATCACAAAGTTTTTTAGAAAAACAAAACAACTTAAACACATTATAAAAATAAATTATTACCAATATAAGTTTACCTTTATTTCTACAACTGGTTTGCCTGAATGTCTACATTTTGTACCAATAAAATTATTTTTAGAGAATTATTTATTGCCACTAAATTTTTTAACAAGATAAATTTGCATATTATTGCCGGTCTGCCAAAACAATGTATTTAAATGAGATATGAATATATACACAGTACAATCTCACTAATCCGGCACCCTCCGCCCGCGCCTCCCTCACCCCTCTACGCCTATGCGCTCCATCGCCGCGTCGTCGTCTAGCAGTCTAACGTCAAAACTTATCTCACATGTTTTGAAGTGTGAATAGTGTGCATATTCTCTTTATGAAATGCTTTGTTTTATTTATTATGATTTTTTCTCAATAATTCAATAATCCGAACATTCCAATAATCCGGCACCCTCTGGTTTTTAATAGTGCCGGATTAGTGAGATTGTACTATATTTATAAATAGAGATTATTATAAATAGATTCGTCAAAAAAAAATTTTCGTCTTGGTCATATTGAGAAACAAATAAAAAAAATGTATGAACACATATTATAGTTGTCTCGTTCTTATGTATTGTGTATTGTTCAGATCATTATAAGATTTTAAAGCAATTTGTTTAAAAAAAATAGCTGCTTAAGTGTGGGTAGGAACAAGTTGTCATTTCATTTCGTAATAATTTTTTTTAATCATTTTTAAGTAAGTACCATGCACGTCAGTATAGATAAGTAATGCAGATTTTCAAATATTTAAAAATGTAGGTTTGATGCTCGGGTAGCAAATAGGAGAGGTGCCGGAGGTGGTACTTCAGGGATTAATACCAAGTAGTGAAAAAAATTATTTTATCCAATTAAAGTCAATCTGTTATACTTGTTTTGGCAAATCAGTAAAGTCTCAGGTAAGTGCACACTTTAAACAAGGAATTAATTCTAATTAACTGCCGTTTCAGCAAGTATACCCGGGTGTTGTGCATTGTCGAGTGTGACTTGTATAGAATTAACTACTGCGGGAGAGTACACATTGTATGGCAGTTGGAAATTACCATTCTTCTCGGGCAGACAATCCTCGGTCCTGTCTACTTGGGTCTTGATTTTAGTTGTGTCAGCTTCCGGTTTAGTTGTTTCATTTCCATTTTCAGCGTGAACGGCCTGTACCGGATTAGGAGACAAAAATGCCACCGCTTTATTATTGAAATTGATAATCTGCTTGATAACTGTTTCCTGATGTTTCTCTGTTTGGGTGCAAATGTCGGTACAAACTCTTTTTTTTTTCTGAACATTTTTTGATGTGACCGGACGATTTTGTCCATAAGATTTCTTTTGCGGTTTCCTTGATTTAGTCACATTTAGATCCATCTTCCGACCGAATGAATGCAAGACACTGTTCAAATTATCGATTCGACTGCACGAAGAGAAGGGTCCATCGGGAGATGAGGAAGTCTGCCTTTGATACTGCATTTGGTTCTTTTTCATGACTCCATCACATTTGCACTGCTTTAGTGCTATAGCGTTCTCTCGTCTGAAACAATCCCATGTTAATCAATGAAAAATCTTTTTATCTCTTATGACAATGGTTCTTATCAGTACTAAATAAATAATGTTTAAAAAAATACAATAGATATACGTAGTTGTCGTATTTACTCAGGGGTCATATATAATTTTGTAAGACAATACATGATAAAATTAAATAATTTTAATCAATACTTACTCAGTGACATCCTTTTCTCTCTGTTCCAGCTGTAGCAGTACGGCGCTCAGTTCCATGTACAGGTCATTGGTCCTGGTGAGCTTCTGTTCATATATTCGCCTTACATCTTGAGCATGCTTAAGTTCCTCCTTTCTTCTCTGAACTAATTCCCCCTCTGCCTTGTTTTGAACAGAACCCGTCTGGAGAGTTTCCATGTGCTGCTGGATCTCGTTTCTCCAAGACTCTTGGTCTTCCTTGAACTTCTCCCTAGGCTGGTTGAGAATCTTGTCACTGGCAATATCAAGGTGGGCCTGAATGATCTTGAAGGAAGGCCTGTTCCTCGGCTGAGGGTTCCAGCATTGTTTGATCAAGAGCTTGAGGCTGTCGGGGCAACTCGATGGAATCGGCAGGGAGAGAGAGTCATTGCCAACACCCCAAATAATGGCGGAAGAATCCACATTCTTGTATGGAACTTCACAAGTCAGCAATTCCCAGAGGACCACTCCGTAAGACCAAATGTCCACCTTTTCTGAGCATGGCTCAGTGCGAATTACCTCAGGGGCCATCCAGGCCACGGTTCCAGCAAAGCTCATTATTGTGCTCATTTCATTCCATTCTTTGCTGGTTCCAAAATCGCTGACTTTGACCATTTGATTTTGTCCTACAAGAATGCTGAAAAAAAGTTATTATTACTTATGTTAAAAACTTTTTTTTAAATTTGAATATGAAAAAGACAATGAGCAAAAAAATTACAAAAGTTGAACAGAAACCTGTTAAACCACATTTGCGAGAGGGGAGTAAACACATTTTTCGCAACATCACATTTTCGCAATCACTTGAGAGAAAACATTGTGGCTTAAAAAACATGTTTTTAAGTAATTAACATATTATATTCATATAGATCAACAAACGCTGAATTTAAACACATAATTTTTATCATATATAATTATACGCAAAATTAATAAATCGTCATTTAAAAGATTAAAACCATGAGACTTTAACGCCCTGTGATTGGTTCGCAGGTTCTGACAGAACTTACAAAGCTATCTCACGGGTTGGTCGGCATTCTTCACAATGCATTAACCCACGATTTATTCATAATAAACCATACAACACAAGCATTATGCATTTACTTATCATATAGTCATGATGTCTAAAATTTACAAAAATTATAAGATTTTAGTCATTTTATTAAAGTTTTCATTTAAATTTGATTGCTTTGCAGAGTTTAAGTTCTGAATTGCTGGAAAAGTTTCCAAGAATCGGCCTCGCTTTTGCTGAATGAGCGTAAACAGAGTAAAATGCAAACATCAGTTCAAACTGAACATCTTCTGTCATGGAAAAAATTAATGCCAAAGACGCTGTGTGTGAATTATTAGCATCGCAAAAACCAAATTATGTACATAAAACATTATGTAATAGATAAAATCGTAAGCAATCGTAATAATTATTTACGCATATCAAATAAACATAAAATCGCTAAATATGTAAAACCCACAACCAAGAACAATAAGCACACTATAAATTTAATTAACAATGCAACAATTTATCTTTTAAAAATTAAATCGAATATATGTATAATACTGTAATAAATAAATATATATTTCTTAGGCCTAGTTGATAGCTCAGTAAAATTTTGTCATAAAATCGACCATCAACGCCATTTAGAATTCGTTGATGTCTGCCACCAAACAGCAGTCTGGGCCAATGGTAGGCAAAGGATTGGCGATGTGCGCTGACGCCGCTGACCAATATTTTAAGAGGCAAATGTCAAACAAATCTAAATGGCATTGATGGCCGATTCGATGGCAAAGACAGATGTGACAGACAACTAAGCTTTAAGTACGCAGGTTTGAGAACCCCATATGGGTTAACAATAAAAACTATTAACATTAGTATTACATTAACAGTCGAGTAAAATATGAAAACATTTTGTCGCAGGGACTTAAGGGTTACTTACATAAAAAAGCTACACAATATTTTACAATTCTTCCCACCTATCCACTCCCTACTTTTCAGATGTTATCGCATTCATCAGAAATATAGTCGCCTTCATGATTTTTAAACAAATTTGGTGTCGGATAAAATGCCAATATATTGGCTTTCAAAACCTTCTCACAAAACTAATTTAAGGGTCTCAATGACCCAAGGTTAAGATGATTTCGTGTTATTTTGCAGAATAATGTTACCTACCAATTAACTTTACGCAACTAATGTTTATCACATTGACAAACATAAAATATTGGAAAACATGAGAACTGACATTTTATACTCTGGTATGCGATAACACTAAACTGTCTGCAATGAAGCTCCCCAAATGGATTGCTGTCTTTGAGTCCTGTCACTGAGAAATTCTTTGTATCCTCTTACACTTTGCCATTAATAATGTAAGTATGTAGAGCGCACAAAGAGTAGTTACAAAAGAGCTGTCAGCAGTAAGCTTTTATTATTATTGATAAGGAGATGGTCAGCAAAGAACATGTAAGCTTGTCGAGGATTGAATCCAACGCCTTGGACTACTCGCTACATGTATGCATGTACAAATATGGCTAAAAGGTGAAGAACGGAATGGTGAACTTACTTAGGACTCTTGAGGTCACGGTGGATGATCTTGTGCGAGTGCAAGTAGGCCATGCCATGGGCCACTCCCTTGGCCCAGATCATGAACTGCTGGGGACTGGGCGACTCGCCCTCCCGGAGCAGGTTGTACAGTGGCCCGTATGGACAGTACTCCATGATGATGCAGTAGCACGGGGCCTGGGTGCACACCCCCTGGAACTTGACAATGTTCTCGTGGTCCAGTTTCCGCAGGTGCTTGATGTCCGTCTCCTTCTGGTCCCGGACTTTCTTCACCGCCACGATCTTCCCCTTGAGCTTGCCGCTGAACACGGCCCCCTGCGCGCCGGCCCCCAGCCACTGCAGGTCGCTGATGGCCTCAAAGGGAACTTCCCACGCATCCACTGCAGACAACACAAAATAAAGTGTTACAACTGCTACCAGAGCCAGTAAGACTAGGGCATCCCTAATTGAGGTATGTTGTGAGGCGGAGGTAGGTGGAGAAGTACCTGGCTATTCAGTTCTGGTCAGCAAATGGTTAAAGCCAATTCAAACAACATTTCTTTTCTGAATGGTGATCTTTCACCAAAGCGATAATCAGAGTATCTACCTACCACTGTGGATCATGCCGCAAGTATATTTCATATAAATTTAAATATCAATTATATCGGATTTATAGTGGAGTACCTCGACTATGGAGGCCATCAAATTACTTTATTCATATATCCATATTTGGGATTCACACTATGAAAGGGACTATCAGTATTTCGGTTTGCGTTAACGTATTTGTATTTTAACGTGAAACAAAAGATAAGGGAAAAAAATATTTGGTATACCATTGAAGAAGATACAGACAAAATAAAAAGGTAACAATCGCAACTGGGACTCGAACTCGAGGATCACTAGTCTTGTATAACATTAACGGGAATAACCTTCATAAAGGTATCATAAAAGAGAGATATTCTAACAAAAATCATATATTTTTTATATTGTAATAAATTACTTAAGTGCATTAAAACTATGAAACATAATAATTACATCATACAATTTAAGATAAACCGCAATTCCAAGCCGCCAGCTTGGAGTCTCGCAAAAGCTTGTCGCTTGTGGCCAAAAACCCACCCTGGCCGGATCGGTGGCAAGCTCTTGCAAGCCTACGCAAGCCAAGCCAAACGCATGCTCCACACATTGGGACTTGTGAACACTTGCCGAGGCTTGCCAAGGGTATGGAGCCGGTTTCATATATTTCAGAAAAACATTAAGGTAATGTTAAGAAAACTTATCAGGAAAGATTAAAATTAGTAGATACAAAAAAATTACAAGTGTGCAGTTTACACGTCGTAGAAGTGAAATCTTCAGAAAACTAAAGTAGACAAGAGTTGGGAGCACTGCACAATGCATAGCACAATAAGGAGACTGATTATTCTATCTAATTCTCTAGCGGACTAAATCCTGTGTGCGTGGATGCACAAAAGAAGTTTTCACTTCAAAAAAATCTAATACAGTAGAAGTCCATTAGTCCGGCATCCAACAGTTCGGAATGCCCGATAGTCCGGCATCGGAGCTATTCGGAAGTTTTCGGGATAGTTGACAGATTAACCGTTTTGCTATGTGCTAATGCGTCTGGAAACCACCGAGTGACCCCTTTTGTGATAGGTAAATCTAAAAAACCCAGGGCTAAAAAAAAAAAAAAAAACAAAACAAAAAAAAAAAAACAAAAAAAAAACCCTGGGGTTTTGTCACCACTTTGTGCCTGAGGTCAGGGAATCCTTCAAAAGCCTTGGTCTACCAGAAGAAATATGTTTTACAGTACGTGTACATACATTGACATTTGATAGACCGGAATTTTCGATAATCCGGCACCGAGCCGGTCCCGAACGTGCCGGATTATCGGACTTCTACTGTAATATGTATTGTATTTTTATCATGCAAAATAGGTTTTAGACATTGTGATTCTCAAATAAACTTACAAGGTCTTACAGTAATGTGAAGACATGTAGGTATTTATTGATTTTTTGGTCTTATCTGCCAACAGCTGTTCATAAGCCGAATTAAGTTTGTATTGTAATACGAATCTCAAAAGAATTTGGAGATAATATTTCACATTTTTGCTTATTTTCCAAATCAGAGAATAAAGATAAATAAATAGACTTGCGAAAGTAAAGTAACATTTTTAGTTTTGCAAAGTAAACAATAAAACATCTATGCAGAAACGAACTAGGCAGTTTCTACTTAGAAATTCGGCAATTATGATATCTTAACTATCGACGTTTTAATGGTTTGCACTTTGGCATATATTCAAGCCAACGGATATCATCTGATCGATATTGCGCAAACTCACACAAACAAGACGCAATTCCGATTTGGCGCCTACTTGGCCTTTTCGGTAATCGGAGAGGGTAGAATGCCAGCTTACCTTTGTGTTGTTTGGGATCTGTAGTTTTGTTGACAAATGATAGAACGGGCCACATGCATGACCAGATGCCATCAACCCAGCTAGAAGGCTTGCCAGCATTTTTCATCTCCAAAATTTCTGTCACCTCCATATTTTCGTCAATGTTTGTTTGAAGTTCACTGTTATCTGTTTGCTTGTAATCATTGATGGAATGGAACAAATGTTTCTCTGAATTTCCTGAATCCATTTTGCACTATGTATTCATAAATTCAAACAGGATTACCCCGTAACAATAAGCACAAAAGAACACACAATATTATCAAACCAACGTTCACCAAAATCCAAAATGGAGAAGTCAGAAGGCCAAGATTGCCATCAAGAAGGCTATCGCAGATCGCAGTACGGCAGTGTTGTGATTGTGTGCCATAGACACTAACACAGGTACCTAATCGATTTTCATCAGGGGCTAGTTGAAACAAATTGTTATTTTTATTTTGAAGTGAAAACTTGTTCAGCACCGTTGTGATTTGAAGCTCGATGAAACGAAAAATAGCGACACTAAAAAGGGACAAACACAAACAACTATAGGATTTAGCCTCCGAGAGAACGAGATAGACTAATTGGTCTCCTCTGCAGTGTATCGTAGTCTCACCACTCTTGTCTACGTTAGTTTGTAACTCTAGCTCCACACTATTCGCGAAGTTGAACGAGGTTAGCAGAATACGATAGTGCGGAGAGGCACTTCGTCTTACTTCGTCCAACCTTGGCTCGCCTCGGGCGACCTCCAGTTTTTGTCGATTTTTGCGCCCGAGTCAAAGGACTCGAGGTTGCACGAAGTGCCTACACGAAGAGCCTCTCTACACTACTCGGTTAACTTCAGTTCGCTTCAATTAGGGATGGACATTCAAAAAATACATCGATGTTTTTTCCGATGTAATGCATCGAACGGTTGCATCGATGTTAATACGATGTATTGAGAAATACATCGATGTTTCCAATACATCGATGTATTTCTGATTTCTTATGTGAAATTCCCTATATTTCGGTGGTACAAATTAAAACACGCGTCGGGGGGGGGGGGGGGGGGGGTGTCGAACTTTGAAACAATGGAAGCAGTGCTTCTTATTAAACAAACAGCCCCGTATTTTGCGTATCGCTTGTTGGAATATAACAAACCGCGTACTGGCAACGTAATGAATAAATTAATAAGTACCACAATGAATACTGAAAAGTAAAAAAAAAAACTTTTCGTATTCGATGCATCGAATAAAAAACATCGATATATATTCGATGTTGAAGTATTACCAATACATCGCTTCAATACGATGCATCGTTACAATACATCGAGTGTTTATAATACATCGATGTATATCGTCCATCCCTAGCTTCAATACGTCGTCGTGAATACACGTGCGCGCTAGTAATTATTTTTTATTAGTATTGTCACACGGCACGATTATGAGTGGAATACAGGGGCCTGTTAGAAATACCCGTAGACGAATTAAAGAAAAAGAAGGATTCGCTTTTTGCTACGTACAGGAGCTACCGTAGAAAAAAAGATGCGTCAATAAATAATAATAATAATAATAATGGTTTATTGTCTTCATTTCTTAGTAACAAGTAGAGATAATGATATCCTCACTGGGATCTCACGTGCTGAGGATTTCATTTACATATCATAATTTAATTATAAGAAATTAATATGAATCCGACAAAACATATATCATGTAGTATTTTTTTTTTAAATTATAAAGTAAATAAGTTTTTATATTCAATTTTTTTATTAATACATTTTGACCATGAGATCTAGTGTTTTTAATGTACGTGTTAGTTGTTATTTCTTGGGTTTTGTACTAATGAATGTAAAAATATGTAGGTACATAGTTATAATACGCGAGCCTGCACATTGCAACGGCAGCTGCTACTTGAGCGTCCGTGACGTGCGAGTCGTGACGGCACCACCGCCCAAATGAGTTTCTCGCGAAGTTGAACGAGTGTTGAACTTCGTGAGTAGTGTGGAGCTAGCTTATGGATTTCAATTCCGGGTGGCTGTAGGTTGTTGTACGGGTGTTACAACAAATTTTCCACATCTTCATGTAGGTATGTAGATTTTGTCAAATAATTTTTTTTCGACTAATTCTTGATTTTATTTGCACTTTTTGTAATTGAATCTACGTGTTTAATGAAGCTAAGTGACGAGTCAAATGTTACAATTGGCCAAGTCTTTAATTGAAGTTGTGTTTAATAAAGCGAGATTGTTAATTTGGTATGTGTTTGAACTTTTATTTCAATTCTTTGTGAATATTACAGCACATATGTTCTCATTAGGGTGCACCATTGGTGGAGTGATGATAAAATTTCGCAAAAAGGTGCGATCTTCTAATGAAGTATTTTTTTTGTTTAACTTAAGGTCATTAGCAAAGAGATATTATGACAATTTTATTCTTAAAACCATATCGTTGATAAAGATTTAAAACAGCCAGGTTCCAAGACGAGAGCCCTGCGGAATTCCCGACGTTGCAGTAAAATGATCCGCCCCTACCCTTTTTCAACTACTTGTAGTCGTCTTTCAGAAATGTTGATGTAAAACTCTGAAACATAACTAAAGAGGAGGCCCTGAGAAAAATAATTTTCCTAGGGCCTGTGTTATATCAGGATATGCTGTGTGGAGGGTTTTTAATGAAAGGGAGGAGAGGAAGTTCTGAAGAAATAGATGTGAGGGGTGGGTTGGAATCTGGGGGTCAGTGTGTCCAGGAATGATGGACGTATTAATCCATCCCACTTCGGTGCATGTTTATGGTTCGAGGGATTATAGCTAGAGAGGTCAAAAGTCTCCCTCAAACAGTCTCTCTCGATCCGGCAGTGGGCAGTGGGCACCCCTGCTAAGTCAGTAAATGTCGCGAACCACTTGGAGTGACCTATGGCAGAGGTGTTAGATATCCATTAAATGGTTCCTGGGGCAGCGGTACCCATACCCGCCCCCCAAAATGATACTAGGTTATCGTGATTTATTTTTGCCATGTTACGCTACTTCCTTCTTTAGCCAACGTTTCGGATAGCATTAAGGTGTCTATTGTCAGATGTATAATAGATTCCAGGTCGGGGACACCAAAAAGAACCGAAATATTCCTGAAAATATGGAAAATTTTACTTCCAATATCAAAGTCACAATCGTTTATGTAAATAAGGAACAATAGATAGCTAACTACACTCCTCTATTCGGTTCTTCGTTTCTAATTCAAAGGGATAGTAAGTACCTACTTACACTTATTCAATAAAAATAAAAATAAATTTCAGATTCAACTTAGAACGCTGGAACGGTGGTTAAAAATTTTTCTGTAAAAAAATAAACGGAAAGTTCTAAAAAGTTATAATGAAAGTGTATATTCCGATGAAATTTAACCTATAGCCGGTTCACACGGTTCAACTTTAGTTGATCAACTCGACACTTGAAAGCATATTGACAGGTGTGAACCTTCTTTCAACAAAGTTGAACAAGTTTTTTGTTGACTAGCTAAAGTTGATAGCCTGTCTACTTTTGACGTTCAAGTATGATCGCGCCATCTTGGTTACCATAGTTACTCGCGTGCACAACTAGACGTCAAACATTTATGTCCATATTTGTTAGACATTCCTAGTTCTACCGTCATGGAATCCGTTTCAACGAAAAAATATTTGAAATGGTCGGATGATTTGATGTTCAGATTTATGCATCCCTGTCTTTGGGATCAAAAGCAAGAAGTGTACACAAATAGAAATGCCCGTGATACTGCAATAAATAATGTGTGTTTCATTTACACTACCTACCCAATATATTATGATAATGACAAAAAAATAACGGTAAATATTCAGAGCATGCGTCACCATTAATACGCATAAATTAAAAGAAAAAAAACTTTGTACAAATCTAATAACAATAACTACCTATGTCAAAGTATGACGTTTGGCGTTGTTGTTTTTAGGTTATGGTAAAGCTAATTTTAACGAAATATGGATTATTTCCTTGCTTCTCCGGTTATTGTAGTTAGTAGTAATTATTATTAATTTAAACGTCTCTGAAAAATTTTATCGCCAATTTTGGAAAGCAGCTCATCAAATTGTTTTTCTGTCATCCATATCCTTCGGAGTCTTCTAGTTCCATCTCTTTCAAAATTGTATTGGATGCGCCTAATTCATGATCCATTTTCTCGCCCAAATACGACGTTTTTTATGCTTTTTCATAATCTCGAGCTCATCTCGCAAAACATCAGAAGTTAGAGAGACGCACGCACTGACAATTTCAGTTGACGCCATCTTGAATGTCAAATTCGGTTCTACTTAAATTGAAACGTGTGAACATAATCTTGTTCAACTTTTTACGTTAAATAAAAGTGGATCAACAAAAATCGAAACGTCTGAACGCGCCCGGCGCTTTGGTCCTATAGTGTGCGAGTCTGTGCGGGTTGTGCTATAGTGTTGCCAACTCAGCTCTTTTATCGAGATTTAGCTCTAATCGAGGTCACTAAAAAATGGTTTAGCCTCTCAGATGCTGTTTTCAGATATTTCTCATTCACGTAAAATGATGATTTAAAAGTTATTTCTCGAGAAACCGGTTATTTTTGTGCTGTAATTTTTATTTTTATCTCAGAATTTTTCTAGCGATCCTTATTTTTATAATTTTCGAAACAAGGTTTTATCGTAAATTTAAAATACGGGATTTTTGTGGTTCCATGCCAGGTGGATATGGGAACTCGCCATCTGAGTTTTGGGAATAAATTTTCTCAGAAAAGACAATTCCTCAAATCATAATTCATAGCATCATATCTCACCTTAGTAACGATTCAGGACAACACTACCTCAGAATTTCAAAATTTCGAACTTTGATTGAATAAAAACGAAATTTTAATACATCTGTCGGCCCGTTGGAATGTTGGTAACATAAAGGATAAATACTCAGGTCACGGGAAAACTCGGCAAATATTCATATTCTTTAAAATCACAATTATTAGTTTTATCTTTCTGAATCGTAACCATTCTTATTTATTATCATTTGAATTATGAAGATTTCTATGACCGAATTATTAGGAAACTCACGTGACTAAAAAGTAGCAACTTAGTTGTCCGGTTACCGAATTTTGAACCCCTTTTGAAATAGAGTTTTTCATTTTTGGAATATGGCAACATTGTCTATTTGTCTGCGGAGGTTGCCAATTTGCGGGGAATTCCCCAAATTTCGGGAAAATTTAAGATTTTTGGAGAATTGGGTATTTTGCGGGGAGAACCTTTTTGTGGGGAAAATGCGGGGATTCTGGGAATTTCTTGATTACCCAATTATACTGAAAATATGTAGATTCGGTGAAAGATTTCATCATTTATTTCCTAACAATAGTAACAAACATTAATATATATATATGGGATTCCTCAGGTTCGGGACTCGAACTCCAAAAATGGCGTACTTATTGGTATTTATATTAACATTTTCTATCACTTCCGTTGAGAGGAAATTCAGTGTGCTCAAAAAATTGAAAACAGAAAATAGAAATCGCTATATTTTATCATCATTTCTTCATCTTTACTCCTTTTTTTGTCTCGCTTAAATTACTTGTCTTTTTCAACATCTTTTTTCTCCTAGCCATACTTGGCACACTGTATATGTGATTACTTTACCTTAATTTTAATTTTTTTTCTTCTAATTATAGAATTTATTGGCACACAGTATTGAATATTTTTTTATACATGTCATTATTTTTGCATCATATGAACATTGGAAATGGGTTGTAGCCTATTTTTAAATCTTACGTAATATATGTTTTAATCCTGAAAATGTTTCAAATAAAATTAATCTATAAAAAATGCTAATTTCAATTGAATTTTGTTTTATTTTGGAAACAGAGTTATAAAGGAACTTGTGGGAAAATTTTTACTTCAATCCCCCAATTGAACATTCATTGTGTATTTTAAAACATAACTTCAGCAACCCTGCCGGTAATCGCGGCTTGGAACAGGGTTGATATGTCAAAAAAATATTACCCTAGATTTCGAGGTGAAATTTCCCCACAATTCCCCTGATTTCGGGGATACCAACTTGGGAAGTAAAAAAAACAAAAAAAGTAGGAGGGGGGGGGGGGGGTGATAAAAAAACCGCTGCACCTTTAGGAAGACAGAATAAGGAAATTAGATGGAGAACTTCGATTTAACAATCATTCAAGAAATATCTCAGTCAATGTCAATACATACAAAAAATTGCGTCAAAGGAATCGGTTGTATGGGGAATTTTGAAATTAGATTGAATAAAAATGGAATTTAATGCATCTTTTACCATCTATACAAATACAAAGGTAATTAGTTGAGTGTGTGCTGCATTATAATTTACTAGCTGAAGTCTTGAAATGAAATGCCCGGGCTTTACACAGAATTTTCGAAATCAAATGTGTGTCAAACAGTGACCCTCCTCTTATTTTGAAGGTCATATGTATTCACATGTGTAAAATTTCATCAACCTCGGCATAAAACTGTAGATTTGCATACAAATCAAATGCATACCGCCCGCTTGCCAGCCCGCTCGTCCACCACATATAGACATTCTACTTTATATTTCAACCAATTAAAACCTTGACAAATTATATACCTAAGCCTTCCTCTTGAATCACTATCTATTGGTCAAAACTGCATGAAAATCCGTTCAGTAGTTTTTGAGTTTATCGCGAACAGACAGACAGACAGACGCGGCGGAGGACTTTAATTTATATATTTGTAGAAATTTACTTATTATAAGAACTTTATACATTGCACAGATTTTGTGTTTTTTCATCCGCCATGCTTTCCCTATGTTATAACGGGTGAAGTTTACAGATTGGAAATCATTCATATTACGGTTGATAAATTAAATTTTAAGTTATTAAATTACACAAATTTAATTTAAGTAATACCAACCAGGAATTATTAGATTCCTGGTCAAATGAAATTATTCACGCAAAACACATGAATTATCTCAACCAAACGTATGTTGACAAACTTTCGTCAAACAAATGATTGAGTATTGGAGAGTCGAGCGCAGTATTTATGCTTGCCATCCAAGATAGAGTCATTAATACTAAAAATTATAGGAAACACATAATCAAAGATACAAATGAAATCGATGATTTATAAAGAAAATGTTTGGCTTTTTTGGAAACTATAGAACATATTATATCGGGATGTTCTGTATTAGCGCCATCCGAGTATACATTTAGGCACAATCAGGTTTTAAAAATATTTCACCGAAGTCTGATAATTAAACATAACTTGATTGACTTGAATTCATTTTTAGAAAATGAATTTTGTAAAATATATTATGATAAAACTATACTAACAAACAGAACAATTAGCCACAATAGACCGATATAGTTTTACATGACAAAATTAAAAAAAAAAACTTATATATTTGATGTCGCTATTCCAAATTCTTGTAATATTCAAAAATCTGTTTCTGAAAAAATAATAAAATATAAATGAGATTAAATGAATTTGGCATTCTCAGACTATAAAAATATTACCATTTCTTAATTTGGCTACTGGCATTATACCCAGCTCTCTCTTTCAAAATTTTATATAAAAATGAAAAATCAAAGAATTTATATATAAAAATGCAAAAATCAGTCATTTTAAATACATGAAGGATTACATAAGATTTTTGAAGTAAAACTTCTTTACGCACTCTTGACTAGGGGAGTAAGCTGGTGAATGCGTGACGAGAGCGTTATGAAAAGTGTGGTTGGGCAAGGCGAACGGTCGGGCGAGGCGAACGGAAGTTGAGAGTATATAAGTTTAAATATAAGTTGGTGAAGTTTTACTTCAGTCTTTTGGTCTAAAGCACACTCGTTTTTTTAAAATATTTATATTGAGGGATCAGTAGGATTTCTAGGTCCAATTAGGAGTTCTACCGAGCCGAACCCTCTGATTTGAAAATATCTGGAGCCGATAGATAATTTTCCCATTTGGTCTCTGGTAGGTTGACATGTTGTTATTGTATTGTTTTGTATTTATTATACATTTCATAGCATGAATTTATTAGATTAGCGTTTCCCATGGACCCTTAGGAAATCTAGCACAATTTTCAAGAACCCCCTTAAGAGGTGTATAACCAGAGAAAAACGGAAATATATCATTTTTAAAACAAATTTTAGACGTATTGACTCTTTTCCACAAAAAATATAAATTGATTTTGAAAGATTGTTCTTTTATCTAGTAAACGCGTGTTTTAAATTTCTAGAAAAAAGGTTAATTTTTTTGGAAAATAAGGTTATACCATAGGTCGTTGGCAGATTTGTTAATATTTCATATCATGTAATCATACTTATTGTAAATCAATATGTAATCTAGTAAACGCATATTTAATTTTCAGAAAAGAGTAT